>JAUIMM010001141.1:0-720000 GCA_031769625.1 Taudactylus pleione | reverse complement strand
TATGGCAATAGCATAGATCTAGAGCATTTATGGTACTATGGTAATCATGGCCTTTACTGGTTATCACAATTGAAAGATTGTTTATGCTACATCTGTTGTTGACTCCTTTTCATTTGAATAGTTTACAGTAACGAAGAGGGGCATCCAATAAATCTAAATATCACTTTACTTCAATGGTGACCTTCTTGTAATTGTGATTTGGGGGTTCTCTGTTCCGCTGCTCTGCCGTGATAAGAAGACGATTATGAAGACCCCTTCTGAGACCAGATATGAACCACATCACACACAACACCCACCACTAGGTTTTTCACAGAAGTAATTCAAAATAAAACACCATTCTGTAGTAATGCCCATTACAAGCCAGTCAGTAACTGTAATACCAATATAATATGTTCTAGTAATGCTCAATAAGATTGAGTTGAGACAGTGTTGCCTAAATTGATTAGTTGTATTAATGCCAGCCAGGATGCCAATTAGTTTTAGTAATACCCACTAAATGTCCATTAGAAGCAGTAACTCTCTAAATATGCAAATTGTTACAAGTAATGTCCAACAGGATCAACATTAGTAGTTGTAATGCCCAACAAGATGCCAACCAGGATACCCATCACTAACATAAAACTGAACCACTTACCACCACCTCTTTCACTGTTCTTTGGGGTCTTTTCCATCAGAAGTACATGTAACATGACTTAAGAGTGTGGTCTGCTAATTGGCCACCACAAGTTGGAATAGGATTCAGCGGGTACAACATCAAATTTAGTGGCTGTTATTGAGAACCCTAGACAGTTTATCTCACTCATCCCTGCTTTCCTTGAAATCATTCCTGTTGGTTGGATGAGGGAAAGTAGAAAAATAAAGTTACAACTATAAAAATGGGACTGGACTTTAGAGGACATTTCCTGGAATCATGAACATGGAACTTTACTTAAAATTCTCGGGACTATCCTAGTGAATTTGGAGCAATTTGTAGGGATGCTGGCTGCATGAACACTGAGGCATGGCCTGTTTGGAGGAGGCCTAAGAGGCTGCCAAATAAAATGTTAGACTAAAAAATATGTGCTGCCTGCTGCCTATTTTCAGATACACTGTCCTGGTGAGCAAAATATGATTAACAGTTCCAATAAATTGGAGCTGTGAAATGCAAGTTCAATTGTTATTTATATGGAGAAAATTCTAATAATTAATAAGTAGGCCAAAAGACTTCCACAGTCTTCAACTTCCCATTTCAATTACCCAAATCCTGACTGCCGTAAGAAATCTTTAAAACGGTTAGCAAAGAAGCGCTTAATAGTGTAACAGATTTTTATTCAACAATTAAAACATTCGACGGACTAGGGTAGGAATTCAATTGCAGGTGAAGGGTGCAATTGCCGGCAACGGCAGCCCTTCTCGCACCGTTCACCCGGCCGGCCGGATGCCCAATTTGCTCAAAAGTGCAGCAGGTGCCCTGTGAATACATGCATCTAAGTACTCACAAAAATAAGGATTCCATTTGTTTTATTAAAAAAAGTATATATATATATATATATATATTGTGACACTAAACTGTATAGAATAGCTTCTTACTCATTTCATTTACTGCAGGCTGCAATGAATAATCTGCACAACCAACAAAAGCACTGTAATATAAAGTTCTTCTGACCCAAGCATATTTCCATCTGCAAGAGCAGCTATTTTTGATTTTGTGATTTTGTGTATTTATTGTACAATAACAATGCCAGTTAAGATAGCAAGACATCCACAAATGGTTCATGAAGAATGTTAAGGTTAATGCAAACCTGAATAAGCTGTATTTTCTATTCCATATACTGAACACTGGTTATGTGTTACCCATTATACACTAAATCTGTCACTTACAAGTACTGTAGTTTCTTACAACATTTTAAGGAAACTACAGTAAATCTTATCGTTTTTTTTCTTAAAATATAAAGCAAAGGCCAACATATTTAAGTACAGTAAGTTCCACTGTGAGAGGGTTTATTGTGTAATAAAATAGTGTTATGTTAATAATTAACACAAAGCTGTATGTTCAGAATTTCCCTATACTGTATGTCCATTTCCCACCCAGGAGTGACATTATAGGTCTGTTTTCCCAGCCTCAATATTCATAGCCCACACACATCTACAGTGGTTGTAGAATATCCAGGACTACACTGGTTTCTACAAAAGGTAATGAAAATGTATCTGGAAAAACTTGTTATATTTTTCCCATTATTTTTTTTTTGTTTCAGCAACAAGAAGTAATTTTTGAACTGCCATGACTGCTTTTTATTTCAATAGAATCTCCGAAAGACACCCATAACCTGTGAAACTATTTCACCATTAGATTAAATATATACAGGTTCCCCAACAAAAGAAAAAAAAATGTATGTAGCTTTAATAGCTGATGATTTAATTATTTCTGAGATAACACAGTTCACAGCTTGTTATAGTAAGATTCTAAAGATATTTACTGATCTTAAATGCTATCCAGGTATCTCCTTACAGAAGGAGTAGTCTTTACAGCATTACATTTGATGCACTTTAATCAGAAAAGCACCATCTGAATTGAAATGTTGCATGGTGATCACTTGCACTTCTATGCTCTACTCGCTCATATGACAGCGATTTCCGGTATTGTGAAACACCTGATAAAGATGACAAAATAAATTTTCCATGGCTCACCAATTGCTGTAGGTGTGAGCTGGCTGACATAAGCCCCCCTCCTTGGACCAAGTTACATGATAAAGGCACAAAATGCGACCTACGACGATGTGTGATCACGCATAGTGCATACACACTGGACGATTTCAACAATTTATCGGAAAACAACAACTTGTTTAAATAATTTGTCTAGTTTAAGAGTCACATATGTACTGTGGTCAAACAATGAGAAAACTAGAGCATGTTTCAATTGTAAGAAACAGGGACACCTGAAGAAAGATAGCTCCATATGGAAAAGCATACAACAGAAATTTTCCAAAAAGTTCCCAAGCAGAAAGTTAAAACCACCCTTACTGACACATGGACAAGGACTGTTGAACTTTTAAACAACCCAAGGACATCTGTCCCACTGCTGGTGCAGAGATTTAGGAGCAACAAATCACATAAGTAGTAGAACTTGACTAACATGAATAAGTAGTATCACTGTTCAAGACTCTGGGCACAGTATACTTGAACAAGAACATTTTGGCTGAATGCACTGGGTCTTCCTAGCTTGGAAGGCAAACTGAAGTGTATAAAAGTCACAAAAAAAATGCTTTAACCTGTATGGAAAAAAGAGCCAAAACAGAAGGAACAGGTGAGAGTAAGCATACACATACATGATAATTGCACTGATATGTATCATAGACTGGTCACTTAATGAAAGATGAAGTACAGAACAAAATACAGGACTATGGAAGTAACAAGTTCAATGAAATCCACTCCCATTTACAAGATACAGTAGAAGTAAATATAAAGGACCTAAAACTTCTAAAGGCAATGTTACAAAGAGGATCCAAAAAACAATCCCATGTACGCCAGAGCAAAATCAGCTGGATAAAAGGAAGAATTGAACACTGCCTGAAATTACCATTATATTTATTTATTACTAGCTATTTATATAGTGCACACATATTCTGCAGCACTTAGCTGGCCATTCACATCAGTCCTTGCCCCAGTGGAGCTTACTATCTATATTCCCTATCACATGTATATACACTATGGTTAATTTTTTTAGGAGCCAATTAACCTGCCAGTAGATTTTTGGATTTCTTGAAACAATAGACGTATATAACATATTGGGCCTGATTCCGAGCCACACACAATACCGATGTTCATATAGTTTTTCTGCTACTGTGCAAACAACCCTAAAAAATCTTTTGCGCAGATGCATTACACAGAGTGTACGCACAAAGACGCTGTTGCCATTGAGACACAAAGTATAAGAGATGTCTTGGAAAAGTGCTGGGTGGTGACTGAGAGGTGGCTTAACAGACGCATGGAGATGGTCCGTCTTATCGGCGTGTTATGGAAGTATTGCGGGCAGAACCGTAACTAGGGCTCTGAGCGCCCTGCTCCGGCCCTGCCTCCTTTGCACGTGACGTCACGCATACGGGGGCTGGGCAGCCAGCATCTGAAGCTGCAGCAGTGCTAGCAGGATGCCTGCCTGTAGCGTCCACGGGACACTACAGGCATCACTTCTGCAGCATTGCTGGCTGCAGTCAGAAGCAGGGGCCGTGGCGTTGCGACAGTGCCGCCCACAGAGCCCTGCACTCTGGGCCTGATTCAGACCCGCTCGCTAGATGTGATCGCTCGCATCCAGCGTATGCAAATTTTTCAAAAGTGACGACATGGGAAGCGATCGCTTGCCAAGGCATAAGCACACCCACTCTGGCTGTGCGAGCGATCGCTCTGTGTATGCAGACACCCATTAGCATATGTTGAGACGCCCACTTGCGCACGTCATCTCCAAGTAGTGTATTAAAACATTGGTACATCGAGCATCGGAAGCTAACGAAGTGCTAGTGGTTGCCTTACCCTGCCACAACCACTGCGAGGACTTCAGTGTAAAAAACAAGCATGTGACGTGTACAATGACGCTGCCTGTTAATTATGCACGCCTTAAAAACAGCATTGAAACACCCAGGCACGCCTGCGTTTGCACCTCCACACCCCCGTTATTAGTGTCCTGCCCCTGTTACCACCCACAAACGGCCTCTCCTGTCACTCATTTCATTGGGCTGTCTTTGCTGGGCGAGCGAGCAGCCTGCGATCGCACAGAGTAGTTCACGCACGAGCAGAACGAAGCGTGCGCATGCGCGTTCGCAAACCATCGGACCGCTTGCGAGCGGGTCTGAATCAGGCCCTCTGTGTGGCCGCACACCCCTAGTTACAGCCCTGATTGCGGGCATGGCGCTGAAGTGTTTTTGAACACAAACGCTCAGTCGTTCACTTTGTAGGCCTAGCTCAGATTATATATCTGCACCTGTTATAGAGCTGGTGCAAGTTTAGATAGTGTGACCGATGGTGACGTCTAAGATGCACCAAGCGGTATTGTAGCATCTACAGATGCTGACAGTGGGCTTCTTAGTCCTTACACATTTATACGCATTGCTGTACTCGCAGTTGGGCAACCGCCAAAAGATGCAACCGCCTCTGCGTCCACCTTTGAATCAGACCCATTACGTGATATTCCATTTTAAAACAGAGATTATGCCAGTTTACTTTTAAATCAAAGAGATTTAGGGGTCTATTTACTAAGCAGTGTTAGGAGACAGAGGGCCTGATTCAGAGCCGGACGCTATTTGCGAACGGTCGTTCTGAAAAAAGGGCTGGCTATTTAAATGAAGTGCTCGCTCTTTGCGGTCTGTTGACGCCTCTAAGCCTGAACGAGCGAACAAAACCTGCGGCCGCTATTTTGATAAAAACGCCCCCTGGCCGCTCGCATCCTACGTCATCTCCGCTATTTATTTGATTAATCGAGTACATCGAAAGGCATCTGAACTGCTCGCAGTGCTTGTGGTTGGATTTTCCTACCGCAATTATGCGAACAGTTCAGGCTAAGAAACAACCAAGTGACGTGGTCGATGAAGCTGCTTTGTTAATTATGCACACCCTTAAAACGCCCGTTTTGACCTTTTGGCACGCCTGCGTTCGGATCACCACTCCCCGTTTTCAAGCACCTTCCCCTGTTACCACCCACAAACGCCTCATTCTGTCACTCAAATAAGCAGGCATTCGCTATTTTGCGAGCACATGAATTTCGACCGCACTGACTGGTTCACGCATGCGTATTACAAGCCGTACGCATGCGCAGTTGTGCAAACATCGCTCGGAGCGAACGAGCGGCCGCTTACGAGCGGCTCTGAATCAGGCCCAGAGTGAAGAGTGAAAAGGTGCCAGCCAATCAGCTCTCATTTTTCAAACACAGCCTATGAGATGACAGTTGGGAGCTGATTGGCTGGCACCTTATCACTTTCTTATCAATTTTCACTCTGTCTCCTAACACTGCTTAGTAAATAGACCCCTCAATTCTGGATATCATGGAAGATTCTGGGATGCAAGGCCCATAACCAGTAAGCACTCCCATGGATACTAACGACACAAAGGCTATGACTATCCAAGATATACAGCATCACTGCCAGATAATCATCAATACAGAAGAGCAATAGGAAAATTGCCACTGTCACCAGATCTGACATTACAACAGCACTGTGAATCTTATGTAGAAGAATCTCAAATCCATGTCTAATGGATAAGAATGTTGTGAAAAGGGTTATTTATTATCTATTATTTATATAATGCTCACATATAGTACACAGCTCCTTACAGAGGAAGTTATAGTCATTCAAATCAGTTATGTGTTATTTAAAGGTAACTATGAAATCTCATCTTAGATTTCCAGCAAACTACAAATGCAACCTGACCGGATACATGGATGAACTAATAACATGTGATGAGCACAGGCTAGTTTGATGGGGGGGTCAAGCACGAAACAAAGGAGTGGGGCACATGGGAATGGTGGAATGAGCGGACAAGACATTGTTTTAAGTTTACTATTTTATCTTGGGACTGTTTCCATATTTTTTCCTACAGTTAGATATGAGCATCTTAATTGGAACACTGTAAAAAGCCATTTCAGGACAATATACAGTATATAGATTTAATTAACAGGTTTAGCTAAAGGAATTACACCTTGCCTCTAAGATGCTGGTTAGTAAGACACATCAGCCATTTTGGTATACATGCTAAAATTCCCCTGCCTAAACCATTGTACAATTTATTAGCACAAGTATTAAACTAGGGATGGCTATCGACCATCGATGATTCAAAAGCATCGATGGTTTATGGCCGATGTCAGATACATTTACCATCAGCTAAGCCCCATCCGTGTTATTGATTGTCCGCGGTCCACCGTTCCCCACCGCACCAGTGGCCATCGAGGGGTGAAAATCATTGAGGGTTCACCATAGATGGTGTGTGTGCCATCGATAGTAACCAACGATGGACCCATCGATGGTAACCATGAATGGATACCCCTCTGATGGCCATCCCTATATTAAACCAGACACACTATTTTGTTTGTTTATCTACAGCAGTCAGCACACTTTGCTAGATACATCAAGCCACTCCCACTGTTATTGGCCCCTCCCTCAACACGTACCATTCACAATCTTTGTTATTTTACAGCATTGCTGGCTACACTGATCGGTAATACCTATCCTTGAAACTGTGGTCTGACCCAGTAATTAGCATAATGTATTAATCCATCTGCATCAAAATACAATTAAATATTAATTTTCTGCAATATCACAAGCATAATTGTGGCATGTAAAGCATTATGACCAACCCTGTAACCAATAAATAGATGTGTGATATAGGATTGTTCCTCCCTGAACTTTACATAGAAATAATCTTCTTTCGTCATAACACAAAAAGCAGAGAGAAAACAGCAGTAAGCAAATACACAAGAACCAACATGTGGAATGAACAGGACTGACCCAGACGCTTTACAGCTTATGAGATTCACATCGCTGGAATTCAAATGAATCTCTGCAAAATAAATATCATTTTCAACCAACGAGCAGGAACGGAGATTTGCTTAATGATGTCCGCACAGATGTTACTGCATACAGGATCAGCCAGCAAGATTGATGGCACTTCAGTTAGATATTGTAATATCTCCCAAATCTGTCTTAGTGAAAAGCTTGTGTCTCTTACCAGTGATCTGTCAACTTGTAAAATTTGCATACAGAAGCGTTCAGGAAGGCAAGATACAAGACCACTGTTGCTATACGCTTTGACAGTTACCGGACTTTTATTTCATTGGAGTCAGCAGCATTGATGCCAGCAAGGTCTGGCATGATACATAAATACAGCGGATTAAGATTTGTCCTGAGTTGTAACAGTCAGTTTGCAGGACGCTAGAGATCTTATCAGTGTTAATGTTGCAATATGGATTATGCATGGTTATTGTGAGAAACTGACAGCTATCTCTACATGTTCACTGCTTGGCCGAGGCCCCAAATCCATTTTTAAAAGCTTATTAACAGCTTGTTACTGCATACAAATTAGAGTTATATTCAGTAATAAACAGAGTACATTGATTTTATTAGTAAAATTCTGCCACCTCTTAAATAATTATAACAAAGATAGAGAATAGAAACTAAAATACACATGGTAAGAGGATTTATTTTAGGCTATACGGTGCTATCCAATACTTGTATAATTAGAGATAACCAGACTGCGAGCTACGGTTAATGATAACTTACTTAAGACTTCTTAATGACTGAAATTTGTTTAAGCCACTTTGAGGATTTATAAGATTATACACAAAATGAATTGATGAGTAAAACTACAACATATAATCAGACGAATGCCTCTATCATGTAATACATTTATAACTACTATCATTGCTATTCCTGCAATGGAAACCTGACCTCCTGCTCTCAAAATATGTGCTCACTCTTCACATATGTACTTGGTACCTGTCTTACAGTATTTTACTCTTCTCTTTATGCTTTGCCTATACGGATACTTATATGTCTTGACTTGTTTGCATATTTACATTTTGGGCTTAATTGAAAAATGTCATAACAAACATTCAATATAATATTTGGTGTGGGCCCAGCTATCTATTTTAGAGGCCCTGATCTGCTCTTCTGACCATTAGTAGTATGTTTATGTGCAGTGAAGCCTCATTAGGACTTTTTAGTTTTGGAGAGAAGTGAAGCAAACATTACCAGGCCCCATGGTAGTCACATGGCTTGCTCCAGTATGTTAGACACAGAGAATCAGAATACATATACAGTTGTCCATTTCATTTTAGGATTTTTACCAAACTGATGTACTAAGCCTTGGAGAGATATGTAGTAGATGGAGATAAAGTACCAACCAATCAGCTCCTAGCTGTCATTTTTCAAACACAGCCTTTAGTAACAGTTACAGATGTGTCCTGCTACATCTTTGCAGATTGTGCTACAAACGTGCACACGCATCGTGCCATGTGATTACCCATAGCAGCATACGCTACGCTGTGGCGCGCACTGTGATCACACCATGCATGCCTATGGCGGCATGGGTGCGAGCGCAGTGTGCGTATCTGCTCGCGGGCACATGCCTCGTGCAATGCGTATGCAGCAAAGATGTAGCAGGACACATCTGTAGGAATTGATAGTTTGATACTTCTCTCCATCTACTTCATCTTACTCCAAGGCTTAGTACCTCTGAATTAAATAATGGACAGTTTGCCAAGTGTCATTACAATAGCCACCACATTTATAAGACATACAGGGCTAAATATAATAGCCTGCGAGCCGGTGCCAGTGCAGGAATACATGCGGGTTTGCCTGTGTTTTTAAAGCAGCAAGCATGTTAAATGGATAAACTAAGCTTAAGAGGCTAAACATGCTTGCTGCTTTAACAATATGGGCACACTCGCATGTATTCCCGCAGCGGTGCCTGCTCGCAGGCTATTACATTTAGCCCACAGTATGGTGTATTTAGCAGAGAGTCTTTGAAAATTTGAAATTATAAACCCCTGCCCTTCTCCTGACATCACATGACCACTGTGGAGCTTTGTGACTAACTGGCTCAGACAAAGTGACCAGATTACATTACCCCACATAGCGATTTGCAAAGGACACACAGTTATAAGAGAACCTCCTTACCTTTAACTTTATGTTTAAAAGTTACAAACTGGATGACGTAAACCTACGGGACCAAACTCCAAAAAGCTTAGATTTTTGAAGTTTAGTACAAAGGGGGCAGACCATAGTCCTAATAGTCCCAATTGATAATAATGGGGACTGCAGTCTGCAGCGCTAACTAGCCTTCAGCAGAAGATTTCTATAATATCTTCTGCATTATGCTTTTATTACATAGCCAGGGTACATAAAATTAAGCAGAAACTGCAGTTTATACACTAATTTATGAAAAAACACTTGATAAATAGGCCCATTTATGCTATACAAAATGTATTTATATACAAATATATAAAAGCATTCCAGTCATTTACGTAACAGACTTAAGTTTTAGTTAGACATTGATTTATATTCATTCCTGAATTAAATTTAAAACCTTAATTCCCTACTACACAAACAGGTGATGCACGGATGAGGGGCATGCACAAAAGGGTGCTATTCATGTGCCCATGGTACATAGCATCCAAGCTATGATTACCGCATGAATACAGAGTAGATCCAGAATTTGAGAGAATAGAGCATTCTTCATGCTGAGAGTCTGTTATATGCATAACTGAGTGTAGCTGTACATTCAAGTTACTGCTGAATAGAACACTCCACTGGTTAAGTATTGCACTGTTCAGCGACTTAGGCTGGAGTGTACATTTACTCTGCTATACCATCTGCAACGGAAGAAACATATTGCAATACAATAAACCTTCATTGAAGAGCTTATAAAACTACAAGCTCCGAATGCAGCGGAAACAGGATTTATAGCTAAGGGTGCTTTCTATGTCCCCATGTTGAATCATTAAACTAGTCGCCAATGACTATTTTAAAAAGTCAACTCTTAGTACCTGTACATGACACATCAAATTCAGAAAAAGTCTATAATGTGAAACATCAAATGAGTTTAACAAAATAAATGATGCAGATAGACTGTAATATTCTGTACAAAATTAGTTTGCTATTGTTCCTAAACTGTTCCAATACTTATTTAAGAATGCTAGATTTCAACTATAGTTTAGAGCTTTTCAATTACAACTGATAACTTTAAAGTTACTCGATACAGATAAAAGTATAGAAGCTTTGGATTAAATTGACATATACATTTTGCACTGGTGACATTCAGTAAGGCTAAACTAATATAGACATTGTACTGAAACAAGCTGGAGACCAAAAAATAGAATCTGTTGCCCAAAGCAGCCTCATGAGCCATTGTTGTGTTCCCATATTCCTTTGAAATTATCTGTTGCTGCAAAGCTTAGTGGGTGGCAGCAGAGAGGAAAAGACTGTGACATTGTTTACATTTCCGTGCTGGGAGAGTGCAGTAGCATTGCGCAAAGTGACTACATTTCCCTTTCTACAAATATAAATAGGAAGGGCTTTAAACAAAAGGTTCCCAGCACGACCCTCCTCAAGTCCAGTGAAGAGTCGCATAGTGAAAATGGATGCAGCATAAAGAAAAAACCATGGGGACTGTACAGAATAAATGTTTATTTTTATGTGTATGTATATATATATATATATATATATATATATATATATATACATACACACACACACACACACACACACACACACTCACATACATATACAGACACTATATATATATATATATATATATATATATATACACACACACACATACACACACTCTAGCATACAATTGTATATTTACATACACAGTGCATATTTACACACAAATATCCATACATATTTTATCGTTCCAGCGCACCCCCATCCTTCCATCCCCTCCCCTCCTCCCTGGGCGCGCACACCATGCAGGGACTTTAGCAGCAGCTGCGGACAGTCAGAGGCTGTGGTGTAAAGTAATAGGTTGCACAGCCTCTGCACTGCACGGAGGAAGAGGTGTAATATGTTGTATTTTAACTTAAAGACCACATATTACACCTCCTCCTACGTTCAGTGCAGGGGCCGTGCGGTCTATTACTATCAAGCACTGTCCCTGACCATCCGCTACCACCGCACCTTTTTTTTGGGGGGAGGGGGGGGGGGGCGAGGCACCCCTATCCGATTCCGATGCCCATGTCCCCATTGCTTAGTAAACAAATGGAAGAGTGGATTTTTCCATTTGTAGAATGTAGTAGAATTTCAAAGATTCACACCCAGTGATTCGCAATTTGTTAAAAATTGAACGTAAATTATTCCCACTAGAGAATCAGGCACCGAAGTCCCCCCCCTCCCTTCCCTTAGCCAATACATCTCAGAGCCAGCTCAGGCTACACTGACCGCTTACAGCAAAGTAAATATATAGCCCAGAGATTCTCAAACTCGGTCCTCAGGACCCCACACAGGTCACGTTTTCCAGGTCACCCAGCAGGTGCACAGGTGTATTCATTACTCACTGACACATTTTAAATGATCCACAGGTGGAGCTAATTATTTCACTTGTGATTCTGTGAGGAGATCTGGAAAACATGCACTGTTTGGGGTCCTGAATACCAAGTTTGAGAACCTGTGATATAGCCTATTTACAAAATATGTGTGGCATGTGCCCTCCCTATATTCTTAACCAGCCACATGTATAGATTTCTTTAAACTGCCTTCAGTTACTAAAGGTTGTCCCGAGAGCTGCCTGGGTTTTTTTTTCTCTTTCCTCCTCTCCCTCTCTCTCTCTTTAGCATTTCCTCCCACCCCTTATTTTTTTGCCTCCTTTCTCTCTTTTTTTCTACTTTTTTGGATCTCTCATTTTTTCTCCTCTAGAGAGAGTTTATTGTTTTGTGGCCAGTGCATCTGTGTGCCTTTTTTTTTTCTATACTGTTATACATTTTTGTTTGTGGATAATGGTGTGATGTTATTGGTTGATTTTCAGGAGTGTCCTTGTTTTCATCAGGAGGTGAAAAATGTGGAATAAGTATGGGAAGTAACAGAAGTGTTTGGAGACTGTAGATGTGTTTTATGCTGGAACTCTCTGGCAGTAACATCACTGGCACAGGAAGGAGGGATTATAGTTCATTCCTACTGCCAATAATATGCCAATGTGACTGATTACATATTCTTTATCACTCGTCAGCTTTATATATACAGATTTTTGTAAAATGTGCTACACACTGACACCTCGTAGTTGTAAACAGACTTGGTACTGCAGAATAATTGACATGTCACACATACTGCAGAATTTAGCATTAAGTGTTTTGCTTAGAATCTCAAAAGTAAATTGTCAACTGCTGTATTTCTAGACTAGACTAAGCAAAATGTGGATCGTACAAATACAGGGCCTGATTCAGAGTTGGGAATAGAGTGAGATATCTCTCTCCATTTTGAACCTGAACAAACCATATTGCAATGCAATGGGTGTAAATACATAAAAATTTGGGGTAAATACTGGCTGCTTTTGCATGTAGCCCACAAATACTGCACAGCTTTATTATTACTCTACAATTTAGATGTCAGTTTGGAAACACTCCTCCCAAATCTAAATCTCTCTGCACAGTATAAACCTGCCCCACCTGCAGTGCAGCATGGTTTCACCAAGATGATCAGTTGATAGAGATATCTCTCTCTCTATTCCCAAGTCTGAATCAGGCCCACAGTGTGATATGGCAAACCAAAGATTTTACAGCCGAAATGAAGTTTTATTTGCATGAAATTCCACCACAACGTCACATCTCTAATCAACATGTATATTCCTATGAATATCAGTAATTTAGTGGTGACCAGAACTGAAGAATGTAATATCTTAAAACTCTCTTCGGGAGAATTTCCAGAATCCTGGGAGAGTAGAACAGTTTTCTACTGTAGCGGCCATTTTCCAGGCATCTTACGCAGGGCTGTGACAGACGACATGGGATTTCGGAGAGGTAAGTATTAAAAAATATGGGTGCACGGTATGCGGCGTGTATCCACCATGCACCCATTATAGATACGTCCCTCAAAGTATAAATGACCTCGCCAATGTCCATTAACATTCATATTTCAATAATTCAGTAGTAAATATAGTAAATAAGCTACATTGGGGACCCTTGTCACGTTATCCTGAAGATTTAATACCAGGTGCACAAACAGTACAAAATAAATATCAGTCTTATTCACTCCAAATCCATTAATACATCCAAACAAAAAAGATAAGATGGCTGAATATAAAATGTATTGATCATGATTGGTGCTCAAAATTTCAGACAAATCATTTGAACGGCTGTAAAGATTTTAAAGTGTAAAATTTTAGGAGTCATTTGTAAAAGCTTCTCAAACTAACTGTGGTAGCTCTACGGTGCTACCAAGACACTGTAAATAATATAGTTTTAAGAGTATAAAAAAAAATTAAAAGGACCATCTGTGCTTTATTATATCAAAAGGATTCCAGTGTCCTTTAAGAAGTGGGTCTATAATCCCAGTATTGTGTTTGAGATTAACCTTGCAAATGATTACATGCATTTAGAGAGGACCTTGCTTTCACACACTTTAGCTAGGAAGATATTATTCAGTAATAATTTGTCACTTGCACACTAAGCATTCTGCTCCTGCAGACTTGCAAAGAATCAATCATGACTAGGAATAAAATCATAAATCTTCTTTACTCCACTCTATTTTCCAGATAGATATTGTACATTATTAAATCAAAAGGCTGGATAGGCCCAAATCAAATCCACACATTGGGCAAGGGCATTATTCACATATGCTACACTCACATTTTCTTTCATAACAGCCTGTGAATAATTCTATCATTCTCAAAGGTCAAGAGAGGCAGCTCAGCAGCAGTTTTATTTTCCGGAATTGTTAGTGAAGACGGCTATCCCTTGGTATTATTAGTGTATTTATATGGAGAACTAGAAATTGGCCAGATCACTGCTTGTGATTGGCATGTGAATGCACTGTGATGCTGATTAGTGGGCTTTTCTTTGTTTGTCGTGTATAATATATTTGTGTTTTCTGTGTTAGATTTTATTTGTGTACTCTAGATGTATTTGTTGTTTCAAGTACATAGGGCCTGATTCAGCTTTGGGAATAGAGTGAGAATTAGCACTTAACTGTGAACCCGAACAAACCATATTGCAATGCAAGGGGTGTAAAAAATACATAATTTTTTTTGCATGTAGTGTAAATACTGGCTGCTTTTGCATGTAGCCCACAAATACTGCACAGCTTTATTATTACTCTATAATTTAGATGTCAGTTTGGACACCTCCCTCCCAAATCTAAATCTCTCTGCACATTTTAAATCTGCCCCACCTGCAGTGCAGCATGGTTTCACCAAGATGGTCAGTTAAGTGCTAAATATCACTCTATTTCCAAAGCTGAATCAGGCCCATAGTTCACAAGCAAAATAAATTTAGTAACAGCCCCATAGTCTCAGAAACAACTAGTAGCTAACAAGTTATGAGACAAGGGATGGGCGCCAAATGGAAAAGGTATTTGTGACCAAACAATTACATTTGAAAAGCAGGATCTTTAGATGGAAAACGGATACAGAGCAAGAACCATGGTTTTGCCATCAGCATCCAAAAACGTCTGAACAGATGATGCATTATTACGCATAAAATCCAGCAACTGTATCTAGTGTATGCCATTCAAAAAGGATCTTAAGTATAAAATTCAGTGTCTGCACACAATAAATGTAATTTATTAATAGCGGAATCTGCAGCCGTGGAATGTATATGAGTAAGGCTACTTGTCCAAAGTGTATTTCAAAGAGCAATCTTATACCCTTGAATTTGCCTCCCTCCAGCATTAACATCTACTGCTGTTACACCTATGTTATTCCCTGTGTCACATACAGATTAAATTTTTTTAATTGACAATTCTTTCCAATTTATTTTCCTTTTAAATCCACTTTAAAAAAAATAAATAAATACAATTTATTGACTTTTTCTTCTTAGTGTTCATAGGGCCTGATTCAGACCCACTCGCAAGCCGGCTGTCCGCTCGCAAGTGGGTCGATGTTGTGCACTGCGCATGCGCACGACGGCGGGAGCTCCGTCGTGCGCATGCGCCAGACGCGACGAGCGAAGGACTTTCCTTCGCTCGTTGTGTCTGATCAAAGGGGGCGTGCTGTCGATGTTGATTGACAGCACGCCCCCTTTGGTGGGCGTGCCGGGGGCGTGCCTCCCTGACGGGGGCTTTCCCAAGGGAACGCCTACCATCAGAAGCCGGCCCACTGACATCACTAGTGATGTCAGTGGGAGTGATTTTGGCTCTGATAGAGCCAAAATCACTCCGGGCCTTGCGGTTGAAAAACTCAACCGCAGGCTCCGGCTCGCAGTGGCGATGGTCGCGATGGTCAAGACCATCGTGGCCATCAAACTGCACGCTCGTATGGGCTGTGGGTGGTGACCCACAGCTATACGAGCGTCCAGGAGGACGCTCCATAATTATGGAGGGCGGCCCTCATTCAGAGCGTGCGCTCTGCTCAGAGCGTACGGCTCTGAATGAGGGCCATAGTGTTCATAAAAAAAGGTCCATCAATTATGAGGTTAAACACCAGTAATAGCATTGCTTTCGTCAGAGATAACCCCACCATCAGTAAGATTAGCCATTTCATACTGTATACTGTGCCTATTTAACAAGAATCCAATCGCAATCTCAGGGGTATTGCTAAGCTGCATCAGTTTTTATTGATAAATCATGGTGATAGGAGATGTTCCATCACTGCAGTAACCTGCATACAAAACCAGCCCTATTGCAATATTTTGTCAAATTGGCCCATTAGTACATCTTTTATAAAGGATGCACAATGCTTTAGGACAGAGGGACCCAAACTCCACCATTACAGTCCAGGTTTTAAGGATATCCATGCTTGAGTCCAGATGGTTAAATCAAATTGACTAAGGTATTAATTATGTCACATGTGCACAAGCATGGATATCTTTAAAACATGGACCTCTGATTTAGGAGAAAAGCAGGTTCTTGCTGTAGAAAAAATGCTACAGTATCTAGTATACAAAAAAACAATTTAGAAGTAGCTTTGGTAAAGATTACCAACCAGTAGCCCAATCCTTTAACTTTGCAGTGTTTGAAGAATTATGGACTAGCATTTAACCTGGATATCATAACGGAATCAGTGACTGCCACAAATAACCACACCTCACGTAAGCAATTTGTTTAACTATATATGGGTATAATAAACTAGAAAGTAAAATACACATGTCTAAATAATACTGTATTCTTCCGAATAGATGACAAGTTTTCCATTAATACATTAAAAGGAATATAAAGTCAATTTACAGTACACAAAAAAATATTTTAGTGATCCATCTTTTGTATTTAATAAGCTATTATAATAAGGTTCAACACTAGCATAAAATAAAAAAAAATATTCTTTGTTTAAAAAGGAAGAAAAAAAACAAAAATAGGGAAAACAAATCTTTAAGCCTCAGCGAGCAAATTTCTATTCGCTGGCATTGTCCTCCTAGGGATATATATGCCTGCTTATTTCTTATGCATTGCAACATTTGGCATCCATGTAAACAGAAACATAAAGTATCACTATGAAGCATGTCAGGCCGAATCCTTCTTGCTGCTCCCAACTGGGTCAAAAGATAAAGACACAAAGCAAATAGCATAAGGGAATGAAAATATTTCCTTCGCTTCCAATGCATCTCAGACCTCTGTGACAGAGAGATAGAACAAACATCCCTGGCTCCTTCATAACATAAAACGTCTCTGAATCCGGTGACATCAAAGTAGAAATTGTCTATATATCCTTGATCCTTCGGCTAAGGAATATTTTTTTAACTGAATTTGCTTGGAAAAAATGAGCAGCCTTCATAAATTTTATTGTTGATTGGACCTAAAGATGTAGTGTACACTACACCAATCAATGTGCATGAAGTTAACTGTAATGAAGCACCATACCTTAATAAGGAAAAAATAATAATTCGGCAACTCGTATTGGACCAAAATTTTCACCTCAAGGCTTAAGATCACTTTACTATTAGTTGCCTACATTTGAGGGCATTGCTGTTGTTCATTGCATCTATCACAGCCAGACTGGCCATATGGTAATTCTGGCAAATGCCAAAAGGGACGATAGCCTGATGGGCCTATATGGCTGTCTGAAGACCTGGCTGAGCAGCTCCGCCTCCAGGTGCTATGCTTGGCCAACATGTTTAGACAGGGTGTGGCTCACGTAATGTCCCTTTCTTCCCATGTGTGCATATGGATTTTAGCCCCAGTTAATCCCTGGCATCTATTCATAGTACTCTCCATACTCTTTACATAGGTGTGAGATACTTAACTTCTGAGGACAGAGGTTCTCAAACTCTGTCTTCAAGGCAAAGTAACATACCAGGTTTTCAGTATATCAATGTTACCTCTGTCAATAGATTTAACCATTTGTGTTAAACCATGGCACTCTTAAAACCTGGACTGTTAGGGTGTCTTGAGGACCAAGATTGGGAACCATTGTCCAAGGCAATGAATGCATAATTGGTATGTATTACCCTTGGACCTAAAGCCCGGTGGATGAAATCCAGACGACGGAAGGCCAGCAGGTGAAGATCCTGACTAAGGTAAGAAAGTACCCTAACCCTCCCCTCTACCCCCCTAACCCAACCCTCCCCCCAGGGGTGCCTAAACCTAACCCCCCTCCCCACACCCTAAACCTAACCCTCCCGGGGGATGCCTAACCCTAACCTCTCCACCGGTGGTGCCTAAACCTAACCCCCCCTCCCCACACCCTAAACCTAACCCTCCTGGGGGGGTGCCTAACCCTAAGGCCCCACAGGAGTCCCTAAACCTAACCCTCCCCGCTACGGCTATCACCTCCCGATGCCCGACTTACCTACGTTCGGTATGCCTGGCGTTTGGATTTCAGCATGTGGCTAATGATAGGTGTCGGTATTTAGACGCCTATCATTAGTCCCATGCTGGGCTTTCACTGTCGGGAAGCCGGCGGTCGGCATTTCGACCGTAGGCTTCCCGACTACGTCCCATGAACACAACTGTACAATATTAAAGTACAAGAGAAATGTTTAATATTGTTCTACCACCAATTAGCCTCATTTCGCATGTGGCCATGAAATGTCCATGTTTTGCTAATACAATTTGGCCTTCAATGTTCCCAGTTCTTCAACCACCCATTAGAATGAGTCAACCAGTTCTATTCAGATAATATATTCTGCAAATACAATTCATGTGAATTTTTGCTGCAAACACCAGAATTTTGAGAGCATATTTACGCATCCTTGGTTGGCCAAGGCACTTTGTACACCACCGTTTTGTTGCACCCTGCTGAAACATTGCATATTTTTACTATGCTGCAGGGGAACATATTTAAACTCTTACTGTGCAGATGTTCTGCTACAACATTTGTCTAACTGTCTGCATATCATAAATGTAAAATAAAGGATCACCATATGAACAAAGTGCATTACAAGAATTTGCCATTGTGTCAATAAAACCTGTGCTGGGAGAGGTTAAACTTCAGGTTACATAAAGTTTTGCTGGCTTAAATTTTTAAACTCTGCAAATTACTATTGAAGCACACTCTGGATAAAATAATATGGTTTTGGATAAAACATTTTCCCATGTATCAGCAATTGTTATTTTACAAAATAGTCATGTACTGTAAGTCTGTTAAGTATAAAGCCTGCTGTGACCAGAATAGGCTGTTTTTATACAGTGAAGGGCACCCGGCAGACAAATCTAAATTGTCAGATTTTTGTTTTGTTTTTTGGATTTGGCTGTCCATTACTAGGCTGAGTCATTGTTTGTCACTCATTATGTCCAATCCTCTACTCAACACCAGGATTTGCAACATCACTGTGGATATTTACACAGCTTAAAGGCAGTAGTAATCTGAAATATTAGGGGGTAAAAGCACTGCAGCACTAGCTGGCATAATAACAATTGTTCATTGTGATGCTGATGCAACATATTTGCTTATCTTAAACCGCTCATTAATTTGTTACTGTACATTAGACACAAAGAGTGGGGGAAGAATAATCAATCTTCAGGGGACTAATTTATTGGCTTGTTCAGTCTCTCTATTAACTCTTACTAAATACTAGAGATGTGCACTGACCCCCATGTTGTGGTTTTGCATCTGGGATTTATCGCCCCACCACTCATCACATGCATGTAAATAACGCCGGTATGTATTAATAAAATAGCAAAGGACAGCTCTCTCGATAAGAGCTGTCCTTTGCAAGAGAGGTGTGTATATATATATATATATATATATATTTATTAACAGCACAAAAATAAACCAAACCTAAAAGTAAGTTCTAGACTGTCCAGCACGAACTAACCTAAATTATTCCCTCTCTGAGTAGAGGGATCTGACATCTCTCTTGCAAAACAGAAGCCTTTAGCACATCACTTCCATTAGTAATTGCAGTGTCTTTCAACAGACCTCTGACCTGTTCCACAGTCAGAGAGACTGACACTCTTTAACAGCCTCTCACAGGTGGTCTGGCAAACATGGTTGCTAATCAGCTTCCGTCTACCAGCTATATATAGATTTTATGTAATTCTGCATATTTAGTGCATATGTGCTTGACGTCCACATTACACTGTGCTAATCTTTTAATTATGTAATACAGCGTATGGTTTGGTTAAGGGCCAGCACAGACATCCAGAGCACCATAGGCATCAACAATGTCTTTTCTCTATTCCTCCTAAAAGAATCCACTTGCTAGCCTCTGTTCCTCAAAGAGAAGGACAGATGGGATGTGCACTCAGGGCCTGATTCAGAGCCGCTCGCAAAAAGCGTGCACTCGCTCTGAATCAGGGCGTGTGCTTTTTTTTTATTTGTTGCGGCCTCTTGGCCGCTCGCATAGCTGTGGGTTACCACCAAAAGCTTATGCGAGCGGCCATGATGATGATCGCGATGGTCAAGACCATCGCAACCATCGGGCTTGCAACAAGACCCTTGCGGTAGGGTCTCGTTGCCGCAAGCCCCAGTGGACTTCCTGCACTATTAGAGCAGGAAGTCCACCTACTGACATCACTAGTGATGTCAGTAGGGCCGCCCACAAACGGCTGGCGTTCCTGCAGGAACGTCTCAGTTTGCTCAGCCACCCCCTCGCCACACCTACAAAATGGGGCGAGCTGTTGATCAATATCAACAGCTGCCCCTTTTGTAGTGAGTCCCGGAACAAACTCTTTTTGTGCTCGCTCCGCGGCTCGCACGCCGTGCGTGTGCACTGAGCCACCATTGACCCTCTTGCGAGCTGGTCTGAATCAGGCCCTCAGTGTGTAGTTACTATGAAATAATGGGGGTTTTGTGCATATGACCATTGCAATTATCCCTTCTTTTTGGTGTGGTAAGGGATCAGTTGTCCTTAGATGTCTCGTTTAAGTGATACTATGGGGTAAGTTACTAAAGAGAGAGTTTTTAGAAGTGGAGATGTTGCCCATAGCAACCAATCAGATTCTACTTAACATTTAACTAGCACCTTCTAGAAGATAATAGCTAGAATCTAATTGGTTGCTATCGGCAACATCGCCACTTCTAAAAACTCTCACTTTAGTAAATTTACCCCATCCTATTTATATTTCACTACCTAGATTGTGCCTCTGACCAATGTTGAAGATAGAGCTTATTGTAGGAATTTTATTCCTATTGTATCAGTTTCTGGCAAAGTCGTTTCAACATTCATTACAGCTGCGTTCAGCATATGTCTCCAGCAACAAAAGACCACATCATAATAACAAAAGATTCAAGAAACGTTTTCTTCACTTTTCACTCTAATAAACATGACATAAGGAATACATGAATAAATCAACCGATCTTATGCTTGGGTGATTATGCAGATAGACACATACAGTAGTGGTAATATTTTAACATCATCAACAGAACTACTCACAGAATGTCTAAAAAGTTATTTTTACTGTTAAATAAAAATCAGAAATTTTTTTCAACCTCAGTTAACAGATGGCAAAACAGTCCAGCTGTTTTATAAATATAGCACTTTCTGATACATAACTTGCATTCTGTACAGTGTTCCGATAGCCACAGACTAACTTAAAACAAATTTTATTCATAAGGTGCTACAAGGGTTCCGCAGTGCCATATGCAGCACGGAACACAGCAACATTCCAAAAATACAGGGGTCTTCAGAGTAGTCACATACAAAACACATCTTTACAGATAAACATATTTGAAATCTCCATATTAGATAAGTACATACCAAAGTATACATTCTAGCGGGACTGTGGGTGGGCACAAAGAGGGAAACCAAATAATACATCTGTTAAACTGAGGAATCTTTATTTTATTGTATTCAATCTTCACCTACTGCTCGTCTATGTGATAGCCAATCAGGTGCTCAAAACGCTCAATCCATCAGCCAATCACATCATTGGAATGTTTACAGGGGTGTTCTGACCTTGAGACGGTGAACTGTCCACTTGTGCGATTATTTGCATACAGTAGGTGTACACTTCCAAAACACTCCTAAGTGATGCTCCCCTGTTTACATATAAGTTATCGCCAACATGTACACCATGAAAGCTAATATAATTTCACATATACAGTATAAGGCCAAGTAACCAATCATATATTCTGCTGTGTTTTTTTTTAAATGTGATAGAGTGAGAGCGTTTGCTTTCACTGAACTAATGATTTACTGTGGGACTTCAATCACATAAGCATATTGTGGCAGATTCTTAGTTGGGAGCAAATAAAAAAATCAAGTAACACTGTATCTGGAACAAACCATGTTGCAAAGAATGGGGTGCAAGCCGGGAAAATACTGCCTACCTTTGCATGTAGCCCTCAAATGCTGGACAGCTTTTTACACTACAATTTAGATTTGAGTTAAGGGCACCATACATCAGACGGCCGTTTCACGGATTCCCTGATCCGACCACTCTGCCGATCGGAAATGCCGCTCGGCAGCGATCGATGATCTCCAATCCTTCGGGGAATCAATTCAATTTGCCCCACTTGCTGTGCAACATACTTTTACCAAAGTGCAATGTTACGTTTTCTTTACTTCGCTCCCAACTCAGAATCCGCCCCATTGTAAAATCTACTACTCTATATACATTTTTGCTTAAATTTATTTTCCTGATATATTTGCTATATGAGAGGATTGTCATTACAATCATTAACACAATTTGTTTTCATGACACTTCATACTGGGATGCAGTCACAATGTGGACAGTCATTCTGTCATTGTTATGTCAACATGGAACATGTTGATATCTGCAGAATGTCAGCATTAGGGTTAGACTGCAGGAGCGGAGGGTTAGGATAGCTGGAGGAGTGCGCTCTGTTCTGTCTTCTCATCCATTGCTGCCAGTGCCCTGTAGTCGCATCACAGTGCAATCTCCGACCCCAATATGCTACTGCGCATGAGCCGTAGCACGCTCATGCGCTCCAGAGAACTGGAAGAGCGTGTCTTCCAGTTCTGCCCTCTGAACAGGAATGATATGCCCCCCCAACACTTGTTACACCAGGTATCCCACTGGCTCCTGTGTAAAATATTTTTATCTTGAGAGCTGCAGATGACTCTTATGGTGGTCTGGACAATGGTCCAGAAGGGACTGAAACATTGACTCTATGTTAACATCTTGTGTACAACATGGCTTAGTGTTGGCTAAGACTTACTGGGTGCCCGATGTTTTGTACAATTATAAATAGTCAGAGATCTTGGACTTTGGCAGTATAGGATGCACGCCAAATGCTAGAAGATTATACATGAGTGAATATAGCTGTGATTAGTATAATATATATATATATATATATACACACACATATATACACACACACACACACCACACACAAATACATATATACACACACATATACATGTGCCTCTCCATACAGTGCACTAGCTACATTAGCCTTCACACGTTCCTGGCTGGATCTGTACAATCTGCTGTATTATGTATCCACCTTATTAACCCTGTGTTACACTGCAACTCATTATCTGGTTAATAAACCAATCCTTGTTAAGTTATCTACCATGCGGACTAACCTCCATCACACACTGCTGCCACCTATATCAACAAAGGGATCTACCAATAAGGATTAGGCTGCAGAGTGGAGGGTAAGGGTTAAGGTTCTGCTGCGGGTGGGTTGGCATTGGCATATCTATATGCCACACACACTGCACCCATATAATTATGCTCACGTGTCCGGAGTCCGGCATCAGCCGGTGCTGCAGACAGAAATTACCAGTATAATGGTGCAGTGGCCATTTTCCCAGGGATTTGTGTATGCGCAGTAGAGAAGTCTCAGGGAACAAAGCTTAGACGCCATGTTCCCAGAGACCTGCATATGTGCTGTAAGAGTCTACTGTAATGCCGGAGAGGAGGCTGCACACCTATCTCCTCCTCTCTTAAACTGCCCCTGAGTAGGGTTAGGATTAGGGGCGTTACTCACTGCTGGATGATGGAAGTCATCATCAGCTGACCACCAGACTCATAAGACACCACTGGAACCAAACAACAAGGTAAGTCACTGCTCTATCAACCGGACTTTTGTCAACATTCAGTCAATGTCAACATGATCATTATCGATGTGCTAAGTACGTCGACATGCTGAGCCGACATTATCAATGTTGACAAAATATATCCAACCCCTTCATAAAAACATTGCACTTTTTATCAAGCTTAAGAGTCGTGTTGTGAGAAGAGACACTGTTTTCATTTGGTTTATGTCATTTGTGCAATTAAGGTAGTGAGGACATGGCTGAGAGTGACAGGTCAGTTATTAGATATGAGGAAAAAAACGGTATGCAAGAAACCACAGACAGAGATTGTGAAAGGAGCAGGGTCAGAGACATTATGTGAGGCTCCTTTCACACTGTTGCAAGACGGCTGTGGTATGAAAAGGAGGATTGCATGAAGGCCCAGAAATTCAGTCACTCATTTTTTTTTTAAATGAAGGGTTATTTATGGTCAGCGTATAAAACCGATACACCTATGTTTGAAAAATAATCGCCACATGTCCATCCAGCACAGTCAATTCCTGAAATGACACAGATTCAACACACTTGAAAAGTCATCTTTCCTAAAGCTGTAATTTTTGCTCAGGGAGAGCGCTCTAGGATGTGTTATTCTGTACTTTGTCCCTCTGTCTTATTTTTTTTGCAGTGATGGTTTAAGAATTTTTAGATGTAACTATTACAAATGTTAGGTGATGATTACTCAACACACAGTATAGAAATCCCACCCATCATCAAGGGCAGATACAGAACCAGGAAAAAAACAGGTCATCATCATCATCACCAATTACAGAAAAGTACAATTAAAATGGTATTTTTTTTGCACCTGTCATTGACTTTGTTAGCTTGGTTCTCCCAAGGGATACATTTAATGCATTTCTTTGCTAAATCAGAGACCATGTTCCAAACTTTATGCCCTGGCAACATACACATACAGTACTATGCATTTGACTGCACTACTGTTATTCATGTCACTCAAAGGGAAGTATCCAATTAGCCTCAAACGCTGTTTGGGTGCTAATGGATCACCCGGGGCTATCCAATTGTCCCCAAAATCCAGCCCATGGCCAGCACTCATCAGATATTTTTTTTTCAGGGCCTGATGTGTTCTAAAAAATTATCGCCGTAATGTACAGTTTTTTCGCCAGCGCAATGGCGAAAACACATAGGATCGTGGACCTATGTGTTTTCAGGTAAATTATCATATTTGTTCGCCCGAAACAATTAGGATAAAGTTAAAAGAAAACATAAAAACAGGGATTATCGGTAAAAAATCCCCGCTTTTTGCCCCTCCGAAAAAATATCTGGGCTAATTGGATACCACCCTAAAAACAATAATAATCAATGATGTTCAGATTGCAGCAAAAACTGGACATTTACTTATTTTATGGTTTGTAATTTTTTTACTTCCTTGGTAATTGTTTGTAATAATGTAGTCGATGGATAAATATTTTCTTACTTATTCAGGGTACACACTTGACCAACAACCGGCCTAAAGGGGCAGACTAGATGGACCAAGTGGTTTTTATCTGCCATCAAATTCTATATTTCCATGTAAAGACTAAACAACCAACTTTGCTAATCATACACACTAACCAATAGCACACAATAGGTCTAGCCAGAAGAATCAGCTTTGATGTCATTGTCGCTGGCTTCTGTGGCCAGCGTATGAGTAAGTCAATCACTTCCATGCACAAGAAGATGTGGACAACATATCTACCAGATGCACAGTCAATGCAATGTCTCTGTGAAAGCCATCGTTCACAGACATTTAGTGTACTGTACACATGGCCAGATGCACTGCACAATATATTGTTTGTCGGCTGTATGAACAACATATCATGCAGTGTGTACCCAGCATTAGTCAGTGATCAATTACACTTTCCATTACAGAATAATTTTCTTGGGGTGCTGGAAGAATGTTTGCACCTTTTTTGTGTCTGCTGAATTGCAACTTCCAAAAATCGGTTGCCGAATGCCATTTGGTGAGCATATGTTACAAATCTTTACACCGACTGCTTTACTTTTGCTCAACTGACCAATTTTTTGCAGCCAATGTTACCTTATTTTAGATCTAAATAAATTGGATTATTACTACTACTTTTTCTTTGCTTCTATTGTCAAATATTATACCTAGGGGATTAATCATCATCAATGAGCCCGTTGTATGCAGGGACGCCGAGAGGGTGGGGTGTGGGTACTAATTAGCCGGGCCGCTGGAGGGGGCCCTGCAGGGGGCCCGGGGTCTGGTAACGCCCCCCCATCCTCTTAAATCACAGCAGCACAGCACAAGCTGCTGTGTACTGGGCTACAGTGGGAGACTGCTCGTGGTCTCATGCCTGTGGGGGGGAGAGATCACGCTGATCGTGCCCCCCATGGCTTTGCCCCAGGCATGGCCACATTTATCGCGATTATGCCATGCCCCCTTCTTCCTGACCTGGCCTGAGAACATTTGCCTTTTTTTTTTTCTTATACTTATCTATGCTAGATTTGTTTATTGCTTAGCGGTACATTTTAAGGGCGTAAATTACAATTGACCAGGAATTAGTCCCAATAATTATAATTTATAGACTCAACCAGGAGCCCAGCCCTGCAATGTGTAAAGATTAAAGTGATCTAATGCGATCACTTTAATTCCGAGTACAGACCCCAGCTCAGCTGCTGTGCATATGTAACATCAGACTGTGCATGTACATACTGAGATTTTGCTTCCACAAAGCCAGAAAACTTACAAAAACGGTCACTTGGGCAAATTAGTTAAATCTAACGGATTTTACTAACTTGTGTGAACAATCATTTTTGTCTGTTTTCCTTGTTTTGGAACAATGGTCGATTGCCATTTGCTCCTATACATTACCATATTTTCATTCCAACCAGCCAGATTACCTTATAGTGTGTACCCATGTTAAGCAATTTAAATGTATTATTTTATTATAGAGGAAATACTATTTGAGTAGAAACAGGCACAATTTGTGATAAGGGCAACAATTAAACTTAAAGATTTGAACGTCATTTATAGTGCACACACTGGCACAAGTGCCAACATGCAAACCGCACAAAAATCCTCCTAAACTTTGTTCAGTAAATCTCCCTCTTTGTCTTTATATGGTTCACTTATAAGTTTAAGGGATCCCGCAGACAAACTCTTTTTAAAGTATTTGCGTTTGTTTTCTGTCATTGACATCCCATGAAATGTAAAATTACATCTACAATGCGAATTGGCATTTCGCTAATAGCAAAGCAAAACTGGCATGTAAAGATTGTATCATCAGAAAATTCACACCTATTTGAAATGACCTGTTCTGCCACAAAATTCTGTTAGCAATACATTTTACTGCGCTCTCACATATGTCTACATGCAATATAGCTTTTCTACATAATTAAACACAATTAAATAATAATGCACAGTGAAAATAAATACTGTAGTAACATTCTCACAAAGTTGTAAAGGAAATGCAGCACTGTTCAACGTGATATGTAACTTTAAGAAGATGTAAGTGACTAAATTTTGACATGTTTAAAACCATTTCTCAATTTTCTCGCTGTGCCATCTCCAAAGGCAGTTTTAGTTAATCAAATGTAATCTAAAACCCATTACGACATAATTACCTATATAGCATGAAACTACACTGCAGTAACTTCAACTTCTATAGAGACTGTTCTTTCTCCCCAGTGGCTTATTGTACTGTAGTTTGAAGATTGAGGTTTTCATCTTCTTTGGATAGCAGTTTCAAACTGAATAAAGAATTAATTCCTTGTACAGATCTGCAGGAGGACATTAATAAGAGATGGCACCTAGAAGGGCTAATAAAATGGTGCATGGTCTACATCACAAAATTTACCAGGAAAGACTAAAGAGTACCTCAATATTTTAGGCTGGGAACAGAGAAGCATTAGGGGAGATGATAGAGGCTTTCAAATATATCAAGGATTTCAATGAGGATCATTAGAATGCAATATACAGGAGGAAGAGCTGTAGATCAACAGGGCATGCACTCAAACTGGGAGCTACCCTAATTAGGGAACATTTCAGGAAGAATCACTTTGCCAAAAGAGTAGTAGATTATTGGCAGTCTATTCCACCTGAGGTAATGCAGCGGTAGAATGTAAAGAAATATATATTTTGATCAAAACTGGAGCCCTGTGATGCGGACTGCAATGTTTTGATCAAAATATGAACAAATACCATATACTTTTATCTTGCTTGATACATGGGAGTAACAAGAAGGGCAGTGACTAAGTATAAAAGGAAGTGCAGTCATACACCCTCGTTGGTAAGACTATCCCCCCCCCCTCCAGCTGCGTTCCTTATGTTCAGGGGTGTAACTAGTCATTTATTGGCCCCATAGCAATATATCTATGGGCCACATCCAATGACAAATACAACTCACAGAAATATGGGACAGACAATGAAGACTGCCCACCAACCCCAGCCTTCAGCTCTGGGTCCCATAGCCAGGGCCGATGCTACCATTAGGAAGCCGCCTAAGGGCGCCGGCCACTTGAGAGCACCGCTGAGTCCACACAAAAAAATGATTGGCATAATTCATGGCTTAGTGTCAATTTGTGGCACACCTGTGTTGCATATTATGACAAGGCAGCAGTGTTATGAGGTACATTATGATTTTGGAGCTCTGCTGTGTGCAATATTCTATAAAGTATATTATGAATTTGGGATACTGCTGTGTGGCATATTATTTAACTGGGGAGACTGATGAGCGCCATATTTTGAATTGGAGGGAGCAGGAGCGGTTGGTGAAATGATGCCTAGGGCACCTGGAGACCTTACACCGGCCTTGCCCATAGCAGTTATACTCCTTGCACCTATGGTAGTTACACCCTCGATTATGTTCATGGCAGGACACAGCCTCATCCTCCACATGATTGCCAACACCCCCTAAAGTACCAGATATTTCCTGGCACCCCTGTAGGTAAATCCAGTATACAGATTTGCAATAGTAAAGACAAGTGATGAGCAACAACTATCTTTTTGCTGAGAAATTTACACATGGTTGAGACAGACCATTCCAAATTGGATAGGTTCTGCTGCTGAGAGTATTACTTTTTAAGACTTCTAGTGAACAGATATCTGATTGTTTCAATTTTGGCTATCCTAAACCTGAAAAAAGCCAACGGTAAGGTTTTCAGAATAAAAATTGACACTAAATGGACCATGTGATTCAGATCTGTCATCATAGTCTATGGGCCTGATTCAGAGGTGCTCGCAAAAAGCGAGCGTTCGCTCTGAATCAGGGCGGGCGTATGTTTTTTTTAGTTGCGGCCCCTTGCCCGCTCGCATAGCTGTGGGTTATCAGAGAGCTTTTGGCTCAAATAGAGGTGGAAGCTCTCTCACTGACATCACTGGTGATGTCAGTGGGGCCGCCCACAAACGGCAGGCTTTCGCATGGGAACGCCTCCGTTTGTGAAGCCACCCCTCACCACGCCTACAAAATGGGGCGAGCTGTCGATCAACATCGACAGCCGTCCCTTTTGTAGTGAGACCCGGAGCGAGCGCTTTTTGCGCTCGCTCCAGGGCTCGCGCATGCGCACTGGGCCACCATCGACCTGCTTGCGAGTGCAATGCGCTTGGGAGCGGATCTGAATCAGGCCCAATGTCTCTATGTGACAAGATTAACAGAGGTGCTTCAAATAAGCAGCATAACTGTAGATGAAAGTAGGAAATGCAAAAGAACATTAAAGGATGGTTTCTTACAAAAACAAAAAAATATATAGTTCTAACACTAGAGAAGTCACAATGATTTACAAATGGGTTAGTGTGCTGCCAACACAAAAGAAAATGTAAAATTTGTGTATTACTACATCTGTCTTCAAGTCACCCAACAGCTAGAGAATATGAAAGAACATACTAGAAATCAGTTAAAAATACATATTAAAAAGTGACCAGTAAGTCCTTCAAAAAAAATTAAAAATAATGACGGGATACAGTAGATTTAATGTTCATGACCTGTACCAAGGAACTGCAATGAAGGTGACTATTCACTTACAAATGGTTTGGAATGATTCCTATTCTCTACTGTACATAACTTGCATTACAGTATTAAACATATAATAGAGACTTTATTAAGTAGGGCAAAACTAAAACTCAGTGTCCCTGTAACAACTGTATAATGTGTCTCAAGAGGGACTTACACAAAGCCAATATTTGATTTAAAATCTGACCAACAGTGATAGACAATAGAATTAGAAGAAAATAAATCTGTTAAATGTTTACAGGGCAAGCCATCTCTTCTTTACATCTGCAGGATTGTTTTCTTCCCACTTGCCAGGACAAACTGGTCTACGAATCTCACCCCTGAAGATCATGCAGAAGCAGCAGATAGCTCTTGTTTCCATCGAACGCATCATGTTTTTTGGAGCTTGATTTCCCCATAATTTGAGATGGCGACAGCACTAGCAGCCTATGGGCTACACTTTCAATTTATTTTCCTACAATAGTCCAGGAACGCACAGGTGCGAACTTAAAACATTCCAAATCATCAAGATGTACGGCTCTATTAATAAATAGTTCCCCAAATGTGGACAGTCTATAACAGACAGTTTGTGCCACAAAAATTCAAGGATGATAAAATGGACCAAAGCTGGTAATGTTTGCCAAATAGCAAAACGGGAGATTGTCAATGTACTAAATCTAACTGTTCAATGGATATCACAAACAGCTTTGACTTATACAAAAGTTGATATGCAGTGCGCACATCCACATTCTTAATGTCACCAACCATAATGCAGTCTTCACAATGTCAATAGTTATGATTTCGACATTGTTGAAATGTCGATATGAAATATGTGGAAATCAACAGAATTATCAAGGTGTTTACATAGTTGAAATGCAAAATGTTGACATCCTGCAGGGAATGTAGGCTAGATTTAGGCTGTGAGACAGGAGGATTAGGCACTAAGGGGAGGGTCAGGATCAGATCATTCATCATCATGTCACTGCTGGACCCACAAGAAACCCTGCTGGAGTCACCAGACCGGCCAAACAAGGTAAGTCACCACTGGTCCACCAGGAACATTTTGTTGACATTCTAATCAGGTCATCACTGATTTTATATATATATATATATATATATATATATATATATATATATATATATAGTGAATGATACCGGCACTCCACTTGTTAAAGAGTTCAAATGAATGCCCAGATGCCCTTCTGGAAGTTTCAGCTAGAACCAAATTCAAATGTAATAGTAAATAGAAGGCAGCACTCACGGGTCTCAGAAATAGTTCTCAGTGTGGATTCTTGTGTCACGTCCTGTTCAACATTTCACTTGTTCTTGATAAAAGTCTATGCGACTGAAACTTTGAATAGGACATGACACAGTTGTCAGTGTGGATTCTTCTTTCTGAGACCTGTGAGTGCCGTCTTCTATTTACTATTGCATATATATTACTCATACACACACACACACACACACATCTATTTCAGTTGGTGGCTAGTAATCAGAATGTGTTTGGATCAATCATTTATTATACAGAAATTGCTGAACTATTTTCTCTTTTTCTAGTAAATCTAAATTCCGTCTATTCACGATACCATATTTTTGTTAAAATTATTCATGGAACACTAGTCACTGAGACAAGACCACATATTACTGCTAACAAGACTTATTTTTATCCTCCTTACAATTTGCATAGATTAAATAAAGGAATTTCCATTATTTTTAGTGCAACTGGTACATATATAACCATTCCCATTATTGTGAATTTTTTAAACTACAAGTCCATACAGGTTGGTTACCACCCATAGATAGTTCATGAACTGTAAAATCAGGATAAGGTATGTCCATATTTGTTCTGTTGTATTAAATAAATATGTCTACATGACATTTGCGAACACAATTACAAAAAAAGGATGGGAAAGTATGAAATAGTGTTGGGAACATTTATCTTGTGAGAACAAACAAGCACCTGCATGAACCAACTAGCCTTTTGTACAATTTGCATCAAATTTAGATTTTTCCATCATCAGGCAATTAATTACAGTCCAGAAAAAAGGTAATATTTGAACACTGCTGCTCAGAACACGTTTTACATGCTACAGTATAAAATTAAAAAAAAAATCAAGCCAGTTCTATAGTTTGTGTGTAACATCTTATGAATGCCCAAAGCATTCCAAGCAACACAGTTTTAATACTAACAGGCATTCATTACACACTTATAAAGAAAAAACTTGTTTAACATGTGGCTACAGAAGTGAGCCTGAAGGTTTAACAAAGATTAACACAAAACCGCTACTGAGCTTTGGAACTTAAACTGCTGCCACAAGGTCTAATGGAGTTGTTTCTATAATACCGAACAGCAGGCAAGTCCTTCATTTCCTGAACATTTCTTCATTGACTCTAATTAGGCTCACCATTAGGCTAGGTAAAGTGTGTGTTTTTTTTTTTCTTTTGAGGCAACTAAAACAGTTTACTTGTGTTGTTGCTACTCACATCGGTTTTCATCTGTAGGATTGTAAACCTCCTCCGATTTTGGTGTGTGCAAAGGTCCATTAAATCAAACATTGTATGTACTGTATAGGAGCACGAAGTGCCTGAAAAATAACTTAGAAGTCCCTAATATATATTGAATGACACAGACTGTACAGTGTTGCAATTTAAATGGACCGAAGGAATAAAGCTTTGCATTGTCCATGCTAATGAACATCGTGAGGAAAATGCAATAAGGTCTGCAGTTGAAAAAGTGCAAATTCATCAGATAATTTGATCAGGAATTAAAACTATAGGGGGTAAATTTGCTAAGATTCGAGATGGTCCCGATTTTCAAAGTGATTTATCTCGCTGGTACTCGCCAAAATTCGGGTGATTTAATCCCTTTTTTTTTTTTGCAAATTTACCAACAGGCGATTTGAGGCTAAACGAGTTTGCCAATGGTGAAGCAGAACGAGATATCTCTCGTGAGTAACTCGTTTTGCAGGAGATTACTCACCCGAGATTGCAGTGTTTTCTCTCTCCAAATCTCTCCCGAGCTAGCAGCCAGCACATATCAGTGAGATATGTGTTTGCTGCTTGTGTGTTAAAAAATAAACAATAGATAAATGTTTTTTTTTTTTTTTTTTTTAAATGACCTGAGTTCCCCCCCAAAACACTAACCAGCCCCGGGCTTGCCAGCTAGTCCTGGTTCTTAATTTACATGGAAAATAATGTGTAGGGTTCCACTGTAAATTACAAACCAGCAACAGGCAGCAGGGACAGAGCTGGCTGTAAATATACAGAGAAAAATAATGATGTAAGGTTCCCCCTTACATTTAAAACCAGCCCTGGACCTTTTCTAAAGGGGAGACTGATGCCACAGCAAGGGGTGTACTTTCACCAGGCCCCCCAGCCGCAGCATCAGCCCTGACCGTTAGTTAGCCCATGCCAGGGATCCCTGGGGAGTTGGGGACCCCACAATAAAGAGGTCACCCACTCCTGGGCACCCCTGGCATAGGCTGACAGCCCAGGGCTATCCCCGCCACCTATGGTGGTGGGTGGCGGGTTGATATTGTTAGATGTAGTGTAAAAATTAGATTTTTCATCATTGTCTTTACAGTGGAACTACAGGTCCCAGCAAGCCTCCCCACATGCTGGTACTTGGAGAACCAGAATGCGGGGCATTAAAGGCCCACTAGTACCTGTAGTTCACCTGTAAAGAAATGGTTAATAAAACACACAACATACCGCAAGCTTTATTGCATCCATAAACACACTTACACATACTCACCTGTTTCCAGATGTTCATTATTATTATTATTATTACCAGTTATTTGTATAGCGCACACATATTTTGCAGCGCTTTACAGAGAGAATATTTGGCCAGTCACATCAGTCCCTGCCCCAGTGGAGCTTACAATCTATGTTCCCTATCACATGCTCACACACACACACATACACACTTGGGTTAATTTTGTTGGGAGCCAATTAACCTAACAGTATATTTTTGGAGTTCACGTTCATGTCTCCTTGTCAGCGTAAAGTATCCCATCGAATTACCTGTAAAAAAAGATCCAATACTCACCTTTATGTCCCTCGATGTTCTCTGCAGAAATCCAATATGGGTTCTAGATACAGTGTAACAACATGCTTCTGCTATTACACTGCACTAATGTCTGCTTGTGGGAACGATTTGACTTCAGTCCCGGGCCGCTGGCCAGTCAGCGGTGGCCAACATTAGCAGCCGCTAATTGGCTGGGACCCACGTGGGCTTAGCCAATGAGCGGTTCCTCCACGTGTGTCCCAGCCAATGAGTGGCTAATGCTGCAGCTGGGGCGCCCAGTGAAAGGGCACCCATGGCTGTGGCATTAGTCCCCCGTTAGAAAGGGTCCAGGGCTGGTTTTAAATATACGGGGTACCTCCCATCATTTTTTTCTCTATATATTTAAAACCAGCTCTGTCCCTGCTGCTGGTTCATAATTTACAGAGGAACCCTACACATTTTTTCCCTGTAAATTAAGAACCAGGACAGTCTGGCAAGCCCGGGGCTGGTTAGTCTTTAGGAGAGGGGGGAACCTCACGTCATTTTTTTTTTACATATTATCACTATTTTCACCGTTTACACAAAGAAACATACACAAATCACAATGATTTGTGTATGTTTCTGACCATCTTGCAGCTCAGGGGGTTGAGAGTGTGAAAAGTGATTTTGACAGAGAGTTTGCTCCTATCTCACCCGAGCTTGTCATCCCAATTTTTGGTAAATTTGAGAGATGTATGTTTTTGGCGAAAAGTACTTCCGATTTGGCCCGATGGTGATAAGATTCGAGATTGCTATCTCACCTGAGTTTTACGAGTGAGATGAGAGAAATCTCTCTCTAACTCACCCGACTTTACCTTTGGTAAATTTGCAAGCAGGGAAAAAAATAATAAATCACCCGAGATGGTCATCTCGACCTATCTCGATTGTTAGTAAATCTACCCCTAGGAATAAATATTATTATTAGTATAATAATAATAAAAAATATTTTTTAATATATTCCCCTTCCATCAGTATGTTTCACCAAAGAATTCCTTTTTTTTGGTGGGGGGGGCATTTTATACAGAAGTATTAATGGTCCAATAATCAAACACTTTATATATTGGCTACAAATTGTTAGATAAACAGTTATTATAGCTGTTTTGATGCACTTGTTCTCCATCTCCATGGATAATTGCTATCTTACTTGCCTGTTCTGACTTTATTCAGTCCCAAGCACCAGTGACGTGCAGTAAGGTAACTTGCTGGGGAGGCATTGGCTAGTATCAGAGACACATTTACAGATACATATATGAAGAGTACATGTGGGCATTATACAAAGGTGCAGCAGTATATAGTGCTGGAAATTTGGTGTGTTTTGATCAGGGATGTGCAGAATAAGTAGACAGGGGAGGCAGTGCCTCACCTGCCATACACTTTTTACTCCATAGTTTTGACTATAAAAATTATTAGAAGATATTTAAAATATTTTCTTTACATTTTTCTTACACTTGGGTATACTCCAGAGTTTGGGCTATAAAAATGACAGGAAAGGCTCTGCCTCAACTGCCTCACCTCCCTGCACATCACTGCCAAATACTCTTTTGCAGATAACTTTGACATTAATAACAGTCTAGTGGTGTGTACACACAATATGATAAAAATGTTCGATATGAACGATATCGATCATATTGTTATCGTTCATATCGTGCATTTTTTGGTGCCTTCCAACCCACAAATGACCAGCGATGCGAGATGATAACGATAACCTGGTCGATATCGACCAGCAGCCTGCAGCCTTGAGGAAGAGACCTTGCATCTCGAAACGCGTCGGCCACCTGCACCTGTGTCATTTCCTGGACTCTAAAGCCTTTCTGCAGGAGTCTCTCCCCATTTGGGTTAAGTGACTGGAGCCACTGCAGGGCAACCCAGGTACCCTGCAACATAACATCCGCTGGCTACACACCACTCTTCGGTTAGAATCTCCTAATATTGTCATAAATAATTTTATGACAGACCATAACATGTCTACACATTACATGCACTTGATTATATACTTGCTCAGCCAATTGTATATTGGCAAACCCAAATCACTTATGGAAAGAACCGCCCCCCCCCCCATACCCCTTTTCATTGATTACTGAATTGAACATTTTTTGGACTCAATGCACAATATATATGTACTTTCTCTTTTTTGTGTATGATAGATTTTATCAATGTTTCATGTTATTTTAAAACATTTTTTATTAAATGCATATGTTTTATGTCCAATCACCACAGAATACCTTTGATTCATTCCACTATTGGTTGTATCTGAGTAGTGCCTATGTATAGGTAACAATCCACTTTAAGTTACATAGGGACCCGCAATCATTGATGGGTTGGTGGTGTGCGGGATGATCGATATCAATCATCCAGCACAGCGGGAAGGTGCAGATAGATCATTTAGCGATATCGTTATCGCTGATGTTCCTCCCGTGTGTATGCCCCATAAGCCTTTTAAGTATGTCCACGTTCTTTACCTCACTGTTTTTTCATACTTTGTTATACAGGACAACACAGTGCTTGACAAAACCTAAGAGTTACATTTAATGACTTGGGGATTTGGCTGGGCAGCTCATACATGCACAGTAAAAACGAAAGCAATTTATTTGGAATTTAGGAGGTTCAAAAGAAAATAAATCAGTTAAAAAAATATTCCCAATTAAAAAGATGCTTAATTTAATTAATAAGCTATTGTCCATTTATTATAGAGATGTGCAGGGAAACCTTGTGTTTTAGCTTTGTCAAAACCACCCTCAAGTATTTTGCTTTGGATTTCTTTAAAAAATTGATAAACATAGCTAAAATTATGCACCTTGGACCGGTTTTTATTCCTATAGTATTATCAATAATGAATTTCCAGTTAATTTTAACCACCACATGGCACCTGAAATCACAAGGTAGTGACTTAAATGCAATCCAAAATACACGAGATCCATTTTTTTAAATTCGACTTCCAAGTTGCGAGAAGACCCGAGTCAGGACTCTGTTCTACTGAAAACCCTAAAGTGATTCCGAACTGGAACTCTATTTGACTCGGAACCTCTAAGTTTGGGTGTGTTTGGTTTTCTCAAAAACCGAAATACCCATCACTAATTTATTATCTTCTGCTATCACCTTCCGGAGATCGGGTGCCGCTCCCGGCCCCCCGGAAAAGTAGGCAGGCCTCCCGACTTTTCCAGTCCCACCAGCAATGTACTGCTAAACCCCCACTGTGGAGGGGCTGATGACGCTATTCGCGCTGAATCACATAATCATAACCCCACCCCCCCGCATAGCAATGCCGGAAATATCGGCATTGTGTAGCGGGGGCGGAGCCTAAATGACACGATCGAGTGGCTCCGCCACCACTCCTGCCCCCTAAACGCTGGTAATGTGTCCGGACACGCCCCTCTATACAGGCCCCGCCCACCCTGCTACACCGACTTGGCTGCTTCCTCCCGGAGGAAGCAGCCAGGATGTAGGCAAGTATGAAATAGGCTAATGCCTGGAGGAGGAGTATGAAGGGAAAATACTCCTCCTGCCAGCATCTCAGATCTGATGACTTAATTCGAAGACAAAGCATCGGATCACTATCGCGACTTTCGCTTGCGTTGTTTTCAGCATCTGAGTAAGCTTAAGCTTAGTCATAATGGCCACCTCCAGCCCGTTTGCGATTCCAGTAAATCTGCACCAGTAGATGCAGATAATGGCCTCAGCACTCCAAGAATAAGGGGCTGAAACGCCCCTGCTTTCTGGAAACACAAGCAGCCCATCCTGTCAATCAAAACAGGTCATGCGCAGTCCCCTTGCCATCGGAGATGTGCGCAAACCATCAGGTCTTTGAACATCTCTGAATCAGACCCTAAATACATAAGTAGTACTGCTGCAATCCTTGTTAAATAACTTCTCCATGCTTTGCATTGTGCAACTGTTGCTGGCAAGACCCTGCAAATCTTTTCTTTGGCTTTGATAAGAAAATGCAGTTTACCTGATGACAAGGCACATTTTCTCAGAGATGGGGATTTTCTGTGTTTCATAAATGTAACTCCAGTATTACTGCAGTTAAATGATTCAACCTTTAATTTTTCTAAGCTTTTTATAAATTGTGACACTAAGAATCATATACATAATATTTTTCTTAACACATAACTAAAGGGGTTGGGTACGGGATCCCGATAGTTAGGATGCAGACAGTCAGAACTCAGCAAGATCTATAAGTATTATAGCCCTAACCCTCTTCCTAACCCTAACCCACCCCTCCTGCAGCCTAACCATAACCCTCCCATTCCATAGCTTGGACGTAACCCTCTCAGCCTGCTTCTTAACCCTAACCCCCCCCCCAGTGCCTATCCCTTCCCCTAACCCTAATACTTGCCTCCACAATCTGTCAGGATTCTGACTGTTGGGATTCTGCAGTCAGTATTGTGACCATCGAATCCTGGCTGTTGGGATGCTGACTATATCCATACTTGCCTACATTTTGCTCGTCCTCCCTGGGAGAAGCCTGGGGAGGACAAGCAGGTGGGCTGTGACGGAGGCGGGGCCTGAAGGTCACATCATTAAGCCCTACCCCTTAATGGTAAATTGTTGCGATTGGCTCAAATTTAAATAGGGGGTGGGGCTAAATGGCAATTCATCAAGAATCACATCATTAAGCCCCGCCCCCTACATGGGGACCCACAATTGCCACGGAAATTCTCCCCACTTCACTAGGAAGTGGGCAGAATATGGGAGAAATGCCTACCCTTACGGGGGTGCGGGGAGTAACCCAAAAAATCGGGAGCCTCCCGCGAAAACCCGGGAAGGTAGGCATGTATGACTATATCCCAACTACTTGCTGTTAATCAAAGTGCCGCAATTCACATTGTAGTGCTGATGCAGAGTGAGACCTACGCCAGTTTGTGTAGCATATGCCTATGCATGGCTTCTTACAGTTTCTATGAATATTTTTACAGTAGCTGTGTGATGTACTCCGATAATATGGCTGCACAATTCTATCTTTATTTAAAAATAAACAAACACAATCTGTAGCAGACTTTATCCACCAGGGGACATACTCAGACTATGCAGAACTATTGAGCCGACCATCATCCATTCCTTAAACTGCCATGACATTTATTTTTAAACAGAGTTATCTGCTGAAAAAATGCCAGCTTGTCAAAAAGATACAAATCAAGAGCTATAGTGCCAGATCTACATATTCATTTGGAATGAAACACAGTTCTTCTTTATGCTTTTCTAAAATGACTGCAAATAGATCTGGGTTTTTACATAATTTAGTAATGAATGTTTGTGAAAATTATAATTTAAGTCTTAATTTAGTATGGGCTAAAATGTACAAATTTAGGATCTCACATGGTGCCAGATATCACACATGACTTGATATTAAAGTAAAACTGAACCAACCTCAAAATAGATGCAATAAGTAAATACCGGTACATCATTCTTGAAAATGTACTCCACTTTCATGACTTTATTATTTTAATAGTATCTATTTTGTAAATAACACCCCTATCCATTTATTTAATATATACAAGAGTGTCACAAAATAGATCTGTCTTGATACTGCAGTAATATTGAAGCAGCTGGTCATAATGATTTCTCTATAGTCTATAGCTGGCCCCCTTCACAATGACATAAACCCAAAATCATCGGGTTTAAACAGCAATGCAAACAGATTTTCATTATGTTGTTCTTTTAAAATCCAATGAGGTCAGCTAGATGGCTTGCAGGCGAGGGCAAGCCACAGACAAAACACTCACTGTGGGCATATAATCATGTACATATATTCTCACAATTTCCATTGAGTCTTTGCTGAAAAGTTGTTTTTGTTTATTTTATTAATCATTTCCTGCTCTTTCATCACTACCAGCTACAGATAAATGCAAAAACACCTCAACATTGTCTTAAGGTGCATATCCACTAGCAGATAAGGGAACGACAGTACGATTACAACATTGTAATCGTACAGTCGTTACTCCTCCTCTGCAGTGCCTACACTGAACAATATGTCATTCAGTGCAGGCACCCTCCCTCATCCCTGAACATGGTCAATCTGTCGTTATCGGCATGTTCAGGCTATGTTCAGGCAATAGATAGATGTCAAAAACGACCAGCGGGAACGCGCATCTCTAATTGAATGATTCTTAATGAATGATTGAACGATAACGATATTGTTATCGTTCAATTGCTCATTTTAATCGGCTAGTGGATACCCGCCTTTAGGTGTTGCTTATATTAGACAAACAGTTAAAATTGTAAACCATGTAAATTCTATTATTCTTGCTTTGACTCATTGTTTATGCCTATGAGTAGGAATACATTATTCTAGCACCTAGAATAAAAAAAGGTTTACATACAACTTATAACCCACATTCAATTAATTAGTATTAAAAAAAAAGTGAACAAAACCCCTACATTTATTTAATCTTGATACTACCACGCTCCTTTACCCCAGAGGCATAAAATTAACTAAATGACTATAATTAGAGATGTGCACAGACCCCCGTTTTTTGGTTTTGGATCTGGAATCAACCCTCAAGTATTTTGGTTTTGGATTCAGCCATAAATTGGTAAAAAAAAAAAAAAAAAAAAAAATCTATAAAAATCAATACCAGCAGCTAAAATGTCCGAATCCAAAACCGGAGATCGTTTTTTAAATCAAACCGAACTGCATCAGATCTGAACCAGGGCTCTGGGCCTGATTCAGACACGGTCGCAAGCGCCGAGCGCTCGCAACCGGGTCAATGGTGGCCCACAGCGCATGCGCACGACAGAGCCGGCTCCGTATTGTGCATTCGCGAGACCCGGATAGCGCCGGGTAATCCGTCGCTCCGGGTCTCGCACCAAAGAGGGCGAGCTGTCAATGTTGAGTAACAGCTCGCCCCTTTTGGTGGGCGGGCCGGGGGGGTGGCTGCCCAAACTGAGGCGTTCCCATGAGAACGCCTGCCGTTTGGGGGCAGCCCCACTGACATCACAAGTGATGTCAGTGGAGAGCTTCCAGCTCTGTTAGAGCCGAAAGCTCTCTGGGGCTTGCGATGAATGAGACCCTACCACAAGGGTCTCGTCGCAAGCCCGATCGTCGCGATGGTCTTGACCATCGCGACCATCATCATGGCCGCTCGCTATAGCTGTGGGTGGTCACCCACAGCTATGCAAGCAGCCAAGAGGCCGCTCCAAAAGAAAAAAAACCCGGCCCTGATTCAGAGCGAGCGGCTCTGAATCAGTCCCCCTGTTCGAACCGGGTCACAAAAGTGAATCCAAACTGAAAGGAACAACACTCTGGAAACTGTTTGAATGCATAAACTACTTGAGCTTATTTGCTACAAGAAACAGCAACCTTTTGGGTATGCTCAGGACCCTTTATCACGCTATACAAACAATACATCACCACCAGTGGTGTAATAAATACAGAAAATGGTGCACCCAAATTATTTAATTAAGAATCTCCTTAATTGAAATATAAAAAATATATTTATCAGTCCACAGCACATATAAGCAGATTTCCTGTGAAATCTATGGTGGGAAAGGGATGATTATGGCAGAAGGCAAAAGAGGAATTTTAGTAAGGTAACAAAAAGGTGTAGTTAGGGGGCACCAGATCAGCTCTTCTGCACAGTGATTTCATGGGATCTGTGTTATATAGAAACCAATGCAAAACCTATTCATGCACAGAACATAAAATCAATGACGTTGCCGTAAGGTAAAATGTGCTGTGTTTTGTTATTCACATTGTAATTGACCCCCAATATCATAGCACTCATTTAACCGAAATCCATGCCAATTACTGTTCAATGAGGACTGACACTGCAGATCCTTATATACCATATTTTATGAACCCATTTCCTACCGTGACAAACAGCGTAAGTATTTATCCATATTTAGATAATAATATAGTTGATGGAAGGGACTGAATTTCAGACATATGATCAATAAGGAAATGTAGTTTCATTTATACTTGGAGGATGCAGAAGCAAATTACTTGGATGAAAGCCCCAAAAGTAGTTTCTGTATCATGATAAAACCAGCAGCTCAAGCTAATGGACTGGAATATATGCAAAGTATGACAAATTTACAGCTGCTTCTCTATGTGAATTCAGAGCTACTATTTTTTAGCATATACAGTAGCATGCTGTCATTAGATACCCTGCACTACCAACAAATGATTTACAAACATTGGAATCATTCCTAATTTAAAAAGGAAAGTAGAAAGCTACAGTGTGTATTAAAAACATACAGTGGAAGCGTTTAAAGAATAAACATTTTGTTTGGTTTAATTTGGTTATGTACAGTATATTTACCCTCCTCTAAAGCTACAGTGTCTAGGACAGCATTACTTCTTTAACTGCTAAATCGGTCTCCTCCTTTTATATTGCATAGAATTTTACCAATATAAAGGAATCAGCACCAGAGCAGGGCAATTGTCCATCTCATGCCGAACCTGCTGCCCTGAACATGTGACAACATGCTGAAGGGGCGGAGCTTCCTTTAGATGTTCCAAGTGGCTCTGTAGCAGCTCTACTGTAGAGTGCCATCCAAGCACCCTGCAAGCCAAATGCAAGTGCTGTGGTGAAGCATCAGTGCCACCCCCAGAGCTCTGCTCCCTGGAGACAGTGCTGTTCACACATGATTAGTTACAACCTTGAAAGGGGCAAGCAGAAATACATATTATGAAAGTAAAGATGGTGGTGATCAATCCTCCTAAAATGTAAATTTTTGCACCATTTCTGCAATTTGTAGTATTAATCCAATTTATGATGGAAATACCACAGCATATACTCATTAATGATTGCAACAGTAGCCCTTAATGCTGTTTATAGGGACTGCAAAAATGTGCCAAATACCAGGCTCCAAAAGCTTGGCTTTTCATGGCCACAGCACAATGAATATATAGGGGCATATATGTCACAGCCCACATCTCCGATATGGTTGGGTGTGATAAGTTTGGCCAAATTTGCGATGCGATATTTCATTACATCGCAAGGATAGATAAAATATTGCATGCAAGGACATAGCTTGCGAGAAAGCTCTGTCCCTATGAATCTCTCCCCCGCAGTACATGCACCATCTGTTACCCCCACCCCATTCGCTGAGCTAAAACTTACCAGCATGGTGATCGGTGAGCTCCTCGGTGACTCTGGTCAGCTGATTGCCGAGATCCTGCTCTAACCCCCCCCCTCCCGGTCAGCTGCTCTGTGCTGTAAACTAGCATACCGGCATATCAACTTACAGCTCAGAGCAGCTGAACAGGGGGGATCACTGAGCAGGATCTGTGCAATCAGCTGACTGGAGTCACAGGGGAGCTCACCAATCACTGGTACCCTGACCACGCCGTTAAGTGTTTTTTTTTTTTTTTTTTATATTTTAGTATTATTTTCTTTTTACTGTAACCAGCTTGCCCTTTAGTACATTTAGGTGAAACTAAAATAATGTAATAAAGGTGTGAAACCTCCCATTTTCACAATATTTTATTCAAAATAATTTTAATAAATATGCCCCATAGCCCTCTAAATAACATTACTAGAAAGTAAGTGCAATATTTACCTTTGAATGTATAATACAGCATTCATGATGGTTTTGAATAGCTTGAAGGGTATATGGCAGGGCTTCAACACAGACTGGGGATAAGTATTAATGAGGCAGTAACGTGTACCCATATGGTTTGAAACAATAAGGTCAGGGTGGATTTATGGTTTAATTTGGGAAGAATATTTGGATCTTGATCCGACAAAATTTGGCAATGAGAATTGTTCTGCTTTATTTTGTTACCTTTACAAGACGTGGAGGGGGGCAACTGAATGCATGGAGTGGGAACGGGAGGTGAACTTTCATATGACACGTTCCAATTAAAAAGCAGTTATGCCTAATACATTTTGTGAATAGTTTATGGATTCATTGAGGATTTATTGAGCGAGGACAGCGGGACACCTGGGTTTACAGAATGGTTTCTGCTGTGAAGGCAATGAAAGTTATTGCAGATGTGGCACTGCCTGTAAAATCTATTAATGCTGTAAAGGGGAAATCCTTTTATCTAGTATCTAGATTAAGTAACAAATCTGGAGATACTGCAAGAAAGTAGCAGAGATAGCTCTTATCTAAATAATACTGTAAGTACTTAAACAGGAAAGCAGCCACTTTTCCATTGAATGTTTTTTGTAAGTGTCCTACATTCCATTTCAAGAAGACATTTCCAATTTTAGGTCTAGTACACTAACATCAATTCAGAATCCAAATTCCCTATGCACTAACAAAAAATGGTGATTAGCAATCCAAACAGTTTATTCACCATGTTTTGGGTCACAAAGGAATCCATTTTTCCCCTTGTGAATTTACCCAATTACAAATTGTGTGATATGAACTTAACGGACTTTTGTCAGGTCAACCATATGAATAATAAAACTATGATGACCTGTCTGATATCTTGTGTTTACTTTGAAAGGTTTAGTACATTTGTTGAATGTGTAACTAAGGGATGTTTTGTAATTCATCATTTAGATAACTGTCTGTATAGAGCCCCAAGAACCAAAATTGTTTGAGAGCATCAATAGCAAGCAAAGAAGCAGGTTGATAATTTGCTCAAGACAAAAAAAAAAAAAAGAGGGGGGGGAGGAAACTTCCAAAGATTAATTTGGGTTGGTGATTGTGTCATCGTGAATATCCATGTCTAAAAAGAAAAAAAAAAGAGCCACAAAGATTCAGATGCGACTCTTAAAGTCATTGATGAATTTAACTACTCAAATTATATCTACAGTATGGGCAGATTCTTCTCCAAGTGGGAATCAAAGGCCTTTACCATTACATTGAGTAAAGATTGGGAATGGTTCTTTAAAAGATACAGCAGAAAGTCTATTTGGATGGATCAAGCACTGATGACTTTTGATATGGTGCTTCATACTGATGCAGAAAGTACACCTGGATTTGGGGCTTATTGCCAGGGACAGTGCTGTTTTGTGATTTGACCTCAGGAGGCAGGGAAAACAGACATGTTGGACAATCTGGTGTACTCAGAATTGTTTCCCATAATATCTGCAGACAAAATTTGTATACAAGTGGGTGCAATTTAACTTCAATAATATTGCTATAATTGAGGCAAACAACATATGTATTCTCCAATCCCCTAGTTTTATTGCTCAAACATCTTGTTGTGTCTTTCTAGTCTCAATCCTTGGATACATGATTTTCATATTCCAAATGTGCAGAATAGCTTTGCCAATTCTGTGTCTTGTTTACGTTAAAACAGGTTTCAAACAGTATGTTCCCATTGGAAGCAGAGCAGTAAGGAATCAAGTGTGCCAGTCACTAAGAGTTTGGCAGTGGATTCGGTGTAGAGATCAATAAATGAGGGAGCATGGATAGACCATCTGCAACTAAAAGGAGCAGCACACAGTCATTAGTAAGTTGTTTTTCTTATCCGAAAAGTTTGCCAGGATTTTACTATATCCTAAAGGGCAGACGTTTAGTGTCAGCATCTGAGATGATAAATTACATAGTGATGTTCACATTCTTCTTTAAATGGCCTCAAAAGTTTGCCCAGTACAATGCCTTAGAGAGTCCTGCCCATGATAAATTCATTCTTAGTTCATGTTGATGTGCAGCCCTATCCAGTTTTTTTGCAGATGTGTAGATTTGAACCTTTACATGGTATATATTATTTTGTGGCTGAGTTACTAGAATGTGCCTTGTGAGGCTTTTAGGATGCTGTGAAATATTGCATCTATAATGCTGGCCACACACATATTGATATTTTACCCGATCTGGCCGATTCCGACACATTGGAACGGAAGATCGTGTAAAATATGGCCAAATCCTGAGTAAATCATGAGTCCCCACTCACGATCATGATGCGATGCGCGTCCCCGCTGGTCACACATCGCATCTGCAAATCTGCCATGCAGTAGGGCAGATCTGACAATCTATGAGAGCGATGCACTGTGAAAGTCTGGATGCAGGAGAGATCATTTGAAGATTGGACACCAAATTGTGTGCAGATCATGTGCAGAGCTGCCGGGGAGAAATCAAGGGAAATCGTACACAAATCGTACACATCGGCTGATCTTGTGCAGATCGCCATGTGTGTGGCCACCTTAAGAGTGGAAACCAGTGGGCAAACAGTTGGAGTTGCCATTGAGTGAGGTAAATGTGAAGTGGTTGGGAATAAGGGGAATGATGGCAGAAAAGACGACAGTTTCTCACGTGGTAAGTCCATGTTAGATATAGTATATGACAGTGAATCCAACTTGTTGTTGCTATATTAATTTTTCTAGGGAGTTATTGCAGTTTAGTCAGGGTAGATTTACAGTTATCCTCACTCCATGGAAACCAGCAACAAGGGAGTGCCTCATTTTGTTGCCAGAATGGAAAAACCATGGTCAGGCTAACTGACCTTGAGTCTGTGTTGTGTAATTTCTTTAAGGATTATTGTATAAAAGGATTGACAAAGCTGGCTGTTCTCATCTCGTGCAGGTGGTGATGAGCCTATTCCTCCACCTCAGGATATCTACTGTTCTCATGAAAGATCACAGTGCTTACCCAAACAATGTCAGTCATATCAATGGCTTAGTGGCCTGAAATAGAATTCTCACAACAGGTAATAGCCCAACATTGGTTTTGGCGTCACAGTAGAATTATTATTATTAAATACTTTAATAATTGGTCAAAAATCACTTAAATGGGAATAGTTCTAGTGTTAATAGACACAATGAAATAAGGCTGATAAAAGGTTGTAGATGGCGTTAACACATCTATCTATATTTCTAGCAGAGATAACCCCTTTCTCTGTTCTTTTTGCCATAGAAACAGATCATTTTGCTTCTTACAATTTAAAAAGAGGCAAACTGCAGAAAGATGACTGATTTCTCATGTGGCCATTTTTTCTATGTACTGACATTCCTATATCCTGTTATAGGGACTGTAAAAAGGTTCAATTTATCAAACTGTGAAAAACTAATCTCACATTTATTTTTAATAAAAACACCATGTCAGTGTGCCCTTTGGGTACTTACATACTCGTGGGTGTCCAGATCATTCTGTTGTTCCCTATTATAAACAGGTAACCTATTTGGCTCACACATGTGCAGCACATCTGTAAATTTATCCGCAATAAATGATCCAGTGGTATACTGAGCACGTGCAACCTTTTTCTGCTCAAACATGCGCATTACAAAGTGACACTTACGGAAAGTAAGATCTGGATTTTACAGTCAGTTTTACACTGGCTGCCGTCAGGTAAAACTGCATTGCTGGAGTGGTGATGGTTTTGCGGTCACAATTATTAAAAGTTGATAAATTGTGGCACAGTGGCGTAACTAGAGCAGGGCGAGAGGGGTGCGTGCCCTGGGCGCCGTTGGACCGGCGGCGTGGGGGGGCGCCGCCGGCCACGGTACCGGCCCGCCCGCCCTAGTTAGCCAGTGTAGCGCCGACCGCAATGAGTGCGGTCAGTGCTACACATTTACACAGGACCGGCGCTAGGCTTCCAGCGCCGGTCCTGTGCTTCACACCTGAGCCCGTTCCCTCCCCCTGAGCGCTAACCCAATAGCACTAGGAGGCGGGCTCAGGCTGTGCATAACACACGCATCGCCACCAGCGCTGGCGGCGATGCGTGTGTTAAACAGCAGCCAATGAGAGTCAGACTCTCATTGACTGCTACAGCACCCACTGCAAGAGCCGGACTTCCGTCCGGCTCCTGCAGTGGGTAATGGGACTGACGTCATGACGTCTGTTCCATAATGCTGAGCGCGTCCGGGTGGTTTCCGTGGTGAACCTGCTGAATGATCCTTCAGCAGGTTCACCTACGGAAACCTTGTTACGACTTTTACTTCCTCGTCCCGGCGGGAGCGGCGTCGCGAGCAGGACCAGGAGCAGAGATTCAGGTAAGTATATTTATATATATATATATATATATATATATATATTTTTTTTTTTAACCTATCTGCACAACGGGGGATGGGGGTGGCTACTACTGGGGGGACCTCTACTGGGGGAGGGGTGGCTACTACTGGGGGCGCCATTGGGAGAACCTCTACTGGGGGGGCTACTCTACTGGGGACTACTACTTGGGGGGGAACTACCACTGGGGGCATTATAAAAGGGGCCTACTACTAGAGGCACTGCACTCGGGGGACCACTACTGGGGGCAATAATAGGAAGGGCCACTACAGGGGGCACAGGATAGGGGGGATCACTACAGGGTGCCTGCATAAGGGGACCACTACTGGGAAAACTGCATGGGGGGGACTACTGCTGGGGGCACTATATAACGGGCACTGCATAGGGGGGACTACTACTGGGGGCACCATATAAAGGGCACTGCATAAGGGGATACCGCTACTGGGCGCATTGCATTGTGGGGACTGCTACTGGGGCACTGCATAAGGGGGAACACTACGTGGTTCACTGCATTTGGGGGGGCCACTACTGGGGGTACTGAGTAAGGGGAACTAATTGGGGGCTGTATAAGGGGGACCACTACTGGAGATACTGTATAAGGGGCACTACTATGGGCCTGCATAAGAGGGACCACAACTGCATACTGGGGGTACTGTATAAGGGGTACTACTGGGGTTAAGGTGCATATGGATAGGAATGTTCAACGTGAAAATAAAGGGGTGTGTCATGTTGACATGCCCCATTGTGACCACGCCCATTTTTCCCCACATCTCGGGATGTTAGGGGGGAGGGGGCTCCCTTTTCAAATTTGCCCTGGGCTCCAAATACCCTAGTTACGCCACTGTTGTGGCAGTATATTGCGGCACTAATCTGCGATACAAAATGGTAAGTACTGCAGCTCACAATTTGAGATTGATAAAAAAAAAACTAATAGCCTATATTTATAATAGAAACCCTACCAAAAATGATAGTTTGACAATGGAACAATTAATGTCAGATTGCAATGACTTACATTTGTTTACTATTACTTCTTCTTTTCTTGTACCTAGTTAGTCATTTATTAGCTGTGTGGGAATAGCTGGGCAAGTTTCATTGCCTCCATATACAGTAGTTAGAAATTCAATTGTCCTAATAGGAGAACAATCAGGTTTGTGGTTGATATAATTACACACAGGTCAGCAACCTTTGGACAATCCAGTGGTTTCATGATTGGGTTTAATTACTGGACAGTAAAAGGTATAAATGTGATTGGCCAGATTTTCCAATGTTCCTGTGCCCCATTGAAATCAATTTAAAATTGATTTCAATGGGGCAAAATAATTTGGTTGCACAGGATTTGCCGTTTTTTTTTTTTTTTTTTTTTACTATCAATCACTTTATTATTACTGGCAATTGACAATTTCATTATAATCCAACAACTATAATCAGAAATGGCAACAACTTTGCCAATCACAAACTGCCAAGCTACCAAAATATAAGCATCTGCAACTAGATATAACCAAACCGTCTGTCATATCTGTGACACTTCCCCACCACCCCATTAACCTTATAAACTTACAGTAGTTTGACATTTTGGTATTGAAGCCGATATGAAAGGAGTTATAGTAATTTAAGAGCGAGAGACTACTACGCGGCCATCCCCATTAGTTGACTGTCTGCACTGAAATGACAATGAGCAGCAACCAGCCTCATTAAGATGAGTTTAGACAGGTGATTTTCAACCTTTTTCAACTCGAGGCACAGTATGCCAGATTTTAAAATTGCCATGCACACTATCCGGCCTGTGGTGTACGCGACCTATGAAAAAACAGACATATTGGCTCCCACATAAAATAACACACACATTGGCCTCCACAGGAATAGCATACACTACATTGGCCCCAGAGAAATAAAACACACATACATTGGCCCCCACAGGAAAAAAATGCACATACATTGGCCCCCACAGAAAGAAATTGATTGGTTGGCTCCCACGGAAACAAACAAACAAAAAAAACATTGCTCCACACAGTAAAAACAATAACATTGGATGGTCCCCACAGAAAAATATAAACCATATTGCCCCCCCACAAATATATAAAACCATTGGCTGCCCTCCCAGAAAAATATCAACCACATTGATCCCTACCAAAAACAAAACTTTACACTGGCTCCCACATACCTACTTGTCCCTCACACACAGTGCAGAGGTGTCAGCAATGTGCGGGCATGCAGGCGGGCGAGAGGGAGAGTGGTCTGCCTTGCTTGCGGAGTGGGCTGGCAACGAGACATGCATGACCTGTGATGTCACGCCACCGTGTCTAGATATGTCACGGCCCGGGTGCTCCTGAGCCTCCCAGAGGAGCTCAGCAGCACTGCCTGGTTTGCAGTTCTATAATGTGACTGGCGGCTGTGACCGCTGCTTATGACTGCGCTGCAGCATACTTCACAGTAGCCCGTGGCAGTGTGGTTGAAAAACGCTGGTTTAGACTTTAACTTTTAACTTTAAAATGTTTCATTCAATTATTACTCCACCAATTCAGCCAGATTTTCTCTTGTAGAGGTCCTTTCAGTAAGCTAATTATCAGGGGCTGGGTGGCCCCTGATAATTAAGTATCGAACTTGCTGCAAGTAGCAGCGGTGGATACAAGTTCACCAGAAAAAATCAACATTACTCCATTATGGATACAGCGGTTTCAAAAATCATCTGTCTCCGCAATCCCCTTAACTGCTCCTTTTGGAGCAGTGAAACTTTGCGCTGCCAAGCTAGTGCGCCTACATGCAGGGCCAGATTACCAATGGTGCGGGTGGAGCTACAGCTCCAGGCCTCGTATTAAAATAGACCCACAGGATCTGTATGGCTGCTGGTGGAAAAAATATTTTTTCCTGTTACAGGCTAGCTGCAACAGCCGGCGAAGACCCACCCACTGAATCTGCAAAACCCTGCCTGCCCACAAACCAGCAGTTAATGTACCGCTGGGCATAATACTTGCAGTGCAGTGGGAGGCTTCGTAAACTCTCCCTGTGCTGCACACACACCTTCTCAGCCTCTCTTCCGCGCCATGTAACATCACACTGTGCGACGTCACTCAAGTGCCACCTTACCAACCCGGCTAACAAAGTTTAGTGGTTAGCTCAGCTCCGTGAGGATGGCTGAGCTGTCCAGTTCCTGCTGCTGATAGAGGATGGGCTGCCGTTGCTCCTAATCAGGGATGTGGTGTCCGTATCCTGGAGTCTGAGCCTCAAGGCAGTGCCTTTGAAAACCATTTGCTCCCTCCGTAAGTGCACTGCCTCTGAGCATGCTAGTAATTGTATTGTGACTTTATATATTGTATATATACTGTGTACACATATTATATATATATATATATATATATATAATATGTATATAATATGTATGTGTTTATATATATATATATATATATATATATATAAATAAATCAAAAGTCCAAAAAGAGACAGTCCACACTCAAAGTTCAATGCAAAACTTGATAATATTTAATGGTCCATATCACCATGTAAAGTTGGCAACAGATCCACAATCTTAATGTGCCTTAGTGCAAAAAATGTAGTGCCTTTTTGGGATATTATCAAGTTTTGCATTGAACTTTGGACTTTTGATTTATGTTAAACACAGTTAGTCCAGCACCAGTATTTTTACATCTATGTATGAGTGTGCAGATTTGTGACATTTTGCTATAATATATATATATATATATATATATACACACACACACACACACTTAAATATACACATATGCCAGGTTACCTCATTTTCTGTCTGTTCTCGTTGCACCCCCCTCTGACCGATCATCACTCTGTCCCGCCCTTTGCTCTGGCTGGCCCCACCCCCCTCTCTGCTGTTATGACACCCCGTTGCGCCTTCCTGCCCCCCCTCGTCCCTTTGCTCAGTCCTGCCGCCTCCCTTACTTACCTTGTTCCTGGTAGCTAGTCCTCCTCTTCTAGGTCCTATCTCCCTCACAGTGGGAGCCATTGAGGAGTGAATCCAGTCTTGCCCTGCGCCCGCCACTGGCGTGTCTATAAATGGTGCAGGGGGCTTACACCACACACCTTGCATCCATTTCTTTAATACTTACCTCTCCGGAGTCCCGGGTCAGCGGCAGAAACTGCTGCACAAATCACTGGGAAAATGGTGCATTGCCCATTTTCCTGCCATATTGTGCATGCGCAGTAGGAAAATCCACAGAAAAATGGCTGCCTCACCATTTTCTAGGACGCATGCGCAGTAGACTCAGAGTCTACTGTGATGCAGTACTGGGTAGATTATATGAATATATATATGTATATATATATATATATATATATAAAAAAACCTGAGATTGACATGGTACCGACAAGCTACTGTCTCCTGTGAGTTCAACCGCTGGCGTGGTGTGTGTGCCCGGAACAGTATGGAACATGCGTTGTGAGCCTACCTGGTGGAGTATATCTCATATCATGTGGTAATGAGCCCACACTGTTTTACACTCAGTACAAGTTGATTTCTACCACTGTTTATGTTGCTTTAGTTGTTTTATAAATAAAACTCTTAATGCACATATATCGTTAATAAAAGACAAGGGGGCGCTCTATCTATCTATCTATGTTTGTGTGTGTATATAATATACAGTACAAATAAATATGCACATATATGTGTGTGTATACACCCCCCCCCCTCACATTGCTAGCCACACCTTGCTTTGCTGGTCACACCTCCTATGGCAGCAGACAAAAGGTCCTTCGTCAATTTCAGCTCCATGCCCATATGGACCGTAATCTGGCACTGCCTACATGAATTGGGAATCACACAGATGCACAAAGCCCTGGCATCCGGTGGAAGGAATCAGAATGGGCTGAGGGATCCAAAAGGATGCCTCTTAGCAACTCGGATCTCTTTTCCATAGGGAAGGAGCAGGGGTGTGGGAGCAAATGCCATCTGAAATCAAGCTCCATAAATATAATATTTTCGGAGCTTGATGAATTTAGGTTCCCATATTAGTGTATGGGGACTGCGGGACAGATCAGGGCTGAAAGGTGAGCATGAGATATCAGCGATATCTCCTGTATTACTATTATAATGAATAGCCCCAATCCTTAATTTCTACAAAAAGTAGATGAAACTGTTAAATTTCACCTGCTTTTGTAGATAAGTGATGATTAATGGACCACATAATGTATATTACTGGGACTGGAGAAAAGACACCATATGTACTGGTTATTTCTCATTAGTACATAACCATACAGTGTGAGTGCACATGGAGAAGAAAGAAAAAAAAACACACAAAAAAGCATGGTTACTAGGGGGTAAAAAAATAAAGCAAAAATATATATACAGTATATATACTTTACTCTCCTGAAATTAATGTGTGAAAATAGTCGAGTCCTCATTGAAGATGGCAAAGGAATGCAATCCAATAGACAGGACACACAGGGGTCTTTGTGTACTGGGTCTGCAGATGCACCAAGCACATATAGTCTCTCTGGAGGACAGGGTCATTCAAAGCATGTCTAGGTATTTCATGCCAGCTGGCCAGGAAATGGCAAAAGAGACCAGATGCAGAATCCACTGTTCGCTTTACACGGTATAAGGGAGCTGCCTGGATACAACAACCAGCATGAAATCTTTAGCAGGAAATAAACAGAACAGGGAACTAGGAGAAATTATGGGTTACACGTGAGATGAAAGAAAAGTGTTATACTTAAAAACCTAAACAAAAGCATATATTTGCATTGAGAAAAGAATAGGGAAGCAAACAGAAAATTGCATCTAAAAATAATCACCTTTTGGTATGAAGCCAGCTTTAAAAAAAATCATTAAAAAAAATGCAATTTCTCCAGGATATACAGCACGCTCAAGGATGATAACTCCCAAAGAGATCTCTTCTGTACAGCATCTAAACTAGTTCACATTAGCCCTGTGTGTACTGGAATTGCTATTCCATCACCACTGGCCATTGTTTAACATCAGTTCCCACAATTCTCATATGCAACCATTGGGTGACTCTGGACTACTATTTTATGGTCATGGATTTATAAAAGGCACTACACTAATGGAACATACATAAAAAGGGACAAACAAGGTAGAGCAAATATATGCAGACATGAGAACAGTGTGTGACTGTGTGTTCATGAGAGAGCTTACAAGGTAAGAAATTAGACCAAATTAAAAAAAGGGAAAATTAATTTCAACCCCTGATATTTCATGTAAATCAATATGTTCTATAATTAGATATTACGTAAACTCCCACAGTTCAGTTCATACAAAATATCTATATATTGAGTGCATAAGTCTATTTTCAACAAATTATTAATTAACCCTTTAATACCAAATCTAACAAAATAAGAATTAAGGAATCAAAAGTTTTTTGTTTTTTTTTAAAAAGGTACAATTCATTCTGTATGTCTGCTGAGCTGAAACATTTATTTTCAGTTGCAATTTTATTCAAATACTGTGAATTTTCTACATGTTCTTTTAAAGAGAAACAAAGTATTATAATTTGCATCAATTTGAGTCATGTTCAGTACTCTGTTTATAACCTTGAGAAAACAGCATTTCTTTTTTTAAATCCTAACCCGCTGCTATTTAGAGCATATGGTTATGGCTATGAAATGATTGTTTGGTTGAATAATTAATCTCACTAAACTTTTTATTTTTTTTGGTATAAAAAAAAATGCCAAACAATTTAATGGACAGAACTTGAATCTGTGGAGTCAACTCAATACTTTTGCTTTGAACTTTAGAATTCTCCACCATTGATAGATCTTACAAAAAAAAAATTCCTAAAGGTGCATACACACGGGACGAGTCGCTCCACGAATGACATCGTCCTGTGTGTCCCCAGCAGGGGTGTGCTCAGTGTCGTCATCGACACTGAGCAGAAACACTGAACGAAATCACGAACAATTTTGTTCAGTGCCGGCCACCCTCCCTCATCCCCGAACATGTCCAACCTGACAATATCGTCAGGCTGGACGGGAGGTTCGGGCGATGAACGATAACTACCAACTACAAATGGGAGTGCGCATTGGTCGTTATCGTTCCATCATCCTAAAAATCGCTGCATGTACTCAGCTTTACAGTAATTTATGTTCAGTGGAAGCTTGTTTGAGGTTTGCATGTCATTGGTTACTGAAACAGTCCAGTTATATTGTTATGTATTTTTTTTTGTATTTTGATTTATGTACTCTGTATAATTACATTTGTAATTATGTTTAAATATTTATTTATATCTAGATGCATATATGATTTCAACAAATGTTTACAGAAAACAGAGCACCACTGACCTTTTCAGTGCAAAAGACTTAGGCCCTCATTCAGAGCCGTACGCTCTGAGTAGAGCAAACGCTCTGAATGAGGGCCGCCCTCCATGAAAATGGAGCGTCCTCCTGGACGCTCGTATAGCTGTGGGTCACCACCCACAGGCTATACGAGCGTGCAGTTTGATGGCCGCGATGGTCGTGACCATCGCGACCATCGAAACTGCGAGCCGGAGCCTGCGGTTGAGATTTTCAACCGCAAGCTCCGAAGTGATTTTGGCTCTATCAGAGCCAAAATCACTCCCACTGACATCACTAGTGATGTCAGTGGGCCGGCTTCTGACGGGAGGCGTTCCCATGGGAATGCCCCCGTCAGGGAGGCACGCCCCCGGCACACCTACCAAAGGGGGCGTGCTGTCAATCAACATCGACAGCACGCCCCCTTTGATCAGACACAACGAGCGAAGGACTTTCCTTCGCTCGTCGCGTCTGGCGCATGCGCACGACGGAGCTCCCGCCGTCGTGCGCATGCTCAGTGCACACCATCGACCCACTTGCGAGCGGACAGCCGCTTGCGAGTGGGTCTGAAATAAGGCCCTTAATGTTTTCCCAAATGACAGATTCACTTAAGAGCAAGGTAGGCATAAAAGAGAAATAATTGTAACACTTTAAAGATTTATTGTAAACTCAAGCGTTAAAAATACTCAACCTTGGTCAATTTGGATGCTGTTCAAGTTGGAGGAATGTTATTCCTCACATTAGGCAATGGTGCTAATTGCTAGAGGTATAATGAATTTGTGCATATAATAAATTGTACAACTTCATAGACAATATTTGCTGCATTTCTTAGATTCACTGCTGCGTATTATATATTCAATTAAGAGGTAGTGAAGCTAGTATACCGTGCTGTGCTAGGCTCAGACAAAGCACTTCACAAACCAGAAAAAAAAAAAAAAAAGTTTACACTCTTTTTCAAAGGTCACATCCAAACTATTCGTGAGGGTACGGTATATACCATGTTGATGGTCAAAATATCAAAATGGTCACACGGTCGACATTTATAATATCAATACAGATGTTAATACAAAGTACTAATTAAGTCCAAATAAAACCAAACATTTGTGGTCTGCCCCTTTAAAAACCAAATGAAAATCATCCTTCCTGCTGAAAACCAAAGCGATATCAATTATATAATGCAAATAGACACTAATTCCCAATCATAGTCATCATCAGTGTATATTTTGCACCGGGCTGAGCACTTGTTAGATCTATGGCCTCCTGACAGGTGCATACGAGTCCCTGATCTGCCCTGGCTAAGTTGCCTTTATGTGATCACACCCTTGCAGTATTCTGCCTACATTTACCACTTTCCTCCCAGTTCTTTCTCTGTAGGCATAAGACATACCAAGCTCAAAATGCAAAGCAATCTGCATACAGATGACGCAAAATTATTTAATGCGCACTTGTGCAGTTTAAAAAAAATTTTTACTTAGAAATAAGGGATGAATATTTCCAACTATATGTCACACCCACCAGTCTCTATATAGTGCAACAATATTTTATGCCCTGCTTTGCCCACCCAATCAACATCAACATTTAAAAAAAAAAAAAGGAAAGACACCACAACAACAAAACTTAATCTCACTTTTTTGCTGGGAGGGAGAACAGATTAAAAAACAACCAAAGACTAAATACAGACACACTAAGGCGCAGATGTACTAAGCTCTGGAAAGTGGTTGGTAGTTTATCACTCTCCAATCTATCAATCAGCTCCTGTCATTTTTCAAACACAGCCTGTAACATGACAGTTAGGAGCAGAATGGCTGGTAGTTTATCACTTTCCAGTGCTTAGTACATCTCCCCTTAAATACTTCACAATCTTCCCATTGAGATCTTTAACTGAATGTTCTTTGCTTTTGTCAGTAAGAGAAGGAGACAAGACCATTTACTGTAAATAATAAAGCACTTTATTTGTTAAAATAACCTCTTCCGTTAATGAATTCCCAACTATTGATTGCGTGTATTGGAAAGAATGTGTTTCTTTACTGGCGAAAAATTATTACTTATGCTAATTGTCTAGAAATTCTGTAAAGTTTACATCACTGGGATAAAAAAAAGGAAACAAATGATGATTCTCCAATATTATGATCCAAAAGACACAGGGGTAGGGGAGAGATTTATCAAACCTTGTAGAGAGAAAAAGTGGAGAGAGATAAAGTACCGACCAATCAGCTTCTGCTATTTTACAAGCTATGTTTTAAAAATTATAGTTAGAAGTGGATTGGTTGCTATGGGCAACTTCTCCACTAATAAAAAATCAGCTTCTACCTATAATTTCCTGGAACATACTTAAAATGCCACCACAAAACTGATAGGTTGCTATGGCCAAATTCTTCACTGGTTCACTTCTTCTCTCTTTTCACTGTTAGGTACATCAACCCCCAAATTAGTGTCGTATATAGTGTAAAGGTAATATAATAGATACATTATATGATGGCTAGACGCAGGGCCAGTAACAGAAAATTGACACCCCCCCCATGCACCCCTCACTAGTCACAACCCATGCAGTTCCTCTTACCTGCCTGGGGTGTTGTTATCTGCTCTGTTGCTACTAGCACATCTGGTCTGTATCTTAGCAGTTTTATGCATCAGCTGAGTGTGCTAGAAGCACCAGAGCAGAGAGCGACACCTTAGGCAGGAAAGAGGAACTGCACAGGTTGTGACAGATGCTAGAATGAACACTGCAAATACATGCAACATGCACTCACATTGTCACGGATCAGATGATGCACTGTCTGTCACACAGAGTAGCTCCGAACTGATAGGTGCTCCAGCACTGCATCTCTGGCCTGCAAGTGTGCTGGGCGTAGGAACCACTGGTGCACTAGCTGTGAATCATCAAGCGATGGATGGATAGAGCAGCGGCGTTTGCTCCCTCGCTCAAGTCCTGCTCTTCAAAGGTGGCACAGTGGAAACCATAGAAGCAGAGACAGAGATGTGGCGGCGGCGGCGTACATAGTGAAGCTGCCGCCATGGTGTCATTGATTACTCTGGCGCATCAAACCTTTTAAAAAGTGGAGAAGCAGCTATAGCACTACCACTTGTGTGCTATCTTCAGCGTCATGTTTTGTCTTTTGATTAATTTATTTTTCCCTGATTTGGATCCATTAACAGAAGCATAATTAAATACCAAAGCTCAGATAATTTGTGTACATCTGTTGGCAGACGTGAGTTCTGTCAAAACCTTGCACCCTTATACAATGTAGGAACACCTTACATCATTATACAGTGAAGGAACATCTTGCACCCTTATACAATTTAGGAACACCTTGCACCCTTATAAAATGTAGGAACACCTTAAATCATTATACAGTGAAGGAACATCTTGCACCCTTATACAATTTAGGAACACCTTGCACCCTTATACAATGTAGGAACGTCTTGCACCCTTATACAATGTAGGAACGTCTTGCACCCTTCTACAATGTAGGAACACCTTGCACCCTTCTACAATGTACAGTAGGAACACCTTGCACCTTTATACAATGTAGGAGCACCTTTCACCCTTATACAATGTAGGAACGTCTTGCACCCTTTACAGTGAAGGAACACCTTGCTTGTTTTGTTCAAACCTCATAATTATGTGCAAAGTGTACCATGCACATTGCATGAGGTTCTAATGGAACCTTACTCTTAAATCTCCCCCATAGTCTGTCTCCATTGGCCATCAACTGCAATACATTAATATAAATAGACAATTTCATGCCTTTATCTCATCACATACTGTAATTTTACACAATTAAACAATTTCAAATACATGAAAGGAAAGAGGTTGACTTGGGTTCTATAACATAGCACATTTTTACAGCATTTAGGGATCTAGAAGGCACAATTACATAAAGGTGTAAGCAACATGAAAATCACCTCGTGACACCAGGGTAAACAATTAATGGTCTGTACAAGTCACATGGATTTTCCCCTGGAAGACAAGCAACAGGCGCATAAAGGAATGGAAATTGTTGCAGAAGAGAGCTCTGCACCATCTCCTCTGTAGCTGCGGGGTTCCCAAGGACTCCGTACCGTAAATGGAGGTGCTTTGCCTTCACAGCGTGACTTAAAAACAAGAGTTTCTGCACTTCTTGCATCTCCATCCTCCGTAGAGGAAGGACATGACCTGAGTGTCTCGGAACAGACACCCTGTGTGACGCTGCTAAATACCAATGTCTCTACCAAAGTGACGTGCGGTGAGGTCAATGGCTGGGGAGGCGCACATGTATAAAAACACAGTCTTTAGATCGATAACGCTGGAGCATGACAGGGACTATGATACGGGAGGGAGTATAACAGGGGAGGCTCTGCCTCCCCTGCCTATCCTGACTGCACGTCCCTGCTGTACCATTCGTTATACTGCATATTCTACTGCCACTAGTTCCCACCATGGTCCTGTGTGGAGTTTGTATATTCTCCCCATGCTTGCGTGGGTTTCCTCGCATTCCATTCAGTAAATACTGATGAATATGCTATATATTTTGGATGGCCCACTTGCTAGCCAAGCCAAAACTCTTCTTTAAAGTCTCTATGTGGGGACAGAAAGAAAGGAGAGAAAAGAGCTCTACCTCTGCCAATGCTCCTGAGGACAAGATATGGCACAGTTACCTATAGGAGAGAAAAGCAGGAGGCTTCCAACTGTGTGATGAAACCAGAGAAAACATACACCTACAGTACATGAAATAGTACAGTGGTACATGTTGTACAGTATGCTACTTTAGAGAAATGTAGCTATGCACAGTGAACTACACCTAAAGGCTTGTCCAATTACCCGCTTGCTCTAATTTAATGCATTTTTTTCCTACATGCAGCTCTGAGTCTAAAGTAATTAGTGCTGCACTAATTTTACCTTCTGCTCTGCCAGCGATACTTGTTCTCAATAATCTCACTGTAAGAAACATTTTCAAGTTGGCAACTCTGTTTCTTATTTCCATAGATTTCTGGTCTCTCCGGCACAGTGCCATTGCATTTCAATTAGAAGTTAGAACAAGGTCATCATAGTCCAGAAAAAACCCTTAAGATTCTGCTCATTCACATTTTAGTATTTCATTTTTTAGCATCTCTATCACATGGTTTGCCATTTTATCCTTTTACCTATTTCCTACAAACGGCTCCTGCTGCATTTGAGTTTGTACGGTATTGCACAGCCACTTCCATGCGGCTGTGCAATACCATGCACATTTGAATCAGGCCCTGGCCTAGATCCATTGCTAATGAGGATGGAAAGAGCTGCCGTGATTGTTCTTAATTACCATATTGTGCATTGAGGTTTTGGTGTGTGTGTGTGTGTGTGTGTGTGTGTGTGTGCTATAGCTCTCCTAAGAATTAAATAACCAAACAGAAGCAGAGTGGTACGCTATTCTAAGGTTTTTGCCGTTAACCAATTATTAGCCGTCTGCACTTGTGTCTGAGTCGAACTGCGTATGCGTCAAGGTACATTTTGGTAGTCGCGCACTGCCAGGTAACAGGGAGTGTTGGCTAAAAGCCGTGTCGCAACCGTTTCGGGGGTGTATCACATCCTGGGTTAAGATCCCATACTCAAGAGATATAGCTCCAGCATATCAGTTCCCAGTACCGGCTGCCATTCTAAGCAGCCATAGAGTTCCGCTGGACTGCTACCATTGAATGATCCGGGATTAATGCTGCATCCTTTTATGCAGATGCTTGGATTTGCAAAAACGCTGGTTGGAGTCTCAATACATATCCCGGCAGCTTGCGACTTTTGTATATTAACACACAGCAGCTGCGAACGGGGTGGCAGCCGTGTTGGTAATAGTGTACATTTCTGAACCAGCCCCAAAGATTATTAATCAGTTCCCTATGCAAGAAAAATAACAGAAAATACCAAGGTGATTCTTTTCCTCATTGGGGGGCCACCTCTTTGATTGATAGGAAGGACTATATCCATTAAAATCACTTGTTTTCACCAGATATAGGGATTTTCTCCCTTTAGTAAACAGCAGAGAAAAACAAACAAGGGTTCTCTGGTGCATGACCAGTGCAGCGACTATGGGGGAGATTTATCAAACCTTTGAGAGAGATGAAGTTGAGAAGTTGAACATAGCAACAGCAAATTAGCTTCTATCAGTCAAATAAATCACAGTTAGAAGCCGATTGGTTGCTGTGTCCAACTCTTCCACTTTATCTCTCTCCAAGGCTTGATACATCTACCGTTGTGTATTTTATTTTACTGTACATTGTGGTGTATTCTTTTTTTTTTTTTTTTCAACAATACATTTTTATTGAATTTAAAGAGAAAGTAAAATGGGATGGGATACAGAAAAAGATAGGGGAGGGGAGTGGGAATAAAATAAACACACATTCAGAAGGGTACACATTATCAGAGCATATATAAAATATATCAGTAAAAAAGGTTCAAATAAGAAACATTCAATTGTACAATGGCATATCAAGCCTACACATAGCAATAAATTGAAAAATGACTGAATTTGCAGGAGAAATATTGTAATTAACCCCTGGATTTCGCTTTCCAATATTCAATCCATCCAAACCATCTAATAAAGGGGTTGGAAGCTGAAGAGTGGGTAACTCCCGCCGTCTCAAACTCGCAGTGGGACTGTACATCTTTCTCAATAGCCTCTAAGCTAGGAATATAAGGTGAACGCCAGTGTCGCGCCAACATTAATTTAGAGGCAAGAAGGATGTGGCCCATGATATATCGATCATTGTCGGTCAAGCCACCATGATATAGATGGAATATTGCTATCAGTGGATGAGGTGGGATAGAAACATTCAGTATTTTGGAGATTTGAGCAAACACAGATGACCATAAAACCGTGATATGTGGGCATGACCAGAATCTACATTTCCACAGCCATGCCAACATAAGTTAAATTGGGAGGGCCAGAGGGTATGAAATAATACTAGTGTGAAATATAAACGAGTAAGCAAATTATAAAACTGTTCTGAATGGGAAATACACTTAGAAAGGCTAAAGCAAATTCGAAATATGATATATCAATCTTCCTCTGGTATTATACATGAGAGGTCTGCCTCCCATTTCAGTAAAGCTTTAAATTTGGTAAATTCGTGGGGATTAGTTAAATATGAATACCACCACATAATTCCTCCTCTACTGCCAATCTTACACAGTTGATCAATAAGGAATTTTGGAAGTCTTTGCACTGTGTGTGGAGAGGGGGTAAACCTACTAAGCCAATATCTCAAAAGGTAGATACTTATAGAAGACCCTGGAAGGGAGTGAAAATAGAGATTGAATCTTGGTATATGATAACAACGAATCAGGGGAAGTCACTTCAGCCAAGGTATGGATTTCTTGGGCTCTCCAAGTATCAAAAGATAATTCGGGATCAAGGTAACTAAACCCTCCAGGGAGAAATTAGTAAATGGAAGAAGAATGTCCAATGTCAGTGTGGCCAATTCCAACCAGGCTTTGCGGGAATTAAAGACAGACATTGGGCTTGATTCAGAGCCGGACGCTATTTGCGCTCGCTCGTTCAGAAAAAGGGGCCGGCTATTTAAATTGAGCGCTCGCTCTTTGCGGTCTGTTGACACCTCTATGTGTGAGCGAGCGAACGAAACATGCGCTCGCTTTTTGTGAAGACGCCCCCTGGCCGCTCGCATCCTACGTCATCTCCGATATTTATTAGATTAATCGAGTACATCGAAAGGCGTCTGAATTAGGATTTTCCTACCGTAATCATGTGAACAGTTCAGGCTGAGAGACAACCAAGTGACGTGGCCGATGACGCTGCTTTGTTAATTATGCACACCCTTAAAATGCCCGTTTTGACCGTTTGGCACGCCTGCGTTCGGATCACCACTCCCCGTTTTCATGCACCTTCCCCTGTTACCACCCACAAACGCCTCATCCTGTCATTCAAATTAGCAGGCACTCGCTATTTTGCGAGCACGCGATTTCCGACCGCACTGACTGGTTGGCGCATGAGCATTACGACCCATATGCATGCGCAGATGTGCGAACATCGCTCGGAGCGAACGAGCGGCCGCTTACAAGTGGCTCTGAATCAGGCCCACTGATCTTCCTAAAGCCTTTACTGTAATTGAAGAGGGGAGCCAAAGACAATCAGTAAGAGGAAATGGGGCAACCATACTGCGCTCCAGAAGGGCCCACGGTTTTGGGTTCTCCTGAGTAAACGTGGTGTATTCTTAACCTTATTTTGTGTATCACTAACACCTTTGGCTTGTTGGTGAGATTTATATTAGCAAGAGTGACAAGTTTTTGTCTTCAATTAGAGAATTTTTAGATCAAATTGAAAACGTATGTACAGTATAACATATTTGCAACTTTTTTTAAATAAAAAACATAGTAGTGGGTTTTTAGGTTAGTTATTTCAACTTTGACTACATACCTAACAGAATTACTTTTGAGCTGTGAGAAAAAGAACATTGGCAATCACATCAAGTGAACAGAGCCAAAATACTATTACAGTAATGAAATGTTCTGTTTAAATTGTGTTACCTTCTCCAAAGCTCTGTTTACCTCGCCTGCACCATTTTGAATCTATTGCATTCAAGAATAGAAGTAGCCGAGTTGTTTTATACAGTCCAGAATTCTAATATATCTAGATTTAGGAACAACTACTGAAATGCTGCAGCAGCGTATTAAAGGTGTGCTTGCATACTGGAGAATAGGCATGTTGTAACCACTGCCGTCTAACTGTGCTTTGACGTTTAAAATTGTTACACAATAATAATTCTTCTTAGCAACACTAATAAGCATCTTAGTCATGTTTACCGCATCCTCTTTTTAATGACTGGGACATTAGTCTCCCTCCATGTCACACAATTACATTTACCCACAGATGCATATAGAAGAGGCAAAGGACTGAAACATGCTTGATGAGGTGCCAAAATTGTCAGTTTATCATTCAAATGTAAGAATGTAAAAAATCTGTTTACATGTACACAAATATGCAGCACAAGTACACATAGATCTAACATTTCCACTGCAACACATAAGCAAGTCATCTGTGTATTGTGCTTCATTATAATGACAATGGAGCACAGACACGTTGACAAAGGGACATTTATTATTATTATCCTTTATTTATATGGCACCACAACTGTTCCGCAGCGCCTTACATAGTACATAAACTAATAAGTGAACAAGAAACAAGTAACTTACAGTACAATACAGTACAGGACAAGGACACGATTTATATACATTGCTGCAATAGCGATTAAAGCACTCACAATAAGCAGCAGGGAGTTGTCAGGCACGTGTTAGGTGCCCTTATGGGGAGTAAAGAGCCAAAAAAAATGTAGAGAGAAGCACATGAGGGAAGAGGTCCCTGCTCGTGAGAGCTTACATTCTATTTTAGTAGAATTCTGCAAGGTTCAGGTGCCCATGTAGCATTTGCATACAGGTTAAATGCTCTTTAGACGGCAGATAAACATACTAAAAACATCTGATAACCACTGAATGCATTATAGGGCCTATTTGTCATTAAATATTTGCTGGATTTTCCCATTTTTTTCAGGGGGTACCCACAAATATTAAGTATCTCCTGATGTACTATGGAGATATTGCAGCAGACATTTGATATCTGTCATAGTCCCTCCCTTTTCATCTGTACCTATGGGGGCTACTGTGCTGCCAGATTTAACCAGTTGGAGCTTGGCCCAAATGGATAACCTCCCTGTCAGTCGCCGGCAATGGATGCGCATTGGCTGCCGGTGACCTGAAACTGGAAGCAGTGTGGTAGCGTTAGGTCCAGGACATGAATGGATGCTGGCTCACAGTACCTTCACTCTGCTCTTCTCAATGGGTGCTAAAGTTGGCACGGTGATGCCCTGTTTGTCCCCGTAGTGGTAGCACTCTTTGTAATGGACTCACTGCCTACAGATTATTCCCCAGTATAATACAGGAAATTGTTAGACAGTATAATATGCAATGCAGGATTACCAAATAGGCAGAGCAGGAATTGGCCAAAGGACCCCTCGCCTTTTAGGGTCTTCGCGACAACAGATCATAAGAATATTGATTTATTCGTGAAAGAAAATTACAAATCAAAATTTATTAAATTGTTTCCAAAAGATAGTAAAAATAAATCAACTCAAAGAAATTAAAATGTTACATTAAAGACTCTATAGAGAAAATATTGTATTAATGTAATGGAACCCATTAACAACTTAAACTGTAATGTGAATCTGATGTCTATGGTTTATGTACTTTGTCTCTTAAAAATTAATCTTCTATCAGCTGTCAGTTTGTAAAAAATGTTAGTGCAACGTACGTACGTGTAATGTACAGTAGTGATGGTCATCTCCATCTAGCGGCCGATGTGCACACTACTTAGTTCAATGTTATCACTCTAGAGCACGCGCAAGAGAAACTCGAGAAATAACGCTTTCTGTGAGTTATTGTGTCACAAGTTCCCACAGACTCCAAATCGTAGTAGAATATTCTCCAGTAGAAGCTTCAAGAACATTGACGTTTATATAATTTGCAAGGGGGCTCAGAGATTTTGACTGCCTAGGGGCCTCCACAGGGTTTAATCCGGCACTGATAGTATGTAATAATGCTAGAGTGGAGGCACAAAAGCTGCTAAGCAATGCTAGAGAATGTATAATTTTGTACCTGGTGAATCTGCTTCAGGCTCCCATGAGATACTGTATGATTATTCCACTTAAGATGTGGGACGAGAAAATTACAAGGTTTTATTTACTTGAACCTGTAACAAGCAAGTTATTTGAGACCAATTTTGATATATATATAAAAATAAAAAGTGTATCATAGAGCTATACATGGGGGAGAGCACATACAAAAGAAAATCATTTTTGCAGTGCCTAGTAAAGCTGGTGGGAATACTTTACATTTCCATCATAGATTTACCTGTTATATAGACTGGTCCTTTTTCATCACAGTTATGGAATGATGATTTTGTGAACCCAGAGGGGAAATTACTCTTAAAAGAAACAGCCCCCAAGATTGCTGTTGCCTGTGACTGCTCTACAACTTAATACATTTTTTTATCCAATATTATGACATCCATGGCTCGAGGTGTTTATGCCGTATCTTGTGGTTACTCTAGTGATGACATTTCTTACAACTGGCTCTGTACATGAGTGCCTAAGTGCTAAACATGTGTGACCTGCACTACTAGTCACCAATTCTCTAGCCATTATTTCTGAGTATTCGCTTACTTACAAGTTCGAACAAGTTTCAACATGAGATTGTGTCAAAATATTTTCCAATTAAAATTAATTAAATAAATAGTCTGGAAAAGGAAACAGCCAAAACACAAAATCTAAAGTACACTGGTCATTGCATTATTTTAAGGCATGTACAAATTAGAAGTTTATCCTTTCAAGTAAAATATTGTATGTTTATAAATTTCAGGCACAGAAGAGACGGATTAGTATTTGATACATTTCTGTATAAAAAAGGAAAGCTGTAGCTATTCCCTCATTTCTCCACACTTTAACAGAATGACAGCAGGTACAAGGAGATATTGCATTCAAATGGGAGATTTCATAAGTCAAGGAAGACGGGGACATTTTATTGTTGCACTGTTACTGATCTAGAGTACAGACATTCTAGTTAGGTGATATATTTACAATACTATACACGGTGCTGTAAACCACAGATGTCTTTTTTTCATTACGTAAAATGTCAGCTTGCTTCATAGTTTGACAAGTATTTGTATTGTAACAGTGTCTGTTCTTATAGTATTTTTTTCTTAATGTGCGGTTCACCATAGACAACAATCACCTATTGTCTTTTACCAATTTGTCCAACTGTCATTTTGTATATTCTGAAGTCAGTGTATAAAAGCAGAATATCAAACATTCTGAAACTGCGGCCTGAAAATGGAATGCAATCCATAGTATAGTTACCGAATGCAACAAACCTTCATCTATTGCTGTCATGACATAATTACCAGGATAACGGATGAGCCTTGCAGGTTCATGCCACCCTTTCATACACTTCTCATTTGTGCCTTTAAGGACGGGTACACACCTGACAGATATATCTGCAGATCGAGTGATCTGCAGAAATATCTGCAGATGATGGTCGTTCATACACATTGGGGGGAATTCAATTGTTTTATCACTGTGTTTGTACTTTGTACCCGTGATAAACATGTGTTTAGGTGTGATAAAATTTAGTCACTATTCAATTGAACATTTTTTGGTTGTGATAATTGTGGTTTATCACGCCTACAATTTCAGCATCTGTAACATGTAATATTCAATTGTTGGAAATTAGGCATGATTAAAAATATTGGTCGACCTATTTTTCACTTTATCATGTCAGTTCTCACCACCCCTAAAGGGTGTGAGTTTTTAATAAAACGTATTCAAAATATTTGAATTTTATTTATATTTAACTGGTATATAATTACTAAGTGTTATTATCAATTATTCATCAAATATTTAAATAAAATACTTTTTTTTGCCTTTCATTCCCTTCTTTTGAGTCTGTTTTCTTACAAGAAACTGCAGCTGTGAGGAGGGTTGCGGACAGACCCCAACAGCTTGGGGACACATTTTATTTATTTTTGTATTTTTTTGAGGGGGGGTTGCAGATAATATTCAGACAAAAGGGAATGACTGTGGCTTAAAATACCAGCTCTGGTTACCAAAGGTAGGTGTCAGGGTTTGTGGGGGGAAGGTTAGGGGTTACATTATATTCTATATATATATATATATATATATATATATATATATACACACACACACACATACATATACACACACACACTGTTGACAGACCTATGCACATGTGCATAATCTACATGACCCTGGAAGGCCAGGTCAGGAAGTCCCTCTTCCAGCGCACTGGTGCACCATTGTCTATAGAGGGCCCCAAGTCCACCCCACACCCCTCTAGCCTACTCAGCCTGCCTCCCTTCCTACTCGCACCGGAGCCTGGAACGCTCCTCCTCTGGGATCCACTTCTCCATGAGGTGCTGCCAACAGCAGCTGCACGGTCCCACCTCTTCTGCGCTTCGCCACTCTCACTGGACACTTCACTGTCACGGGCGGCCAGTGGATTGGTCAGTGCCACTAATAATCATCAGGAAGCATGCCCATGACGCCGGGGCCAATGAGGAGGATCCGCTGGCAGGTGGGCATGGAGGAAGGGGGAGCAGCAACACATGTGGGGAATAAACAGTCTGGATGGGAAGAAACGCACATCGCTGCCCACCAATTCTACACGCCCACATAAAGAAAAAAATCAATTGAATCACAACCTGACCAGCATGATGATTAGCCGTGATGACGGTGAAGAATACAGGGCAGAGAAATAAGACGCCCTAGCTGAAACAATTGAATTCCCCCCACTGAACAGCCATTATCTGCTTGTGCCCTCGGGTCCCGGCAGCCGGGTCGGGGCGTGTCCCGCCCCCCTCCTCACGGCTGACGCTGTGTGTGTACGCATGGTTTGCCGACCGCCCATACACACCTGCCAATGGACAGATATGTCTGCAGACATATCGGTCCATCGGCTGTGCAGCACAGCCAATGTGATATGTCGGTGAACGACTACGTTCACCTACATATCGCGGGAACACACTGGCCGACGTGCAGCAGAGATATTGGCCGATCAATTGATCGGCCGATGTATCTGTCAGTGTGTACCCAGCATAAGTCCTGCTGAAGCAGAATTCACTGGCAATATTATACATGTGTACCTGGTCTGTTTGCTAATGCTCAGTCTTATTTTATCGCTGTATTTGTCCCCCAAATGAAGAGCTATAGACTATAATGGTAATGAAGAACAGGACTTCTCCAAAAGCCTTGCAGTAACCATTACTTGGACAAAATTGTAATAAGAACTAGAAAACTTGGTTGACCTTTGACATGTGCTCTGCTTAAAGGTTACTTGCTTACACCCACGAATTGAACAAAGGCCCAGGTTAAACTCCAAGGACCTGATTCAGAGGTGCACGCAGGCGCAGCATTAGCATAGACACACAGATTCGGCTGTGGCTAAAAGCTGCAGCCGCATTTGCACATTTATGCTAATGCCGTGATAGATGATCTTCCGTCTGTCATGCCCACAAGCAGTGGCGCTTATATGTCTTAGTGCATCTTTAGAAGCAACATCGAAGCCTGCATTAGTCCTAAGGAGGTGCAATTTCTGTATCTGTATATGGCGTCCTGTGCCAGCACTACTGCATTTCTATATGCAGTCACTGTCTGCGACACACCAGCATCTGACTAGCCACCCTTATGTTACCTCACAGGAAAACCCATTGAAATCTACAGCTCTTGTATCCAAATTTGTTCTGCATCTCCATGCGGTAACCATTGGGAAGCATACACTGTGCAATGTGGACCTATGCGCGGTACTTCCAAAATTGGCCAACTGCGTGCATATGAGCATTGCATGTACAATTAGGCCCTAGAGCTCCAGGCGGTCTTCTAAAAGCACTACAATTAGCAGCAGGCTTTGCACAGGCAGTTTCAATATACTGGATGTGGTTGCTGAGCATCAATTTGGAGTCATTTTGTCAGCATATATACCAATTTATATAGTGTGCTCTGAAAGCTTTACATGGAACGTGAATTAAAGCAAAAACTGGAATGCAATAACAATTCTCTCTAAGGCAATCACATTCTATGTCTAGATCATTAGAATTGATACTTCCAACTTATTACTACTGTGCCAATGGGAATTACTGATGTGTGGGCATAAAATGAATATGATTTCTTAACAAAAAGAAAGAAAAAAATACAGAAAATAGGGGAAATGAGTTATAATAGCCACTTTGTGACCGAACTACAAAGAAGCCAACAATCTTTAGAATAGGAGCTTGAAAAAACATCCCAAAAGGTTTTGATGTCAATGCTTTAGGGACCTGCTGAGACAATTTCTCTGTTGAGTTGGCCAACTCCCAGTGTCTTCAGGGAATCATAAGTCTGAAAGACTTTAGTGGCTCATTGAACAGTAGCTGCAGTCAGACTCCAGTTCCAGCTAACAGGCAAATGTGAATTACAGCTCTTCAATTCAACGAGCAATGACTGATTTAAGGGGATGTGGGGTCTGACATTTCATGAAAAGTGGCATATACAGCTTTCTGGTAATGGTATATACATCTATTGTAGATAATATTGTACTGGAATAATCATTCTATTTAAATACTTCTATACAATCAATGGAAATTGACGTCACTGAATATAGCTGCTGTAACCTGCCTGCTATCACACCAGTGAGGTAAATAGATCCCTTCTGCTACCTATAACAGGAGGGTGTTCGAGTATCCTGGTTCCATTGTCATTGCCTAAGCAATTGAATAAATACATACATACCTATTACATGGATATGAAGCATATAGCAAACTATTTTGAAAAAATAATAAATAAAACATATAAAAGGTACATTTATTTAAGCTTGACAAATATATCCATGCTGGTTTTGTATTTTAACTAAGACCAGAACAATTTGCCATTGGCTTTTCAGTTGTATTTTACATGTCTTACATCTCAAAATGAATATTCAATTCTCTTGAGTTTTACAGTTAGAGGAAGGGATGAAGTCCTTATACCAGCTAAAATATACATATCTTTATGGCATCATTAGCTTGATGACTTTGCCTGTATATTAAACCCCATGCTAGTTTCACTACAGCAATTTCCTCTGCGGCGAGAACCATTTCTCATTTCTGCTTTAAAATGGCTCCCTTTCCTCTCCAACTGCACAGTAAGATAATTAAAGTCTTTACTCTCAATTTGTCACTTAGAAATGATCATCTCGCAGGGGTGCATGTGGTTAAACTAAATTTGTATATGAGGGGCCACTTTCCTGATTCCCCCCCCCCCCCCCCAGGAATACAATAGCACCTCTTCAATGAGAATAGTTTTTTTTTTTATCCCTTGTGATTAAGGGAACAATAACAAATTTATATAGTACGCCCCCTCAAAGGAATACAAAATGGCTGCTCACAAGGGTAACTACCAATTCCCTTTAAGCAAAAAATAGCTTCAGACACAAATAAATAAATAGAGCACCTGTACTCCGATAAAGGTATATAATTAACTCACAGTTTCAAGCAGTTATCTAGTGCTTGTTAAATACATAATTCAATCACAGTATAATAAAAAGAAAGGGACAAACATTCCCTCCAATAATTTAAAACACCTCTGTAGGTATAATGTAAATTTGAACAATGTTGCAAAATATAGCTAAATTAATATACTGTATTAAATGCTAGTATAAAAATGGAAACAGTCCTATTTAAAGGTGGAATTCACCGAGTTAAGGGGCCTATGTATCAAAGCTTGATGATAGAGAAAATTGTGAGATATAAATCACCAACCAATCAGCTTCTAACTTACATTTTATAGGCTGTGTTTGAAAAATGACAGGAGCGGATTGGTTAATACTTTTTCTCTCATCAAGCTTTGATACATAGGCCCCTAAATCTCTTATATCTAACATAACAAAGAGTGGATATTATATGTAATGGTTACCAGACCAGTGCGATTTCCATATCTTCAGTTTCTTTAGAAGGGTTATCCTTCTGAAGAAACTTTCATTGAAAGACAAACGCGTCAAGGACAATAGAGTGTATACCCACTTATAGCTCTATTGAGTGGCTATTAGTATTTAGCTATTGGCTAATCACAGCAAATCCCATTAGCCTAAAGTGAGCGGTGCCAGAAAAACACACATGCACAGCCAGAGGAGTGGAAACATTGTGAGCCACGATTTGGGACATAAGCTGCTGGTGCAGCATCGACCTGGGAGAGGTAAGGAGCGGTGGAGCTGGAGCCGGGTAAAGTCTGGTAACCATTACATATATCTAACACAACAAAGAGAGTGGATATAAGATATTTAACTCTGTGGATTCCAGCTTTTAATAGGATGGTTTCTGTTTCTTAACTAGCATGTGATACATTATATTAATTGAGCTACATTTTTAACATTGTTCAAAATGTACATTCTATCTACAGAGGTGATTTTACATTTATTGGAGACAAAGTTTGTCCCTTTCTTTTTAATATACTGTGATTGAATTATGCATTTAACAAGTATTAAATAATTGCTTGAAACTGAGTTTAATATACTTTTATTGAGTGTTGGAGTGCAGGCACTCATTTATTTATTTGTGATTGAAGGAACTCCTGGATTCTTCACCTAATAATTAGAATTATCCAACTGGACAATTTTTTTTGTAATAGCTAGGACAATGCACTTTGATTATTTTAGATTAAACTGGATCCAATCAATAATTTTTTATTCTAATCATCTTAAATTATTTATTTGCCAATATAGTCATTCTTGACCTGATGTTGAGGTTGTGAAGCCATTTAAATCCGCTGATACACAGTTTTGAAAAATGTGTACATTACCACTGGGGTGTGACGCATCACTCAAAACTTGTCAATAGGTGTCAATGTTTCTGCTACAGTCTATTATTTATAGCAACTATCAAAATGTGTCCAATAAATATCAAGTCTAACAGTTACAGCTGTATGCTGGGAAACAAATGTTTTCCATTAAAATGTGAAATTATTTAGCATTTTCTTTTAAATACAGTTGTAGTGCACTACCAAATAAATACCAACCCACTTAATAGAATAGCAATATAAAGTGCCCCATTGGCAGAGTTACATATAAAAATAGCACATACAGTAGAAATAACATATAGAGTACAGCTACAGTTACAAGTAGCCATAGTAAAAATACAAATTTGTGTTCAGTGACATACAATGAAATACACAATACACAAACTTAACGGGTTAATGTACCTTTAAATTAAATAAATGTAGTGAACTGCTAGTAGCTCAATGAGGACAGACTGCCATTATCAGGTGTTAATTCAGGTGTTAATTCAGGTGTCCCCCCCCCCCCCCAACAACCCCAGAACAAGTCTACTGTTTGGGAGAAATAAGCAGCAGATACCTTGGGGGAGATTAAATTGAGGATAGAGTTCTTTCAGATCCATGCATACATAGCGGGTAATTACAGGAAGGGAAGGTGTTTTTGTTTTTGTTTTTTTTGTTGCACCTCTATTGGGTATGAGCAAAAAAAGTAGCAAGGTTATTCTTTCTCATAACCTGCATGGTATTGGCTTGGGAGGGTTCCAACAGAACATCATGAATAAATCAGTAGACCTTTTGAGTTCAGGAGTACAGAGAAAAGGGAGTAAGGTTAGGGAGAGGTTGATAGATTAGGAGTGGTTCGAGAACAACAACAGGGCAAGAAGAGTTGTTGGAGGTGAAAAAAAAAGTGCGTTAAGAGGAATAACAGTATTTAGGGGGAGATGTATCAAACACTGGAGAGAAATAAAGGACCAACCATTCAGCTCCTGTCATCTTTCAAAAACAGCCTGTAAAATTACAATTAGAAGCTGATTATTGGTTCATAATTGACCTCTCCAAGCTTTGATAAATCACCCCCTTGGACAGAGAAACATAAATAAAGTGAGACAGGAAGAACATGCTTAAGTAGTGTATAAAAAAAAACCTGATTTGCTGATAAGTCAAATAAGTAAAATACAGAGGAACAAGGGGTAAGGATATTATTAGAGAAAAATTTCAGATACCTAGCCTAGAAGAAAAAAGGCATTTTGGAGTACATTTGAAGATATACAGGAGAGTATAAAAAATAATCCATATATATATATATATATATATATATATATATATATATATATATATATATATATATATATATCTCAAGATGAAAAGGAGATATTTAAAGACACCAGAGCAATACAAAGAGTGAGAGATTGATAGATCCATTAACTAACTTAAGAAAGACTCAACAAGTACAGATAAGGTGTTCCCCCAAAGAACACGACAATGTCCATAAAAAACTGTTGTCAAGACACATGTGGAGCAGATAAGAGCACAGTTTCCTATAGACTTTCTAACAACAATAAAGAAAAAAATCTAAAGCTGGGTATACACTGTCAGATAAACTGTCAGAACGTCTGTCAGACCAGCAGACAAAAGGGGGAGATGCACTAAGCCTTGGAGAGTGATTAAGTACAAGGGCTGAAAAGTAATGAAACTGCCTCTGATTTTCTGTCCCATAGGTAGACGTGGCAACACTATGCTGGTTATTGTGAAGCTCATACATGGATGTGCTTGAACCTGCGGTTTGAATTCTGTAGTCTTCTTTGTTTGATAACAGCGAGTGGAAGATCTTCGTACGTTTAGTCATGGCTGATGACTTGGAAAAAGCGGAAATGAAACTCATGAAATGTTACGGCAAGCATACGGTGGAGAAACAATTAGCTATTCTGCAGTATTTCGGTGGTGGAAGCACTTCAAAGAGGGTAATACGTGAGTGACTGACATAGCATTTTCTGGGAGACCATCCACCATGGTTACAGATGTCAACATCGCCAAAGCTGTTGAGATGTTGCAAAATGATAGAAGGTTAACTTTACGTGAAGTTTCGGCTTCATTTGACATCTCAAAATAACTGAAAAAATTATAACTGCTTTGGCCATGCTACAATAATTTATAAGTAGATCATAACCAGTATCACTGCAAGTAATCTTTTACTTTTAAGGCGTACTCGTGTCTACCAACTAAAGCTCAATGGTGATTCCACAGTATCTAGTGGTTGCATGCATGATTATTTCATTTCTTGAGACCTCACAGATATTAAAGTTACACATGAAAATGCATTCGCTGGTTAATCTACCAGATTAATATATTTAAATTTCCTACATCAACATATTTTAAAAAAAAATGTCTGTTCAATGCAAATAACTTAGTAACTAGAGTGCAAATTAATTTTTTCCTTTGAAATTTCATGCCACTTTGTCCACCATAAGCAGTTCAAATTAGTAGGAAAATGTATTGCTGGATACATATTTTTCAGCCAGAAAATACATAACTTTTTTTTATTTATTTACAGAAAGAACCTAAGGCCATGTGCAGATGTTCGAGAAATGAAATCCTTCTCTAGGATGAAAATGACATAACATGTTAGAATGTAAAATGAGTGTTCTGTTCAAGATAACTCAAAAAGCAAATGTCATTAGCTATGAAAGGCCACAATGATATTTTCAAGAGTATAGTCTGACAATGAATGTACTGTAGCTATAGAAACAAAATACTAAGCACAAAACTTATACAAGACTGCTTTGTAGAAAATTACAGGAATGGCGCATTTACAAAAAGGTACTCTACCAAAGAAACTTAATTATGTCATTAACAATGTTTTACATATAACATCTAATTTTATATTATTTATATTCTCATTCAATGGTTTTTGTTTATTTAAATTATTTTCAACATAGTAGATTAATACTGAAGACATAACTATGAAAGAACACATATGGAATTACATTGTAAACAAAAAAGTGTTAAATCAAAATATGTTTTATATTTTAGTTTCCTCAAAGTAGCCCCCTTTTGCTTGGATGACAGCTTTGCACACTCTTGGCATTCTCTCAATCAGCTTCATGAGGTAGTCTCCTGGAATGGTTTTCCAACAGTCTTGAAGGAGTTCCCAGAGGTGCTGAGCACTTGTTGGCTGCTTTTCCTTCACTCTGCGGTCCAACTCATCCCAAACCAGCTCAATTGGGTTTAGGTCGGGCGATTGTGGAGGCCAGGTCATCTGACGCAGCACTCCATCACTTTCCTTCTTGGTCAAGTAGCCCTTACATAGCCTGGAGGTGTGTTTGGGGTCATTGTCTTGTTGAAAAACAAATTATGGTCCCAGTAAGTGCAAACCAGATGGGATGGCATGGTGCTGCAGAATGCTGTTGTAACCATGCTGGTTAAGTGTGCCTTGAATTTTTAATAAATCACCAACAGTGTCACAAGCAAAGCACCCCCACACCATCACACCTCCTCCTCCATGCCTCATAGTGGGAACCACATATTCAGAATCCATCCGCTCACCTTCTCTGCATCTCAGAAAGACACGGCGGTTGGAACCAAAAATCTCAAATTTGGACGCATCAGACCAAAGTACAGATTTCCACTGGTCTAATTTCCATTCCTTGTGTTTCTTGGCCCAAATAATTATCTTCTTCTTGTTGTTCATCCTCAGTAATGGCTTCTTCGCAGCAATACGACCATGAAAGCCTGATTCACACAGTCTCCTCTGAACAGTTGATGTTGAGATTTGTCTGAACTCTGAACCTCATTCAGAGCCGCTCTCAAAATGTGAGCGCTCGCTCTGAATGAGGGGGGCCACTTCTCTGTAATGAGGCAGTCTCCTCGCTGCTCGCTAAGCTGTGGGTGACCACCCACAGCTTTAGCGAGCGGCAAGGTTGATGGTGGCGATGGTCAAGACCATTGCGGCTTGCAATGAGACCCTTGTGGTAGGGTCTCTTCTGCCGCAAGCCCCAGTGAGCTTTCGGCTCTAATAGAGCCAGAAGCTCACCACTGACATCACGAGTGATGTCAGTGGGGCCAACGCCAAACAGCAGGCGTTTCTTCGGGAACACCTCCTGTTTGGCCAGCTACCCCCCAACCCTGCCTACAAAATGGTGCGAGCTGTCGATCACAATCAACAGCCGCCCCTTTTGTAGTGATCCCTGGAGCGAGAGAATTTCTCTCTCGCTCTTTGGCTTGTGCTTGCGCAGGGCCTCAACATCGACCTGCTTGCGAGCGCTCAGCAAGACTTTATGTAGTCTCTAATCTGAGGTGCTGTAAAGTAGTGGTTTCTGAGGCTGGTAACTCTAATGAACTTATCCTCTGCAGCAGATATAACTCTTGGTCTTCCTTTCCTGGAGCGGTCCTCATGAAAGCCAGTTTCATCATAGCTTTTGATGGTTTTTGCAACTCACTTGAGGATACATTCAAAGTTCTTGAAATTTTCCATATTGACTGACCTTCAGGTGTTAAAGTAATGATGGACTGTTGTTTCTCTTTACTGAGTTGAGTGGTTGGTGCCATAATATGGATTACAACAGTAGTCAAATAGTGGTCAAATAGTGGTCAAATAGTGGTCAAATAGTGGTCAAATAGTGGTCAAATAGTGGTCAAATAGTGGTGTCCGCTATGTACTAACCATACCTCTGCACAACACAACTGATGGTCTCAAACACATTAAGAAGGCAAGTAATTCCACAGATTGACTCTTGACAAGGCACACCTGTTAATTCAAAACCATTCCAAGAGACTATCTCATGAAGCTGATTGAGAGAATGCCAAGAGTGTGCAAAGCTGTCATCAAAGCAAAAGGGGGCTAATTTGAGGAATCTAAAATATAAAAAATATTTTGATTTATTTAACACTTTTTTGTTTACAACATAATTCCATATGTGGTCGTTCATAGTTTTGATGTCTTCAGTATTAATCTACTATGTTGAAAATAATTTAAATAAACAAAAACCATTGATTGAGAGGGTGTGTCCAAACTTTTGACTGGTAAAATAAATATATATATATATATATATATATATATATAGATATAGAGAGAGAGAGAGAGAGAGAGAGAGAGAGAGAGAGAGATGTATATGTAGAGAGATGGACTAGGATATTAGCACCTGCTGGTGTTTATAATGCATGTATATATATATATATATATATAATATTTACTATCACATCAAGCATAAATAAAGAAAGATGTCTAGTATTAAACTTAAAAAGTGCTAGGTGTAAGAAAATACCATACAATTATTGATATTTTCAAAACATGTGTCCAATACTTAAAGTGCAATGTCTTCTATTTAAAAAAAAAATTTGGTAATGAATACAATTTATATAAAAAAATATATATAAATACAATATATATATATATATATATATATATATATATATAAAAAGTGCCAAGTGTCTGTGTTTATATAAAAGAAAACTCTTTACATGACTTAAAACATACACATTTATTTTAATCACTTTATACATATACTAGATATTCAATGAACATTAATAATATAAAATAAACAATAAATAAGAAAGTAGACAATTTTAAAATAGAAATGTGAAGAATAAGAAAATAAATATATATAAATAAAAAATATATATATATTTTATACCAAGAATTTAGATAATGTATATGGAATGTATTATCTTAAAAACTTTAAGACAATAAATTTACAATGTGTTTTTAAAAAAATCTTATCTTTGTCTCAAAGTTCATCTTTGGCAGGTAAGGTTAGCTCCCAGGTAGCGGGAGCTAACCTTGCCTGCCTAAAGCTGGCCATCCACTATAAAATTTTCTGTCAGATATCTGCCCAATCTGGCTGGTTGGAATAAAAACCTGGTAATGTATGGGAGCTGTATACACATCTAACGCTACTCTGGATGTAAGTACTGTACATCAAACATTGATCCTCAATACACAATCATTTATGAGGTAAAACCATGTGTATAGTTATGATCCATATGCAACAATTTGTGATGTTATGCTCACTGCACAGTGAGCACCTTTGCACAATGCACTTTCAGCACTTCCAATGCAATTTACTTTGGTTCATTTTGTTTACATTGCTATGTTTCCATGACACCGGGGCTCTGCCGGGTGACGTCACTTCGGGTTTCTGCGGAGCTGCCGTGACCGGAGGTGCGGCTGCTGGAAGGAGGCCAGGGGGGTAAGTGTCAGGGGGGTGCCAGGGGGGTAAGTGTCTTTTATTATCTATTTATACACTGTATGTTTTGCACTGTTTTTTACTATGTTGTCGTGAGGATGGGGTACACTACCCCAAAATGTTGACCCACTATTAAAATCCCTCTGGTGAGAGTATTTATCACTAGTCTCTGAGTGCCACCTGGACTTTGCTCATATATCAATTTGGGGGTGCTGTCCTCCTTGGAGGGCACCGGAGCAAGTTGGGGCTGCATGCCCATTGACACTGTGTGGAGGAGTGCCAGAGTATTGGATCATATAATTATACATACATATATACATACATACCAAAAGTAGAGGCGGCACTCAGACGACTTGGTACAATAATGACCACAGGAGGCTCCTGTGGTTGTTATTGTACCAAGTCATCTGAGTGCCGCCTCTACTTTTGGGATTTCTATTGTTGGTACGCTGCCAGGTAACCAGAAGGAAGGCAGGTGTGTTTGTGCACAGCAAAGGAGTACCGGCTATTCAAAACCTATTTTATATATACATGCACACTTTTTTTTTTTATATATTTTATTTTTATTTGTAAAGAGCCACAAACTCTGGTCTTAGATAACCCAGGTTGGGCCCGTTCACACTGCACATCAAACCCGGGACCCAGTAAACACCACTGATTGGATGTTCCTGGGTCTCACTTGATGATGTCAGCAGCCAAACATACAGGCAGCACACTGCAGACAACAGCAAAGGCAGTATTCTGGCAGCCTGGAAGGGGTTAATACCACTACTCTCATTACAGTGAAAGCTAATTGGAGTGAAGAAGAAGTGAACTGTACAATATGCTGTCAGAAGCTGCATCATGCTCTCACTGGCTGAATCAAACAGCAGTAAAGAATAAAAACTCATGTACTCAGCGCAACACAGTGATAATCCATCAGCCATGATTCCTGCAATGCTGTGAGCAGTCCCCACCCCTCCCTTTAGTTCCCTTTTGTGATCGTATCTTTGTGAGCCTGAAAAAGTAAATTTTTAATGACATATATAAAGTTTTACATGGCTGACCCGGGTTCAGTGTGACAGGGCCAACCCAGGAATAACCCTGGTCAAAGGTGCAGGTGAAAGGTGTCTGACACAGGTCTCAGCTGGGTTGAACCAGTGTTCTAAATCCCAGTCAGAGCCGAGTTTGCGATGTGAAAGGGGTATTACTAAGGAGCAGCAAAGAAGGTGTCTTGGAGGCAAGAGTGAAAAATAGATATCAGAAAGAGACCTAGTGCAGGTCTAAGTCAAATCTAAGACGGCAACATTGGGATATTATTTCGTAACTATGAGCCTGATGCAGAGTTGCACGCAGTACAAATAGAAGCTGCATCTTAGGACTCAGTTTACTGACAGAGAAACTTGGTGCAGTACTCCACATTACTGAGTTAATTATCTGTGAAGCTACTCACCTCTAACTGTCATTTAAAGGTTATTTTTAACATTGTGATTAACCCCTGATGAAGTCATGTTGTTAAAGGATGAAATGGCGCTAGTGTTAAAGCCGGCTCAGTTTGGTTCCCACTGTCGAGAGCTCACACCCGTAGGATGAGACAGTTGCTGGTGACATTTTCCTGTTGAGGCCCATACTCAGCACCTATTGTTACAGAACTGATGTAAGCATGTTTTTATGATGCATTGTCTAATTTCAATTTGTTTAATAAATATTATTCATTATTTAATTTTTGGCCTTTGGCCCATTTCTTGGGTGAATTTTCTTTTGGTGTGAGGGTATATACTTCCATATAACCCTAAGAAACACTTATTTCCAATTAACTATTCAGATTACTAATTGTATGGACTATCTTGGTGAATCATTCGAGGAACATCTTGGAGAAATCAAGTTTTAATAGAATCTTCATCCACTATGACATCTATAATATGAAGTATTTCGGTGTATTAAACAGGATAGAGAGCTGAAAGGAATGCCAGTATAGAAAACTGTACTCATGCAGGATGAATGGGCATAACAAGCTCAGTAGTTCAGAGGGATAGACAATGATTTTTAAAGTACACCGCATGCTGATCAATAATCCCAGCACTATCATCTGCTGTAGCACAGAGACTATCAAGTCAGTGTGATGTCAGAGTTGGTCCAAGCAGTGGGAGACAGAAATCCCAACTGCTTGGCCCAGGGCTGGATTCAGGGGCGTAGCTACTGTAGGTGCAGTTGCTACAGGGCTTGCCTTCTCCCTGTACCCACTTATGGTGGACTAAGTAATGGATGAGAGGAGAGATGGGGATGATCATTCTGACAGGGGCCCTCCTGATTCCTCCTGTGAACTGCTTCTTTGTCACAGGCATATTTTAGCACGTGACCAGGAAGCAGTTTAATTGGACGGATCATCAACTCTGGGACACCCGGTCAGACTTATCAGCCCCGACCCTCCTCTCATAAGACTCTCCTCACCAGTATCAGTGAGGAGATACACTGCTATGGGGGCCCCATACCATAATTTCTACTCCCCCCTCCCCAGGGAAGGTGTAGATTAAACATTAGCTAAGAGGAAGCTCCATTTGGAATGGTCGCATTGTCACTATACAGTAATGCTTGGTAAATCATAAAAGCAGAGAGACAAGTAAGAGGTCATATGAGATAAAACAAATAACTAAACATGCGATCAACTCCTACATTTTTGTTAAAGTCTACACACCCCCTTTAGCACAGAAATATGAGAATGTCTTCTGCTAAACTGTTACTTAGCATATAAAGAACTATTACATGGTGATTTCAAGTGACTGTTTCTCCTTTGAATTGATTAAAATGAACTCTCTCTTCCTCAGTGGAGTCCTGCTGTTGTATAATTACAGAACTCTGTCACAAAAAAATGATTTCTTAACCAGTTTTGCTCAGCCTTGAGAATAAAAAAAGAAACCTTAATTACTCAGTGACAGTGTGTCAAATGGGGCGAGAGAACTAAGTTTGTGCTTAGCTACATACAGTACAAAAGAATTTCAACGAAAATTATTTTAGGACATAAAATAAAACCTTTAATTGCAGGTTATTTCAGATTACTTTTCACCTCCAGGTAACGGCATAAGATACAGTTTTTGTTCTGCTCGGATTTAAACTCCCTATCAGTTACATTCTACGCATAGATCCCTTCTTAATACTTAAAATAATTTAAGTTGTAAATGTCAACTCAAGTTGTCCATCAGATAATTTTTTTTTTTTTATGACAGGTCAAATTGAAAATTAGATTATTCTGATTAAATTATAAATGAATGTCAAAATTAGTATGTTGGCGGACCAAGAGCAGGATGACAAAGAAGACAACACACACAATCGTACAAATTCAAACGCTGGTGTTCAACTTTCCATAAATCAATAACACACCCAGAAGGGATATTTATTTGGCTATCACATCATACAAAAAAATAGCACACCCACTAAAACAAATAGATGCAATTGATGCTGCCATGCTACCACCACCGAAAAATGCAAAACACACAAAAGACGAGGGAGGGAGGTAATTTTCCAGAAAAAAAAGTGGATAAACCACTAAATGACGCAGCTTACAAATCACATAAGAACACACCTCTCATCGAACTGGTAAAAATCCAAATCACTAATATGCTAAACAAATACTTAAAGCCAAGGAACACCACCAAATCAGTCTAATAAGTGGCCTTGCTTGAAAGCATATAGGGTTTCAATTCCTTTGTTTCCAGTTTCCATCATTTGTATGGGGCTATGTAGATCGCAATAGGAAACCACCATAATCATGGCACAAGGTCTAGCATAAATAGCTTATAATTTGTGACCCATAAGGCATCCCTAACCTTCCTGCATGTATGATTCAAACTGCTTCCAACCAGGGACACGTTTGTTTAAACTTGCTGCAACCATCAAAAATGACACCACCGTCACCAAATGACAACCTTATTTTGTTGTAGCTGTCGCTTTTGAACTCCTCCGTAAGTTGTTTTTTCAAACTCTAGCCGATCTTTTCCAGTTATACAGATCGGGGTTATCATTTATCATCAAGTAACAATATAGGAAGCTAAAATTTAACATGTGAAAAAAAGAAAAAAAACGTGCAAAAAAACAAAAAAGTTTTCACACCTATACGCTGAAGTGCAGGCCATACTAGCCAACTCTCCTTGAATGTCAGGGAAACTCCCTGAAATAGTTGCAATCTCCCCCATTATAAAGCTGTTATACTGCATTATTTATATATATATATATATATATATATATATATATATATATATATATATATATGAAAAAAAGAGATATACACATTCAATCAATCAATAGTATCCTTTCCCTGCATTGGTTATAGGGTACAAAGTTCCCGGTCAGTATCAGTGTGTTTTCATCAACAAGTAGATCTTAACAATTGCTTTGGGTGTAAAATGAATTTTATGACACACCTCTCAGATGTAGCAGTACACGTCCACTTTTCTGTCACGCTCATAGCTGCTGCTTTCACAATCTCCCTGAAATGCTTTTCCAAAAGTAGCCAAGTATGGTGCAGGCATCATTTTCATCCAGCTTTGCTTCAGTAGCACATGCAGCATCAGGTTTACACCCAGATGCACTTATTCACACAACCAGGTCAAACAGTAGAAAAAGTTTTGTCATTTGTTCTCATAGTTAAACCATTCACTATTAGGTTACATTTAAATAAACTAATCTGTATAAAATAGAAGATATAATATTCCGTATTGCATAAGACTGACAGGAACAAAAAACAAAATATTAATGGGAAAATTTTGGACCAGTAAATCACATAATATATGCAAGGATAATGAAGCACCTATCAGCTTTAGAGGTGAAATTGCAATCAGCCAATAAATAACAGCCCGCTAGCCTATTGTACCTGCCCTTGACACACTAACTGATCAGATGTATATATACAGGTCACAGTGCCTCCCCCCACATTCCAGGTACAAGAGTTACATTTCTATTAATTTGTATAAAAAAAAATATAACATTTAGTTACAGCACGAATGTGAAACTAAACTCAGAACGGAATGGGATTGAAATGCCGGAGGCATCGGATGCCCGACGGGATCAAGATCCCGATGGGGCAGGTAAGTACCCTAACCTCCCCTGTGCCCCCCCTAACCCTCCCTTAGGGGGTGCCTAACCCTAACCCCCCCTTCTCGCTTCCTAAACCTAACCCTCCCCGGGGGGGTGCCTAACCCCAACCTCTCCCTGGGGGTGCCTAACCATAACCCTCCCCTCTAGGGGTGCCAAAGCCTAAACTCTAACCCCGCTAGACTCCCTAATACTAACCCTCCCCCCCAGTGGCTACGCTAAGGGTGCCTCGGACTTACCTTCGTTTGAGCAGGCGTCCTAGGCATTCCAGCGTCGGGATTATGATAGGCGTCGGTATTTCAATGCCTATCATAAATCCCTAGCGGCATTCCGCTGTCGGGATTGTGACCGGCGGCCGCAACCTCAGGACACATGGGTAACAGAATAGTATATGCTCTCATGCAGAACAAGGACTTCCTGATAGGATACCAAAGAATTGTTATGTATGCACATCCACAGGCACAGAGAGGGGGAATGGGGCAGTGACAGTTTATGGTGGGCTCAGATAGAGCTTCTGTTCTGTCCAGAACAGCCAGCTGGGCAAAGTGACTACACTGACCACTAGCTTCCTCTTGGCTAGCAAGGTCACACTCATAGGGCCATATTCAATTAGCCACGAAAAGTGCAGGATGTTTTGCCTGCTGGACTTTCCGCCAACATCACGTGTTTGGAGGCGGAAACTTATCTGGCACGCCCCCGCTATTCACCCTATTCAATTCCAAAACACGCGGAAACGGAAAGCTGCAAAGTCAGAACAGGCAGAAAGTGCTGTCAGAAATTAGGAAACCTGCCAGAACACCCCAAAAAGATACAATAACATTGGGGATCAATGTAGAGGTCCCCGAATAGCCCCAATAAAGCTATTTGGGGTACTTAAGTTGTGTCAATAGCTTCTTATTAGCGTCTTTGCACAAGTGGTGAAGAATGGCATTAAGCAGTATTTTTTGGTGAAAATAAGTAGCCCTGTCAAATTTAGGCTACATGAAAATGGGTGCTTGCATATTTTAAAGTCGCTAAAGTAAAGTTTAAAAAATCGTGAAAAACCACCCAACTGCAAGCACCTGTAATAAAAAAAAAACACCTCCCCCATACTTGCAGTCCCCCTTAAAGTCTATTTCACTAGTTTTTATGCTTCTACCCCAACTTTGAACTTTTTTGCCCCAAAAAGAAAGTACTTTCTTGTGGTGTTCCTAATTTTTTTTTAGCTTTTTTTTTTTTTACACAGTTATCCATTGGGGGGCTGTCCTAAGGTGGTTTCCCCACCTTTGCACCCCCAAATAAAAAAATGCACTTGTTTTCACCACGTATTCATAGCCAAATCTTTTTCGCCTATTACATTGCATTTACTTTCCGCGTACGCGAAAAGTGTTTGCAATTGAATACGGCGGAAAGTTTCCCCCTGGCGAAGTGACGTGATCCACGATACTTTTCTGAGGATTCAGACTTTTTGCCTCTAATTGAATACGGCCCATAGTCTGTGTGGAGCCCCGAACAAAGCTCACAATCGCACACAATAAGGCATTGCACACAGCCTGGAAGAAGGGGAAGATTCCCACCAGGGCCCAAAATTATTCTTATGTGTGATACTTTAGACCAATGGTTCTCAAACTTGGTCCTCAGGACCCCTCACAGTTCACTTTTTCCAGGTCACCCAGCAGGTGCACAGGTGTACTCGTTAGTCACTGACACTTTTTAAACGATTCACAGATGGAGCTAATTATTTCACTTGCGATTCTGTGAGGAGACCAAGAAAACATGCATTGTTTGGGGTCCTGAGAACAGAGAGTTTGAGAACCTGTGCTTTAGACTATTTCTTACATGTCAGATCTCAGTAAGACAAACAAAATAATAATACAAATAATAAAAAAAATATTGAAATATCTACAGCCATAACAGTTGATACAAGATTTGTTTATATGGTTTTCTAAACGTTTCTTTAGAAATCACACTTAATGCGTTTTTTTATTAACAAAATAACTGCAGTATCAGTCCAAATAATTCAGATTGTGACAGGATACATTTCCATATACTGTAAAAGAAATAATAAATGAACGTTACACAGTACATAATTATGTGATGAAAAGATGGACTACAATAGCCGAGATCACAACCAATAATCCCACAGGAAGCCATGGCTAGAAAGCTCTACATTGACAGACAATTTATACATGCAAGTTAATTGACTTTCTGCTTTGCAAATATCACACGGTTACCATGGAGATCATTACAACATTCACACTAGAAAATACCTTTTGCTCTAAGGTTTCATTGTGCACTTAGCAAGGGGACATAATAAATTGTAACTTTTTGTGCTCAAAAAATAATTTATTTAACATTAGAACATAATTGTACTGTAAGAAGAAATGTGATCACAGGGCCTGATTCAACAGCAGACACAAGGGCCTATTCATCATTGCTCCTGTGCGGGGACAGCTGCTCCGAAAAGCAGCTGTTCCCTCAGTTAGTATCGGAGTTACAGATGTAGCTGCGTTACTTACCTCCTCCCCGTCGGACCGGCTATGCATGCATGGCCCGAGGCCACGCATGCGCACAGCTGCCAGGGAGTCCATGAGAAGGTGGTGGAGGGATCTGCTCGGATCCCTCTTTGCATCCCCGGGACACCTTCCCATAGGAAGGAGCGGGGCTACGAGAGCAAGCACCGTCTGAAAATGACTCAGAGAACTTTCTTTTTTTCGGAGTTTGCTGAATGGGGGGTGTCGGGTGTCTAAGCTGTGTCAGTGTTTGTGTATATGTGTCAGTTTGTGTGTGTATATATATATATATATATATATATATACATACACACACACACACACGTCAGTGTTTGTGTGTGTGTAAATATGTTTATATGTCAGTGTGCGTGTGTATATGTGTCAGTGTGTGTATGTGTCAGTGTGTGGGTATATGTGTCAGTGTGTGAGTATATGTGTCAGTATATATATATATATATATATACTATGTCAGTGTGTGTGTATGTGTGTGCATGTATGTGTCAGTATGTGTGTATATATGTCAGTGTGTGTATATATATATATATATATATATATATATATATATGTGTCAGTGTGTGTGTATGTGTCACTGTGTATGTGTATATGTGTCAATGTGTGTATGTGTATATGTGTCAGTGTGCGTGTATGTCAGTGTGTGTATGTATATGTCAGTGTATGTGTGTATGTGTCAGTTTGTGGGTGTGTATGTATATATATATATATATATATATATATATATACACACACACGTCAGTGTGTGTGTATATGTATATATGTTAGTGTGTGTATATGTGTCAGTGTGTGTGTGTATGTGTCAGTATGTGTGTATATATATTAGTGTGTGTATATATGTGTCAGCGTGTGTGTATGTGTCACTGTGTATGTGTATATATGTCAATGTGTTTATATGGCAGTGTGTGTATATATGTCAGTGTGTGTTTGTATATATATATATATATATATATATATATATATATATATATATAATATATATGTCAGTGTGTGTGTATATGTGTGTCAGTGTGTGTGTGTGTGTGTATGTTCACTGTGTATGTGTATATATGTCAATATGTGTGTATATTTCAGTGTGTGTGTATGTGTCAGTGTGTGTATGTATATGTCAGTGTGTGTGTGTATATATGTCAATGTGTGTGTGTATATATATATATATATATATATATATATATATATGTCAGTGTGAGTGTATATATGTCAGTGTATATATGTCAGTGTGTGTAACAATGAGGGTGTGACTGAGAAACAATGCAGCGGGGAGCTGATCATGTGACTGATAGATGATGCGGGGGGAGCTGATCACGTAACAGACGACATAAGGGGGAGGTGACGATGTGCTGAGAGAAAACACAGTGGAAATATGATAGTTATGACAGATATGACGCAGGGGGGAGCTAATTGTGTGACAGACGACGCAGAAGGGGAGCTGATTGTGTGACAGATGATGCAGGGGGGAGGTGATGGTGTGCTGAGAGATGAAACAGTAAGGAGATGATGGTGTGGCTGAGAGTTGACGCAGGGGGGGATGATGGTGTGCTGAGAGACGACACAGGGGGGGATGATGATGTGTTGAGAGTTGATGCAGGGGGAGATGATGGTGTTCTGAGAGAAAACGCAGGGGGCAGTGATGGTGTGCTGATAGGTGATGCAGGGGGGGAGGCGATGGTGTGGCTGAGAGACGATGCTGGGAGTGAGATGATGCAGTCAGATGATGGTGTGGCTGAGAAACGCAGGGGGAAGGAAGTTACACAGGGAGCACCAGTCTGGTTGAGCCGCTGTTGTATGATGATGACATTGTTAATATTCCTACACAAACAGGCTTCTTCCAGACGATGTGACCTACATGAATATTGAATAATGACTGAAGATGCTGTCGTCCCAGGGAAGATACATTTCGTCAGAGGTTCCACATTGTGAGAAACCACCGTATAGGAAAGGTGCATATGAAATGGAAAGGAATGTGACAAGAAATGGGTGGCGTGTCATGTTGACACGCCCCATTTTAAGTAGCCACGCCCCTTCAGGTATGTGACCATGCCCATTTTTGGCACGCGCCTTTGGCGTGCAAAATATGTTTTACTGTATAATGGGGGGGTTGCCAATCTTAAACTTGCCCTGGGTTCCGAACACCCTAGTTACGCTACTAGCTGCAATGTTTGCGGCAGGTCAGAATTACCATACATGCTGCATGGCTGCTTGATGTGCATCGATTGTACCAATGTTTAGGCAGCAGAGCAACATTGAATGTATATGAGAAGGTAGCAGTGGGTGTCTTCATGCCGGCTGTGCTTTGGCAGGCATTAACATTTTTGCAGCTGCGTTCTGTGTGAAATCACAGCTGCGATCGCATTAGCATCCTCTGCTGAATCAGGCCCACATAGTGGATCCATTTATTACTTAATAACCCACTCTGGTGCCCAGGATAATAATTAGAAAACAATTCGACTTTCACCACTTTAAGTCTAAACTCTTTGGACTTAAAGTCTCTGCTCAGTGAACTTAAAAGTCCACTCTATCCCAAGTCATTCTGATATATACTGGACAAAGATATAAGGCCAGCCCAAGTGTGAAGTGTGAATTAATTCTAGTTCCAAAAGGGATACTACAGAACTTAGGGGGTCATTCAGACCCGCTCGCGAGGGAAGTTCGCTTGCAAGCGGGTCGATGTTTGGCGAATGCGCATGTGCATGACGGAGGGAGCTCCGTCGTGCGCATGCGCGAGACCCGGCGAGCGACGAGAAATACGTCACTCGGGGTCTCGCACCAAAGGGGGCGTGCTGTCGATGGTGACTGACAGCACGCCCCCTTTGGTGGGCGTGCCGGGGGCGTGGTGGCCAGACGGAGGCGTTCCCATGGGAACGCCTACCGCCTGAGTCCGGCCCCACTGACATCAGTAATGATGTCAGTGGGAGTTGGCTCTGATAGAGCCAAAATCACTCCTGGGCTTGCAGCAGCGAGACCCTACCGCAGGGTCTCGTCGCAAGCCCGATGGTCGCGATGGTCTTTGACCATCGCGACCATCATCATGGACGCTCGCATAAGCTGTGGATGGTAACCCACAGCTATGCGAGCGTCCATGAGGATGCTCCAAAAACAGGTAGGTGGGCCCTGATTCAGAGCGAGTGCTCTGGTCAGAGCGTTCAGCTCTGAATCAGGCCCTTAAGTACTAAGGTGCTAAAATGAGTCTGAGCTCTGAGAGGAAGGCTCTGGAACAGTGTGAGGCAATGATATATCAATGAAACTGATGCGAGCCTCCGTGACAGTTTGGGAGAAACATCCAAGCCAGACACTGCCAGCTTATTTTTTCCAGAGAAGAGTGTTAAGTGAGCGAATGTCTGCTGTGCGTAGAGCATGAGTAACATGGCAGGGCACAGGAGCTAAAAGGGAAGCTGTTGAGGAGAGTGCCTCTGCACTGTCGCCTTCTTAGTGCGTTGCTGCTACAGGTTCCCCATAATAACGGAGGTGCACAGACGTCATGTGTGCGACCTCTGACCTAATGTACTACTGCACATTAGGCCTTTACCTCGCAACTTCCTATCTATCCTCCATAGGACCAGGGCATGTCCCTAAGTGTCTTCCAAAGGGAGACTGACACATAGAAGTACAGCAGTGCCTATATACACTCCTGTGACACCACTTCTAGGTGCCATATACATTCCAATGCCACCACTGAGTGTACTGCCAAACACCACTGGCGTTAACCCACTCCTTGCTAGATCTGATGTACTGTATGTGCCTGCATTGCATTCCTGCTGCATTAACCCTGTGTTGACTCTGTCCTTTCTACCTGGTTAATAAAACATTCTGTGATTAAGCTATTCATCATGTGGACTGGCCTCCATCACACACTGCTAACATCTATGAAGGGTCTGCCAATATAAGGTATCCTGGATTTAAATGAGAGCAGGGGATAAAGAATGAGATCATAGTAAGAGAGAGAGAAAAATCAGGGCAGGAAAATACACTCAAGATAAAGGGCTCTATTTATTGACATTATTTTTAATAAAATAAAGTGAAAAACTGTGTTTTCACACACTTTTTACATTATTATAGTACCGCATAAATTTATTAAAGGGCAATTGGAGTAGAATTCCTAAAATTATACTCCAAGCCCTAATTATCACATGTTTTTAGTAAGCAGATCACATTTCACATAATTGTAATGGGAAATGTGATCTGGCCGAAGTTACTAAAAATAAATTGTGAATATATACTGGGGCGAAGCCCTGTGATAATTACGTCACCTTGAGATGGCATTATCCAGGGTTTTCCTCGGTTCCCCGACTCCTGCTCTGCAGAGCAGAGCCGGGTCCCAGTGATCAGCTGTGTGGTCTAAATAGACTACAAGCTGATCACTGCAAAGAAAATAAAAAAAACAACAATAACAACACTTATCTGAGTCCAGGGACGGTAATCGGTACTCCGACGAGGTCCTCTGGGGCTCTGGCCATCTGGTTTCCTGGCTCCTGCACTGTGACCCTGGTCAGCTGCTGCATAGGCCAGCTGACCGGAGCCCCGAAGGACATCACTGATCACCGGAGGTAAGTTTAAGATGGGGGAATGGGGGATGCGATCGCAGGGGGGGGCAATCACGGGATGGGGGTCAGTTGCGGGGGGGGGGTACTAGCGATGGCTGGTGGTGCATGCGCGGACATATACTCACTGTATTTAATGCAGAAACTTCAGTGAAAAACATGTGCAGGCGATTCGCAGGGACAGAGCTTTATCGCAAGCTCTGTCCCTGCATGTGGATGTTAGTACATCCATGTGATATTTTCTGAATTCGCAATGCGAATTTAGTCGGAAATATCACACTACAACTGTATCATAAATGCGGATTGTATTAGAGTCCAACATATATTATGTCAGAATGATGGTCTGCTGCCTATATATTTGCCAGCTGTGACAATACCATGCCAGCATCTGATCGACACTGAACTTACATTTTGAGAACCAATGGTAGAGTTTATCTATACCATTCATTAAGAAGGGTTGCTTAAAATGAATTTATGAGACTGCTACCGAATACCTTAGGCTCTGCTGCAACCACACTGGAATGAATTTGCATACTTGCCTACTATCCTGGAATGTAGGGGGAATATCCACATTTCAGAATGATCACCTGGGGGAGACCACCACCCCACAATAAGGAGCTTCAATAACTGAACTTAAATTGTAGTAACTTAAAAAGTCCTTCTACTAATGAAATTGCTGATTTAAAAGGCCTCTAGGTGAAACATATCCTCTCACCTGATACACAGTGACAACATTTGTGGTATTGCACAATGTGGGGAAGGGGCTACAGTTTGTTTCACCAAATACCCACATCTTCCCCTCGGGCCTCCCACCCAGAGGGGAGCGTAGAAAAACAGCAACTTAGCTATGTAAGTACCAGAGGCCTTTAACTCAGCATGTTCAACCATACGAAGACTGTTTAAGTAAATCCAATTTAATTTCAGCTATTTTTACCAAAATCCATCTTCTTAGCTATCAGAATCACAGGGGCCGGGAACCACTCCAGCCAACCATTGTTGAATACTTATTCCAGCAATGACAACCAGGTGATGAGTTTATTGTGACAGGTTTAGATTTGAACTGATCACAATTTTTAACACTGGGCAAGAAGCATTGTGGCATTGGCAAAGAGTCACACACACATAGAAGATCCCTGGCCTAAAGGAAGCCCTAGAGCAGGGTTCTTCAAACTTGGCCCTCCAGATGCTGTGGAACTACACATCCCAGCATGCACTGCACATAGTTTTAGCATGCTGTTATATCAAAAAGGTGGCAGTGCATGTGTGCAGGTGGATGTGTAGTTCCACAGCAGCTGGAGGGCCAAGTTTGAAGACCCCTGCCCTAGAGTCTTGCTAGCTTAGAGGCAGAAAGTTGTGTAAAATGGAATTTTAGCTGTACTGTAGTTCTCCAGACTGATTTTGTTGTTGTGATATAGAATCATTAAAATAAATTAGGCTCCGAGTACATACTTGAGGAGAAATTGCTTTATCGGAGAAAAAAAACTAAATCTGTTACTAGTTGTTTTTAAAGCTGAATTCAAAGTACTGTTCATTGAGTAAAAATGCTATTCATAATTAAGCCATTTGGGCTGTTAAGATGAGAGTGATTTGAGTAATTATATATGTAAAATGTTCGCTACACATGCAGACTGTCACATACTTCAAATACCCTTCATCAGACTTAAGGTGCCATTTATCACAGGCTCCCAAAAGCAAAAGCAGAAGTCAACAGATGCCAAAAGTGAAATACAATGCTCTCTTCAATATATTTTATTAATGTCTTCTATTTTGACGTCCTCCGACTAATGTGACCTCCACTTAGAAATGCCGCACAATATACATCTTCTTAACACATCTGCAGTACATTACTTTGTAATTGTGTTAAGCAACTTATTGAACACTTATGCAGTATGTCCCATAAAATTCTATTGCTATATTGCAGAAAACGATGTTCTGGTTTAGTGACTGTGAATTAAACTACAGAGATTAGCAGCACTATTCCCATCATCGGTGCTTCAACACCTCATTCTATGCATCGAAGAATAGCAGTTTTCCTTTTTTTCCCCACTATTCACGTCGCTGTATCTATTTCTGTACAATGAAAAAAGCAGAAGTGTCATTCTTATAATCAAATTCGTGCTTCAAGAACACAACACAAAGTCCTTTTATAAAATTATTTGTGCCAGGACATTACTAGCACTAAATGAAATAATGTACTTCTGTAAAAGAAAAAGGTAATGAGCCTTAGTACGTGCAGTTATACCCAAATCAGATTCACAAATGCAGAAAGTTGACTGTGACACAGATATATTTCAAGTTGCCAAGGTATCCAGTAATACAGCAACTCATCACACATACACTATTACTACAATGCCACTAAGGAATTAAAATTTTAGGTATATATCCTAAACTGAAATGTGTGTGCGTGTGTATTATATATATACACACACACACACACACACACACACATACACACACACATACTACACACACACACAGTGCATCCACAAAGTATTCACAGCGCGTCACTTTTTCCACATTTTGTTATGTTACAGCCTTATTTTAAAATGGAATAAATTCATTCTTGTCCTCAAAATTCTACACGCAGTACCCCATAATGACAACATGTAAAAAGTTTTTTTGAGATTTTTGCAAATAAATCACATGTACAGAAGTATTCACGGCCTTTGCCATGAAGCTCAAAATTGAGCTCAGGTACATCTGGTTTCCACTGATCATCCTTGAGATGTTCCTACAGCTTAATTGGAGTCCACCTGTGGTAAATTCAGTTGATTGGACATGATTTTGAAAGGAATACACCTGTCTGTATAAGGTCCCACACTTGACAGTGCATGTCAGAGCACAAACCAAGCATGAAGTCCAAGGAATTGTTGGTAGACCTCCAAGACAGGATTGTCTCGAAGCACAAATCTGGGGAAGGCTACAGAAAAATATCTGCTGCTTTGAAGGTCCCAATGAGCACAGTGGCCTCCATCACGCGTAAATGAAAAAATTTGGAACCACCAGGACTCTTCCTAGAGTTGTCTGTCTGTCTGTCTAAACTGAGCGATCGGGGGAGAAGGGCCCTAGTCAGGGAGGTGACCAAGAACCCGATGGTCACTCTGTAAGATCTACAGCATTCCTCTGTGGAGAGACGAGAACCTTCCAGAAGGACAACCATCTCTGCAGCAATCCACCAATCAAGCCTGTATATTAGAGTGGTCAGACGGAAGCCACTCCTTAGTAAAAAGCACATGGCAGCCCATCTGGAGTTTGTCTCATCAGACCAGAGAGTCCTTCAGATGCATTTTGACAAAGATTGAATTCTTTGGCGTGAATGCCAGGCATTATGTTTGGAGCAAACCAGGCAGCGCTCATCACCAGGCCAATACCATACCTACAGGGAAGCATGGTGGTGGCAGTATCATGCTGTGGGGATGTTTTTCAGCGGCAGGAACTGGGAGACTAGTCAGGATAGAGAGAAAGATGAATGCAGCAATGTACAGAGACATCTTGACCTCAGACTGGGGCGACGGTTCATCATTCAGCAGGACAACGACCCTAAGCACACAGCCAAGATATCAAAGGAGTGGCTTCAGGACAACTCTGCGAATGTCCTTGAGTGGCCCAGCCAGAACCAAGACTTGAATCAGATTGAACGTCTCTGGAGAGATCTGAAAATGGCTGTGAATCAACGCTTCCCATCCAACTTGATGGAGCTTGAGAGGTGCTGCAAAGAGGAATGGGCGAAACTGCCCAAAGATAGGTGTGCCACGCTTGTGCAAAGACTTGAGGCTGTAATTGCTGCCAAAGGTGCATCAACAAAGTATTGAGCAAAGGCTGTGAATACTTATGTACATGTGGTTTCTTAGGTTTTTTTTTATTAAATTTGCAAAAATCTCAAAAAAACTTTTTACACGTTGTCATTATGGGATATTTGGTGTAGAATTTTTAGGAGAAAAATGAATTTATTCTGTTTTGGAATAAGGCTGTAACATAACATAATGTGGACAAAGTGACACGCTGTGAATACTTTCCGGATGCACTGTGTGTGTGTGTGTGTATATATATATATATATATATATATATATATATATATATATATATGTATATATTTATATATATTGTATAACAATGCTGTTAAGAGCTTTTATCAAAAAGTATATGCTTTAATGTAATGCGTGAAGGTTTTTTTTTTTATATACATATATACTATTCTATTTTATTTTAAGTCCTACTTACCATCTTAGTGATTGTCCAAGAAACTTTCCAGCTGGTGTACACCATACTCCAACAGTAACAGTCAGAAGCCAGCACTACAGCATTCATGGGTGACCCAGAACTTATTATCCGGTGTGGCAATCTCCACTTTGTGTCCAGCCCATAACAATAACCTTCATTCACACATTAAATAAAAGTAAATTGCATTTAGAGCCTTGTTGAGGGCACAAGGACCTCAATACAGTGCAAGTGATACCTGTATTTTACTGGGTATCGCATTCACTGGTGCATGATGCGACCATGACTATTGAGTCTACAAGGAGCCGCCATTGTCAGAAACTTCATGTCCTAGAAAGCATTGCTGTAGTTCGGAGAATAAAAAAATAAAAAACAGGCCAGGAAATGACAGTTGACAGGTGGACAGAAGTGACAGTTGCAGGAGAGATGCAAAGAGGGAGATGCCACTGAGAGGTACTACACTGACCCCATTAGGCTGAAGATAGCCAATTGAGTTTGTGCAGGTTCCAGATCTACACAGCCTGCAAGCAGGAGAGGAAAGCTGCTAATAGAAGCTATTGAGCAATAGAGCTAATATTTAACCAATAATGTTTACGGTATATTCCATGACATCAGCCATTTTTTCGGAGGATACGCACAAATTTTCAGGATCACCCGAATATAATATGAAGGGATCACAGCAGATATCTCTGATGTGAATGGGCTGCCGAGGACCCGAACCCAGAAGAAGTGTGATAGTGTTGCGCTATGGCACTGCTTCCAGCCCTTCGCCAGGATGGGCTATTTTCGAAGCTGTCTCCTGGCAAGAGTAAGTTAGTAAATTTGTGTGAAGATATATTCATCTTCTCTTTGCGAATTTATGCAAAAAATATTTAATCACATCTGCATTAAAAATGCGGATTGTGATAAATATGCCTAGAGTGAGTTGCTGCAGCCACAGGAGCCACGCTGCTGAGAAGCAGTCTGCCTGGGACTAGTAGTGCCACAGAGATAACATTTTCCAGCGTGAAGCTGTACTAGAGGAAGCTAAAGCCTAAAACATTTAGATTTTGGTGGAAACCATTTTGGTTGTACACACCAGCACCTGCTTTCTAGCTGCATTAAGTATCAAACATAACAGCGCTGTTTCGGATTCATTGGCCTGAGCTGGGGATATTTATCACAATCTGCATCTCAAATGCAGACGGATGTGATAACAATTGCCCCAAATCACAATGTGATATTTTAATACATCGCAAGACTGTATAAAATAAGGCCTGCAGGGACAGAGCTTGCGAGAAAGCTCTGTCCCTGTGAATCCCCTCCTCACAGTTCACAGGCTATTTTTCACGAAAAAACCCTGAGTGTGACTGCGTATGCGCCGCTGCTGGTTATCATGGGGCCTATTCATCAACATGGAGTTCTACCTAATTGCCGGAGGAAATCATCGTTCCTCCTCTCCATAAGTGTCTATTCCAAAAAGCTGTCATTTTTGCAATGACGGATTTTCAGACAATAGATACATTTCCCTGCCTGCTCTAACTTACCGCAGCTGTAATCAGTGCTGGGCATGCGCCATTACGTTCACAAAAACGGAGCATACACAGCACTGATTACCAGAGCCGTAACTAGGCTTTTTGGTGCCCTGTGCCAGAAAGCGCATTGATGCCCCCCCCCCCCATTCTTTAAATAGGGACATAAGATGCACACCCAAAAAAGGCTATGGCCTCATGGGGAAGGGCCAGAGAAGAGATAGGGGAGGCCAGGAGATGCTGGGGATAAAAGAATAAAAAAAGAGGAAGCAACAATAAACAGAAATTTGACATGCCCCAACAATGCCCCCTGCCCTGCGGTGCCCTGTGCCATGGCACAGGTCGCACTACCCTAGTTACAGCCCTGCTGATTACAGCTGCGGATATCTGTATCAATCTGACCCAGGTAAGTGTTGTGTTTTGTTTTTTGTTTTTTTGCAGTGATTGGCTTGTGGTCTATTTAGACCACACAGCTGATCACTGGGGCCTGGCTCCCAGCTGTACTCTACCTGTTAGAGCAGAGCAGGAGTTGGTGAGCTTGGGGAAACCCTGGATAACGCCATCTCCAAGTGGCATTATCACAGGGCTTCCCCAGGTATTTTTTCACATTTTATTTATAGTAAAGTATGGGAAAAGCGATCTGCTTACTAAAATAGATGAGAATTAAATGGCACAGAGTAGTTTTTCCATGAAAACTACTCGAATAAATTTATGTTATACTAAAATAATGTGTAAAGGGTGTGAAAACTCAATTTTTCACATTTTTTTAGTAAAAATAATATTGATAAATAGGGCCCTTAGGGCTCCATTTACTACAATCTGCATATTGATTGCAGATTGTAGTGTGATATCACAGGGATTTACTACAAATCCCTTGCAGGGACAGAGCTTGCGATAAAGCTCTGTCCCTGCGAATCCCCTCCACACACTAGTCACGGTATTTTCGCAAAAAATACAGTGACAAAGTGCCCGCACATGCGCCGACTGGCCGCTGCTGCTAACCCCCCTGGCACTAAGCTCTGCCCCCCGGCGCTAAGCCCCGCCCCCCACAATCGCGGACCCCCAGGGACCACCCCCTCTCCCTTAATTACACTTACCTGCATGATCCGGACCTCCGGTGATGTCCTCCATGCCTCCGATCAGGTGATCTCCCATACTGCACTGGGACCCGATGACCTGATGACCGGGCCGCAGTGCACTATGGGAGAACAGCTGACTGGAGGGGAGACATCACTGGAAGCCCGATCACCGGTCCCTGGAGTCAGGTAAGTAAAAAAAAATTTTGACAATCTTTTTTTCACAGTAATCAGCTTGCAGTCTGTTTAGACCACCCAGCTGACTACTGGGACAGACTCCCGGCTCTGCTCTCCCCATTAGAGCAGAGCAGGAGTCCGGTCACCGGGGAAGACCCTGGATAACGCCACCTCCAGGTGGCGTTATTATCACAGGTCTTTCCCCGATATTTTATTACACTTTATTTTTAGTAACTTTGGTCGGTTCACATTTCCCATTACAATTACGAGAAATGTGATCTGCTTACTAAAAATAAGTGATACTTAGGGGTTGGAGTAGAATTTTACGAATTCTACTCCAATTGCCCTGTAATAACTATAGGTGATACTAAAATAATGTGAAAAGGGTGTGAAAACACCCTTTTTCACTTTATTTTAGTACAAATAATGTTAATAAATAGAGCCCTTAGTATGGTAATATTTAGTGTAAAAAAAAGCATTACTTATGTGAATGTGAGAATGTTTTATTGAGAACTTTATTTTATGTTATTTTCAAATTTCTTGCTAATTAGGAATTTAATTATAGTGACCCATTCTAGACTATATTTAAGGTTAGTAGTAACCTAATAAATCTAAAAATACTTGAATACATTTGGTCTCTCATTGTCTGTGGCTAGTTGGAGAACCATTGTATCTCTGCCAGCGTGTGGTCTGAGTTTACAGTTGCTACCGATGGAAGAAGTGAGTAGATTGATATATTACAATGGGCCTAATTCAGAGATGTACGTAAACCCGATGTTTACAGACATCCCCGATGTTTACACACATCTCCGATGTATACACACATCTCCGATGTATACACACATCCCCAATGTTTTAGGTCTGCGCATGCACAAAAGCCGCACTGCTCATTTGTAGATCTGGGGCTGCGATGCTGCTTGAAGCGCCCCAAATGCAGCAGCATGATTGACATGCTGCTGGCATTTGGGGGCGGTTACAGGAATCATTACAGAAAATGGGGGCGTGTTGGCCCAGTTTTCTGGTGTGCCAAAGTCAGTGGCGGTGTTCTTGGATGCAATTTCAGTGTGTGGTGTAACCGGACACTCGGATGTCTGGTGGTCACACAGTTGATCTGATGTTGCTTCCTCGTTTGTAGCAGCGGATCACGGAAGTCAGCATTGGGCATCTTTTAATTTAAGACCCCTCCTGCTGCTTTTACATATTTTACCACAGTCACTGCATACAATGACATGGCAGCTGTGCTGATGGCATTCATTTCTGAATCAGGCTGAGTGTCAACACTACTACAATACCCTCAGCCGTCTAAGCATGCTGACTCTGTCTCATACTTGACTCTGCTCTTTGCTTCATTCCTCACCCTGGTAAGATTGCTAGACTCAATACTGCTTGCCCAAGGTGCGACCTATAGTCTTATCCTTTCTTCATTTACCCCCAACCCCTATTACTGCAAACTTCTCCTATATAGCATTTATCTAACCCAGTAGTTCTCAACTCCAGTCCTTAAGTACCTTCAGCATGTAATGTTTTGTGGATTTTTTTTAATTATGCACAGGTGAGTGAATCTATTTTGCTGGGTCAGTAATTCACCCACCTGCTTCCACAGGCAGAAAACATGACCTGTTGGGAAAACCGGAGGATTGAGATTGAGAACCACTGCTAATCCATCTATCCTTGCTTTAACCATAAATGTTGCATCAATCCTTATCTTTCTCTCTAGCCAATACACATCCATCTCATTACTCTGGAAATCCCTACACTGTCTTCCCATATTGTTCAGAGTGCAATTTAATTACTATTAGGATTAATTTGTAAGTTATGACAGGGCACCATAACAGTGACCATGGGAAAAACAGTACATACCCAAGCAGGTAAGGTTGCCTGGGCTTGCTTGGAGCAGTACCAGGAAAAAAAAACAAATATCTAATTATAAACAATGTTATTAACCCAACACATTTTGGGCACCGGTGTTCGGAAGAGCTCTAATGCTTACTGCACAAGGCTGTTTTTTTTTCCTAGGGATGGGGGCACACATCCCCCCTTAGAAAATTCAGCCTCATGCTGAAAAGAATAGGACTGTGTGACATATGACATAGGGACACAACACTGTGGGTTTCCCTATTGTCACCATTACAATGCTACTTGCAGCAGCTTTTTAAGAGGAGATTCATTCATTATTATTATTATTCATTACCAGTTAGTTACTTATATAGCGCACACATATTCCGCAGCACTTTACAAAGAATATCTGGCCAATCACATCAGTCCCTGCCCCAGTGGAGCTTACAATCTATAGTCCCTATCACATGCACACACACATACACACTAGGGTATCACACTCCTGCCCTAAGCAGCCAAGGTTGTCATTTCTATTTGTAAACCCCAGCAAACCCAGAGCTTAGGAAATCTTGCCGGAAGTGAGGGACCTCCCACCACCTCACATATGGGTCCTCAACTTTGACCACAGTCTCCAGGAATGGCAAAAGGTCCAGATTTTTCTCCACTCTTTAAATATATCCTGATGTCCTTACAATGGCAAGTCGATCAGTTAACAAGCCCTTTCATGTGATGGTAAGCTCTACTAGCTTTGAACAGATACTGTTATGCAGATCTTGTCTAGCCCATAGACATTAGTAGGGCTAAAAACCCAACATTCTTAACTATTGAGCTGGCAATTCACTGAGTTACTATACTGATTTTGTTTTTGGCACACTCTTGTACACACCAGGGGAAAGAGGGTTGCTGGTCAACAGGAGTTATCCCATGGGGTTCAAGCCCTTTGATAGGAGACTATCACTATACATATAATAGCAATGCTTGCAGAGAAATACTAACATATATGAACATATATAGATATTGCTCACCAGCATAGAAAGCTTTCACCTAAGACCTTCTCCAGAAAAATCAAGATTTATATATTTGCAGGTAGCAGTCCCAACAGATTATAAATTATCTTTACAATTCCAAACAGCACTCTATTATTTAGCAAAATGGATCTGCCATCCAGTTTGACAACAATAGATAAATTAAATTATGATTGACTTTTGTACAGTGAAGGGAAAAAGATCGACCTCTCCAGGGTTCTATATACAAAACAAAAATGACCACTGCAAAGTAAGTAAGGCCACCACATTTATGGGTCATTTGCTTCGATGAATTACTAGAGAAATTGCCATTCTACCAGAATAGAAGAAACACAAAGCATGATAATTAAAACTCACTGTTCCGTCCACTTAATAAATTAAATCAATACCAGTTTCTTCTCAAAATAAGAGAAAATGAAGTTATTGTTACAAGACAGTTAACCATTACAGTTCTAGCATTACAAGGTTAAATAAAACTACAAGCTACGAATTTACAAAACCATCAAAATAGTCCAAAATGATAGTCAGACAATAGATGGCATTGTTGTATACTAGGGAAAAATCATCAAGACTGAGAAATATATTAGAAAATACCTGTCTTATTGAAGTTGATCAAGGTACCATATTAAATTACTGCAATCTGAAATTGCACTGAGCAAGAACAGAATAAAATGTTACAGCTAGTCATGAGCAGAGACAATTCAATGTGTTTAAAAATTCATGGGATTTTATCCATTTCAAGGTTCTCAAATCAACTTCCAAAACAAAAGAAAGCTTTAAAATAACAAAGAATTGTTGAATGCATCTTAAAATATTGCTTAACGAAATTGCCATTTTAACAATAACTATAAACAATGAAAAAATATTCATGTATATTTTTTCATTATTATTTCGACATTTTTAAACGCATAGAAGTGGTCTTTCTGGACGTTATGGTGGTGGTGGTTTAAACTTTACATTAATGCTGAGGGTAAGGCAGCCATCTTGGGCATGCTCAGATGCTACTTCAAGTAATAATTCACCTCCAAACTTTACAGTATAATTCCCTACAACACACCAGAGTCTATTTTAGGTTAGAATCCTATTTTCCTACAAATATGTATATGGACTTTGAGGGTGGTAACTGCACCACCTGGAGCAAAACCACACAAAAACGGGAAGAATATACAAAGTCCACAAAGACAGGACCCTGATGGTAAATTATGTAAGACACTTCGCTCTATTCCCTAGATCACAAGTTCTCAAATTCTGTCCTCAGGACCCCAAACAGTGCATGTTTTCCAGGTCTCCTCAAAGAAACATAATTATTACACTTATCTCCAGCTATGGATCTTTTGAAATGTGTCAGTGAGTAATGACTGCACCTGTACACCTGCTGAGTTTGAGAACCACTGCCCTAGATCCTTGACCGTACAGGTTACAATTTCAGGGAATGGGCTTTGCCAAACAAACTAGCTGGCTGCCCCAAGCAGAATAGATGAGCTCCTGAGGGTCAGGGAGCAAGGATAATTATACTTACCTCTCCGCAGATTCCCAAGTGCTGCTCTGCAGCGCCACACCGGCACTGCTCCGCAGCAAACACTCACTGGGAAAATGGTGGCGGCCATTTACCCAGTGATCTGCGCATGCGCAAACAAGACGTCCCTGGGAAAGTAGTCGCGGGTGCCATTTTCCCAAAGACCCGCGCATGTGCAGTAGATTCTGGCATGAAGCCAGAATCTACAGCGTACAGAGCGCTGACAGAGAGGAGGGGGCCCAAATGGAGGCTGCACACGGGCCCCCTCCTCTCTTAAAACGCCCCTGCATGTTACTATATATTAAACAAGGGCCATTTTCAGGCCTGGGCTGAGAACACGTGGAAATCACATTTCATTGTGTGCAAGGAGAGAAAAAATATGAGAAATTAAGTCCACTGTTGACTGTTGTTGACTAATATCAGTGATGTGCCTGCTGATCACACTTTGATCCTGCGTGCAAGAACAAGTAAAGGGAAATGACATTTACTGTCTAAGGAGCCTTGAGTTGAATCTAGGCCAGGCCTTCACATAAATTATGCTTGTTTGCACTCTTGGAAAACTGTCAATGCTTTTCTTTTCGTAAACAGATCTAAAGCATTCTCCTTTTTTTGCATGACTGTCCTTTTACTTTTCCTGTGTTCACATCAAGGCGAATCTGACGGAATCAAAGAAAAAGACTTGAAAGCACAAGAGCTGGTGGAAATGAATATTTATACATTTCCTTTTTAATGGCACCACTTAGCACTAAATGTACTAGTGATGGTGAAGTCCAAAATAGAGCAATGCTTTAAACCTGAATCTTCACTGTTAATTGGCTTTTTCAAATGTTTCTCCCGCAAAATCAAGATATATAATATGCAACAGAAACTCAGATGGTTATTAAAAAAAAAAAGTCTGCATCATAAACCTCAGTTATCAAGGGGAAACACAATTGGCAGCGAAAATGGTAACGTCATGCTTTTTCCTAGAAGAGCATGACAACGGATATACAGATGTGTCCTCACACACCTAGCTTCTATATGCCGTACGGAGAGATATGCCCAGAGCGACAGACGAACCGACAACAGCAGTGTACCACATTTTTCTTTAGAATTTGCACCTTACTCGCATCGCAAATGCAGCAAAACTCCACTCACAGTATACTAGAGAAAGACGCCGGGTTGTGACTTTAACCACACAGAAATTAGTTTTAAAAACGTACAAAGGTGCAGATTAAGCACAATGGCTCTTGTCGTGAAGAAAAGCCCTTCTTACACATAATTAGGCCGGTATCCTATTAGCAACATACATTTTTTTTCATGAAAAACCTGGCTTTTAACTTGATTTTTTTTCATGATGGTCATTAATCAGGATATCCAATTAGAGCCCATTTTATTTGTAAGAAATATGACCCGTTTGCGAAAACACACAGGTTTCACAGACCATGTGTATGTTTGGATGAAATCGCGTAACGTAAACGGTGCTGATTTGGAGGATTTTGTTTCGCCTGCCTGAGGCATGTGAAACACAAGCCCCAATAAGTGCTGGCTTTCGGGGCTAATTGGATAGCCTCTGTCAGATCAATTAGCCACTACAAATGACCACGGCTATCAGGAACCAGCCTTAGACTCTCAGATATACAAATGCTGCACATCAAATTGATCAGTGCAGTCTAGCAATGTAGTTTTGCCACTCTCAGTTGTTTTATTTATGTAAATAAGATGCACATTTGAGCAAAAAATTAGATTGGTGCGGCTGAGTCATCTGGGACCTGGCGCAGAGAGGGGCTTTACCAACAGTGTATGAGGACATATCTGTAGAACTTGATCCCTGTGACACATGCATTAAAATAGATTTCCATTCTGTACGCAGAGCATTAAATCCAATATAATGAAAAAGAAGAATTGCACTGTGCATTGAGTAATTTCCAGCATCAAAAAGTTCCAAAGGAAAAAACGTAAAAACCTGGAAAATGTACTTATTGTCCCTGGGTACACCTTAGATATTTAAAATCAACCTACTTTCTGCACATGTCCAGTTGCAAGCTGTTCCTGGAAATGGTTTGACAAAGATCCAAATCAATGACCAGGGATGGGCAATTGACTTTCACTGAAATATGGTAGTGTTAAGTATGCAACAGCACATTAAATTTATTAAGTGAGCAGAAAGCTATTTTAATATTTATAGGAATAAAGGACCATATACATTTTGTAATTCAATATCAAATGCACAGATCAACTTTATTAGTATAAGAATGCGAAAAACATCTACATAAAGTGTTCTAGTTAATTAAACTGTACATTTATCCCCAAGTTAAGCAAAATACAGTATTAGTTTATCAGTATGCCATAACACACACACACACACACACACACACACACACACACACACACACACATGTGCAATGAATAAATATAAACAAATTAAAGTGATGGGAATATTTATTTAAAAAGCTAATTACAATTACTGGAACTACTAGATGTGGGCCTGTGGCACTTCATCCTATTAATAAGTTGTCTGTGTTTAATACACAAAACACAGTTACAGTTGGCCTGGGAACTTGATTTCAAGCAATAGGGAAAGCAAGTTAGTCTATTATTACTATACATTAAATGAGAAGTCACAATTGCTGAACTTCATTATTCACAACTTGTGAGGTTTGAGGCTACTTCGCCCCGGGCTCCTATTATAACTCAAACACTAGCTCACTGCAGTTTAATTAGAATAGTCAGATTCTCTGTTTTTTTTCCCAGGCTTATAAACAACTTATATTCCATTTTTGTATTATTACGTTTACAGCTGTGCAAAAGACAAGTTCATGAGCCTAGCTTCTGCAGAAGAGGCTTCACCGCAATCTCAGAACTGGAAATTCATTAAGTGAATATGCAAAAATCGATTGTAGTTCAAAAAAATCGTTCATTACACTTTAAAAAATCTGACAGATAATCTGACAGAAAATCGTTCATAAAATCATTGGTAACAAAATCGTTGTGTGTGTATGCAGCTTAAGAAAAATAACTAATAAGCACAGCATGCATCCCGGGAAAAAGTACCAGTCTATAGTTTACTTATTCCCTGTACAAACTTTATATTCTACAATTGACAGTTAAAATGAACAAATAAGACTAGTTACTCAAGTTATACCTAGCAAATTACATATTCAGCCACTGCACATCTTCACCAACAGTGGTATATTTAGTTCTAAGCAAGCAGAGTCTAAACCCTGAAAAGCCACCAGATTTTAATTGCATTTGTTCCCAGTATATTCAAATTGGAAAATCATGCATTCTCTTGAAACATGATAAATTGAATATAAATTTTTTCTTATATTAATAACATGTATAAAAACATAACTACTTCTACTCTATCTGTAACTTAAGTAAGGAGACTCAACACCTGCCTATACCAAAGATCTGTTGGGTAATATAATTATGTACATATAAACATGTACATTAGCACAATCAGTTGCCACTATATTAGGTAAACCAATTTATGAAAGCATATATATAAGCAGTGAATCGTGTTGCAGCATCTCAATTCTTAAAAGCTTGCAGATAAGATAAAGAGGTTCAGTTATTGCTCAGACCAAACGCCAGCATGGGGAAGAAATTTGATTTACAGAAAATGACTTGTTTTTAATCTGGTTAATAACCAATGTAATCTTACCTCACATACTACGTACTTCTCACACAGAACATATAATAAAGCTCTGCTTCCGCTTGTAACTTTAATTTGCTTACTGAACGAAACACTCTTCTGTAGTAAATAATGAAGTCTAAAAGTTTATTATTATATCAGTTACATACCGTTTTTACCACATAGGTTAATACAACAGCGAAAAATAGGAGCTGAATACTTATATCACTTCTTTAATGTGATATCAGCAGACAGCTGATAAAGATAAGGAGCAAGATAGAGCATTGTGATCTTGTAGCTCTATTGTAGGTCAAACTAATCTATCAAAGTAGAAATTCAGTACTAACTCCAATTCAAATAAAAAAATAGAGTTGTAAATCTGTCTAGGATAGGATCCCATATTAAGAACATCTACTGTAAATTACATATTGTTTCCTCGCCATACATCGTATATTAGATGTATTTTTTTATGAGGTTTGCAGGGGGATTTAAAGTGTCATTAAAAAGAGCCCTCTGATTTGTCCAATGATGATATTATTTATTTTATTTATTTATTACCAGTTATTTATATAATGCACACATATTCCGCAACGCTTGACTGATTACAGGTTGTCTTATCTTAACCACTTAAAAACTGGGAAAACCCGGAAGTGCAAGGCATAAAGACTGAAATTAAAAGTTCTCTCCACCAAACAGGAAATCCAAATTAAATTAATTGGACACCATTCTATATTGCCAAGTATCCTATTTGGAGCTTCAAATTTATACTTCAACCAGAGCCTGAAAACAGGAATTGGCATGATTTATCGCCGGACACAAAGCCGGCGGTTGGAATCCCGACAGCGACTTCCCGACATGGGTGAAAATCCTGATCATCCCTAAGGTAAGTATAGACTAACCTAATTCCCTCCCCTAACCCTAACTCTCCCTTAGGGGTGCCTAACCCTAACCTTCCCCCCAATGCCTAAACCTAACCCCCCCTTCCCCGCCGCCTAAAACCAAATCCCCCCCCGGGGGTACCTAATCCTCCCTCCTCCTAGCCTAACCCTAACCTCCCGGGGGGGTGCCTAACCCTAAGTCCCCCCCGGGAGCCCTAAACCTAACTCTTCGCCCCCCCCTGCGGCTGACCACGCTCGGCATCCTGATCGAAGGTCTCCCAGGGTCGGTAAAATGACAGGCATCTAGATTTAGGTGCCTGTCATTTAACCCTCGCTGGGATAAAGCAGTCGGGAAGCCAGCTGTCGGGATTAGGTCCGCCGGCTTCCCGACTGCATACCTGAAAACATGAGGTTAGAACAGAGCAGACATGTAGACATAAAAAAAAAAAATTATTTACTTCCTAGAAACAAATGGACTGCTTTCCATGGACTGCAAAAGTGACAATATGGGCTTCATGTGACCAATTGTACGCTGTATTGGGCTGGGGCATTAAAGGCCCACCAGGCGAATGCAGTGGTAGGGTGCCATGCTTAAGGGGTGTGGTCAGCCACCACAGTACTGGCTAACCATTAAAGCAGCATTAAAGAGTTCAGCTAATGCAGTATAATGTAATCTATGATTAATAACTAAGCACTTGATGGCGAATATTACATAAAAATTGTGTATCTGTGTGTGTGTGTGTATATATATATATATATATATATATATATATATATATATATATGTGTGTGTGTATACATCCTTCTATATACACACATACACACACATATATATATATATATATATATATATATATATACACGCATTTATACACAGTATATATTGTGTGACAATTTCGCCAGAGATGGTGATGGTGAACAGCAGATTCTGTGTGGGGCAGGAGAGATCCACCCACACAGGGTAGGAGTGTGGGAACACACCTAGAGCCAAGGCACTTTGCACAGAGCTCAGGTGGGGCTGGAGCAGTCAGACAATCCAAGTGGGACTGTGGAAGGCAGACAGAGCTCATTGTGCTAGCAAGCCATTGAGGGCCAGGAGGCCAGAAACTAGACCTGTGGTAGACAGTGAAGGCCACCACACTCTGGGACTGAGCTATGTGAAAGGGAGTAGGCCAGAGCCTATGTTACCTGCAAGGAAGCAGGCCAGATTATAAGGCTGTACATGTAAGCAGCTGTGGCAGCCAAAGCCAAGCCAGGCTGGAGACTGTAATATAGGGTACCTGTGAGAGACAGGACTGGAGAGACATTGATAAACTTTACGTGCCTAAGGATAGTGAGGGTTTAGGAAGTGAGATAGTCACCCTGAGTCAGGGCTAGGTGTTTGTTGTTTTGTTTTCTGTTTGATGCATGCTGATCCAAGTAAATCAATATTTTGTAGGATTATAGTAAGGTGTATGATTAACCAATAATACCAAACAGGTGGGAATGATCATCATTTTCATATGTAGGTTTAAACACAGTCATTAACTGAAACAGAAACAGCTATGTAGGAGGCTTAAAACTGAGTGAGGAACAGCCAAACTCTGCTACAAAGGTGAGGTTGTGGAAGAAAGATTAATGGCACAGGTAATACCCCAAGGCAAGACTGAGCACAGCAACAAGACACAAGGTAGTTATACTGCATCAGCAAGGTCTCTCCCAGGCAAAGATTTCAAAGCAGACTGGGGTTTCAAGATGTGCTGTTCAAGCTCTTTTGAAGGAGCTTGAGTGTCAGTAGGCAACAATGAAGCATGGTGGAGGTTCCCTGCAAGTTTGGGGCTGCATTTCAGCAAATAGAGTTGTGGAACTGGTCAGGATGAATGGTGTTCTCAATGCTGAGAAATACAGACAGGTACTTTTCAATCATGCGATACCATAAGGTAGGCGTCTGATTGGCTCCAAATTTATTCTGAAGTAAGTCAAAAAAAACCTCCAAAACGATAATTAAGTGGTGATGAATACGCCCCTCACTCTTTCTTTATTATAAGATTATTGCTCGTTATTTAGCACTGCAAAAAATAAAATATGCAGGACTGAGAATACTACAGGGCAGTACTGGAGTATTTAAGACCACTGATGAGCAAATTACTTCACACAAAAAAAGTGATAATTTTATTGGGGGGTTTTATTTTAGCATTGAAGATGATCACAAAATGTAAAAGTAAATATTTTATAAGTGTTTAATTATAGTCTGCAGAATTAAATAAATCACAATCACTTAACATAAAGCATACCCTTATGGGTCTATCAGGTATAAACAAAAACGGACATAAATTGCACATTAACAGCCAGACTTGTAAACCTCATAAGCTACGCTGCAGGAAGTGGAAATAAATAATAAATCTTAAATAAATACATTTATTTGTCTCTAATTGTATCAAAATATATGTCCAATCAGCAGTGTCAGAAGAAACCCAATCACTGTGCAATGAAATAGCCCCCCACCCAAACAAATAAAAAACTATAACACAAAACAATATTCTGATGGTGAAATATTCAACCAAGGGGGCACATCAATGATGGTTATTATAACCAAACAAAACAGGCATCAAATATGTATCATCCTTAAACACATTTATTAATATATGAATAAAAATGTATAACCAATAAATAAAATGTTTGATACATTGAAGAAATAAACACCTGTGGTTATCACCAAGGGTGATAACACTCCGCAAGATTTTTCAGGACAGGATCTTTATAAAATTGCCACTCAAATTAGTATTATAATCATCAATATAGAACATTGTTTCCAAAGGTTATAAAATGGTTAAAAAAAAAAATACCAATTACATCTTCTACACAGTGGAATTTAACCATTTTAGAACCTCAGGAACACTCCACAAAAGGATAAAAAGCACTTTATAATTTTATATAATCATCTAATAATATTAGGCAGCCAGCATCATCATGCTGTTTAATAGCATAAGGTAGGTCATAGTCCAATTACAATTACACTACATGGTTGTCATTTTGTGTCATCTGCCATTATCTGTAATTGCTGTTATACACACTAGACAAAAAAAAAAAACACACCTCCAATTGGTTTATCTTTTGACTATGAAACAACGGCAGAAAGAACATAGGGAAAATCTCATTAAAACATTATGTTGTTATGGATGCTTAGTTCTGCAGTACTGTACATTATCCCATTTTATGTAGGCTTTTAAGTCTTAAAATAACTTTTTTTTTTTTTTTTAAGGAAAAATTACTTTTTCCAAGTAAACCTACAGTGTTAATGGACATGAGGGTATATTTACAAAGCAGCAAACTGGTGCTTCTTGGCAGATTGACCTCAAAATGTAAAACATCACTAATAAGTACAAAACACATTTAGCTTCCTGAGTATACCCCTTGTTGTTAAAGCATTTTATTACAAAGTAATACACCCAAATTAGAACTTGCAGGTCTATTTATTATTATTATTATTAATATTATTATTGATTATTGTTATTATTATCATCCTTTATTTATATGGTGCCACAAGGGTTCCGCAATGTCTTACAAAATACATAAACAAATGAGCAAACAAGAAAACAGCTACTTACAGTACAAAACAATGCAGGGCAAGGACATAGTTTATAAATATTGCCGCAATAGTGATCATAATACTCAAAAAAGCAGCAGGGCATCAGAAACCAAGTGTTAGGTGCCCTTGTGGGGAGTTTGGAGTAGACGATCATATGAGTGAGGGAAGGAGAAGCACTTGAGGGAAGAGGGTCCTGCTCATGAGAGCTTACATTCCAAAATTTTACAAGGCAGATTTTCTTTTACTGCTTATCACAGTGATAGAACATTGTTTAAATCACCAGTTGTTGATGGTCACAGAATCCTAAACTGATTTTTAGATGGCAAACATGGAGTGCGTTGGTCTAATGAGAAGGTAACCAAATGTCCCCCAATGGTCCAGCACTTGATACATTTCATCACGGTTCTCCCATAACTTCTTCAGAGATGAATGGGCAGTAGAACCTTCTCATCAGACCAGCACACTTTATGCTTGCCATCTATAAACCACCTCAGAATTCCAGGACCATCAATAACTGCAAGGACACTTTAGACATTTCCATACCTATAGGTACAGGCTCTTCTTTTCATTCATATATAATCTATTGTGATTAGTAGTAACCAAATCAATTATTTAATTTACATTTGTCTGGATTTACTGCTGCCATTATTAACCTCCACCTTTGTATGCTTGAATGTGGTAGGACTGAATTGTGTCCTTTTTATGAATATATATATATATATATATATATATAAAAATTTCAAACACTGTTTATTGTATGAAACAGCAGGTATATACTGTACAACATACATTTACAAAAAAGGGAGAAAAGTTATCTCAGACATGAAATGTACTTTACAGATGGCCTAAGACATACAGCATATACTGCGAACATTTAATGAATACAATTGTATGTGAAGGTTTGAAACAAATGCCAGAAAAGAGACAAAAGGTTCAAAGTAGTATGTAAGCAAACTCACAAAATACACACAGGAAAGGGGAAGATGAGACCGCATTTACTTTGAATATGACCTGCAATAAGGTAAAAACACAAATTATGTCCAAGAGAAAGGCCAATATAATTTGGGCTGAATAACGTTAAGGCCGCTGACGGAGTTTAGGCCACTAGTTGTTTATATGAAAACCAACTGGTATTTTCCAAATTTTTTTGAATGTAAGCCTGGGTATCACTGTCTACATGATCAATATGGGATCCAGTCAATACCCCAGCAGACGGGATGCCAGCGCTTAAAACGCTGGAATCCCGACACCTGTCAGAATCCCGGCATCCCGAAAATATGCAGCGGGGTAGGGGGAGGGTTAGGCGTTACGGTTAGGTTTAGGGTGCAAGGAGGGAGATGTTTAGACACTACAGGGGAGGTTAGGTTGTGGCAATAGGAGGGTTAGGGGTAGGAGAAAGGTTAGGATACCTACCGACAGGTGTCAGTATCCTAACTCTGTTGAGATGCTGGCGGCAGGATTTTGACTGCAAAGATCCCGAGCGCTGGCATCCCGTATCCAACCTGATCAATTAGATATAATTTTTTTTCTATAAAATTAGGTTACCCTTTTTCATTAACAGGTAAAGTGGCACATCTCTCAAAATAAGGATGCGTAGAAGCATATTCTTTACCGCTGCTAAAGAAGAAGTGGAGGATCGATTTGTCCAATGTTTTAAATTTAACGATCGTGGAGGCGGGGCTTAGCGCCAGGGGGGGTGTAGCAGTGGGGGCCTGTTGGCGCATGCGCGGGCACTTTGTCATGGTACTTTTTCCAAAATACCGTGACTAGTGTGGAGGGGATTCGCAGGGACAGAGCTTTATCGCAAGCTCTGTCCTTGCAAGGGATTTGCAGTAAATCCCTGTGATATTGCCTGAATTCGCAATGCGAATTCAGTCGTTAATATCACACTACAATCTGCATTCAATATACGGATTGTAGTAAATAGAGCCCCTTGACTCATTTCCTCAGGCACCATGTGTGCTCTCTGAGCTTGAGATACACTATATAGGCCCTGTGCAGGACTTTGAGAAGCACTTTTTACAAGGTCGCAGAGTGAAGATAATTAAGTGAAGTCTGGCAATGCTTTAACAGTACCACAGCATTTCCAGACTGCACTTAATTATCTTCAAGAAGAGATATTGGTCATCCAATTTACATGTGAGCTAACCCAGAGCCTATCCCTCTGAGTTGCCAAAAGATTGGCATAATAATAATACCAGTGTATAAGTGATAGAATGAGTAAAAGATTAAAGTTTTTGTGTAGGATCAGGAGTCTCAACAAAGAGCATAGGCAACAGCTGAGTCTAAACAAAATGTTGAATTTGTAAAATACATGAAAAATTGCTTATTTACCAAATTAAAGTTCTCCTTCAAATCAGAAAATGGTTGCAAGGAACCTTCAGGATCAAAACTATCTCGAATAGCAGAAATATCAGCCGCTTTCCACAAAACAAATGTAAAATTCTCTAGACCAGGGCTAAAAACAGGTTTACCCCAAAATGTGGTTCACTTGGAAAATAAGGGTTTTTCTGTAATTTAACATTAGTATAACGCCAAGCAGCAAATACTGTATATATTTCCTTAAATAAAACATTAGAAGTGGTCAGAGGAGGGAACATATGTTTTGGAGAATGTAATAAGACACTAGGGGGTCTATTTACTAAGCAGTGTTAGGAGACAGAGGGCCTGATTCAGACCCGCTCACAAGCGGGTCGATGGTGGCCCAGTGTGCATGCACATGATGGAGCCGGCTCCGTCGTGCGCATGCTAGAGAACCGGATAGCGACGGGCAATCCTTCACTCCTGGACTCGTACCAAAGGGGGTGTGCTGTTGATGTTGAGTGACAGCACACCCCCTTTGGTGGGCGGGCCGGGGGCGTGGCTGCCCAGATGGAGGCGTTCCCATGGGAAAGCCTACCATCTGGGGCCGGTCCCACTGACATCACAAGTGATGTCAGTGGGAGTGCTTTCGGCTCTGTTAGAGCCGAAAGCACACGGTGGCTTGCGGCAACGAGACCCTACCACAAGGGTCTTGTCGCAAGCCCGATGGCCGCGATGGTCTTGACCATCGCGACCATCTTCCTGGCCGCTCGCTATAGCTGTGGGTGGTCACCCACAGCTATGCGAGCGGCCAGGAGGCCGCTCTGAAAAACCAGAAGGCTGGCCCTGATTCAGAGCGAGCGCTCTGTCAGAGCGTCTGGCTCTGAATCAGGCCCAGAGTGAAATGTGATAAGGTGCCAGCCAATCAGCTCCTAACTGCCATTTTTCAAACACAGCCTGTGAGATGGCAGTTAGGAGCGGATTGGCTGGCACCTTATCACTTTGCACTCTGTCTCCTAACACTGCTTAGTAAATAGACCCCCTAGGTGCCAAAGGATAAAATTATTCCTCTTTTAGTTTGTTCTTTGTACAAATAGATAGTCTCCAATACCAAATCCAGGGCCTGCTCAAGGGCTTTTTAAGCGGTGCCACCACACAGCGTGAAATTTGCCAAGTTCACCGGCCGCAAACTGTCCGGCTCCAGAAGTCTGCAGGTAGACCTGTACTGCTACTCACAGTGCAGGAGTTGTCCAGCGACTAAGAACCCCACCCTCCACCCATTCCCTGACGGTAATGATATGCACTCAGGGAGAGTGAGGAGGAAGCAGAGCAGTCTAATTCAAAGAAGGGGGTGCTACAAAAAAATCTTGCACTGGGTGCAAGTGACCCTAGGGCCGTACCTGACCAAATCAGTAATGTATCTGAAGAAAGATGCTATACTAAACGCCCACAGGTTCTTTTTATAATATCTTTTGACCATAACGTGTTAATTGACTAAATATAGTCACATGTGATTTGTCACGTATATGTTCTGTATGTATTTATTTTTTTATTTGTTAATAAAGTATACAAATTGAATTTGATATTTGCTCTGCGCTAATGCATTTTTACATAGAACGGTTATTACTTAGCGCTGTTCCCTCATTGTCACACTCCTAACTCAAAACTGAGTGAACAAATATGACCTTCGTCTTACAACAGCTTCTGTATCAGCTCCTCTATTACAGCCACCGAAAGGGTCATTCCTCCTCTTTCATGTTGTATTCACTCTACAAATAAACATTGATGAATACAATTTATACAGTGTAAATGCCTCTGGAGTGGGAAAGGGTGATCTAGATACCTAAACAGATGCACCAAAGGTCGATTCATTGACTGCACCAATCTAGTACAGAGGAAAAAACTTTGTATAGTTCATTAGAGTCAGTGATAACAAAAGGGGAAAAAATCTTTATTATAAACCCTTTAGCAAGTGTGACATGTGGTTTGGTCTTTTAAATCAAGGGATAGGAGAACTTCCATCAGTTTGTATTTGTCACCCCATCGGCAATGGAAATTCACAGTATGAGTGAATAGAAGTGAAAATGTACAGTCGCCTCCATTTTGCATTCGGTTAAATTAACTAATAATATACTTTTTTTTTTTTTTTTTTTATAGAGATCAGGGTATGGTACAGGGGATGAAGGTAGTGGGAAAGATGTTGGAGAATCTGGCTATAAATTAACCTGGAGCATTGGGATAGCTACTTATAAAATTCTGTGAGCTGCGATAGAGCTGTGAGCACTATTATAATGGCGGTCTGCTAGTCAGACCTGTGTGAGGAAAAGGGAGATTACCTGCTGCAGAGGTGTGTAGGTGGTGCGTGATCCAGGTCTCAGCAGCAAATGCCTTTGTGCAAAAGTGTTTATGGAGAATGGAGAAACCATGTTACTTGTCGAATAGACAGAACTTCTAATACAGTGATGCTAAACATTACAATGTGACATGGCTGAGAGTTTGTCAAATCTAATCACCATAAGAGTATAACATGAAGAGAATAGCTGCTGCTGGCTGAGTACAGCGTCAGCCATAAATGCTACAGCAAATGTTGTTGTAGTGGTAGCAGCACTCCCCCTGCTGGTCATTTCTACACTTCCATGACACTTGTTTGTTACACTTCCGGTTTGAGCCCATGCACCAAAGAAGTTTCACTTCACAATAAAAAAAGAATAAAAAAAAAAAAAGAGACGTAACATTAACTTTATTTACACAAATCAATCGTGATCATGTTACCAGACATAATAGAAAAAATACCTTGTAATTTAAGGACTATATCTTGTGTTTCATCTACTGGACTGCTTTTTACACCTTCTAGGACCACAGGGTCTCTCGTTTGACCAATCCGGAGTGGTCTTTTCAGTGGCCTTTGACTTTACATCTTGTCATGCCTGTGGTGATTTTAAAGCTGGATGGTGTTCAGTTTTATTGGAATAAATTATTACACCGTGATGGTCTCGCCATGATTGTTTAAAGATATCTTTACGAGAATCTACATCCGATGGTCGATGTGAGTATGGTGCGTCTATTCTTATCTAAAGAAACCTTTATGGGAACTTCCCTGTCCACTTATTAGTAGTAAGTAGGGTACGTTCTTGTTTTAGAACTTCACCTAAACACAGTGATTGATCTTACGTCTGTTCTCACACATATTGGAGACCGATATACAGGAATTACACATTGTCCTTTTCTTTGTGTCTTTTTTCTCCATGTATATTTCTTCTTGACTGGTACCACAAGGATTTACAAATAAGAAACCAGCGGAAAGACCTTAAGGAAGGACTGGTATTCACCTGTAGCGCACAGTTGTTGTATTCTACTACCTGTATTATATGTAAAGCCATCTGTTCCTTTGGATACTATGAAAAGTATTAGCGCCTTATCTGAGTTTATCCTTTTGTTCTTTTGTCTGACCTTGTAAATTAAGACATTTCTACAAAATATATAGTTTATATACTCACCTTGCCTCACATCCAACTCTAATATAAAAAGTTGCAATTACACACTCCTGGGCATATTTATCAAGCTAATTTTGACCTTAAAACATGTGGAAATTCAAATAGGGTAGCCACATCAACTGCCCTTCCAAAGGTACCTCAAAATCTTCCAAAAAGACACTACAGTATCCAGCACACACTCTCCAAATGCTGGTCCCATCCATGCTTCTCAGAACAGTAATACAAAACAGTGGCTGCTCAGATCAACTTAATGGTCTTTCCAAAGTGAATGCTAAGGGAGGGTTCACTCTAGGCTAGAAAAAAAAAAGGAAAATTGTCCCTCCAGCACACTGTAAAAGACCAACAATAAGAGTTAAATACTACATGATAATAGAAATCCAGAGATCTTTGTTGCATATATTCGTAAAGTGTTTGAGCCATCCAGGCCGCGTCAAGGCATCTCTGTACTGATGGTCCCTGATGTTACATGATAATAGCACCCACTTTGGGTCATATAGATATAATAATGGTTCTGCTATTATCATGTGGCATAACAGTATGCACTTATATGACCCAAACTGGGTGCTATTATTATGTAGCGTTAGGGACCACCAGTATATAGATGCCGTGACGCAACAAAGATCTCTGGCTTCTTGTAGTATTCAGATCTTATTCCCAGAATGAAAAAATCTGCAGCCGCCAGGGGCATCAAGAGCTGTGCCGGGCCTGGGGGAAAAGGGCTAAAAAAAAAATATTAAAAAAAATAAAAATTTGCAGCACAGTGCAAGTAACGACCAGTGTGGGGTTGCAAGTAACGACCAGTGTGGGGTTGCAAGTAACGACCAGAGTGGGGTTGCAAGTAACGACTTGTGTTAAAATAATTGCAAGTAGTGCAATTTATGCACTTATGCACTTATAGCAACCCAGTTTCTAAAGGAATAATTACCAAGGAGAACTGTATCATCTGGGCCAGTGATTATACTACTTGTAGTGCTATTGTACATAAAGCAACCTGAGCATTGTGGCCAATCATCAGCACGGACAAAACTACAAAGTTAAAAACAAAATACCCAAATGACATGTTTTCACTGTGGTAGAAATATACGCAATATGGTGGTCCATACTGACATAACTAACTTTGACTGTATGGATCATAGATCATCCACTAAGAAACCACGTTGCCATAAGTGCATAAATTGCGCTACTTGCAATTATTTGAACAGAGGATCACCTTTAGGCAGCCCCACACTGGTCGTTATTTACCAATAAGGTATGTGTTGACATGCAATTCTACCTACGTAATCTATATAATTATTTGCCCATGTGGGATGAGGTCTCCCAGCGTCTTCCTCCGGCTCTCTGGGTCCGGTGGCTGCTCGAACACTGTGTTCTCCCAACAGAACACAATAAAGTTTAGAATTTTTTTTTTTTTTCTAAACTGTACTGTGGTCTGCTGGGAGAACACAGTGTCCGAGCAGACACCGAAGCCGGAGGCGCTGCAGCGGGCAGGTAAGTGCGGGACAGGGGGGAGGTATACGGAGAGGGGAGGTGGGTTGGGGGGGTTACACAAAATTACTTACTGCAGCTGTAGGTAGTGCTGTGCATGCACTGGTTTTACGAATGTTACAGCGCATGCGCAGCACAGATTCCAGCTGCGGTAAGGTAGTGTAGATAGGGAAAACTATCTATTTCCCAAAAAGCTGTTGCAAAAATTACAGCTTTTCGGAATAGATAGTTATAGAGAGGAGAAATTATGAATTCCTCTGGTAATTAAGTAGAACTCCATGAGAGTTCTAAACCTAATTACGTAATTTTATGTTATGATGAATAGGCCCCTTAGACAGCTCAAGGAAAGGATGGCCCTTTATCGTTCAGCAATATGTTCGGCAATATCTAAAAAACAAAGTGATCAACCAGTGGCCAGACATTTCCTGATGAGAGGACACAGCCTGGCAAGCTTGAGATATATGGCCATTGATCATATTCCGGAACGTCGAAGGAGTGGTGAACGCAAGAAGGATCTGCTAATTTTGGAGGCTAACTGGAGTAAGATTTGCCTTATTCTTTGGGATTGTATTTATATTATTTATATATTTGTTTCCTTATAGGTGATGATTGTTTGTGATGCCCTTTTCCCTATTGTAGTTTACTTTAGTTTTTTTTCTAGTATCTTTTTTACTTTGGTTGAAGTTCTGTATATCCTATACCTCTTGGGGGCATATATTATATATATTATTTTGGTTTCTCAGTGTGCCTCGGTACAGAAGTCCCGACAGCGTACATTGTTTCCGGGATACGCAGCTCTGGTAGCCGCTTCCTGGCTTTGGAATGCAGTGCATGATGTTATGGAAAGGCTGAGCAATGACGTCATCCGAGGGCGCCACGCTTCCTGCACCTCACCGAGACGGCATCTACACGGGTGATTGTCTTTTCTATTTAAGCAGAGTAAGTGTTTTACATTATTGCTGTAGGTGTTTATTCTCTTTATAATATGTAATTGGTCCTGATGACGGTGCGGACTTGCACCAAAATGCTGACTTCTTATATACTGTGATTGGATATTTAAAATATAAGATTCATTACAAGACCGGGAGTGCCATCTGTTTTTTGGAAATATGATTCCTATTGCCTAATATGGATGGTTCATTGTTATTTGCCCAGCGGACAAAGGGAGTGGCATAGTGGTGCAAAATCTTACAGTCTATAAGACGGAAGTATACAGTCAGCTCAATGACACTCAGGTCTATGAAATATTGTCTCAAGAACCTACAAATAGATTTAAAAAAGAGCTTGATACACTTCTATCTCAGGTGGTTCTTGATAACATCATCAATCAGTACACCAAAGAAGCTCTGACACAACCTTTTCCGAAGATTCCTGTTTTATACCATCCCGAAACTACACAAAAATGCCACCCTGCCTCCTGGGAGGCCTATCATAGCAGCTTGGGATTCCTCATTTTACAGTATTTCACAATACTTGGACTATTTTTTACAACCTCTCATTCAGAAAGAGACTACCTTTTTAAAGGACACTACATCATTTATTCTACGACTCCAAGGACAACATCTGATGTGTACCATAGACGTTTCCAGCCTGTACACCAGCATCCCCCAGGCACAGGGGATTGAAGTGGTTCACATATACATCACACGTCAATCGGCATATAAAGGCCCTCAAATTGATTTTTTTTATTCAATTGCTTTCATGGACCCTTTCCCTATAATTATTTCATTTTTGATAAGAAAATAAATTTGCAACGCTCGGGGTGTGCCATGGGATCATGTGTAGCCCCGAGCTTTGCTAATATCTTCATGCTGGCGATAGAGGAGGATTTTTTCTTTTTTTTTTTCTTTTCCGATGTCAATGTGGCCCAATATATTTGTGGCTACTGCCGATACATAGATGACATATTCCTATTGTGGAAAGGTACCCAGGAAGAGTTTAATACATTGATTCAGAATATCAACAAACGTGATTCCCCTATTAAATTTACATCAGAGAGTAGTTATACCTCTGTTCATTTTCTGGACGTTTCCATCCATCTTTTACAGGATGGTCATATTGAAACATCTATGTCTTATAAAAACACAGATAGAAACACTCTCTTAGCATGTGACAGCCAACAGCCCAAGTCACTCAAATATGGTTTGCCCTATTCTCAATTTCTAAGGGTAGTTAGAATCTGTAGTGACTCTACCGATGCTAAGTTACAAATTCAGAGAATGATGATAAAATTCCTTAAAAGGGGATATCATCACAGTTTTCTACTTAAAGCCAGAGATCGCGCACTAGCTGTTAGTCGCAAAGACGCATTGGAGTCAGTTCCAGTCAAAAATTAGAGAATCATATAGTTTGGATTCAAAATGATACAGAAGGCAGTAAGTCCCTAATGCAAACTGCCAAGGCAATTTGGCCCATAGTGGCGACTGATAATCAAAGTCCATCCCTCTTAGGATCTTCTATTCTTCCCTCGTTCAAACGGGGGAGAAACATCAGGGATATTGTAGTACATAACGATGTAAGTTATTTATCAGTTAATCAGGCCAGCCATTTCCTTACTCACAAGCCAGGCAACTACAGGTGTACAGGTTGCACTACATGTAGTTATCTAGAAACGGGTGATACCATCATTCATCCCAGATCAAGCAAAAAATTTCAGATCAAAATGCATTGACGTGTTCTAGCAAATACGTAGTGTACTACATCAGGTGCCCATGTAGTTTGTTATACATCGGCAAAACCACATGTCAACTAAAGGAGCGTATGGCTATGCATCGTTCCAGCATTAGGGCGGCTCTTGAGGGCAAGAGTTGTGACCAGCCAGTCGCACGACATTTTCTATCAACACAACTTGTCCAGTATTAGATATAAAATGATTGACTGGGTACCCCCCAGTATCAGAGATGGTGACAGGGGCCGGATCCTGTTGCAGAGAGAGGCTAAATGGATCCATGTGTTGCAAACTGTGCATCCCATGGGTCTAAATGAGAGTTTATCCCTGATGTGCTATATGTGAATTAGATTCTATATATTTTGTGTAATCACCTGTATCATCTTGTCCATTTTACATGAGGCATTTATTACACAGGTGCCCTTATGGTCCCTTTAGCCTCCGATGTTAATATATGATTTGGTCTTGGATGTATGCTCTAGCATTACTTTGCATATTCCATCTGGTTGCTTACACATGTTACAGCACGACAAGCATTATGATTACTATACTGCACTGCTTATTAGTTAGGTCATACAGCACCATTAGTTTACATGCGGTGGTGCTGCACCGCATTGCAGATTCTGTTAGTTTATGTTCTCTTCTGTATTCGCATTGTGTACAGGTTGTTATGGTGATGGCACTGGTGTTTGGACCACGCCCCCCAGGCCAACACGCTCGCTGGGACTCCTCTGGGTGACATCATCAGCAGTTGCCGCGACTGGGGAGATCATGGTGGTGACGGACACATGGGTGAGTTTTCTGTTATATATTGCACTATTTTCTTACATTCTGTATGTCTTGATAAAAGCCTTAGGTGGCTGAAACCTCGACAGCTATACTGGCTCCATCTGGTTTATTCTGATTAGCTGCTGAAGTCCCATTGAGTGCCCTTCATTTATTCTGCATATTTTCAACCCTGTGGTTTGTTGTGGCACCAGGGCATTTTTTTATATGTTTTGGAGAGTGCCGGACTTCTTTGCTATAATATATATATATATATATATATATATATATATATATACACACACACACACACATATACACACACAGACATTATATATATATATCGATATATAAACAACTTAAGCAGGTACTCACTTTACCACTTTGCTTGTAATATATTCAATAAAATTGAGCAAACAATATAAATAGTCCAGCACTCTTTATCCTAGTGTAGGATATGATATCTGCACTAGGCTCCTATATTAAAGCCGCTGCTCCCCTTTTCCAAAGTCTCCTGGAATCCCACAGGGTGTAGTGTCTGTCAATAAATAGAACAAAGGGGGTGCTACATAGTGCTTATAAAAGTTTTAATCATAAAAACAAGCCTGTCTGTAACATGTACCAATTGTACCGTAAATCACACTGAGTGGGCTGATTACCACTTGGTTTCAAATGTAGATATACAAGGCAACCACCGTCAGACGCTCCTTGTCCTCCGGGGGTGAGCCACACACCACCGCTCAATGGCTGCAGCATGTCCTTCCACCTCAATCCAGGGATCGGGCACCGGGATGCCGGGTCACGTGTTCGTCACATCAGCAAGCCACGCCCTAACGCGTTTCATATTCACTTCATCAGAGGGCTGGCTTGCATGACACATAGGTGATGTAGAAAAACAGGCTACTAGCCAATCAACTGTTACTCCCATTTGAATTTACTAGCGAATGGGATGAGCTTACTGGATCAGTGTCAGAATCAATTGACACTGACAACGCGGCTATAGATATTTATAGCAATCTGGCACTTCATCTCTAGGAAAGGCACCGGAACAAGTTTGCCGGGGTTGAAGAATTGACCTTAAAGTACATCTGCAGCCTTAATTTTTGTTACATTGTCCTCGCCTATAACACCATTCCATTAATCTTGAGAAAGACGCCACTGTTCGCTAACACAGAAGTTATTGACACCTGGATAACAATGCAATTTTGGAGTAAATGACAGGGCAGGCATGCAGATTCTCTGACTGTTTGGAATAGGGTATATCAAGATCATTGCCAAGCTGAAATTTCTGCAGACCAACATAGGAAAGCATGGCATATGAAAATGTGCTTGGAGGAAATGAGTAACTGTCAGTACAGGTGCAGTGTGACAGTTGATCCTCCAACTCACTGCTCTTCTGTTGGAGCTCTGCCTGCCCCCCAACTGGTACATATCAGCCTGTGCCTTCAGATCAGTGCAGTTTTAGGCACTGGTAGACATCCTGAGTGAACTTGTTTAAACCAAATTTTAAAACAGACTCCACGGCCTGCTTGGTGGGCACCATGTAGACCTCCATGGCCCTGACAATCAGCAAACATAGCCAGAAACCTAATCCTGGTCAAACGACAGATGTGTCCTCATACATCTAGCCTCCTTGTTCATTAAACAGCCCTTCTAGTTGCGCCATGCTGTGGCTTGACTCAGTAGCGCCAAGCTATTTTTGTGTGACTTTTTCTCTTCAAATGCATTAAACTCGCACAGAGATGCAAATAGGACACACAAACAGCTTCTGCTGATTAAAATAAGCGGCATGCCTATATTCTATGTGCGACTGCCGGTACATCTGCATGTGAAACACTACGTTAGTGTCACAGCCACTGACACTGTAACATAGCATTTTGCATGCAGATACAACACCCACAGACGCACACAGAATAAAGGCATGTTGCATATCATTTTAATCAGCAGAAGCAGCTTGTGTGTCCTATTCGCATCACTGTGTGAACAAGATGCATTTGAAAGGAAAAGTCGCACGAATAGACATTCTGACATTCTGCACTACAGAGTCACACTACGTTCAATTAGTTATGTGTAACACAGAGGATATATGTATGTGGACACATCTGTACACCACCATGTCAAATTTGGTGGAGCTAGGTAGAAAACTCTGGCCATGCATAAATGACAAATAGACACACACACTTTCTAGCTTATTATATACTAGCTGGGAAACCCGGCATTGCCTGGGTTGAAGACTGCTCACCGATCACTTGGATAACTAAGCAAATTATAAGTAAATGACAGTGCAGGCAGGCGTACTCTCATACAGTATGGGATGGAGTATATCTAGAGGAGACTGACTTAAAGAAAATAAATATCAGTATAGCTTCCAAAATCACTGCAAAACAGAGGGGGTGATTCAGCTATGGACGGATATGATATCGCAGCTGCTAACATGTCGGCAGCTGCGATAGCTGTAATATGATAATGCAGCAGGAGGTGTCATGCCTCCTGCATGCATTAATGATCTGATCTGCATTGAAGCATGCAACATCTGATAATTATATAGATATGTCTATTACTATATTCTAAAAAATATTCGACTCCATTTGCAATTATTACACAAGTTTTCATTAGTATGCCCATTTAATGAGCCAGAAACTCATATAATGAATCAAGACTGACACGCTGATCTGTGATGTATTACAAATACTTATTAGCATGTTTTTGCTATGAGTCCTTCTGCAAAAAAAAATAAAAAAAAAGATATACAGAATGGTATGCAGTACTATTGTTGGGAACAGATAAAAGGATTGGTTGGGGATTTATAAATAACAAAAAAAACAAAGATATACTGTAGATTTAGAACAGCAGCCATTAGACTGAATGAACGCAGTATAGTTGCATAATGAGTATATTACTTTCTTGCACACACTGAGATGCATGCTACTATCAGCCTATAAATAATTTAATGCAAATTGCTATTTATAAGTTATTTCCAATGTAATTCTTTGAAAGATCACTCCACATTCTCATGCACATGTTTATTGTAGCAATACTGTATCTTCCAATTATTTTGCATCACTTTATTGTGTCACACAGACTGCAAATAAATGTATCAGCATTTAAAATGTTTTCATTGTATTTTAAGTGAATATCTGCCAAAGTCCAGCGGTTATACTTTATAAGCAGAATATGCTATACATAGGAAACACATGATTGCATCTTTAGCCCAAACCCCAAGGCAATTTCAGGGCCTCATCTCAGAGACTTTATCACATCCATTGTGCTTCCATTATACATCCACAAATGAGTTTGTCCATGTGCTATATTAAATCTGATATTAAAAAAGGATCATTGACAAATCTCTGAACGACAGAAGATGAAGGCAAATCACAACCTCCAAAAGCTATTTTCTATAGTCTGCCTCAGTCCTAAGCCTTCATTATTAGACCTGAGGAGCTAGCCTAGGTTGTATAGAGGATAACTTCAGAAAGAACATTCCATCCACCTTGTGCAATATCAATTCAAGTGCAAGTTCAGATGCTCAATATTATACCAGTAATAAGCGATCCATATATCACAGCATAGGCAATGTGTCTATTAGCAATTAGGGGCATAGCAAAAGCTATAGGTGCCCCATAGATATTTCTGTCCACCTTCCTAAACCCTGTGTATTTTGCAAAGCAGCACATTTCCAGCTCTCCTCACTGATGCAGAGAGGAAAAAAGGTCAATGGAGACACCAGTTAATATTAAATGACAATATTGGATTGTGGTTTCTGGTCTCCTTGGGGGTACATTCAGCATGGTCAGGCTGATTCCACAGAGTTCTTTCAAGCAAAATTTAGCATAGCATACTATATTGTTGTGAAGGTTGCTGACATCGTGTGTGTGGCATACTGGAGTCCGGGTATAAGATGTGGGTTGTACCAGCTGCTAAGTGCAGGGAATCGTGATTGATGCACAGAGACTAAATAGATACGCTTACCCTACAAGTGTATACACGGTACGAGCATATATATTGAGACACTACCATCATATGTTTTTCAAAGATACCACACCTATTGTGCCCTTGTCCTCTCTTTTTTTCTATTTATAGTACCAAAACCATTTTACCAAGTGGTTCATTGATGGGACTAAGCTGCCACTAACATAAAGCAGGAAAATAGTGTGTGCACATTGCTGTGACCTTAGATCAGCACAGGACTGGGCTTTATCTATGACTATTGATAGACCTCATAGGAAACAATGGAGTAATTTGCTGCCGGGCGCCAGCCCTGAAGTGGGCACCTGGCTCCGTTGTCCCCGGGAACTGCATGGAGAAGGAGCGCCGCTGATCGGTGCTCCACCTCCATTGGTGTAACTACGGACGGTGCAGGGGGTGCGGTCACACCCCCTGCACCCTCCATTTGCCAGGCACCCGCAGAGTGTGTTACCAGCAGGCGCCCGGCTCCTATTCAAACCCTTGGCGGCAGCCGGAGGACGGAGCTCCCTCCGTCTTACGGGTCCCGCAGTGTACTATGGGAGTGACGTCATAACGTCACTCCCCTAGTGCCGAGGAGCGGACGCCGGGGACGGAGCTCAGGAGTGAGCTCCGTGTCCGGGTCACGCAGTGCTCTATGGGAGTGACGTAATGATGTCACTCCCATAGTGCCGAGGAGCGGACGCCGGGGATGGACTGCAGCAGCACTGGAGCAAGGATAAAGGTAAGTGTTTGTTGTTTTTTTTTAGTGTGTGCACGGGGGGGGGGCCCTCACTACTGGGGGCAACTACAGGGGGCTCACTACTCTGGGCAACTACAGGGGCCTCACTACTGGGGGCAACTACAGGGGCCTCACTACTGGGGCCAACTACAGGGGCCTCACTACTGGGGCCAACTACAGGGGCCTCACTACTGGGGCCAACTACAGGGGCCTCACTACTGGGGCCAACTACAGGGGCCTCACTACTGGGGCCAACTACAGGGGCCTCACTACTGGGGGCAACTACAGGGGCCTCACTACTGGGGGCAACTACAGGGGCCTCACTACAGGGGGCAACTACAGGGACCTCACTACAGGGGGCTCAATACTGGGGGCAACTACAGGTGCAACTACAGGGGGCTCACTAGTGGGGGCTCACTTGTGGGGGCAACTACTGGGGCTCACTACTGGGGGCTCACTACTGGGGGTACTGCATAGGGGGACCATTACTGGGGGGCACTGCATAGGGGGACCACTACTGGGGGCATTATATAAAAGGAACTGCATAAGGGGGGCGGCGGCAGCAAGGGGCTGGCATAGGTGCTGGGGGGTGGTACATTTTAGTTTGGGGGGGGCACCAACATTTATCTTGCCTCCGGGCACCTGGGATGAAGTTAAGCCACTGGTTCCACCACCCCCATCTATATATATTATTCACCATTCATTTGAACCTTGTGTCACGTCTGGGGGTTGGTTTGGGTAGGAAAAGGCGTGGGAGGCTGAAGGGGAGATAGAGATACGGCAGTGGATAATGGGCCCAAAGGCGAGGACAGAAATAGAATGACTTTATTAAACAGCAGGTTGGAATGAGAACTGGAGATGATAATACTGAATGAATAAGCAGAATCAGATTGGGACTGATGATCTGTAATGAGTGCAGGGTGTGCGGGGGAACATGGGCCCCTGGACCCATAGAATTACTTGCCTCTCCGTAGTCCCACGTCGGCGCGGGGGTCCGGCGCTGTAAAAAACGACTGGAAAATGGCCGCCACAGCCATTTTCCCGTCGTTTGCGCATGCGCAGTACACGGAAAATGGCAGCCTTGGCCATTTTCCTGTTGACCAGTGCATCCTCTATAGACTCTGGGCGCTCTCTAGTGCCCATAGTCTATAACTCCGGCGCTGGCCACGCACAGCTCAGTGCGCTGCCGGCCACCAGAGAGGAGGGGGCCCGTGTTGGAGACTGCACATGGGCCCCCCTCCTCTCTATAAACGCCCCTGGTGAAGTCTGACCTGCCTTAATTGTGTAAGTGGCTCTGATGGTACTCGATGTTACTGATGTTTTGGCTGGATTGCAAAGGTATTACGGATGTGAGAGAGGGGAAGTGGGCGTCCGAATGTTGTTCATGCGAATGCTTTGCAATTGCAAACATTAGCATACTCTCGCAGCAGACTTGCGTAAGCGATTGCAACCGTGATCACATTAGCAATCCTTGCTGAATCAGGCCCTGGGACCATTCAGTACCTGGGAGCTCAGCACTAGGCTATAACTTCAGCAAGAAGCAATGTTATACTGGCAACAGAGGCCAGTCTGGAAATGGAATTTATAGGGGAGGATCCCCAGGGATTGGATGCTGCGATCAGCTGGTCTGTGAGCAGCGCTCTGAGTGGAGAAAATGCATCAGTCCAACATGGCTGCGCCCATACTGTGGTTTAGGAGGGAACTATGGTGTGCAGCCTGCGTGCCATCATGCTGGGAAGACATGCTGTGAGCAAGGGGCTGTGGAGAGCCAACTCTCAGTAACAGGACACTGAGCGGACGGGGCAGGAGCAGCACAGACAGACCTCAGCACCAGCCGGGAGCGATGTGCAGCGTGAGTGTACCTCTTTGCTATCCTGGACAGGTACCGGAGAGGTAAGGAAGTGGTTTTAATTAGGGATGTGCAGGCTCGGTTCTACTCGGTTCCGTTTGGATTTTTTTACCGAATCTTATTGGCTATCCAAAACTCGTGACAGCTGAAACCCAATAAGATTCGTGGAAAAAACCGAACGGAACCGAGTAGAACCGAGCCTGCACATCCCTAGTTTTAATAGTCCGGAGTGTGACAGCTTGTATGTTAACTAACTCTGCAGAGTTTTCAAACATTAGATAATTTAGAATCATAATGGTTATTCAGTAAAATAATTTGCATATATGCTGTGTACAGTATATGCAAATTATTTTGCAGCTCATGCATTATGGTTGTAAATTATCTAATGTGTGCACTCTCCACCTGTTTATTTGACATAACAACCGATTGATATACCCAGTAAGGTTCAATTTCCTAATCTCATTTGAGAGTAAGCCCCACAAACTCAGCATATTTGAGACATATTTGAGGCATATCGTTAAATTACACACATATATATATATCTATATATATATATATATATATATATATATATATCATATTTTATCTGGGCTAGTGGGAATAAAATCTGCAATTAAGTGGACGAACCATCTAAAGGCGGGCCAAGTGGATTAGTTGCCCATAGCAACCAGTCAACTTCTACCTAAGGATTTATAGAATGTGCTTAATTAATGTTAACTAGAAGCTGATTGGTTGCTGTGGGAAACTTCTTCACTCTTTAAAATAGAAGTTATGGTACATTTTTCCCTGTGACTGGTATTACACCGCACACCCCTTTGTCACCACTGCAAGGTGGCTAATGTAATTAATATGCTGGATCTGTAATACTGGCACCAAGTAGTATTGATTTCTTTCCCATACTCATCATGACATTGTAGAAAATGTATTAGAGACCCTAGAACTCCTAATATGCAGTTGTTGGTATATATAATTATAAACTAAGGATGTGCAGGCTCGGATAGGTTCGAGTTTGCACGTTGAGTTCGGATTTTTCCCTCCAAAAAAACGGAACTCAGAAAGAGGCTAAACGTCATCTTACATGGACGAACATCATCATTCCTGGACAAAAGTCCAGGAATGATGATGTTCGTCCATGTAAGATGACGTTTAGCCTCTTTCTGAGTTCCGTTTTTTTGGAGGGAAAAATCCGAACTCAACGTACAAACTCGAACCTATCCGAGCCTGCACATCCCTAATATAAACCAATACACCAAGTGTTTCTGCCTGTGCTGTACTTTTGATGTGATGGTGCCTTATTGAGGGTATTGAAATGGTCAACTCTGTCTTTCTGGTATACATATGGAATATTAAGGCATTTGCTTTATGATTGAGCCCTGTGAGTGCCCTTCTCTCCCCCTGTACACACACGCATGCACCCATGCATACATACATACATACATACACACACACGCACACCTTTAGGCCCGTATGTAATAAGTGGCGAAAAGCCACAATCGGCGAAAAGTTTTTGCTGATGCGCGGTTTTCGTCACTTTCCAAAGTATAGCCCTATTTAATTCCAGGACGTTTTTGCCTGAGCGAAAACTCCATAGGCATAAATACTGTAGGCAAAAAAGTTTCTCCACCCAGAGGCAGCAGAAAAGATGTGCAAAATCCCTATTTTGGGGACATGGTTCAGAACCCTTTGGACACCTCACCGTAATTAGGCAAAAAAATAAAATTATCTTCATTCACCCTAAAAAAGACATGCCATTTTTGGGGCGAAAATTTAAAAAGTGTTTAAGAATGGGGCTAAAGTACTGTGATATGTATTTTGGGGGGCTCTATGGGATGGGACAGGTGTTTTTGGGATTGCAGGAGGCTGTATGTAGCAGGTGTATTATTAACAAAAAATTTTAAATCTGCACTTGACAGACACAAAAATATACTAGTACCCATTTACATGTACCCCCAGTTTAACTACAGCAATTATTTTTCACAAAACACATAGCTTTATATCATTTTTCCACACTTATGCAAATATGCATTTAACAGCCCTTTGAAATCAATATAAGATCCTTAATTACTTTTAATAGGGCTATTAGTACACTTCTATATTGATTCTCCAGGTCAGTTAGGCTTTTTAGGGGGTACAGACTGAATTCCCCAAAATAACTTGTCATTTTCGCTAGTTTTGCTGCATTCGCACATATGCGGTTTCGCTAGAGATGTGCCGTTTGGTTCTCCAAAAATCTGGATCCACCCAAATTTCGTGAATCAGGGTAAATTTGAGTCGCAGTTCTAATTAGGGGTGTGCAGCGGCCACTTTTCGTGTTTTGGTTTTGGATCTGGATCTTTCTTCGTGTTTTGGATCTGGATTGGTTTTGCCAAAACCACCCTTCCGTGTCTTGGGTTCTGGGTTTTGTGTTTTGGATCTGTATTTTTTTTAAAAAAAGAATAAAAACAGCTAAAATCACAGAATGTGTTGGTTTTTCTGCTATTATGCTATTATTAACCTCAATAACCTTAATTTCCACTCATTTCCAGTCTATTCTGAACACCTCACACCTCACAATAGTGTTTTATGTCCAAAAGGCTATGCTAAGCGACACGAGTGGGCGGCACAAACACGTGGCCCATCTACGAGTGGCACTGCAGTGGCAGACAGGATGGCATTTTGAAAAACTAGGCCCCAAACAGTACATAATGCAAAGAAAAAAAAGAGGTGCAAGATGGAATTGTCCTTGGGCCCTCCCACCCACCCTTATGTTGTATAAACAGGACATGCACACTTTAACAAACCGTTCGTTTGGGCCCCCACAAAACAAGCTGGCAATTAATCTGTCCCTGCACAAACTGGCTCTACGGAGGCAAGATGTCGTCCTCATCCTCATCATCCACCGATTCCTCACCCTCTTCAGTGTTGTGTACATCCTCATGCTCACAAGTATTAATTCGTCCCCGCTGGAATCCACCACCACAGGTCCCTCTGTACGTTCTGGAGGCTGGTCTCCCTGGAAGAGCTGATAATTCATTTTTATGAACATCATCTTCTCCACATTTTCTGGAAGCAACCTCCTACGCCTTTTGCTGACAAGGTTCCCGGTCGCACTAAACACTCTTTCGGAGTACACACTGGAGGGGGGGCAACTCAGGTAAAACAGAGCCAGTTTGTACAGGGGCCTCCAAATTGTCTCTTTTTCCTGCCAGTACATGTACGGACTGTCTGACATGCCTACTTGGATACTGTCACCGATGTAATCCTTTAACAGACAGACGCACGCTTGTCGCTGCTGCATTGAGGATGCAGGTGTGGCTACTGCGCATACATTTCACACACAAACACAGAAAAAAAGAAGATTATTTTATTTTGTTGGAGCGCACTTTGGGGGTAACACCACCCTTTAAAAGACAGACGCATGCTTGTCGCTGCTGCTTTGAGGATGCAGGTGGAATCTAGACGGGATTTGGAACCGGGGACACACTACCTCCATCAATTGTCTAAATCCCACTGCACTAATGGCGGACACCGGATGCACATCTAACACCAACATACCAGTCAAGGCCTCAGTTATACATTTTGCTTCAGGATGACTGCTGTCGTACTTCATCCTCCTCGCTAGGGACTGTTGGAGGGTCAATTGTTTAGTAAAAGTAGTGGTGTTCCTACTTCCTCTCTGGGATGATGAACAACTCCCAGCAGCAGCAACAGCACTAGGAGGAAGTGGTTCTTGATCTTTCCATATTTTATTTTTATAGGATACCTAAGTTTTTTCCTGGCAGCCCCAGTTCCGTAAAAAAATGAAGAAGGAGCTGTTGACATGTCACGTTCCACTTCAGCTGACAGTGTTTTCACCAGCAGGTCTTTGCACCTCTGCAGGCTTGTGTCGGCCGGAAAGAGAGACACCACATAGGCTTTAAACCTAGGATAGAGCACGGTGGCCAAAGTGTAGTGGTCTGATTTCAACAGATTGACCACCCTGGAATCCTGGCAAACGAATGAAGGACTTCATCCACAAGTCCCACATGCCAAGCGGAATCGCTCCGTCTTAGCTCCTCCTTCACTTTCTCCAGCTGCTTCTGCAATAGCCTGATGAGGGGAATGACCTGACTCAAGCTGGCAGTGTCTGAACTGACTTCACGTGTGGCAAGTTCGAAGGGCTGGAGAACCTTGCACAACACGGAAATCATTCTCCAATGCGCTTGAGTCAGGTGCATACCCCCTCCTTTGCCTATGTCATAGGTGGATGTATAGACTTGAATGGCCTTTTGCTGCTCCTCCATACTCTGAAGCATATAGAGGGTTGAGTTCCACCACGTCACAACCTCTTGCTTCAGGTGATGGTGGGGCAGGTTCAAGAGTGTTTGCTGGTGCTCCAGTCTTCGGCACGCAGTCGCTGAATGGCGAAAGTGGCCAGAAATTTTTTGGGCCACCCAAAGCATTTCCTGCACGTCCCTGTTGCTTTTCAGAAAATTCTGCACCACCAAGTTTATTGTGTGAGCAAAACATGGGATGTGCTGGAATTTGCCCAGATGTAATGCCCGCACAATATTGGTGGCGTTGTCAGATATCACAAATCCCCAGGAGAGTCTAAGTGGGGTAAGCCACTGGGCGATGATTTCCCTCAATTTCTATAAGAGGTTGTCGGCGGTGTGCCTCTTACTGAAACCGGTGATACACAGCGTAGCCTGCCTTGGAATGAGCTGGTGTTTCTGAGATGCTGCTACTGGTGACGCTGCTGTTGTTGCTGCGTAAGGTGATACATCTACCCAGTGGGCTGTCACAGTCATATAGTCCTTAGTCTGCCCTGTTCCACTTGTCCACATGTCCGTGGTTAAGTGGACATTGGGTACAACGGCATTTTTCAGGACACTGAGGACACTTTTTCTGACGTTTCTGTACAGTCTCGGTATCGCCTGCCTAGTGAAGTGGAATCTAGACGGGATTTGGAACCGGGGACACACTACCTCCATCAATTGTCTAAATCCCACTGCACTAATGGCGGATACCGGACGCACGTCTAACACCAACATAGCAGTCAAGGCCTCAGTTATACGTTTTGCTTCAGGATGACTGCTGTCATACTTCATCCTCCTCGCTAAGGACTGTTGGAGGGTCAATTGTTTAGTAAAAGTAGTGGTGTTCCTACTTCCTCTCTGGTATGATGAACGACTCCCAGCAGCAGCAACAGCAACAGCAGCAGCGGCAGCAGTAGGTGTAGCAATGCAGGATCCTCCGGAGGAATCCCGGATAGGCGAGTCAGTCATGCCAGAGACATGGCCTGCAGGACTACTTCCGATCCTGACTAAGGAGGAAATTGACGAGGAGGGAGTTGACGGTGTGGTTTTCAGGCACTTGGATACAACAGGACAACGGGATTTAGGTGTCCCTGGACTGCTTACGGTCTGAGCCAAAGTTTCTGAACTTGACAGTAACTTTTTATGAATGCGCTGCAGGTGACGTATAAGGGAGGATGTTCCTAGGTGGTTAATGTCCCTACCCCTACTTATTTCACCTTTACATATGGTACATATGGCAAGACAGTTGTTGTCCGGATTTGGATAGAAATATTGCCAGACCAAAGAGGTGGAATGTTTGGTCTTCTGCCCAGGCATGACTGTGATGGGCTTTTTCATCCCACGGATAACAACTGTCTCCCCCGGAGACTGATTTAAACAAACCACATCACCATCAGAATCCTCCTCGCCAACTTCCTCCTCTGCGCCAGCTACACCAGTATCCTCATCCTGTTGTACTTCAACAGTGACATCTTCAATTTGCATATCAGCAAGTGGACTGTGGGTGCTCCTTTCAGCACTTGCAGGGGGCGTGCAAATGGTGGAAAGAGCCACCTCTTCCCGTCCAGTGCTGGGAAGGTCAGGCATCGCAACCGCCACCACACTTGGACTCTCTTTGGGGATTTGTGATATCTTCTTAGAACGCACAGATCTTCGCTGTGCTTTTGCAAGCTTAACTCGTTTGATTTTTTTAGCGGGAGGAGGGCTTCCATCGACATGTGAAGCTGAACCACTAGTCATGAACCTTAGCCGTTCCTTGCCACTCCGTGCCATAAATGGCATATTGGCAAGTTTACATGTCTCTTCAGATGATTTAAATGTTTTTTTTAAGGTCATTTTCCTGAACTTTGTCATTTGGGATTGTATGTACCCTCTACTATGACATTGGGCATCAGCCTTGGCAGACGACGTTGATGGCATGTTATCGTCTATGTCATGACTAGTGGCAGCAGCTTCAGCACTAGGAGGAAGTGGTTCTTGATCTTTCCCTATTTTATTTTTATCGGAGAAAGTTTGGTCCTCCATTTATGTTATATTGATTTGATATATACGTGTGGCTAAGGCGCACACAAATACAGAAAAAATTATTTTATTTTTGCTGGAGACTAGTGCGCTTTGTGGGTTACACCACCCTTTAAGAAATGAGCCAGCTGGCTCTTTACTTATGGGACACAGGCGCACGCTTGGAGCTGCTCCTTTGTTGATGCACGTGCAGCCACAGTGCACACAATTCACAAACACAGAAAATATTTTTTTGTTTTGTTTGGAGTGTACTTTGGGGTTACAGCACCCTTTAACGGACAAGCCAGCCGCCCTTTACTTATGGGACACAGACGCACGCTTGGCGCTGCTCCTTTGTTGATGCACGTGCAGCCACAGTGCACACAATTCACAAAAACAGAAAATATTTTTTATTTTGTTTGGAGTGCACTTTGGGGGTTACAGCACCCTTTAACGGTCAAGCCAGCCGGCCCTTTACTTATGACACAGGTGCACGCTTGGCACTACTTTGTTGATGCACGTGCGGCTACAGTGCACACAATTCACAAACACAGAAAAAATATATATTTTTTTTGCACTTGGGGGGGAGCACCCCTGATGGACAGAGCACCCCCTGGACAACACTCTAGCACCCCTTTAGGACTGGGACACTGCACAGGACTTTGGAGTGGACACAGCCCCTATGGACAACTGACTGCACAACACAGTCCAGCCAGCCCCTATGGACTTTGGAGGAGTGGACACAGCCCCTATGGACAATAGCAGCACAGCAAAACACAGCACAGCACAACACTACACTGTACTACACTACACTACACTGCCCAGCCAGCCCTAACTTCCACCCTCTCTCTTCACTGTCCACAGCCGAGTGAGAAAATGGCGCCGACGCGGGTACCTTATATAGGATCCAAAACCCGCGAGACCCGGAAGGCGGGATGATGACGTTTTGACTCGATTTCAGATCAGAGTCAGGCGGGAAAAGTCGAGCCTGACTCGGATCGGCCTCGGATCGGGGGGGCTCGGGGGGGGTTCGGATTTCACAAATCCGATCCCGCTCACCCCTAGTTCTAATCTACTGAGGAGATCCGGGTAATTCCGGGTCGCGGTTCTGATCTTTTTGCGGTCCGGAATTTGGATTTTAAATCCGAATTTGGGGTTTTGGATTGCATAAATTACATGATTTTAGCTGTTTTTAAAACTTTTTATCTAGTTTTTATTTAAAAAATACAGATTCAAAACCAAAACACTTGAGGGTGGTTTGCAAAACCAAATTCAGATTCAAAACCTTGAAGGAGCTACAGATCCAAAACCAAAACACAGACTTTCGCCTATTTTACAATTGAATAGGGCGAAAAGCGGGATTGTGCATTGTGTAAGTAGGCGAAAACTTTGCCTCAATACATCGCACTTATCGCTGATCTCGGCTTTTCGCCTCTAATTGAATACGGGCCTTAATATTTAGACTTTCAGTGTTGCCATACTCTCACTTCAGAGCTGGCGAAATTACATAAAATTATGGAGAAAAGGGAATGATTAACTTCATTTAAAAAAATCTAAAAAAAAACTAAAAGAGGGTAAAGAGCAGAGATGCCGACATTCTAGCTGCTCCTTCCAGGAGGGGCAGCCAGTTCGGCAAAATCGGGGGTGTGGCTGGCTGTTGTGGGTGGAGCGGGGGGCATGGTCACATAGGCGCATCATTTTGGCCCAGCATCCACTACACAATGCCGGTAATCCCAGCATTGTGAAGAAAAATGACGCGATTCGGCGTGAATCGCGTCACAGGCCAGCCCCGCTGCCGGAGATACTCATGTAATTGCAGGGGGGGTAGGAAGTGTCGGCAGCTTGTGGGGGGCTTGCCTGCCTTCCCGGGAGGCTGGGAGGGGCACCTGATTTTCAGGAGGCTTCCTACCAAACCTGGAGAGTAGGCAAGTATGGTAAAGAGGGCACATTTGCAGGACATGCCAGAGTTTGCAGAGTGCAGTATTGTACATTTTCCTCCCAGAAAAAGAACTTGCATTCTCATCCACCTCTGAGGTCCCTAAGATCAGGTCTTGCTGCTGTACTACATAAAAGGAAAAACACTTCTCACCTTACAGTGCACTTGATCTTAATTAAAACATTAAATACCTCAGTCAAACACTAAATTCAAACCCACTTAAAGAAAAATTTCAAGGATAATACATTAACCTGCAAACTAAACACAGATTGTTTGATGGTGTTTCTAAAGCTGGGCGCACATGATTTAGTGCTCAGCTCATATGATAAAAACATTATAGTGTGATCCACTGTATGATTACATGATATCCTGTGTTTGGGGGAACGCTACAGCACAGCATCGTCCCATCTGATGTGCAACACATCAAATGGGATGATGCAATGAATGATATGAGTAAATGACAGATTGGGAGTACACACTACACAATGGTCGTGTAGTGTGTACCCAACTTCAGACCCCAAAATGGGAGCACATCTTGCAAAGCGATAAGTGAATAAGAAGTAGGGGTGTGCACCGACCACTTTTCGTGTTTTGGATCTGGACCTTCTTCGTGTATTGTATCTGGATTGGTTTTGCCAAAACCACCCTTCCGGGTTTTGTGTTTTGTGTAGAGATATGTGCCGACTCCCATGTTTTGGTTTTGGATCTGGATATCCCCTGGCTTTGGATCTGGATTGGTTTTGCCAAAACCTCACCTCCGTGTTTTGTTTTCGTGTTTTGGTTTGGGATTTTTTCTTAAAAAATTAAAAAAAAAACAGCTAAAATCACATAATTTGGGCCTTTTTTTGTTCCTACAGTATTAAGAACCTCAACAACATTTATTTCCACCTGTTTCCAGTCAATTTTGACCACCTCACAGGTCACAATATTGATTTTTTTCATCTACTTATAGGGCTAAAAGGTGCCATCCTGCTTGCTGGCTCAAAACTGATTGATATAATTATTAATAGAGTTGAGGACTGTGCTGGCTGTAAAATTGATAATAAATTAATTAAAAAATAATTCATTGGGTGCAGCCCCATGCTGAATAATTAATAAAAATAAATTCATTGGTGCAGCCCTGGCTGTAAAATTGATAATAAATTAATTTAAAAATAAATCATTGGTTCCTAAACCAACCATAACATTAATTTGAAATGTCAGGCAGCAATTCCCCAAACAGCACATAATGGAAAGGATAAAGGTACAAGATGGAATAGTCTCCCACCCACCCTCCCTTATGTTGTATATGAAACAGGATGGTTGAACAAACCAATCATTTCAGCGACAAGGACTGCCAATTGTGGCTGAAATGATTAGTTTGTTTGGACCCCCATAAAACAAGCTGCCAATGTGCAATTGACATGGAAATGAAAATGATCCCATACACAAACTGGCTTTGCATTACAAGTTGTCGTCATCCTCATACTTGTCATCCCCATCAGTGTGTACATCCTCTCCTTCATACAATATTAATTTGTCCCCGCTGGAATCCACCATAGGCGCCTCTGTAATTTTTTCATGTAATTGTTGGTAGAGGTCTTACTCATGGAATTTGTAATTCATTTTAATAAACATCATCTTTTCCAGATTTTGAGGAAGTAACCTCCTACACTGATCACTGGCAAGATTGCCAGCTGCACTGAAAACTCTTTTGGAGTACACACTGGAGGGTGGGCAACTTAAGTAATGCAAAGCCAGTATGTGTATGGGACTCCAAATTGCCTATTTTTCCTGCCAGTACTGAAAGGGACTGTCTGACATGCCTATTAGGATGTTATCTCTGAAATAGTCCTCCACCATTCTGTGAATGGAGACCGTATCACACATAGTCACGGTAGAAGACATGTCACTAGTAGGCAGTTCTCTCAGGCCTAACCAGATGTCATTTTTTGGTGAATGATCTGCATGACCAGCAGGCATTCTGTAAGGAAAATTGAGTTTTTTCCTGGCAGCTGCAGAAACTGAAGGAGGAGATGGCATTTCACAGGCGGCTGCAGCTGACAATTTTTTTTACCAACAGCTCTTTGCACAGTTTTAGATTTGGGTCTGTTGGAAAAAAAACTCACAAGGTAGGACTTAAACCTAGGATCCAGAATGATCACCAAAATATATTTTTCAGATTTCAATAGATTGACGACTCTTGGATCCTGGTGAAGTGAATCAAGGGCTTGATCCACCAGTCTGACATACTTTGCGTAATCACTCCATTTCACCTTCTCCTTCAGTTTCTCCAGCTGTTTTTGCAAAAGTCCGATGAGGGGAATGACCTGACTCAAGCTGGCAGTGCCTGAACTAACTTCACATGTGGCAAGTTCAAAGGTTTTGTGAACCTTGCACAACACGGAAAATATTCTCCAATGCGCTTGAGTAAGGTGCATTCCCCCTCCACGGCCTTTGTCATAGGCTGTTGTATAGCCCTGGATGGCCTTTTGCTGTTCCTCCATCTGCTGAATGAAGCATATAGAGGGTAGAATTCAACCGAGTTACTATCTCTTGCTTCAACTGATGGCAGGGCAAATTTAACAGTACCTGCTGGTCATGCAATCTCCGACAAGTGGTCGCCAAATGTCAAAAATTTTCCAGATATTTTGCGGGCCACCGAGAGCATCTCCTGCACGACTGTGTCAGTTTTTAAAAAACGCTGCACCACCAAATTAATTGTGTGAGCAAAACATGGGACGTGTTGGAATTCGCCAACATGTAATGCTCTCACAATATTTATGGCATTGTCCGAAATCACAAATCCAGAGGAGAGTCCAAGTGGGGTAAGCCACTTGCACACAGTCACCGGGTGTACCTACTTAAGGTAAGATCTTCATTATGCATGTTGTTCACATGTATCCTTGACAAAAGGGCTTAAAGACCTCCAGTGCCATCTGCTTTTCTTATATATATATATATATATATATATATATATATTATATATATAGTTTATATGCACACACACAGATGAAAACTGTCCTCTGTGCCTTCACAACAGTATTGAATAGAAGTATTAAAGGTGCGGTACTCAGGTCAAGAAATAACTTACACACAGTATCTATAGTGGCTATAGTAGTCAAAGTTTCAGTTATTTATATAACCTGATATATCCTGAAGACAGTAAATAACAGAAACATTGACTAGTATAGATATATATATATATATATATATATATATATATATATAGAGAGAGAGAGAGAGAGAGAGAGAGAGAGAGATTATAGATATATATATACATACATACGTATACATATACACACATATACATACCTACACACATTTATTTATAATCTCCAAGGGGATATGCAGCCACAAAGCTTTCAGCTGGTTCCCAGGGTAGTTAGAATGCATTATGATTGAAATGGTATCTGGTCCAGACGCCGGTGCACCAAAAAAGAACGTATAGAATCCTGAAATGGTGATATATAATAGATATATATCTATTAGTATATATCTATCCATCTATATGCACACAAAATAATTGTGTAAGGTTTGCCCCATCTTCTCAGTGTGGGTGCAGTGGAAGCCTGGACTTGCGTCCCAAGGGCTCCTACTGTGAGGGTGATGGGACCCAGAAGAGGTGGACCGGCTGCCGGGGGCAAAGTAAGTACGGGAGTTGGACAGGGAACGTTCCTCCATTTGTGCAGCCACCCCCCCGACCAACCTACAAAACGGGGCGAGCTGTAGATCAACATCGACAGTCGCCCCGTCTTGTTGCGAGCCCTGGAGCGAGTGATTTCTTGCTCGCTCTGGGGCGAGCGCACGCCGCACATGCGCACTGCCCGGCCATCATTGCCGCTTGCGAGCGCTATGCGCTCGCGAGCAAGTCTGAATCAAGCCCTCTGCATGCACGCTCCACAGCCGGAATGAAAATTGGCGGGGATTGCGGGACCTTTTATAGAATCAAAAACCCCTGAGAATCCGACAGCGGGATGACGTTTTGCCTCGATTTCAGTTCTGAGCCAGGCGGGTAAACCCAAGCCTGACTCAATTCCCGGCTAGGATGGGGGAGCTCGGGAGGGTTCGGATTTCGGAATTCCGAACCCGCTCATCCCTAATAAGTAGTCCTTACCAACATAAAGACACACTGTAGGCAGGGCCATAACTAGTGCTGACTAGCTGTCAACCCCTCCCTCCCCTCCCCTCCCCTCGCTCCTGGCTATCTGGGTGGAATAGCACCCTGGAGCCAGAATTGGTTCTGCAGCACCTGCAGAGCATCCTGTGGTCAGAGCTGCACTTATCGGAGTACCTGGTCATGCCACCTTCTGCACAACGTAATGATGTCACACGCTCAGTGGGCGGGGCCTGCACAGGGCATAACCCAGTTCTGGCGCGGATTGTAGGTCTTCAGATTGTACATGTCCCTTAGTAATGGCTGTGTAAACATACTGAAATAGATTGCCTGATTGTGTTATTATGACATATTTCTATAAATTAAAAAGTAATTATATATATATATATATATATATATATACATACACACACACAGTGTATAATATATATATATATATATATATATATATATATATATATATATTATATACACACATATATACACACACACACACACACATACACTAAACATTAAGAGCTGTCTAATCTAAAGGACTTCCTTTTCATTGTACTTAAGGCATCATTGAGTGGTGTATAATTGCATACATTTATAGAATGTTTAAGCAGTCAAAATTGATGTTGCTTGGAAACATGCAGTGGAATGAAGTGACATTTACGGCCTCATGCCTACTAATCAAAGCCCATAAGCAGACATGCTCTGGTCACTGATCTACAACTACCACTAGCACCCCAATTACAGGAGGTCATTTTTATTCCAGGGCTGCCGTGTTAACCTTGTCCCACTCAGTTCATGATAAGAAGCCGAGCTCTACTAGAGACACTGCAGCACAGGCCAATTTCCATTTGCGTAGCTTTTGTTTCAGCTCCCCTGTGACCCATTTAAATGAACATGCTATTATCTCTTGGGCAACATTCCCCCTCCGCCTCCACTTTCTTTTCAATGAAACCTATTGTAGCTATTGCTTTCACCAACAATTTTTACAAATGCCTTATGAACTTTTGTGTATTATCTGGGAATGGGAGTCATATTCTCTGAACCTTTAACTGGAATAAGACCATTTTGCTTTTATCTCTAAAACACTGACAGCACAACATAGAGTACTCCGTGTGACTGCATTAATGTAAATGACATGTTAAACATCAAAGTGTAACAAAAAAAAAAAAGAAAAAAAAAAAAAAAGAATAAAATCTATAAACTTAAATAAATGTACAGACTCAGATGCAGAGTTGTCCTAGGCTTCTTTGCTGTAATAAGACATTAAATTGTCAGGTTCATGTCCTCAGATCACATCCTTACTTTTATAAACGAAATTTGAACAAATGACAAATGCTACTGATCCCCTGTAGTTGAATAATCTCAGGAGCCCGGTGGCAGGATTTTGACATTTTTATTCTTAGTGAAGCTGTGGGATTCTAGACGTGATGTTCCAATATTTCTTTCTAGATGATGAGCTCTATATCACTTTGTTGTTAAAAGGCCAAGCTTTCTACAGTAACTCATACTTCCAGATTTTTATTACACTCTCTGGGCTATGTGTTAATGTGGCGGCATTCGCCAAATACTCATCGTGCTCAGTACTATAGGACTGGTTACAGACCAGAACAATACCAAAGTAAAATGCTTCAGTCCGTGAATCAAATGAGGGTACGATATTAAAACCCGTAAAGTGTTATTTTTATTAACTAATGAAGATTTTTATTGACACTCAAAGTAATATCAGGCACTTCTCAGAGAAGTAAAGAGTAAAGGTGATCAGATATATTGATTTTTTACTGTTCATTTAGGCAGATTTAGATCTAACCTTCCACAAACTGCAGCATGATCGGGCCTAAAAACATCGCTGAACCACATCTGAATGATTTTTCAGAGGCTGTCAGACATTCCGGGTCGCATCTAGGACGGTGCAGCCGATGCTAATGCACAGAGCACAAAATACCCTGGAGATAGATCCGGCCGCCGCCGCAATCTCTATTTGCAGAGTGCCAGCTGCAATGTAACCAGCGGTGTGCCCGACACTTTTTCTGCACACCGGAGCTCCGCCTCCCAGTTCTCACACTGTCATGATGTTTTTCCCACAGTGCCGAGTGAGGAGCCATTGGGCGGAAGGTGCAGCTCACAGATTGGCAGCCAGGTTGAGTGCTGTGAGTCAGTCATGTGCGTCAACTGTGCGCTATATCTGTTGTCATGCACTGGATGTCAATCAGATCTCAAACTAGCCTCCAAATAGGGGGGGGGGGGACTAGAAGTTCTAGCATGCCCTGATTGTATGGGGGGTCGGGCAGGGGAACCTCCCCTTTGACATACAGGGTATTCTGGGATTTCTAGACCACCTCCCACCTATTTGGAGAATAATTTGAGATCTGATGGACATCCAATGCATGAAACAACTAGCACATCCCTCATAATAGCATGGAGCTAGTCATTCTACCAAATAGTTGTTTGCAGCACTTGTCTGTCAAAGATGTGATGTCCTGCAAGGCAGAGGCATGCAGGCTGTGTATGGGCTGCAGCCGTGAGATACAGGGGCTGTATATGGAGTACAGGAAGGTATGCAGGCTGTATAGGATGGTACAGGGGAGATGCAGCCTATATAGGGATTAGTGCAGGGAAAAGCCTGGGGCAGCCAAGCATCTCCAGGAGTGCTGGGCACATCAGTGTGATGAAAATGGGGGCATGTAATGAGGCCACTCCCTTTTCTAGTATGCCACACCAATTTTGGGGCATGCTCCTAATGTAATTATTTAATAAATGGGAGGAGTGCTGCACCAATGCTCTTCCTGGCCCAGGGCACCAAAATATCTAGTTATTGCTCTGCAGACATTGGAGTACATTCAGCAGCGTCACTAGGCTAGGGGGGTGCATACCGCACTGGGTGACACCATCCGAGGGGAACCAAAGTAATGGAAGCTGGCAGTGGGCACTGAAACGGTAACGTCACAGTACAGCATCTGGCACCCGGGCACAGAGGAGAAGCCAGCTGACATTGCAGCAAGAAAAAGGTCTCTCCCCCCTGCTGCTGGAGGTAAGAGAGGGAGAGAGGGTACATTGTTTATTATCTTTGCATAATAAATCTTAGACATATCTTTAATCATACATTTTGATTAATAATATGATCTAACAGCAAGTTAAAAAGTTCGCAGCTCTGAAAGCCAGAAAAGGAACGATTATTTTGTCAAGAAGTTCAGCAAATATGAAATGCTTATTATTATTTAATTTGAGTATATTTCCATATGCATTTGTCTACAACGTCTACATTATTTGGCCTGTTCTTGATTATGCAAACCTAATCCATTAATGTATCTAGTATAATGCTTTTTATTTAATTTTTTTTACAGAATTTTCACTTTACATGAAACTATTGAAAATGTAAGTACGTTTAGGCTGTGCATATGTATACTGTAATTTAAAAAGGTATCATTTTAATTTTGCTAGTTGTTTAGGTTACTAATATTGCCATAACATTCAGTTATTTACAGGAATTACAATTTACTAGTAACATTAGTACAAAAAACATTACTAAGAATTCTGTATGGTCTGATATGGGAGGAGGTCCATAGGGGATGACACCATGAGTTACCGCACTGGGTGACACCAACCCTAGTGACACCATTGCATCCATTCCAATGAGCAGTGGTGGATTTTCCACTAAGTATGTGAGGCACATGTCAAGGGGCACCACTAGTTGGGGACAGCACAGCAAAACCCCCCCCTGGCATCAGAGCTTTTCAGTGCTCTGATTTTATCCAGTCATCAGTGTCTGTGTAGACACAGCAGAGAGCAGTCGGAAGGGTTTGATTTCTGACTGAGGGACCTCCAGACCTGCTCTACATGTATCCCTGCCCCCAGCTCTCCTCATCCCCCTGCTTCTACTGGCCGAACTATGAAAGTGCATTGCAAAACCCTTTACCATGCAATGTATTTATGATGGGAGTAGCTGAAGCACACGGCAATAGAGCAACTTTAGAAGTTAATAAAGCATTTATTTAAAATTTTTAAAAATATTTTTTTTTATGGTAAAAAAAAAAAAGTTATCGAATGTATGTGTATATAACCACACACACACACATATATATATATATAAAAATGAGGTGCACGGACTTGTAATATAGTAAAACAAGTTTTCTTTATTCACATGGCAATCAACACAGCATCAACGTTTCAGTCCTCCCTGGGACTTTTGTCAAGATATATACACACACATAAATACACATACACACACGTGTATGTCAAGTGGTAAGGTTTGATGGAATGTGGAAAGATTAGGGTCTGATGGTTAAAGCTCTATGACATATGTTGGGCATTATCAATAAACGTGAATAAAATGTGGGAAAGTCTGTGAGACATCCACGAGGCATGTGGGAGGTCTGATGGTAAGATTTGAAATCTGGGGGCCATGTGAGGAGGTCCTAGGGGTATGTGCACATGCCAGTACTGTAGTGGAGTCTTTATAGTAGGCCTGGGCTATAGGTTATACCTCAGAGGGGATTCAGAATGTGGGGAGCCCTTCCTGTATAATTTGTACTAGACCCCACCAGTTCGGATGGCAGCCTGCACACTACGGTACATTTCTTGAAATTTGTCAAACATATGCAATAACCCAGGCAAGGTCAGGCTCAACAGCTATTAGTCTATGTTCCTGGAGAACTCTTTTTTTTCCAATACTGTACTGTGATAAGGACATGCCATATTCAAGTTGATGTTAAAGGAACACACTGCACTACGTTTGACATTTTATATCACAGTATATTAAAGTTTAAATAACACACTGTAGATTAACTTGAATTAATGGCTATTTATGCTCAGCTATGCCCATCCTTTAGAAAAAAATGTGGTTATCGCTAGGATATTCAAGCATTTATATAATGAATTTAAGATTAGAGCATTAATTGTAGGATGTTTTGGGTAGTGTAAAGCAAACAGCTAGTGGTTTAGCAAATTGATTCCTTTATTAATACTTTAATTGGCCATCACTGCCATGACCGACAATTAATATTTTAATGGTAGTCTGTTAAGGAAGGAAAAACAGAAGAAAATATTTCCCTATACAATGTTTTCTGAAGTAAGCAGCAGCAACATCTGGATGTTATGAACAGATTGCGTAGTCACAGCTAATACAGCATTGCCTCTTTGCAAAACACTTCAGCATTGGCAGGCAGAGGCACAGAGATCACCAGGTGGCGTAACTAAAATAACTATGCCTCCCAAGATGCCATAGTCACACCTCCCCCAGCGCGGTATGCGTTGGGTATCCCGGCGGTCGGGATGCCGACGCTTACATTTCCAGAGCCAAAATACAGGCGCCGGTCAGAATCCTGCCCATAACTTTTCCCACCCAACAAGGCATGCCCATGCTCCACCCAGCATTGTTTCCAGTCTTGTGGGTTATTTATTAACAACCTTGGTAGTCCCAGCTCAAGGTAAAGCACATTCATAAAACACCAGCTATCTGTGCAAATGTATATAAAACAATTGCTTTGAAATAACTTTCCAGTGGGGGACAAAAAAAATATCAAAAGCTAAAGAGTAATAAAAAGTCCTATCTCGTGCAGAGCCATTAAAAAAAAAAGCTTTATGAAATTATAAGCTCAGAAGTTTTTATGAACAGCATTACTATTTGTACAGAAACATATACTCACACAAGGAGTATTATAAAATACTTAAGTTTTACTGTGCATCTCTGCCAAAGTTTAACGGCTTTCATATATCCTCATAACTTCACTGATGCAGCTTTAGTCACAGTGATACAATTATAGATAGTTGATACTTTCTCCATTTTATTAGCATTATTTTATGCCAAATGAAACAATATGCCATTTTTCAAGTCTCTAAAATGTATACTTTTCTTTTATAACTAAGATAACCAGTATGCCATTAATTTAAAAATAAGGGATGTTTATTTATGTACTATGCAAAACAGAACTAGATGCCTATTCAGCTATGAGGAGGAGGAGGAGGAGGAGGAGAGAAGGAGAGATTTGCTTTGGATACTAATCTCTCAAGAGTCTTATGCTGGGTACACACTGACAGATCATGGGCTGATCAATTGATCGGCCAATGTATCTGCTGCCCATCGGCCAGTGTGTACCCGCGATATGTCTGTGAACGTCGCCGTTCACCGACATATCGCATTGACTGTGCTGCACAGCAGATGGACAGATATGTCTGTAGACATATCTGTCCATCAGCAAGTGTGTATGGGCGGTCTGCAGACACGCCCACCGGCTGCCGGGTCCCACCCCTTGGCACCCGAGGGCACAAACAGATGATGGCTGTTCAGTGTGTATGAACGACCATCATCTGCAGATCACTCGATCTGCAGATATATCTGTCAGGTGTGTACCCACCTTTAGGGGTCTATGTACTAAGCCTTGGCTGGAGATAAAGTGAACAGAGATAAGGTACCAAGCCAATCAACACCTAACTGCCATGTCACAGGCTGTGTTTGAAAAATGACAGTTAGAAGCGGATTGGCTGGTACCTTGTCTCTGCCATGTTCCAACGGACGTTCTGATCTAATGTCCGATGGTGCAACCAATGTATTTTATGCACAGCATTGGATTAGAGAAGCAGCCAGCGGGTGTCTCAGTAGGAAGGCCGCTAACTGAGGCATAATCACAAATTGGCAGTTGTGCTACACAAAAAGACAGTGGAGGCTACAATAGCGTCCACCTCTGAGTCAAGCTTATAATTTATAGTGTAATAGGAGTTTGATAAAGGAGGACAAGTCCTACATATTGCATATTGGTCCATCTAGATTACAAGGGTAAAAGGTTCTTTGTGGAACCTTGTGTAGAAAAAGAGAAGAGTAGATTACTGTAGTTTATGGAGGTTATGTGGGTGATTCAGAAATTTGAGTAGCTTGCCTAATTGGCAAACGCTTGAAGGTTTGGGGGCTAGAAGAAGTCTTGATGTACGAGGGAGCAGTGGCGGTCTGGGCCGGGGGCCAGGGTGCCATGTGCCCCCCGGGCCGCAGCGTCATGCCGGCCATGGGCAGTCTGTGTCACTGTGACACAGACTGCACCGCGTGTGTAGTGCTGACCGGACGGAGTTTGGTCAGTGCTACACAAGTGACAAACATACAGCCGCTGGCTCCGGCAGCTGTGTGTTTGTTTTGATCAGCAGCCAATGAGAGTCTGTCAGACTCTCATTAGCTGCTGCTGCGTCCACTGCAGGAGCCCCTCCATCTTCCGGCTCCCGCTGTGGGCAATGGGAGAGGAGTCATGATGTCTCTCCCATAATGCAGAGCGGCCCGGCCCAGGAAGGACAGACAGAGGAGCGGATGGCGACGGCGGGAGTGGGGATTCAGGTAAGTGTTTTTTGTTTTTTTTTACTACATGTGTCTACTGGGGGTGAGGCTGGCACTACAAGGGGGAGACCACTACTGGGGGCACTACAAGAGGGAGACCACTACTGGGGGCACTGAAAGGGGGGGACTACTACTAATGGGGGCAATACAAGGGAGGGACTACTACTACTGGGGGCACAAGGGGGGGGGACTACTGGGGGCACTACAAAAGGGGAATCACTACTGGGGGCACTACAAGAGGGAGGGACTACTACTGGGGGCACTACAAAGGGGGAACCACTACAAGAGAGAGGGACTACTACTGGGGGCACTACAAGAGGGAGACCACTACTGGGGGTACTACAAGGGGGAGATCACTACTGGGGGCACTTCAAGGGGGGGGACTACAACTGGGGGGACTACTACTGGGGGCACTACAAGGGGGGGACTACTACTACAAGGGGGGACTACTACTGGGGCACTACAAGGGGGGGGACTACTACTACTAGGGGCACTACAAGGGGAGGGGACAACTACTAGGGGCACTGCATAGGGGGGAGGCACTGCATCGAGGGACCACTGCTGGGAGCTCTATATAAAGGGCAATACTGGGGGTACTGCATAGGGGGGAGACTACAACTGGGGCCACTATTTAAGGGGCACTGCATAAGGGTTACCACTATTGGGGGCACTGCATGGGGTGTGGACTGCTACTGGGGGCACTATATAAGGAGCACTGCATAGGGGGTACCACTACTGGGTGCACTATATAAGGGGCTTACTACTGGGGGCACAAGGGGCACTGCACAGGTGGGACCACTACTGGGGGAACTATATAAGGGGCACTGCATAGGGGGGATCACTACTGGGGGCACTACTGGAGGCCTGCATAAGGGGGTCCTCTCCTGGGGCACAGGGGGGCACTGCATATGGGCACCACGACGGGGCTGTCCCTAATCTTTATTTTTACTTTACATTAATCCCATATGGACCCGCCTCCTCCCTGGAACATTTGAGAGGGGGGGCGCCGTAGCACGCACGTTCTTCGGGCACCCTGGCTTCACGCTACTCTTCTGCCAGGGCCGCCTGCATGCATTTGCCCCCAGGATAAAAGTTGACAGCCAGCCCCTGCGAGGGAGGCCATTCCAGAGAGGCTGAAATCATAAATGGGAGCAGTAAAGCTTAAAAATCTCTTTTGTCACAAAGTTTATTAAACAAATATAGAAAAATGTAAGCCTACCTTTGTGACATATGGGACCCTGTTTTACATGAAAACTTTTTTTTTAAATTTAAAATAATTTCTTTGTTTTTAAATGCTGAGTCATCTGAGAAATCTGGAAGAAAAATGTGTTTATCTATATCCAGAATGAGATTCAAACTTTGGTTCCAAATCAGTATGGATCGCAAGTACGATCGCAATAGTGATTACGCACGTAGTCTCAATGCAAAGATATGCTAATGTCTGCAATTGCTATGCCATATGCAGCCCAACATAAGGATGCCCAGCATACCTTACACAAATCCGTAATACTTAGCAAGACTGAGAAACCATCGGTAATATCAAACTACCATCGCAGCCTCATGCACATTTGCACAAGCTCTGACCTTACTCAGAAATTGCTAACCTCATCGCACGCAGTGAGTACACAAGCAGCATATGGCATCGCAGTGGCTAATTTATGTACGATCCTGCAATGGCGTTCAAATGCACTGCCATGCCTGCATTTCACTGACCAGCCCCATCACCACTCCCAAATGGTACTTCCTGTCAATCACTCTGCGATGGGTCTGTGTAGTCACTTCCATCACAAACCTGATCACAGTGGCGTGTTATCGCAACAATTGGTGGATTGCATGCGTAATCGCAGTTGCATCTCTGCTGAATCAGACCCTTTGTAGCAGCTGCCTTGGTGTGGGTGTATAGTTTGTGAATTTAAAATAGAAGTTACAGTATGCTTAAAAAACAGAGGTGCATTTATCAAATTTGTTTAAAAAATAGGTTCTGTAATTCATACAAAAGGAATAATTTCAAGCAACCATGTTTTCCAGCGCTCTACAGAGAATATGTGCCAAGATGGTGTTATGCTGCTGAATTTTAAATCGTGTCCATTGTAAGTAGGATCAGTATCCTCAATTATTGCTTCTAAAAAGTAATCCAGAAAAAAAAAAAAAGTGGATAGAATTCTCTTAAACATGCCGTCATTGAACATCAGTTCTACAAAAGGTTTAAAATTTGCACCAATGTCTGCAGGTAATTGTTAGCACAATGAAGTCTGTAGTCAGTAGGATATCCATCGAGTAGCTCAATCTATTTTGATTATTGTGGACCGTGAATGTACCAAGAGGAATAAAACAGAATAATAACGTACACGGTTTTGGTTTAGAAAAAGTCTATTTATGACCTGGTGCCAATTGCACTAACCATGACTCGGCAAAAGCGAAGCCCCAGACATTCATAGATTCCCATTGGTATCTTACAAGATTGTTGTTGGCATTTATTTAAGTTGAAATTGAGTAACTCATGATGGGCAAATCCATTTTTTTTTTTCAAAAACATTTGTAGAAAAATAAAAATGAATTAATGAAAAAAATAGTAATAAAAAGATTTCAATGAAAAAATTTTCTTAAAGTTACTAATAAATCTACAAACAATTACAAAGAGTGATTTAAAGATTATAGGTAAAATTGGAGTAAAAAAAGAAGAAAAAAAAAGAAAAAATACAATTTAGGTCAGATCAATGAGTTTCTCAGACTGCCGACTGCTTGAGAAAAACAGACAGATCTGAGAAATAATTTGTCTAAAAGAAGTCTTGCAGTAGATAAATGAATGAGGATTACTGGCGTACAGGTACAGTGAAAACTTTTTCAGACTAGTTCCAAAGCCACTAATATCTATTGTGAAATTAAATTTAGCAGAGAAGGACGACACTGGATTACACAAAGGACTGTGCTGTTAACTTATAATAGGAAAAGCAGTGACACAGCATTACTAAGCCTGGTACAATGGAGTCCGACTCTAGTTTTCCAATTAGATAGGATACCATTGGCGTAACACAGTTTCTGAACACGTACACACAGATCTTCACAATCACCTGCTGAGGTTCTGGAAGAGATTAGTGGAAGTTCACGGATTTCTGTCTGATAACTGCTAATTTATACCATTGAGTGTTGGAAACTAATAACCTCCAATCCTCACACAAAGATGGTATTACTTTTGACATGAGACATAATTGACATGTTTTGTATTCTACATGCACCACATTAATAAAGTAGATCTGTACTGCAAAGTAAAACACTGAGCGCAAATATGTTTTGTGAGTGGGAAAGCTGAGTATATTAGTATGCTGGTAGGTGACACAGTTGCTATAGATGTTATCAGCTTGAAGAATGTTTTCTTTAGAGACTCATGCTGCAAAGTGGAGGTCATTATGGCATGACTCAAGATAAAAGATTCCAGTAACAAAGAATAAGGCACATTAAAGTCACGAAAAATAAACAAATAAGAAAATGTAAAAATGCTAAATACAAGTAGGCTAAATTTTAAAAATGATATAAAAATACAAAAGACATATCGGTTCTAAAAAGTTATTTTTGCTCTGTCTGCCTAGACACCTAGGGGCGTCATTTAGAGTTAGAAGTTAATCCAGTTAGAAGGCACAATTTTGTACCTTGGCAAAACCACATTGAGCTGCAGGGAAGTAAATTTAAATTGTGTGAACAGATTTAGAGTTGGTCTTAGCTTAACTGTAAATTGCAAAGTTAAAATAATGCTACCCAGTAAAATTCTTCATATAAAGAGCAAAGCCTGACTGCTGGTTACTACAGGAAAGAGAAATGATCAGCAACCTTGTATTGAAAGAGGGTTCGGAACACATCCTATTTTGTCTTTTGGATCTCTCCCCTCCTTCTGACTAGGACTTTGACATAGGTTATACAGTCCCTGCTGCATTATAATAACAATAGAGTTGAACGTGGCATGTTGTAGACTGGACACTCCTTGCAAAGTCTAAACTTCATCAGGGGCCCATAGTGCAAAGCAAAAAGGAGTGCAAGAGGAGCAATCAAGATCAAACAGTAGATGCTTCTTTTATTTTGAAAATAAATAAATTTGGCCTGTCCATTAAATATTTCATTTTAACTCAAAGTATCACAAAGTAAATTACTATACAACAGAGCACAGGTTCTCAAACTCGGTCCTCCGGACCCAAAACAGTGCCTGTTTTCCAGTTCTCCTCACAGAATCGCAAGTGAAATAATTAGCTCCACCTGTGTGTCAGTGAGTAATGACTACACCTGTGCACCTGCTGGGTGACCTGCAAAACGTGAACTGTGTGGGGTCCTGAGGACCGAGTTTGAGAACCACTGCAATAGAGAGAAGTAAAAGGATTTGGACTAAGTTTAATTAATGCTTTTATAATTAGTTTGTACATGCATTGATTTATAGATGTCTAATCCAGTTGTACTGTTGCAGTAGTCAAACTATAGAGAGTAAATATCACACCAATGAAAGTGGGGGATAACATTAACCATGAGTTTGCATTGAAGTCAAGGCTTTAGAACAGCTGAAAAGTTTTATGGGGCTCCTTTTTAGGATGCACTCCCCTTTTTATCCAATTTTAAACAAGAAGAGAACTCTAGCAGTTTAACACTTGATTCCATGCAAATAATCATCTACATTGCAACACGGAATTCGGTCATAATCTCAACCACGGGGATTCTAGTGCTCAGAATGCCAGCGCTGGAATCCCGACACCTGTCAAAATCCTGACTCTGGCATCCTGAAGGGGGAAGGTTAGCGTTCGGCAATAGGGGGGGAGGTTTAGGCACTAAATGGAAAGGGTTAGGTTTAGGCACTAGGGGGTGAGGTTAGGTTTGGGCTCTGGGGAGGTAGGGTTAGTTTTGGGGTAGTGAGAGGAGGAGGGTTAGGATACCGACCGACAGCTGTCGGTATCTTTACCCTGTCGGGATTCTGACCGCTGGGATCCCATACCCAACCAGTGCAACACACAAGGTTATTACAACCTACACAAGCAAATATTTGTACCCTCATAAACGAGGACAAAAGCAGGTGAACTCACGTAACATGCCAAACAGCTTTTGCACTGTGGGGATTATGCAGAGTGAATACTAAGATAGTTTATCTATTGATACTGAATAGTGAATTTATACTGTATTTCACTAACAGAACAACAGTAAAGTGTAGGTTAAATATACCTGGTGTATATGCTACTGCTGTCACCCTGCACACATCTCATCATAGTAACAAGATATAGATGCGTGCAACTGCAGCCTTTCTATGAACGCATATGATAATACATTCTATGTATTGTGGTGTGATTGCAGCCACTTCCGCCATCAGCCCATGTTGCCGGTTAATAATTTACCCACACAAAAATGTGAGAGGTCCTGTAACAGGACAGGTAAACAGTCTAAGCCTTAGTGCAGAACAAGAATACTGTTGTAAAATGAATAAAACCCATCAACTTGGTCCCCTGACTTCGGGTACATACCTCGGTTAATGACAGCAGTATGTACCTAGAATATTGTAAAGGACAGCTCTCCTGATAAGAGCAGTCCTTTGCGATGGCTCCAGATAGAGGGACTTCCGGGTTTAACACCCAGAAGTCCCTCTGGCGTCCTTCTGAGCAAGCGCAGAAGGACATAGGCCACGGGGTGTGATTGGAGAGATCCATTTGGATCCCTCTGAGGAGAGGCATCCCAAACAGAAGCCCATAAGCTTCTATTGGGTGACGCCACCTGAAGATGGTGTTACCCACCGGGGATGAAATGTGCTTAGTACATATGGGGTATGCGGTAAACTCCCCCGTAAACTGCATTATCAGGGGTTTTACCGCATTATCCCCTTTAGTACATCCCGCCCAATGACTTGTAATATGAACATTGATATTCTTGCAGTGCTAAATAATCTGTGTATTTTAAACCACTGTGCCATTCCTGTCAATAAAAACTGAAATAATCTGTTTAATGCTTGGATTTACATTTTAATTTATCTAAGATATTCCTGTGCTGCACCTTAATGCTATAACCCTCTATGGTTTAAAAGCCCAATATACAATAATTGCATGAAAATGGTTCAACCCTTATTCCCAGTGATTGGTTTACTGCGCCCTTGAGAAAATGGCTGGGATGCCATTTTCCCAGAGATTTGCAGTGATTTGTGCAGCGCTGATGTGGTACTCCAGAGAGACGATTATATATTAGGAATATTGTCATGGCAACTGAGAAACACTAAATGAGTGACACTTCATACCTAGAAATACTGACTGGCAGTAAAAAGCAGTCTTAGCGCTTTGCCCGGCCAGTCTGATCAGACCTACAAATGCATGACCCAGGTTTCCAGTTCATGTATGTACAATGGAAATAAAAATAAATATTTATGAGTATTCAGATTAAAAAAAAAAACAAAAAAAAACCTTTAATTTAAATAAAATATATATATATTTTTCTACTATCTCCTGCAATCCTCAAACTGGGATACTTTGTTAAAGACCCTTCTCAATGCTTTGTATAGGGAAGTATTTATCAGAGAAGCCCAGCGAAATTCTTCGCCCGTTTTGACCAGAGACCGTGTATTTCTCTGCTTAATAAATAAAGCTGAATATGAGAATGAAACACCAATATAAACATAAAAGGTGAAATAAAATATAACCATATTCAAATGACTTTGGCATGAATTATACACAATTTGTTAGAGGTTAAGTACCAAGATGTGTCCATATCACACGATCTTCTAGCCCAAAAGCCATAGTCAAAGTCCAATATAATCCTCCTACGCAGCCTTCAATCCATCTAGTTCTAATTATTTTAGAAGCAAATTTGCAAGGCTGAGTGCATTTTATACTCAATTTTGACTGTTCACCTTACATTGAACTTATGTAACCTGTCGTCTTTTGAGCTTTCAAGCCTAAAGGCAGAAAGAGGGAACACTATACCTCCTGACTGAGGTAAAAGGGCTTATTGATCTAAAGGATGCAATTTGAAACAATTCTGACATTCATTTCTGTCCTGTTGAATCTCAAAAAGCAGCACTCTCTGTGAAAGTGGAGGGAAGTAATGTGTCTGTGTATTTGCTCAGAAAAGGCAGATCTCAAAATTGAGATTTTCAAGGATAAGAAAAGACAGCTTCATTGAGTTCAAATGACAAATCAAGGACATCACAAAGAGCTCTCTTCTAAACACATTCCTGGGTACATTTGCTATGGGAAAATGTCTTGATGCTGCAGGGGACAATTTCACATATTAACACTGCTGCTACCATGGTTGAACAGAAGTAAATAAACTATTTCATTGCTTTTGAAAACTCTCTAGAGAGAATGCACTAATAAGGATTAAGAAACATAATTATGGTATGCGGTCCAAACAACTGTGCATTGAATTTGCATTACCACCGTCAACTGGGTTACATTTGCATAGTGTGCACACAGTCTAAAACCATGTTATATGCAAAAATCAAAAGTTTATTTAAACAAGGGCACAAATAGGGGTTCAGTCTAATGCTGTTGAAACAAAGAGGTTTAAGATAGAGACCGCAAGAAAAAAAGAGAGCACCCACCCAGATAAAGATAGAGAGAGCAAGAATGCAAAAGGAGAGAGTAACAGAGAGACCAAACAAAGGTGAAGAGGGTGGGTAGGCATGCCAAGAGCAACGTCGAGCCTGGGTGAAAGGGGTTTGGCCTAATCATGGGCGGCGTGGCACGCCCCCTTAGTGGGAAAAATAGTAAAAAACATTTTGCGGAGCGGTGCTGTGCGCTGAAGAGGGGGGGGCGCTTTGAGCCCCCTGAGTCCTGCGCATAGCCAGTGGGGTGCGCGATCAGTGTGATTGCTCCCCCTACAGGTATAGCAGACTGCTGTGGCTGCTACTTAGCAGCCGCATGCAGTCTCACAGTGCAGCCCAGCACACGGCAGCGTGTGCTGGGCTGCTGTAATGAAAGAGGGAGTGGGGGCGGTGCCGGACATGGGCCCCTCCAAGAAGCCCAGGCCCAGGTAAATTCATCATTGCCCCGGTGCGGGGACAGCTGCTTCGAAATGCAGCTGCCCCATCTGTTAGTATCACAGCTGCAGAAGTAGCTGCATTACTTACCTCCTCCCGATTGGCCCGGCTACGCATCTGTGACCCAAGGTCACACATGCGCAAAGCCCCCGGGGAGTCCGTGAGAAGGCGGTGGAGGGATCCACTCGGATCCTTCTTCGCATCCCCGGGACTCCGAGGCTACGAGAGCAAGCGCTGTCTGAAGATGTAAACCTTTAGTTTTCGGAGTTTGCTAAATATCAGGTAGACCAATCGGGGGAGTGATTATGAATGGCCCAGTAACATAAATATGCGGAAACCAGCATTCTCGCATGGTAACTGGGCCAATTATTGTTTGATGACTAGGCCTGAGACAGCGAGAGAGAGAGAGAGAGAGAGAGAGAGAGAGAGAGAGAGAGACACAGAGAAACAGAGACACAGAGACACAGAGAGAATGTAAAAATATTGGTAGACAAGTGCAAAAGAGATCTATTTATTAACAATATCCACATAGCAATTGATGTATTAGTTTAAATCTCATATTATGTGAAATTATAAAAATCTCTTTATTAACCCAAAAAACATTGCTGAGACAGTTTAGGATTACTCAGTTGTCCTTGGCAGAGGTGATAAGATGTGTATGCCTTTGGTCCTAGCCATACTGGTCTAGTCTGTGTAGTTGTTTGCAGTACTTGTTAAAAAGGCTTGGCCATGCAACGGTGGCATAGGGCTTGTTACTGCATTGCTCTTTTTATCTAAGTGTCACATATAAAAATCAGCAGAGTCTCCTGGTTCACCCAATTCGCATTTAGACTTAGACACACTCTCGGCCAAAAAAAAAAAAAAAAAAGATTCCAGGTGCTAGCAGAGTTGCACGGGACATGGTGTATATTAGGGGTGAGCGGGTTCGGATTTCTGAAATCCGAACCCCCCCAAGACCCCCTGATCCAAGTCAGGCTCGACTTTTCCCGCCTGACTCGGATCTGAAATCGAGGCAAAACGTCATCATCCCGCCTTCCGGGTCTCACGGGTTTTGGATCCTATATAAGGTACCCGCGTCGGCGCCATTTTCTCACTCAGCTGTGGACAGTGAAGAGGGAGGGTGGGAGTTAGGGCTGGCTGGGCTGTGCAGTGTAGTGTAGTGTTGTGCTGTGCTGTGCTGCTGTTGTCCATAGGGGCTGTGTCCACTCCTCCAAAGTCCATAGGGGCTGGCTGGACTGTGTTGTGCAGTCAGTTGTCCATAGGGGCTGTGTCCACTCCAAAGTCCTGTGCAGTGTCCCAGTCCTAAAGGGGTGCTGTAGTGTTGTCCAGGGGGTGATCTGTCCATCAGGGGTGCTCCCCCCAAATGCAAAAAAAAATTTTTTTCTGTGTTTGTGAATTGATGCATGTGCACTGTGGCTGCACATGCATCATCAAAGGAGCAGCACCAAGCGTGCGCCTGTGTCCCATAAGTAAAGGGCCGGCTGGCTTGTCCGTTAAAGGGTGCTATAACCCCCAGAGGGCACTCCAAAAAACAAAAAAAATATTTTTTTTGTGTTTGTGAATTGTGTGCGCAGTAACAGGACGTGCATCAACAAAGTAGTGCCAAGCATGTGTGTCATAAGTAAATGGCCGGCTGGCTTGACCGTTAAAGGGTGCTGTAACCCCCAAAGTGCACTCCAAACAAAATAAAAAAATATTTTCTGTGTTTGTGAATTGTGTGCACTGTGGCTGCACGTGCATCAACAAAGGAGCAGCGCCAAGCGTGCGCCTGTGTCCCATAAGTAAAGAGCCGGCTGGCTCATTTCTTAAAGGGTGGTGAAACCCACAAAGTGCACTACTCTCCAGCAAAAATAAAAAAATATCTTCTGTGTTTGTGTGTATATGTATATCTGTGAGACTAGATAAGGAAGGACATATCTGTCTTTAAAGTAACCTTCAAAAATACAATTTCTTTGTAACACAAAAACATAGATATTAAAACAGTTATATAAACGCACTTCAGTAAATTCACCAATTGTATTTTAGTATAAGTGGAGGTGTTACCCATAGCAACCGATCAAAATTGCAGAAATAACTTCCTAGAATGAACCAGATAAATGATACATCTCCACTATTGCTGTAAACTTGCAGTTTATGAAATTTACCCCCAAGAGTTTAGGTAAAAATAAAAAAAAATAATAAAAAACACACAATTGGCTGGCAGATTGTTTCATCCAATCTCAAGATCAGCATTTAAAAAATAAATAAATAAATAAAACAAATATTAAAAAAACTAAAATTAATGATTTATTATATATATATATATATATATATATATATATAAAAGACTATTTTCGGGAAATGTTTTGGACGGTGAACAATTCTAGGTTAAATACCAAACATAAAAAGTAGTTTGAGTGTTAAAATCAGGTGGTAAGCTACAGGGAAGTAGGAACTGGGGGGGCAGAGGGGGCAGTTGCCCGCCCCCATGATTGCTGTTGGATGGTAAAAGACTGTTATGCCCCCTCATGAACTTATACACAATAGTGAATGGGGATCAATGTTGACGCCTCTGCAGATATAGGAGTCAGACCACTTATTTTACAACATATTGCATGTAACATTTAAAAATATGAAACATTGTAAAGAGACATGTCAAGAGGACATATTTGTAGGATGGTGCAAATTTATAGTTTGCAGGGTGGCACCGAACACCCTAGCACTGGCCCTAACTCCAGGATATGCAGAAAATAAAAAACCTCTGCACCCACTTGTGTGACAGCACGCTTTATATTAGATATTCTACAATGATGCCCATTAAATAGGACAGTTATTTATTATTCAAGGCAACTTGTTAATATTATATCTTTATAGCATTTTATCTTAATTGTGCATTAAACTTAAGTTCCTCAAAATATAACAGCACACCACCAATACAGAGTATTTCCATCATGTAAATAAAATGGTTAATTTTGTCTTTGTGCCATTTTACTCTTCTTTTCCCTATTGACCACTTTAAGCAATTATAAAATGATTTGCAGCATGTTTACATAAAGATGCAAGCCTGACCGACCAATTATTTTCTGTTCAATAAAATCACGAGTGAAGCTTTACCATTATGAAAGCAATCCAACTTATAAATAACTTTTTAATAGTCTGCAGAGATTACACAGGTTAGAAGAACAAGTAGGCAGATCAATGAATTCACCCACTTCATCCAACTCAGGGCAAGTATAGTCATCACTTGGGTCACGGGAGAAATTAAGTGTAAAGGGCTTACATTATAGTAGATATAAATATCTATGCACACAGATCTCGTCACAGAGTATTGCTAGTTTAATACAATCTACTATTTGTGTAGGACTGTGAATTGAAGTACTAAAAATTATTAAAAAAAACAAATATCACATATTAACATAGTGTCTGATTCAGTACCGAACGCAAGTGTAAAAAACCGACTCAGAACCAGCAATTGACATTGCGTATGCGTATAAACCACACTGCGCGTGTGTTGCGATCGTATTGTGATTACAGACGCTCAGGAGAATCCATTGCAAAGTGAGTGACAGGCTGTCAGCGTTAGGGGGTGGTGACGGGGGAGTGGTCTGAAAAACGCAGGCATGACTGTCCATTTAAACACTGGGCCTGATTCAGAGCCGGACGCTCTTTAAGAGTGCTCGCTCTGAATCAGGGCGTTTTTTTTTTATTTTTTTATTATTGCAGCCTCCTGGACGCTCGCTAAGCTGTGGGTGACCACCAACAGCTTTCGCAGGCGGGCAGGTGATGGTTGCGACCATCGCGGCTTGCAACGAGACCCTTGTGGTAGGGTCTCGTTCCTTTGCGAGCCCCAGAGAGCTTCCTGCTCTAACAGAGCAGGAAGCTCTCCATTGACATCACTGGTGATGCCAGTGGTGCCTCCCACAAACGGCAGGCATTCCTTCGGGAACGCCTCAGTTTGTGCAGCTACCCCCCCTCCCCGCCTACAAAACGGGTCGAGCTGTCGATCAACATTGACAGCCGTCCCTTTTGTAGTGAGTCCCAGAGCGAGAGAAAAACGTTCTACAAGTTACCACAGTAAAACCAACAGTGAAATATGAATGAAGTTTTCATTTATCATCATTTAAGATTTTCATAGAACCATAGTCTCCAATAGGTGCAGGGAATGACAACACTTACATGGTATGGAGAAGTAGGAATGAGGATTGACTGCAGAATTTACTACATATTTACAAACAGGAATGTGGGTATAGGATCCAGATGTCCAATTCCAGTGCTTCGTACATATAAGAAGTGCAGTAAAACCCCCCCAAAATGCCATTTCTGCCCTTAGTACATCCCCCCTGTAAGAGAATGTTGCTGGTTTCTCCATCAGAACATCCTTTTTCCACCCATAATTCCCACACCTATCATAACTGCAACCCAGAATATAATGAATTGACAAAGTGAAATGTAATTAACCGATCTAGAAAACACAACAACACTGTGGGCATAAAGGCAAAGCAAAAGTGATACTTAGGAGTATATATTTACTAAAGTGAGAGTTTTTAGAAGTGGAGAGTTTTTAGAAGTGGAGATGTAGCAACCAATCTGATTCTAGCTATCATCTTCGAGATCAGGGATGGGGAACCTCAGGCCCGGGGGCCATGTAAGGCCCGCGGAATCTTTTGGTCTGGCCCTTGGAGCTTTTTTCTGCTAGCCTCATCTGGCTAACAGGGTACCCAGAATGGCACCCGCGGCCAGGATCTATGCAGCAGTGCTGCCTGGAGCATCCCTGGATGGTTCAGACGGTCACGCCGTTGCCCTTACAGCTCCCTGGAACATCCTCAGGATGCTCCGGGCATTGCTGTAATCACTGGCAATTGTTAACCTACCACTCTATAAGGTCACACGGAGGGGGCGTGGCCTGCACCCAGCCCGCGAATAATGTATATATACCAAAATGGCCCTCAGCAGAAAAAAGGTTCCCCATCCCTGTTCTAGAAGGTGCTAAATATTAAAGTAGAATTAAAGTAGAATCTGATGGTTTGCTATGGGCAATATCTCCACTTCTAAAAAAACACCCCTTTGAGTGAATATATTGCAAGGAAAACTACAGTAGCTACCTCTGAAAAACTGTTCGACTGTGAAAATTGTAGTGGAAGTCATGACTATTTAGTATCTATATATACAGCATAATCTGTTTTCACATGTGTGCAGCAACCAGGCATTCTCTAATAGGCAGCAGTGATTCTTATCCATTAGCACTTTTATTCCCACATACAGTACCACCAGATGTGCAGTAGACAATGTAGTGTCTATCGATGCCCATGCAATAATACTGAACCTTCTAGATACAGAAATTTTTTATAGATCAGCCAGTTTTCCAGATCACAGGTCAGGTGAAAGCAATAAATGTTGTTCAAGGTTGGTTTGCAGAGTCAGTGGGGTGTCAACACTATCTTGCAACTTTCATTTCAAACACAGCAGTAACATTAAAAATGATTTATCAGAACACGGTCGCTGTACAGCTCCGCCCCCTTTCATTTATAGCAAAGGCTGTCTGCCTGTTTCTGTGAACTAAACTTTCAGTTACTGGTGACCAATATATCACTTCACATCATGCCTGCTCTAAAACATTAATATATGCAATCAAACACTCCATAGGAGCTATAGCCCATATAGAGAGAGTAGCACATTTTTACAGTCATAATATAAAAAATGTATCAAGGTACAAATTCCAGTTAAGTATTTTGATAGATAAAAGGTTAGCTGGTTTGTTTATCTTTGGATGATGGCTTGAGATATCAGAGTTATGGAGCGTACACACGGTCAGATTTGTCAGACTTGTCAGATTTGTCAGATGAACGATTGAACGATTTGAACGATTTTTCCAAAGTTTTGAACGATTTGAACGATTTGAACGATTGAACGATTTTTGACTGCATTAAAATGAATGGAATCGTCCAAGTCTGACTGCAAACACATCAGATATCAGAAATCGTTATCTGACCATCGGGAACGCGCATCGTTGATCGTCCATCGTTCAGGCATGTCAGATATGAACGATTTTCCTTCAGATATGAACGACTGAACGATTTTTAAATCGTTATCGTTCATATCTGAAGGAAAAATCTGATCGTGTGTATGCACCATTAGAGTTAAAGCTTGGATATGTACTATTTTAGCACATAGATGTATATTATATTATAACCAGGGTCGGACTGGCCCACAGGGGTATTGGGGAATCCCCTGGTGAGCCCCAAAGTCTGAGGACCTACACCTTCCTCTAGAGATCAGTTTCAAGACTGTGCACTTTAGCTATACATTAAACATATGTTACATTATACTGAACAGAAATATGGTGTATTTTCTACAATGCATTGCTGTTATTAATCTGGTACATTATCATGCATGCACTAGCAGTATTTACTATATATATATTTTTAAAGGGGCCAATCCATACACTAATGGTTAGCCAAGCCCCTCTGGAGGCTAGCCACACCCCTAAGTATTCCTATCATTGCATTCCCCCGGTGGGCTCTTCATGTGCCAGTCCAACACTGATTATAGCTATACATGTGTAACAGCCCACAGAGAAATCAGTTGCAATGATAAAATATATTGATCTTGATTGGTACAACGGAGCAGAATTATTATTAATAATGTTAGCTCTGGAAAGTAGCAGTGCAAGGTTAAACTCTTTCCAATGGAGTGAGCAGTGAACCACTCGATAGATAGGTACATCAGCAAGCCAACAGATCCTGACACTTTGGAATCTGCCCCCAGAGCCAACTGGCTTGAATGAGACTCTCGCCATGCCCTTGAATTCAGTCAATACCATCTGGAAAGATTAAATACTACCAGAAAGGTAACAAATTAAGAATTGGAAGGATGAGGGATTTGCTGACTCAAAAAACTAAACAGAGATCAAATGGAAAGGGGAGAGGGGAAAGGAAAAAACTTAGACATTGTATGGACTAGTTGAGTATTTGATCCCTTATCTTTTCACTACTATCAATTATCTTAGCAGCAATAGGTCAATCAGCCTGCTATGAATATGTTACAAGTTAGTCAGTCTGCTTAATATCAACAAGCCAGTAACTCATTCATATTTTGTCAGATGCCCAGTGCTAAATTAGTCAGATAACAATTAGTAATTTAGATACATGGCAGGTAAGCAGTCTGGGTTTTGCAGTTGTTTAGCAATTTAAGGACAGTATGCATCATGTATCACAGATACGTTGCAATATAGCCCATCCCTATTCTCGTGCATACTGGTATATTTTAATGCCGGCATGCAGCAATACTCTGGTGACAGCTGGTGCGCACTCTGACCGCCTCGGTGCCCCTGCGCAATGGAGGTGTGCCCGAAAAAGGGGGCATGGCCTGAAGTAAAGAGGCATGGCTTTTGCAGGGATCCTGATGATGTCACTCTGGGAGCAGTCCAGCACCGCCGGAGATACTGGGCTGCCGCCGGAGATTGGGAGCCAGGAGCTGAGTGCTGCAGGAGAATATCACACTGCAGGAGAATATCACACTGCAGCACCCGACTCCTATCACTGCAGAGGAGCCGGCATTTTGGTGTCATCCCCTCCGAGGGTGACACCAAGGTGTGGCCGGCACACCCCTCATGATGCCACTGTGACAGCTCTTCTGCTATAGAGTTGTCCTGGTGAAGAATAGATAGCGAAGTTTATGACCTGGGAGTCCTAATGCTCATGTACAGCCATCAGTCAGGTTATGCACTAGCTGTGTGATAAAGAGAGGGATCCTGCCAATAGACTATGGGCCTGATTCAGAGCCGGACACTCTTTGAGAGCACTCGCTCTGAATCATGGCGTCCCTGTTTTTTTTATTAAAGACGGCCTCCTGGCCACTCGTTAAGCTGTAGGTGACCACCCACAGCTTTAGCAAGCGGCCAGGTGATGGTCACGACCATGTGGTAGGGTCTCATTCCCGCAAGTCTCAGTGAGCTTTCGGCTCTAATAGAGCCGGAAACTCACCCACTGACATCACTCATGATGTCAGTGGGGCCGCCCTCAAACGGCAGGCATTCCTTCGGGAATGCCTCCGTTTGGCCAGCCACCCCCCCTGCCCGCCTCCAAAACGGGGCAAGCTGTCAATCACAATCGACAGCTGCCCTGCTTTGGTGAGAGACCCGTAGCGACGGAGCATCCTTTGCTGGCCGGGTCTCGCACATACGCACACTGGAGCCGGCTCCGGCATGCACAGTGGGGGACCATCGACCCGCTTGCGAGCGCTGTGTGCTCTCGAGTGGGTCTGAATCAGGCCCGATGTCCAATAAGAAGCCCATATGCTTCTATAGGCAATACCATCTATTGACTGTGTTAGCTATAAAAAGACACGGGTTTCATACTTTCCTTGAATTTTATGGGGTGTGCTAGGCCGCAGAATAAATTTGCTGCAGACTATTTTAATACATATAGGAATCCATATGTATTATGGTAAACTTCCAAAAACAACAGAGATATCATAATAATGCTCTGTTGCTATAAAATTGCCATAGTCTTGTGCCTCTCATCATCTACATGTGGTATATGACATGCAAGATGATATATTTGCAACATCAAGACCAAGATGCCAGATAATTGGTAACTAAATTAGTTTTGAACAACGCTAGGCTGGGCTTTCTTTGATATGGTCGAATCTGATGCGGTCAGAAACACCCAGCGTGCAACTGCTGAAAGATAATCTGTCAGCAGCCGCCAATCCCACAGGGACCTACCCGATCCCTCTGCATCTCTAGTCACAGTGATCGGCAGGTCAGTGGCACCCCCACCCAGTGGCTGCTGAGAGTAGCAGTCACCAGAGTATACACCTGGGGGATGCAGAGAGAAGCAGCCGCCAGGTAAAAGTACTGACAGCAGCGTCTTTACCCTTCACTGTACAGGAGCAGCCTGTTCCCTCACTGTGTGTAGCCGGCAACTGCGGAGAGAAGCAGCCACTGGGGTACAGAGCTGAAATTTGGCATGATCGGGTAGAACTGTCGCTAGGGGCTGCATGCCAAAATTCAGGGCAAAAAAAAAGGATTTGGGAGTAATCTAAAAAGTTCCAACTGTCAGTTTTTTCTGACACTTTCAGTTAGGACCACTTTTCTGCTGTTCTCTAAGGGGGATTTTTGGGAAGGCATAACTCAGGGTAGGGGGCAAATTTAGACTTGGGGTTTGTTTTATCAGTTAACTATGTTTCCAGGGTAGGGCCTTTTTGGGTTCAGGTAATTGAGAAAGTTACAGTTTTTAAACTATTACCTCACAAATGCGCCATTATACAGATAGGAAATTTCTCTCGGGGTTAATGTACCTAATCGGTAGATCCACTGAGCTTCACACTACAATAACCTAAGTCCTCTCTATTCCCTCCACGTATTGATTTAGGGATGTGGTCTATAATTATATGTCTTATGGTAGATAAAGAGAGGATTAAATGAGAATTTGGGTCTCCATTGTTTTATATAAACTCTGTACTCAATTATGTGACCTGTGATATTGTGTTGTTAAAATTGAGCTTTAGAAGTTGATATCCAGCAGATATGTGGCCCTATATGTGTTCCTTTTGAATACATTTGATACTTTTTATATTGCTATATCATGGCCCTGTTTTTTATGTTTGTTTACAGCGGTTACCCTATCGACGGGAAGGTGGATATGATGTCATTATGGAGCGCCTCCCTTCTGGACACCGGGACCCGCAGCTGCTAAACATGGTGTTTTGGTGGCGATATAAGTAAACTTTTGTATTAATGTTTTATGTCCCGACGATGGAGCAATAAAATAGCTCCGAAACGTTGATCTATTACCTGGACGTTTGGATTCATTATTGACCTGAGTGCCGCGGTCTCTGGTGATATAGATATATATATATATATATATATATATATATATATTAGGGATGAGCGGGTTCGGTTCCCTGAGAACCGAACCCACCCGAACTTCGGGGATCCGGGGCGATCCGAGCCCAAGCTCGGATCTCCCTGTCTGCCCCGGATCCCTCTCCCGAGGCAAAACCTCGAGATCTGCTGTCGGATCTCGAGGTTTTGCCTCGAGCGGCCATTTAAAAAAAAATGCCTTTGCCTTTAATGGGCAAAGTGCTGATTGGCTGACAGAGCCGTCTGTCACGGCTCTCAGCCAATCAGCATTATGGTGCTCATTTGCATGTAGCACGGACTCGTGAGATCCGTGCTACATGCATCTGTGTGATTGACAGTGACACAGAGCACAGATGGGTCAGTGAGACCCGTCTGTGCTGCTGTGTATTTCAATGACACAGATGCACGCACGGACCAGGAGATCCGTGCTACTTGCATCTGTGTCATTGACACAGAGCACTAACGGGTCCGTGAGACCCGTCTGTGCTGCTGTGGTAAATAAAAAAAAAAAAACCTGTGTAAAAAGAGAAAAAAATGGCGTCCTCCCCCCCAAAAAAAGAGCAACCAGCCCCGGGCATTAGTGACCCAGTGCTGGGTGTGCTTAAATACAGGGGACAAACGACGTAGGGGTCCCCTGTACTTAAACACAACCAGCACCGGGCTAGTCAGAACCAGAGCTGGTTGCCAAAATACGGGGGACAAACGACGTAGGGGTCCCCCGTATTCTGCGCAACCAGCTCTGGGCTCTGATCCGGTCCTGGTTCTGGAAATACAGGGGAAAAAAATGAGTAGGGTTCCCCTGTATGTTCCAGAACCAGCACTGGACTTTTTCTAGCGGGGGGCTGATGCCACAGCCAGGGGAGCCCTTTCACCGGGCCCCCCAGCCGCAGCATCAGCCCTGACCGCTAGTCAGCCCAGGCCGGGGATCCCTGGAGAGCTGGGGACCCCCCCAATAAAGGGGTCACCCTCTCCAGGGCACCCCAGGCCCAGGCTGATAGCCCGGGGCTATCCCCGCCACCCCTGGTGGCGGTGGGTGGCGGGTTGATTGTGTGGTGTGGTGTAAATAAAGAATATCAAACATTGTCTTTACAAGTAGAACTGCAAGTCCCAGCAAGCCTGCCCCGCATGCTGGTACTTGGAGAACCACAAGTACCAGCATGCAGGGCATTAAGGGCCCACTAGTACCTGTAGTTCACCTGTAAAAAAATGTTTAAAAAAAACACAGGACACACACACCGTGACAGTATAAGTTTATTAAACATACATACACACACACACACACACACATGTACACATACTCACCTATGTAACCTGTAGCATCGGTCCACTTGTCCGGTAAAGTATCCATAGGGGACCTGTGAAAAAAAACATACTCACCATCTCCTATGCGAGGTTCTGTCCTCTTCGTTCCAAAGTAGGCATCCCCGGACTTGGCAAAAAAAAAAAAACGAAAACGCGATCCACGAACTTAGTACCGTTCTATAGAACGGTACTTCCCGAATGAGAGCTTAGCGGCGGGGTATCACCATGGAAACCCCGCTGCTAAGCGTTCATTGGCTGAGAGAGGCCATCTCCCGTCTCTCTCAGCCAATGAACGGCTCCCTCCATTGTAGTCAATGCTGGGAGCCGCAAGGTTATTAAAGTTTACCCTGCGGTTCCCACCATTGACTACAATGGAGGGAGCCGTTCATTGGCTGAGAGACGGGAGATGACCTCTCTCAGCCAATGAACGCTTAGCAGCGGGGTTTCCATGGTGATACCCCGCCGCTAAGCTCTCATTCGGGAAGTACCGTTCTATAGAACGGTACTAAGTTCGTGGATCGCGTTTTCGTTTTTTTTTTTTTGCCAAGTCCGGGGATGCCTACTTTGGAACGAAGAGGACAGAACCTCGCATAGGAGATGGTGAGTATGTTTTTTTTCACAGGTCCCCTAGGGATACTTTACCGGACAAGTGGACCGATGCTACAGGTTACATAGGTGAGTATGTGTACATGTGTGTGTGTGTATGTATGTTTAATAAACTTATACTGTCACGGTGTGTGTGTCCTGTGTTTTTTTAAACATTTTTTTTACAGGTGAACTACAGGTACTAGTGGGCCCTTAATGCCCTGCATGCTGGTACTTGTGGTTCTCCAAGTACCAGCATGCGGGGCAGGCTAGCTGGGACTTGCAGTTCTACTTGTAAAGACAATGTTTGATATTCTTTATTTACACCACACCACACAATCAACCCGCCACCCACCGCCACCAGGGGTGGCGGGGATAGCCCCGGGCTATCAGCCTGGGCCTGGGGTGCCCTGGAGAGGGTGACCCCTTTATTGGGGGGGTCCCCAGCTCTCCAGGGATCCCCGGCCTGGGCTGACTAGCGGTCAGGGTTGATGCTGCGGCTGGGGGGCCCGGTGAAAGGGCTCCCCTGGCTGTGGCATCAGCCCCCCGCTAGAAAAAGTCCAGTGCTGGTTCTGGAACATACAGGGGAACCCTACTCATTTTTTGTCCCCTATATTTCCAGAACCAGGACCGGATCAGAGCCCAGAGCTGGTTGCGCAGAATACAGGGGACCCCTACGTCGTTTGTCCCCCGTATTTTGGCAACCAGCGCTGGTTCTGACTAGCCCGGTGCTGGTTGTGCTTAAGTACAGGGGACCCCTACGTCGTTTGTCCCCTGTATTTAAGCACACCCAGCACTGGGTTACTAATGCCCGGGGCTGGTTGCTCTTTTTTGGGGGGGTGCACGCCATTTTTTTCTTTTTTTACACAGGTTTTTTTTTTTTTTTTTACCACAGCAGCACAGACGGGTCTCACGGACCTGTCATTGCTCTGTGCCAATCACACAGATGCATGTAGCACGGATCTCCCGGGTTCGTGCTACATGCAAATGGGCACCATAACGCTGATTGGCTTCCTGTCTGCCACTGCAGTGCCACTCCTAGATGGGCCACGTGTTTGTGCCGCCCCCTTGTGTCGCTTAGCATAGTCATCCAGCTTCCTCGGTACAACCTTTTGGCCTAAAAACAATATTGTGAGGTGTGAGGTGTTCAGAATAGAGTGGAAATGAGTGGAAAGTAATGTTATTGGGGTTATTAATAGCGTAGGAACAAAAAAAGGCCCATTTATGTGATTTTAGCGGGTTTTTTTTATTTTTTAAGAAAAAATCCAGATCCAAAACACAAAACCCAGAACCCAAAACACGGAAGGGTGGTTTTGGCAAAACCAATCCAGATCCAAAACACGAAGAAAGATCCAGATCCAAAACCAAAACACAAAACACGAAAAGTGTCCGGTGCACACCCCTAATATATATATATATATATATACATACACACACACATACACACATATACATATATACACACACACATACAAACATAGATATACATATTTTTAAATAAAAGTGTGTTGGTTAAGTTTTAGATAGATCTCCTTGACCAATTCAATCATAAAAAAACACAATTTCTGAGTGGTTTTTCGAAATATTAGCCAGTTAAGTGGTTAAAGGATCTAAATTCATAATAACATTTCACCTTGATATCAATTTCTACTGAAATGTTCTTGTTATTTACAATAAATAAGCTTTTTCTCCACAAGCTTTACTTGCGTAACTCGTTCCCAATACCTACAATTTCAGTCATGCACTTTTATCGTTTATAATACTACATACTATGACAGCCACACAATATCACTCCAGGAGTAAGGTAAATACCTAAGAGTGGTGGGAATCAAGGGGAAAGTAAACAGTTACAAGACAGAGACATTTACTGCTGGCATCATATTATTTAGCACACAATACTGAATAAGTAATAATTAGGTGTTTTGTTTTTTCTATGATAGCAATTACAGTATAGTGTTATGTTTTGCTATTACTCATATTGTATCTTGCTTTAATGGGAAGTAGGCAAAATTTAGACAGTCAAATCTTAGACAATCAAAATGTCAATTGACAATGTTGACAAACAAAAAGGTCATAAAGGTAGACAGGGTCATAAAGGTCCACAGTTAAAATGTAGACAATGAATAAATAAATGTCGATATTCAAAATGTTGACAGGGTCAAAATGTAGACAGTTAAAATATCGAAAGTCATAATAAAATGACACACCTGCAACTGACGGCCTGAGCTTCAGACTCCTCAGAACCGAGGGGTTTACACATTGCAGTGTGGGAGCAACAAAATAGTTACATTTAAGAAAAAAAATGTGTGTGCCCCCTCCCTAATTCTAAAAAGTTCCAGACATTTCATGTTCCTCTTTTGACAGTTGTTTAACTGCATTCTACATGGTTTTATTTCATTATGCCACCATAAAGTCAGAAGCTGTGGTTATACCCAATCACACTAACTCAAAATAGCTGTGGCAACTATCCCCGATCACATTACTTAAAGTAGACCTTAAACTAGTTTGCAAAACTCCTGGTGAAAAGTCTGGGGCATGTGATCATATAAATCCAGATCAAGTGGGGTTCATCCCATGACAACAAGCCCTAGATAATATTTGCAGAATAATTCATTTGATTCACACATCAATTTCCAAAAAGCCTCCTATTATGTAGTTGACTTTTCGGTGTTTAAAGCCTTTTGATCAGGTCTACTGGACTTTTATGCAAAGAGCCTGCTTCATTTTGTCTTTGAAGACACATTCCTCAGGGGTATAGTTGTATCTTATTCACAACCTACATTCTTAGTACAAATAGCTTTACCTCCCCATCCTTGAATATTTGCAATGGAAGTTGGCAAAGCTATCCATTCTCCGCACTCATTTTTGTGTTACTTTTGGAAACTTTTGCCCGTAAAACACAGGACCTCTTTCACATCTCCAGAATGAAGGTTGGTCTTTTTGAACACAAGGTTGTATAATGTATGGACAACATCCTCAATACCATAATTAATTAATTAAAATCACTACATAATCTCAATTGAGAAATTACCTATTTTGGTTAGTTTTCCCATTTCAAAATGAGTGCAGAAAAGACTGGCAGTCTGACACCCACTCATAAATTACAATTATACTCATCCTTAAAATTCAAGTGTCAAGATTGTTAATTGTTAATCACCAGAAGCTTTGGTCCAATAACAATCCCAAAGTATTTTTTTTTCTTTAAAAAATGTAACTTTATTTTAATTACATGGGCAGGTCAAACAAATGAGATTAAAATATATGTATTTCACACTCTCCCAGTTGGGATTTAGGAGAAGTGCAGAGAGTAGGAGGGAGAGGGTGGAGAGTGGGAGTGGCAGCCGGCTCAGGTTGACCTGGCAGATGCAGGGTGCTTAACTACTAGATCAAGATAAATATCTGATCCTGAACATAGGTTTCCCCCCCTTTACCAATATCTCCAGATAGTGCACTGCACTTGAAAACATCTGTTGGTTCAGGTCCCCATCCAAAGGCTTGTTTCTTTGATCTGTCAGCTCTTGGTGGTTGCTAATGCTCCCATTACAAACTCTCATGAGTTGGCCTGGGAGAGTGATATTTGGGCCCAAATGAGGTCCAGTGTTGTCACTTCCTCCTTTTGTATGTGTATTTAGAAGAATGCTTCTACAGCTATATAAAATCTTCATCTCTTTTAGCATGGTTGTGCATGAGATGACCCTGTATTCAACATTTTGGGCACTGCCCAAAAATAGCCCTTCTATGGAGAAACATCCACCAACATTCTTCACACACTATGTAGGATCAGGTGCACTATGGTCCTTCTTACTCCCTCCTTCCCAGACACATCTCCAATAGCCGCAAGCATACTCAATACCTAAAATGACCTATATGTAATGCCATGAAGTCAGATATCTTCTTTTTAAAAAACAAATCAAAATTCCCATCCTTAAGATTCATTATTAATAGGGTTTGGTGTCTCTCTTGAATAGAATACATATCATACAGCCTTATTTATCAACAAGTTTTATCACTCGCTGTGTGCGATAATGGGGCTCCAGCCAATCAGCTCCTAACTGTCGTCTGGGTACTTGTATACTTTACGGACTCATTGCAGAGAGAACCAAATGAATGTTTTAAGTGGTACTTGTGTACTTTACATACACAAGTACTGAAAGTTGTCCCCACCTAAAGAAGAAAGTTGTCCCCTCGCGGGCTCGCTGCACTTGCCACGCTTCGGGCTCGGTGGCTCGCTACACTCGCCACAAGGTTATATTCCCCCTCTATGCCCACTTGGATAGTAGGGAATAACACTGGACACTGGGAATGACCCTGGACACTGGCTGATGATGTCAGGGTCTTCTCCGTGAAGGGGATTTAGACATTACCATGACTGATAATGAGTGTAGGACACTTGGGTTCTCTCTGCAATTAGTCTGTAAAGTACACAAGTACCGTCATCTGTTTGAAAAATGACAGTTGGGAGTGGATTGGCTGGAGCACCATTTATCATACACAGCGAGTTTTATCACTCGTTGACCAATCTCTGAAATCTGGTTCCCATAGCTCAACATGTTTTTTATGGGTAAATTTACTAAAGTGAGAGTTTTTAGAAGTGGAGATGTTGCCCATAGCAACCAATCAGATTCTATTTAACATATAAATAGCACCTTCTAGAAGATAATAGCTAGAATCTGGTTGCCATGGGCAACATCTCCCCTTCTAAAAACGCTCACTTTAGTAAATATACCCCTTAGTCTCTGTTTACACCCAGAGAAATCATTTCTGCTATTTGAGGGGGGGAGGTTAGCCACTGTTTAGATGAAGTTATAGCTGTATAAAAAAACATTTTTAAATTGCTTTACACCCATGAAATAAAATAATTACCATCTGTAATCAAAGTTAGTAAACTACTATAGCCCCTTTCGTTATTAGATCTGGTTCAACCTGGGTGCTTGAGATGTGAGACATAAACAATAATTTCTATGTTTTCTCAGCTTAAATATTCGAGAGGCTGGAGCACAGTCAGGATTCCTAAACACCGGATAGAGCTGCAGACAGTTCCACAGTTCCTACAAAAGCACTTTCAAAATGATAATCTGCACATCTCAGACAAAATGGCTTTACAGAGCATGTACTGAAAGCTCAGTGCTATAAGGTTAATTACACTTCACCTAGTTAAAAGATGGAAATGAAATGGTGCCAATGTCTTTGAAAAGTCCTCTGGGTAGTGTCTGAATCAGTCCAGCCATCAGTGTTTTCTCTCTGCTACGCTGATGACTAAACCACTGATTTTCACAAGCCAGCTTCCAGTTCATCCCAATAATTCAATTGTTCACCTTGATAATATTCATATCATGAGCACTTTTATTACTGTATTACTGAGTTATAAAGTAAAGTTTTCGATTTCCTACATGGAATAGTTCTATTTTAGGTGTCATGTACTGTACATAGGGCCTGATTCAAAGATTGACGCCAGGACCGTCACTATAGTGGTGCGACCAGTGCCATGGCATAGGGCACCGCAGGGCAGGGGCGCTGTTTGGGCCTATCAATTTTCTGTTTATTATCATTCTCACTTGTAACTTCCTTTTCCTTTATCCCCAGCATCTCCTGGCCTCCCCTATCTCTTCCATGGCCCTTCCCCATGAAGCCATAGCCCTTTTTCAGGTGTCCCTATTTAAAAAATGGGGGAGGGCAATGCTCTCTCTGGCACAGGGCACCAAAAAAAGTCTAGTTATGGCTCTGATTGACGCTATAGCACAACCCCTGCCTCTTTGTATGCAGCGGCTGTGCTAAAGCATGAAAAAGCTGGAGGAGGCAGCCTGTGGCCGGCTCCTGTGATCCGATGGCTGCGTCTGAAGTTGCAGAATGAGGTCAACTGCAAAATCACGCTTCCAGGGCAAGCGTAGCTGCATCCAAAGACGCAGCCACTGACTGCGGCACACCCAGAAAACAGGGCAGTAATGCCCCTGTTTTCTGTAACACTCCCTGCTGTATCCCTAAAAGCCAGCAGCAAGTGAATCATTCTGAGGCTTTGGAGCATTGCAGCCAGTGTAACAGAAACATCTGCACATGTGCAGTGCCGTAACTGTGCAAAAACAGATCTGCAAACATTGGAGATTTACTAAATTATGTAATAAACTTTGGCTTGCTTGTAGACAATTTATGACAAGATAGAAGTTCTGCCTTCCTTGCCCTGCAGTGCATCCCCTGCACTCCTGGTAATTACATCCCTGTTCCACTCTGTGCATTAACAGATGTTCCATCAACATTTTTTATGCAACTTAATCAGTAAATGTCCTGCAAAGGTTTCACTTGCCAATTAAAACAAGCAGTAACCGTACCATGCCATACCCACAAAATGAAAGGGGGGATGTGATCTATAAGCTTTTAGAAAGTGACAAATAGGGATGGGTCCATACAGCTCAGTTGTAAATGTGTGTGTGTTTGGAGGGTTTAATTATATTCCTATTTCACCCAGGTTTTGTTTATTTAATTTTTTTTTTTAGATCATACTGCTAATGAAGTGAAGTGTGGTATGACATGCCTACTGTATAGAGCAGGAGTGGGCAATTATTTCAGCTAGGGGACCAGTTACATTTTAGCTATATGTATGCTGTGATTGGGCTGCAATATAAAAGTCACAGCTCACAACTGTTTATTAAGAGGACAGATATGTTCTATTAGCTGTCTATATAGTCAGCTGCCACTGCCAGCATATATGCAGAGTTGCACTGTCTGCTCTGCCAGCATCAGCTATTTCTGGGGCAGCAGTGTGTGGCAAGTATCTGATGTGGGAGCTAGTAGTGCTTGCTGCTCAGAGGAGTTCTGGTTCCTCCACTCTGCTGCACTGCTGGTCACTCGGCAGATCGCCCGCACAATGCAAACTGGTGGGAGGCAGTGGGCAGACCGCAATTGCCTCATGGGCCATGGGCTAGAGATAGATCGCAAGTGCATCAGCAGGTGCGTACACCTGATATATTTGAACAACGTCATTCACAGACATATCAGGTTGGCCCTGCAGCACGGCCAATGCCAATACTTCTGAAAAATATATTGGTGCATCTGGCTGTGTGTACACGGGCGACCCGCTGACCGCCTATACACTTGCTGCAGGTACCGCCCACACTGACATCACAACTGGTTAGGCAAATTTAAATGCCCACGCAGTTGTGATGTCAGCCTACACACATCGAGCAGCCGATTGGTTAAGTGTATATTGCTTACGAAGCCGCCACTTACGGCAAATCGTTCTGCTGAACAGTACATCATCAAAGTGTGTACCCAGCATTAGATTGTGGGACATTGCTACTAAGCATACCTTTTAAAATTTCTATTGAGACACAGAGCCGTAAGTAGACTCTTTACCTTGTGCCAGAAAGAGCATTGGCGCCCTCATAAAATAGTACACAGGAAAAGGGCCATGGCCTCATGGGGAAGGGCTGGGAAGAGATAGGGGAGGCCAGGAGATGCTGGGGATAAAAGAAGAGGAAGCTACAAGTGAGAATGATAATAAACAGAAAAATTGACAGGCCCAAACAGCGCCCCCTGCCCTGCGGTGCCCTGTGCCAAGGCACAGTTCACACCACCCTAGTTATGGCCCTGTTGAGACATTAAAGGTTATATTAATTAATTAGTATATCTATTAGTCATACAGACCTACATTTTATCCTGTTCACAATTGCTTCTGTCAGCTAATTTTTTCCCTATGTATCGACCAAATACTGGAATACTAATCAAGAGGCTGTTTGATAAACCAACTTCTTCACTTCTTTAACCTTGCACTTGCTCAAGGTTGATTTGATAATTTCCCATTTGCAATATAAATAAATGGAAAAAAAGAGGGAATCAGAAGCTTACTTCCCATAAAGGGATTTATTGCCAAAATTTGCATTGAGTCTGCAATTATTGAGAGGTACTTTTGGTATAATATGTAATTAGAATAGCTCCTATTTGACAGCATAAATCATAGGTAGCTCATAAATTTCCTTTAAATCAGCTTGTCTGATATGAGTGGGTCAACTAGACTGTGAGTGTAGCCATTCGCTAGAGCTGCAGAATAACGCATTACTGATTCATTGCAGTATGGGAATGAAGGACCTCACAACACTGCGGAGAAAAGAAGAAAAATAACTCAAATTATTTACTATATCAGTCTGATTTTCAAAAATCTAAAACTTGATTGATGCAGTATTGAGACCCATTAATTTTATCTCAAGACTGATGTATTTTCTTATTAAAAGAAATTTGTGTTTTAAAGTATGTATTTTCAATGAGGTTCCTTACATACATACATACAAAACATGCCTGGTACTCTCATCTTAATTGAAATTGAGGTCATCAGTGTAAGTGCAAAAATTAACTTTCATCATAACTAGTTTGCCATATATATCAGTAATTCATCCTGTCCTTTTGTTTGGATTTTATTATAAATGTGTGTGAAATGCATAACTAATATACTTTCTCTATAGTAAGTGCAATCGTCCAGATGATGTGAATTTCAGATCAGAGCCAAGAAAGTAAAAGACTAGTCAGAATTTCTGATTCATTGTGTTGTAATGATTGGTTATGGTTTTTCTTCCTTATTTTCAAGTTTCATAGTAACTGGACATTAAACACCCCAGGCAAATTTAAATTAAGTGACCATTTTGTAGACATCAGCTCAGCTAAGTGCCACATACACTGTATGTAAATTGATACACAGGAATGGGAAAGGGTTGGAACTTGAAAGTAGATGGTAGAAGACCAACACATTTCAAACATTGATACATGGTATGACTATTTAACAGCATACAATACTGTTGGGAAGTGTTTAATTAATCAAATGAAGCCAATAGTATTAGTACAATGAATATAAACATAAAAACACACACTACAGTAGTGTATTTTACATATTAAGGAAGTTGCAGGATTTCCAGTACCAATACTAGAACCACAAAAGATAATTACAAAAAAATGATATATATATATATATATATATATATATATTTTTTTGATTATATATATATATATATATATATATATATATACACACACACACACATACATACATACATACATACATACATACATACATACATATATACACCTCACATTTAATCCAAAAAATACTTTCAGCCGGGATGGGTATGGGGTGCCGGTGTTTGGGATCACGGCGGGCAGAATCCCCACTCTGGCAACCCGACAGGGTTATAATACAGACACTTGTTGGTCAGCATTCTAACCCTCCCCCTCTCCTTACACTCCCTCCCCCTCTCCTTAATGCCTAAACCTAACCCTCCCCCTAGTGCCTAACTCCAACCCTTCCCCTAGTGCTTAACCCCTAACCCTCCCCCCAACCCTGCTACTTACCTTCAGGATTCCAGCAGTCGGGATGCCGGCGCCAGCATTCTGAGTGCCGGAATCCCCGTGGTAATAAGTAACCTAGTACACAATAATATTGTGAATATTCAAACATAGATTTGTAATATTCTAAAGATTTATTGCTTTTATGCAGTACAGTTTTACATTTACGTTTAGATTCACAATTTAACATACACATAACTACCAAGTTCACCATAAGGTTAACAATTTAACAATTTGATAATGACGATTTCTAAATGAAAACAAGCATTTGTAGTGACCATGGGAGCAGTGGTGGATTTTGTCTAGGGGCTGCGAGGCTGCAACCCCCCCAGCAAAGTCCACCACCTCAGTGTAGTCAGTGCAGTTTGTGACTGCACTGGCTACACTGTGACTGGCAGTGGCTTCCTATTGGAAGCGCCACCTGCCAGTCACACATACACAACAGGCAGCCCCAGGGGTAGGTGCCTCCTCTTCCTGGGACTGCCAATCCGGGCTGCTTTCCACCAGCCATAACTGGCTCCTTGGGGCTGCAGACAAAGCATGCGCATGGGTGGTGACATGCGCATGCGCGGCTCCCGCTGCTGGTGTGCATGTGCCGGTCCCGGCGCCAGACAGATCGATTGCGCAGGTGCTGGGACCCAGCCAGGAGCCAGTGCATGACCCTGCCCTTTTCAGTGGTGGCAGCCCCCCTTATCAGAGAGGGTAGGAGCCGCTGCTGCTTGGGAGACTTAGTTATGCGTTATAGTTGTAGGCTTTGTTACATTTATTGAATATTCTCAAGACCCACTTTTTTATCAAAGCTTTCCAGCTCTCACACTAACCTATTGCTCCATAGTCACCATCTCTTCCCTCTGTATCACCCTAGTCTGTCTGCCACTAGCCTTTAGACTGTCAGCTCTCATGAGCAGGGCCCTCATCCCTCATATGCTTTGTCTTCCCTCACTTACACCATCATCCTGGCACTACCTGACAAAGGACCTACAGTATCTCTTTGGGATGCAATCGGGAAACCAGCTGACGTGATCACGACAGTTGTCTTCTCGACTGCTTTATCCCAGCGTGGGTTAAATGACAGGCGTCTATATCTAGACGCCTGTAATTTTCCTAACGCAGGGAGACAGGCACCCCCCGGGATGCCGGGTGGCTCGAGCGGACAGCCGTAGGGGGGGGTTAGGTTTAGTGCACCCGGGTGGGACTTAGGGTTGGGCACCCCCCGGGGAGGGTTAGGCTAGGGAGAGGGAGGGTTAGGCACCCCCGGGGGGGACTTAGGTTTAGGCAGCGGGGAAGGGGGGGTTAGGGATAGGCACTTACAGGGGGAATTAGGGTTAGGCACTTGGCAGGGAGGTTAGGGTTAGGCACCCCTAAGGAGGGTTAGGGGGGTTAGGTTAGTTATAACTTACCTGAGGACGACCGGGATTTCCAGCGCTGTCAGGCTGCCGATGCCAGAATCTGTTCATCTGTCGGGCTGCCGCTGCTGGGAATCGAACCATGCGGCCGGTGGTATTTTATACCGATTCCATCTCTTTGGTTCTGCCACCATGTGGCTTATTTGAGTATTATAACTGGTGATGCAGCAATGTTTATAAACCATGCCAATATTCTATACTGCAAATCACTTTGTTCTTATTTTGTGTATGTACTTTGTAAGCTGCAATGGACCCCCTGTGGTGCCATATAAATAAAGGATCATAAAAATAATAAACACATTGATTAGAACATTCCACTGTCCCTGGGTTTGAAGAGAAGTTAATTGAACATTTAGTGATCATGCATTTTATCTGTAAAACCATATAGGATGAATATAGCTTATGTACTTTGGAACCAATATAAACTAGTATGAAAAGAGACCATCATAAGGTTTATCTCAGATACTGTATATAGACAATTGTACTAACCTTTGGAGTCCAAACAAATATCATAAGAAACCTTGTTTTTCTGTGTGTGTCTGTGTCTGGCATGAGATGAACACACAGTGGACATAGAAACTAAGCATGATGGGACATTATACCAATTCTAACCAGTTATCTTGAGAGGTTGAACATAGTAGATAAATAAGAATATATAAAGACATTGACTGTTCATTTGGATTTAACTGAGACAGAGAAGCTTGCAAGACAAATCGGTGCTCAGTTTTGCATTGGCGATCTAAAATCTGTGATCAACATTAATGATCAATGATGGACATTGATGATTGACAAGGATCCAGATCAGACTGAATTGAAAATAAATAAGTGTATCACCTTGGTCCTACATGACCAGGGGACAATAGGAGCGAACTTGAAATAGGCCCACCCAAAATGGAAGTGCCCATAAAGGACATCGAAATAACATCAGTATTGCATTTGTATTAGTTGCATGCATCTAATATTATCTGCTAGATAATTCTGTTTAAAAGTCTATTGCTGTGACTTCTATTCTGATACTGCTATGATTTTCTCTTCTCTGGTTTACATTCTCTTCTATTCCATTTTCTATATTGCATACAGTATTACTGTTCTAATTTGAAGATTCATGCTAGCCATGCACAAGGCAATATTTATATCTATGGGCCTGATTCAGAGATGTTCTGTATAGACATCGCCTCTGCAAAAGCCGCAGGAGGCATCTTGTGTAAAAAGACGCCCACTGCAGGCTTCCGTAAACCACTGGCGGCATCCAAAGATGCAGCATTGGATCAAATATCTGAACATCGGGCGGCCATCGTACATCTCAGTAGCTCTCAGGTTACTCAGGATGTCCGGCAAAATCACGCTACCGGGGCCAGTGAAACTGCATCAAAGGTCACAGTCATTGGCTTGGACATGCCCACATTTTCTACAATGGCCCACCTTCCGAACTCCAAACTGCTGCAGACTGTCACTAACCCAACATCTGCAGCTGCACTGCCTCCCACATTGTTACACCAAATCTGCACATGAACAGTGTGGCTACTGCGCATATAAGAAAAATTCAGCAAACAACTCTGATTTATGCCTTACAGTATGGCAGAGATTTGTTTCATGTGTATGGACCAATTTCTTTTGTCTGTTGGCGATTTCATACAATTACAAACATGGATTATCACATATGTTTATTGATCTTTCCATGCATCGTCTCTTTTTCTATGTTCTATTCACTTACAGTATGCAGTTGTTCTTTCAAGTTTTATAACGGTTTCTTTACGATCCTTAATAACTGTGTGCTGTCTCCAGTTCACATACTTACTATTGTTGTTACTAATCAATGTTATTCTTTCAATGGTTCAAATGCTGCCAACAATTTTTTTGAATGTAATATAAATAAATATACCATTGTAGTTTTGGCAACAAACATTGTATGGTTCATACTTGCCAGAACACCCCTTCAATCTGGGACAAACATGAATTACACAGGTTCTGTGGCTAGCTAAATTGAAGTCTGGATTTCACCTGGTTTTAGTCAGCCACAAAATCAAGGTATTATGGCCCCTGAGGCCTGTACCGATTCAGGTGGAGGTGCTGCTATTATCTAAAGCAACCGGTTGTGAAAAGTTAGTTGCTACATGGGTATCACTTGTACATGACCCTGCGCAAAACGCGTTCAAAGGGCATTTCCCAAAGGGGTGTTATATAAGACATATAGGATGCTGAAACTTAAAGACAATAACATGCAATTCAGTTATGATAATACTCTTATTTATCACCCATATGCACCAATAAACTGTATTTCTATATTTTTATACACTACAGAGTCTCAGCACATATTTATCAACTGACACAGAACATCACATGTCAACCATAACATCTAGCAATATACACTCCCCCCTAAAAAAGTCTTCTTCACAAAACAAAGCTTTTCCTCAACTGCCTAATGCAGAGGTTCCCAAACGCAGTCCTCAAGGCACCCTAACAATCCAGGTTTTAAGGATATCCATGCTTGACCACAGGTAACTTAATAAGTACCTCAGTCAATTTGATTTAACCACCTGTGCTCAACTATGGCTCTCTCTAAAACCTGAGCTGAGCTGTCGGGGTACCTTAAGGACCATGTTTGGGAACCTCTGGCCTAACGGCATAAACTAGATGAGCAGTTCGGGTTTGCTGTGAAAGCCCCCCCCCCCCCCCCGCCACCCCCAATAAAAAAGACAAAACAAAACCGAACACACACAAATATTGAGGTTTCGATTCAAAACCAAGTTCCAGCTCGGATTACTTTATAAGAAAAGAAAAAAATACTTAAAGCAATAAAAAGAGCTTTCTGAAAGGAAATTCTTTAAATACTTTCGAGAATGCTCCACTGACTGTAGTGTAACCTCTTTCCCCAACGGTTTCAATAATTGCAGTTTCCCCAAAGGAAGCAATAGCCAATGCATCGTCTGAGCAGGCACATTTTTCCTGAAAATAAAGTGATTTTAAACACAGCTTTAATTGCTCATGAAATGCCTGTTAAATTAATTGCAAATTAGCGAAGCATAGCCAAACAGCTGACTTTCATGTTGCATTTTGGTAGAAACGATTAACAGCTTAAAAGTTAAACCTTGTAAATGTAAGAAAAGTGCACTAAAACGTATTTCGTATTTATTTTTAAATAATGTAAATATCATTTTGTACAGCAGAAAGTAGGCAGAAACTGAAAACATTCCTAAAAAAGGCTCTGTGTGTTATAAACAGTCCATAAACCCCCACCCCCGTTCCCCCAAAAAATCTACTATTAAAATGATACTAAATATAATTGCTAATACCACTTAATGCAGATGTGCATTAGCTTATTGGTCTTTGTGCATGATACATCTATCCACACAGACACATGAGAACGTCACTTGTCTTGAGATTTGCCGGGTGAGTGACGCGCAACTTTGCAAGGGAATAGTTTGTTTATAATTAGGAAACTGAACCGGACTGTGATGTTCAACATATACTCAAGGAATTGCAGAACTGGCATGTTAGGCAAGTTAATTTCATCAATGTTTTATTAGTACATTGCTCATGCTTGTGTAGATTCAACAGGTTTTGTTTTTATTAATACATTTTAAAATAGCCCTTTTTTTACGTGAACGACTGGATGCTTTTAACGGTAAATAGCATAAATTAGCTAACAGGCCCGTAACTAGAGTGGTGCCCTAGCACAGAGTGTAGGCAGAGTGACATGGCACAAAAGTTAGATTTTTCCAAATTAAATCAGTATATGTATACATAATTTTATTTGTAAATTTTAATAAAGTTGAAGCATTATAATCAAGATAATATACATTTTAAATTCTTTTTTTTTTTTAAGAAAGAGAAGGTGGGGGTATCACAACCCTGGGTTTGCTAGAAAGATGTATAAACTATCACAAACGAATAATAAACACAATTTAGCCTATTGGCAAAATATACTAAATGCTGATGAGCAGGCTCCTGTCAATGGTACAAAGTCAGCAAATGTGTTTACCAGAGCCCACTGCTGGGCGGGAAGGACTTGCCTGTTTGCTGACCAGGTAATCTGATCCTATAGAAGGATATTGAGGAGGAAAACAAAAACAATAATGCAAGATGGTTGTAATTCCTGGGACTTCATCCCTGGTAAAAAACCAGGGTCGAATTCCTGGGCATTTTGACCAAGGTTGACCCTTTCACACAGAAAAGGGACCAGTGTTGATCCACTAATTACCGAGTCCAAATGTTTGACCCGGCAATTTGCTTTTCTGTGTTAAAGGGTATATAAGTTTTCTTCTTTTTTTATGGTTTGGCTCTGTGTCCCAATAGGTTTTTTTTTTTTTTAAATCACTTATGACTGTAATAAGGTGATTAAAAAGGAAGTGGATTGTCAAAGATTTGGAGTTTGCACCATTTGGTGGACCTTCATGCTCCATAACATTTTTGCCTTAGCACTTAAACCTCTTTTAATTTTTTCATATACAATTACAAACCAGTATTTTATTTTATCAGTCTATAGAAAAACAGTGTACACAGGGCCAACAGTATATGGATCACACGGTAGACGTGCAATGGAGTTTCATAGTTCAGGTCTTGAAGCAGTTAGAGACTGTTGCAATGTGCATTCAGAAGCCTATTGTGTGTCTCTAATCTTAGTGAAGCGTGCAGTTTAAGTTCTCATCTATTGACCAAGAGCAGCATAAAGGAAATTAATTTAAAATCAATTACACTTCCAGTTTGTCTTCACACCCCTTCGTTTCACCTTTAAGAATAAAAATCAAATAAGAGGATATATAACCCACCCTCTCCTATCAGTAAAAGTATAAGCCTCTGTCCACCAATATATACTTTGTATCTGGATTAACTATTGTGCACAGTTTAGATCTATTTATTCTCAGAGTGGATAATCTCTCTTGGCCCAGTTGAAAAGACGCTTGTGAATTAGCGTTCCTGTGATCAGTTCTCTCTCAAAGAGTTTTGTATGTGGTTTGCTGCCAAGATCATGGCAAGAATTAAATGAGCAGCAGCATGTTGGCATCCTCTTGATGCCTTTATTCCGGTTTGCTTCAGAAAGCACACCAAATCCTCATCTCACTACAGCCTTAAATAGAAAACCAAATTAAAAAAAAAGGAGCAGTTATGGGTAAGTCATTCTGTTTGCAGTGTCCATTTTTTAACTTGACAACTGTCTCCTATTGTCTGATTCCTGCAATTAGTCGTAAACAGAGAATCAAATATACATGTAGTGTAATTGTGTTGCATCAGTCTTTAACAGACGACATTTTTATTAAAAGCGTGTACATGGAGCAATCACATAACAAGGGGTATACTTAGAAGTGGACATATTGCTCATAGAAACCAATCTCTGCATAGCATATATCTAGTACCTTCTAGAAGATAATAGCTAGAATCTGATTGGTTGCTATGGCAACATCTCCACTTCTAAAAATCCGTACTTTAGTAAATACACTCCTCAGGTATCTATAGTCATTGTTTTTATTTCCCACTTAATTTTAGACTTTGCCAAAATGGAACACTTGACAAACACTAGTATAACTAATTTTTACTACAATACATCTGGATAGGAGATGCTGGAGAATCTGGATTGGGTTACGTAGTAACTCTTCAATAGTTTGTTCATTAATAAAAGGGTTATGTTCCTATTCATCTGTATTTTTTTCCCCATGAAAGACGGTTTTCATATGATCAACCTTATCTGTGGGCTTGGTAATTTATCCTTGCAAATGTATACTACTACTGAAAGTTCAGCTGGTGGCCATTATGGAGCTTGACAAGCTGAAAAAAATGCTGTTAAATATTTGTTTAATTCAATAACAGATTGCAGTTTTACACTATCCAGTCTAGTCACTATTCCCAATCACCGAGGAAAGGATTGTTTAAGTGGAACTAAGCTAATTAAAAGGCAAGATCCTATTTTTATTGAACAGATGCATTAAACATAAAAATTACAATTATTTTCACATTATATACTGTACTACAATTTTTCTTATTCCAGCACTCATTGCTCACTGTAATGTTGTGTGGTTTAGCAATTGCAGTTTTTACACCAATATGTATAAACATAAATGAATGTGAGGATACTTTTCTAAAAGTCCCCATACATCAGTGATGGATTGTCACAAATCCCCGATCCCCAGAAGCCGATGCATCAGTGAAATCCAACATGTTGAGTTTCCCCAATTTGCCAATCCCGATCAAAATATGATCGTGACCAGCAAATCTGAATTTTTAACTTGATTAATTTTACACATTCACTGACGGATCGGCGAACATCGATGTCTGCCGATCGGCATTTCAGAACGTCGGATTGAGGAACTGACCTCCTCATGTATCCACAATGTCCTATATTTCACAAGTTATGGTGCATACACACGTTCAGATTTTCTGTCAGATCTGAACGATAACGATTTTAAAAATCATTCAATCGTTCATATCTGAAAGAAAATCTGACATGTGAGCCTGCAACGATGAACGATGCGCGTTCCCGCATGTCAGATAACGATATCTGACATCTGATGTGTTTGCAGTCAGATTGGACGATTCCATTCATTTTAATACTGTCTGAAATAGTTCAAATCGTTCATAAAATCGTTCATCTGACCGTGTGTATGTACCATTACTCATTTGAAGTGCACATCTTCATTTTCTGTAGATGTGGCTACAAAATAGGAATCATTAATATTTGCCAACAATGTTAGATATAAACTTTGGGATTTGAGGAATATTCTAATCTGCTGTCAAATTATGCTTCAATAGCTGCTTTCTGAAAGATACCACATGGTGATTAAATGCGGTTCAGTGTTAGAATATCATACCAGGCAAATGAGCATGAAATGATACAGCCTTAAGGGAGGACATTTTTTTGCAAGTCTCTGCTGCCCACTTCTTCTCCGTCTCTGTTCTAGCATCAGCCGATTAAGAAAAATGGGGTCCCATTGCTTTTATGACACATGAATAGAAGGTCGGAAGAGATGAAGCATCTCCTCATAATGCTATATTCTGTCTCCATGGTGACTCTCCCCTTCAGAAGGCCAAGTTATTTTAGTTTGTTGACAGGATGATTTGTTACAGAATTTAGAAAAATGTTACATTAGGCATTTTGTGACTGAAACAGCTCATTCCAATACGGTGTTTCCATCTCTGCTTGGTAAACGTCTTTTGAATTGTGTATGGCCAAGGGCTGTATAGTCAATATGTTGGAATAAAGAATTCTAGGCAGATTTTAACACTTTAAACACACTTAGGAGAGACAACATAAATCAGCTCAGCATAAGCTGTTATAGAAAAGGTAAACCACCCCTTTTTATCCAAAAAGAAAAAGTGACACAGGTTCGCTGAGCTGAGTTATTCTGTTTGCCTTTAAACATAAAACTTTCTTCTGGGAATCATGGGGAAAGTAGTTTTAAATCTAAAGGTTGAAATAACACTGTTTCAAGGGCCATGAGTGCCATCTAATAAAAGTTTAATTCCTAATGTTCCAAGAGTAAAAATGGAAATTCTGTGTCATGCCCTATGATAGCTTCTAATCCTTGTTTGTTCTCTGCTGCATCATCAATAGTGTCATTGGCTTCAAGCCAGATGGTGCAACTGTAACAGGATGTCGGTCACATGACATGGCAGGGAAAACAGTATACAGAGAGTACATTGGCCTGGTCAAGATGCAAAAGCTAGATAAAAGTGAACTTAACCTTTAACAAATAAAAGTGCATTGATTTTTCTTGCTTGAAGCAAAAAAAACAAGCATTTATAGACATTGCCAATGTGATAAAAATAAATGTGTATTTCTATCATAGCATTCACAGAAGTTGGCACAGGAGGTTCTGCAGCAGGATGTCCTGATGAAATGACCATGAGGTCTTCAACGTCGATCATTATTATGCGATTTGTTATATTATTACATCACGTTTCACTATCAAAGAGGGGTGCTGCCTGTTTTTTTTCTGGAGGGACGTTTAACTCCATAAGGGAATTAAATAAATAAATATATATATATATATATATATATATATATATATATACACACACACACACACATATACATATATATATACACATATATATACACACACAGTATATGTAATATATATATATATATATATACATACACACACACACACACACACACACTGTATCTATATCTACATACACACACACACATATACATCCCTGATGACGTGAATGTGCCCAAAACATTGGATTACAGCTTGATATTTTTGCATTAAGTCGTTTCGAGTGCCGCCATTATTATATGTGGTCATGAGAGGGTTCTTACCCATGTATTATATATATATATATGTACACATACACACGCACGCAGTATATACACATAGGATACTCAAACTCCTTGCCAAAATAGGGGTACAATATTCACTGTTGGAGGGCAACACATCAGTTATAGTTTATTCATGCTGCAGGACTGCAAGATTACATAAGTACTCATTTCACAAAATCATCATTTACCTAAGAATGCAGCTTACAGTGGCATCTGTCTAAACTGATATTCAATAATAAAGTCTGAATGTACAATGTAGATAATATAAAGATTTTAAAAAATCATGATAAACCTGATGCTCACAGAGCAGACTTTTTCTCAAACATGATAGGTCGATAAGGTGACCTCAAATTGGCACAAATTGTTGAATTTTCTGGCCCAGAAATGGTAACAGCCATCAGCACTTCTCTCAGAATACAAATGTATGAGGTCAAAGAAGATTAGCAGGAGCAATACCTAGCCAATGTAACTGATGCAACGTTAATCTTTTATTCCTGGGTATCTCAGCCAGCTCTAAACACCCTTATTTAAGAGGAAGTAGAGACTTTAATTTATGAGACTGACAGCTAACTGGAATCACTGTCAGTATGGTTTTCTGCAGATACACTAAAAGCTGCAAGTACGTTGTTTTTTTTTTAAATGCTTTTATTTGAACCAATCAACTAGATTACTAACTCCAGTCGCTCACATGTACATTATCTCCCCATTTTGGTCCTTGAGATCCTCTCCAACAGCTGCAGATAGAGTACAGGTGTCAAATTTTTCAACAGCACCTGTACCGTCAATAATTATTATCAGTTTAACACTTGTTCTCTCTATAATAAGACCGTTTATATACAAAAAAAAATAGAAAAAAAATACAATGGCTGTAAAATGGCTTAACATCCTTTCACAAGCAATGATTATCCCAAACATTGCGTACTATCCAACTCTATCTTATTTTATTAAGATCATGCTACAAAATGGAATCATCTTTTTGCATATCATCAACTAGGATCGCTGCCCTCAACTCCCCCAGCTTTTCCCTTCAGCCATAAACACGAAGGTCATCCTCTTGCCCCACAAACACATGCACCTTGGAGGAAAGTTAGATGCAAATAAAGGTGTATGGCATCACCGGATTTTACACAGCCTCTCTGCAGAGGTTGTGCATAGTAAATAACCTAATTATTAAATTGAACACGTCTCAAGAGCATTCTGCAGAAAGATGAAAAAGTAACAAGAAAAAAAACTGCAGTTTAATATCGTATAGGATCTCATTACCACACTTATCACTGAAAAATGAATGGGACGTTATTTACACCTACCACAGCAAGGTCATTTTTTTTCTACATAGCCCACTTGTTGCTCCCGTTACACTTGTGCATGAGGGTAGATGTCAGGGTCATTGTTGCTTTCAAATTTGGGGGGGGGGGGTGATAAACAAATGCAGTTTATGTTTACAATTCCATACTGGCAGCATATTTCTTTAAGAAACACATTTCATCAAAATAGGTCTTTCCACGGCTGTACCTATGGATGTCACCACCCATGGAACGGGTCCTAGCTGGCGGCACTGTTGCTGTCCCTTTCGCATCTGCATTTGGCTTGCAAGGTGCCTAGATAGCCGCTGCAGAGCAATCTGGCGAGTTCATCTTCTTCCTGGTCTCAGCGATCCCACCCCCTCTTTGCGATGTCAAATGTTTAGGGGGCTGGGCCGGCAAAGGCCTAATTATCTCCTGGAGTCTCTCTCTCGCTCTATTGTTAATAGATTTTCCCATTTTGCCTGGGAGGGTGTTTTGGATACTGTTTATCAAGTGTCATTATTAGGTCTATGGATACTGACAAAGTAAAATAAACACACACACTAATATATATATATATATAAAAAGATTGTACACAAGGCAGCCTTTTGGTGTCTATTGCTGACTCCAGGTGGGCCTAATGAGGCAGACCAGTCAGGCTGCCAGAAGATATATCTGCCGATCGAGTGATCTGCAGATGGTCGTTCATACACACTGAATCATCTGCATCTGGCCGCGGGTCCCGCAACCCTCCCGGCGGCCTCTGCTGCATGTGTCCGACCGCCCGTACACACTGCCCGATTGACAGATATCGGCTGTGCTGCACAGCCGACGCGTTATGTCTGAACAACGTTGTCCACAGACATTTTGCTGGTACACACTGGCCAACAGGCACCAGATATATTGGGCGATAAATTGATCGGCCAATATATATGACAGTGTGGTACCCAGCTTAAGTGGAACTGTGGCAGCTATAGAGCTCAGTGTGTCTGGAGGCCAGTGGGGACCAGTAGGCCCGTGTCCAGCCCCTCAAGAGGCAGAGGCGACCATAATACTCAGACTGTTTGTGTGAAGATGTAGCAGCCAAACTGCAGGCCACCATCCATTCCTGCAGTCAGTGTGTGTGACTTGTGGCAGCCAAGCTCTCTTTACCTGCAAGATACAGGATTATAAAGACTTATGTTTGCAGACTAGCTGCCCTATTTGTCAGGGTTCAAGTAGTAAGGTAGTGCCCTGCATGAGGGCTAGGTCATTTATTATTTTGTTCCTGTATGGTGACAGTAAAAGCTTAATTTGATTTTGTGTGGCCTGCAAAGCAGCATGTGAACCCTTATTGTGTAACTAGGCCCTGCACCACTTACCACTCTACTAAGTTAAATTACCCCATTATATCATACACACACACACACACACACACAGATAGATTCCCCTCCCTCACCTCTACAGTAACACATTCCACTCCCTTACCCTGTAGTAACACATTCCCCTCCCTTGCACCATAACACCACGTGACATCACCCTCCCTCCCCTGTATACTTACGATTGCCAAGATGCCACCATGTAAAACTTCTAGAGTCACACTGGTGAGGGCTTCTGCCAATAACAGCCACCTGCTATTTCCTCAGAGCTTGATAAGCTTACTGTAATTAGGTGGCCGTCTGGTCTTAAACTCTGGATAGTAGGAGCTTCCTCGGCAATCCCGGTGACCACACAATGTTATGCGGCTAGTGATCGTTCAGGCTAGTTCAGGTCTCAAAGATAGTATTAGGGTCGCAGGGAGTGACCTGAATGCAGACTGGCTATCCAGATGACTTAGGGGCAGCTATGGTGGCAAGATGTGGCCTTGAGGGCAGAGGTGTAGCACTGGTGCAGCCTTGATGGCCAAGGTGCGGCTTGAGAACAGAGTTGCGGCTTTAAGGGCCAAGGTGCAGCACTGGTGCAGAGGTGTGGCCTTGATGGACAAGCTGCCCAGGCAGTGGACCAAGGCCACTAGGTGGTATTGCCGCTGATGTGGCAAGGCCACATGCAAAGATCAGACTAGAGGAGGCTGCGGCTTGCTGCAAAGCTTCCTTAAAGCTGGTAAACTATACTGGGTGGTAGTGGCAACGAGTAAGCTATAAGATGATCGACTGGGTCACAGTAAGGACAGTACTCTCTAACGGACAAAGACATTGACAGGCAGGAACAGGGAATACATGCTAGGAAACACTATAACCGTCAAGATAGCACTGAACTGGCAAGCTAATAAAAGATACTGCACCAATGCTGTGCAAGACAGAAGATGAGCTAATGGCCAGAAGCTGAGGCGAAACATGTCAACCAGTATTCCCAGAAGTGCGTGCAGCAGCCCAGCGTCCAGGACTCCCAGCAACTGCAGATGCTGCCCCAGTTCAGTGACTGCGTTTTCCCAGCAACGGGAGAGATTGTTTGAAGCAGCAGCCAAAGATCACAGCTTACCGGGAAGGGAGAGACAGCCAGGATGCGAGAAGGTAATAAGCCATGACAACAACTTGTGACAGTACTAACACATTCCCATCCCTCACCTGTGTAGTAACACATTCCCTTCCCTCACTATTGAAATAGGGGAGCCACACCAACTGTCAGTGATGTTTGGCAGCACTTTGGATGACAGTTGGTATTTGACTGCAGCCATGATGAGACAGTTGGGACATTGCACAGGGCTGAGGAAACATTTTAGCATTTTTTACCTCCTTAGGAGTTGAATTTCTAAAAATCTCTTCTTTGTGGGTACCTACTTCATGGAAGGCATATTCTCCCTAGTTTTCATGTTTCTATGTCCAGGGGTTTGGGCTGAGATGTGATTTGTCAGTCAGGACATTTTAAGTTGGATAAATACCTTCACCTGGCAAATGCAGGTGGACCTGCACATGCATGACCCAGGTTGCCGACTCATACATATGCAGTGTAACAATTAGAATAAGTCATAAGTTATATGTTTACAAAAGTGTATTTCTTCCTCAAAAATGCAGATAAAAAAAGCAATTCAAATAAAGCATTATTTTCAGTGTTCATCTTCTATTATTGAAAGGACAACTGCAGTTGAACACGTTACAGGGTTACCGTGATTCTTATAAAATGGGTTACTCCCCACACCCATTGTCGTCAGTAATTAGGCATTTCTAAACTAAATAGACCTCAAATTCCAAATCCACAGACATTTCCCCACTAGTACAAACAAACAATAATAAGAGTCCAAGGGGTATTGCTAGCCAATAAGTTTTTCTGCATTCCATATACTGAGGTTAGCTGGATTCTCCAGTAAGCATTATTAATTTGGCAAACTCAAACTAATCCGTGATAATGAAAAAAAATAAAATGGTATCACATGCTATATTTGCACCGCTGGCATTCAAATTATGCTTGTTGCATCTTTGCGTGCAACCATTATTCATGCAATTTAATCAGAGCCGGCCCTAACCAATTTAATGCCCAAAGCAAGATTTTGGCTGGTGCCCCCTAGCAATGCCGCTAGTTCCGTCTCTGACCCAGTACCCCTCTCTCAGCACAGCACCCCTTACCCATAGCAATCCTCATCCATAGAGCTGTAACTAGACATTTTGGTGCCCTGTGACCAGGCGCGCCAACAGCCGCATCGGGCCCGGGTGAAGGGTGTGTGGCCTAATCACGGGAGGCGTGGACATGCCTTCTTAGGAAAAACAAAATTTTTGCAGCACTGCTTTGTGCTGGGGAGGGGGGCACTGTGAGCCCCTTAGCCCGGCACATAGTCAGTGGGGGTTGCAATCAGTGTGATCGATCCCCCCACAGGCATAGGAGCAGTCTCCCAGTGCAGCCCAGCACACAGCAGTGTGTGCTGGGCTGCTGTAATGTAAGAGGGAGGGGGCAGCGCTGGGCTACTCCAGAAAGCCCTGGTCCGGGTAATTAGTACCCGCTCCCCCTGCCTGTGACAGCAAGAGCATTTGCTTCCCCACCCCCCATATGTTTATGACACAACGTGTGCCAAAGGCGCTGTCCGCCCAAAAAAGAGGCGTGGCCAGACAATAGTACCATTTCAAATTATGCCACACAGTAGTGCAACCTTATTCACATTACATCACCCAGTGGTGCCCTTATTTACATTTCATGACACGTATTGTCCCTTATTCAAGTTTCACCACAGAGTAGTACCCTTTACCTTATACACATTATGCCTCACAGTAGTGCCACTTATCCACGTTATGTCACACAGTAGTGTTTGGTATTCACATTACACCACGCAGTATTGCTCCTTATTCACATTAACACCACACAGTAGTGCCCTTTATACACATTAACCACACAGTAGTGCACCTTGTACACATAATGCCACACAGTAATGCCCCTTACACTGTCTCTGCTCCCCTCTTCTGCTGGTGCCGGCTGTATAAACTGCCGCCGATTGGAGATTAGAGCTCCAATCGTGGTAGGGCAGCTGGAGCAGAGCCGCCGCCACAGTTCGCCCATCCCGATGCTGCTCCCTATCAAGATGAACCAGCTCTAGGCTAGGCATTCCAAATGCCCCAGGCATTTGTCTAATTTGTCTATGCCTAGGGCCGGCTATGAATTTAATTCAAAAAGTCATGATGCAGCATTCACATGAAAATGGGGAATTCTGCATGTGCTATAAAAAAAGGCAAAGTGATATACAATAATATAGAACTGTATTAGTAGCCCTAATAAAAGTATTTGGGGTTATTACACTGTTTCTAATGCCTGTTTTTTGCACATTTCCAAAACAGTAAAATAATGATAGAAAGTGTTTTTTTTTTTTTTTTTTTTTTGCAAAATAAATGTTCTTTTTAAACTGGGGGTGCATAAAATTGCCCAAGTATATATTTCTGTAATTTACAGTCATTTTAAATAAAACTTTCAAAATACACCTCTATCACCCACCTGCAATCTTAGAAACAACTGTTCCACATCAACAGTGGTGTCCCTCCACTGTGTGAAACCCAGAGTGGTCAGCAGTGCTGGTAAAAAGGGGACATAACCTCATGGTAAGGGGGTGCGGCCACACGACCCAAAACCACCCGTTTTACTCTCTCCGGGGGGTCCCGTAGATGTGAACTGCCCCTGGGGACCAGTTTATTTGCAGTGCCGGCTCCCTCACTGTGTCAGGAGCAGAGTGCAGCACTTTGGTGTTACCCCTCGGCGAGTGACTCACGGGTGCGGCCCCCACCCACCTTGTGATGTCACTGCACATCAACTAACCCTTTTTCCTGCACTTTGAATTTTTTCCACCCCAAAAATGACGTAATTATTGGCCAAATTAAGCCAAATAAAAAATGATTTTTGCATACTTAGTCATTAAGGAGGGTGTCCTAGTGGTTCTAAACCAAGTCCCGACAATTTTATCTTGAAATAGGATTTTCTTAACTTTTCACCTGCTCAGGAGGTGGTGAAAACAAATTCATGCAAAATGCATGTCAAAATTTGCACCCGCGAAAACCGCGGCTTATAGGATAGCGCGATAAGTATAAAATTGCATGATAAGCCGTTTTCGGCAAAATAGCTAATTGATTTCCACCATAATGCTTAATTTCTGAAACATGATCAAATATCCTACTAATAATGGATCAAGTCAACGCACACATTTTTAGACATGTACTGCTTGGAGTAGAAGACGGGCTAAGGAAGGATAGACGGAGGAAAGGAGGGCTAGTATTATTCAGTAATTAAAAGTACTTACTGTAGTATAAAACTACCAAAGTGTGTTCATACATCGCTAAAAACTCTTCATTTGATTCCAATTTCAGTTTATTATGGATGGATTTCATGCATGCTAGAATATATAGAATTAAGTCATGTCTCTTTAAAATGTATGCCATGAAAAGTTGCCAAACAATAAAAACCTGTCTGAGTGTAGCACATCAGACAGGTTTAAAAAAAAAAAAAAAAAAGAAGTACAAAACACAGTACAAAAAGACATGAAAAGTGCATTAACACAATAAAAATGCAATAAGCTTGTTAGACAGGACACAAATGGGCCTAAAACATATTAACAGCAAAGGACCTTCAAGTATATTGCTATTATGACTATGTTTTTGATGTCCATTAGGACTAAATAATAGAAAGAGAAAAAAAAAAAAAAAGGATAGAATCGGAAAAAAAAAAAAAAAAAGACAGCAAGTGCGGTTACAAAGGTTTATCATTAGTTAAATTAAAGGTTAGGACAGTAAAATTTGTATGTATATGCCAACAAGTATTCAATTCATAGAAAGAAAAAAACTGCTTAACAGATGGAGAAATATCACTTTTTTTTTTGCAATTTAAAAAATATAACATTATCAACACAGCTTCTAAGCTCAGTCAGTAGCCATATTAAAAATGTGTACCCTTATGAAAGAGCCAAAGGCAATTGCAAAAACACAAAGACAAATAGAATGGATCACTTAGTAGTTTGTTTTGTAAACAATACAGGTCACTTCTTCCCAATATGTTTAATCTGAGAGCAACGCTGATGAAAATCACACTCAGCAGTTTTTCCATCCTTGAGGGAAAAAAAAAAAAGCAGAAACAAAAAACCCAAATGTACAGTTAATTGCTGAATAACAAATCATACTAACTGAAGCCAAAATTTATAATGGCCAAAATACCAAGGAACATGTAATATTAAGCATAACAGAGCATATGTTCTAGTTTAGAATGAATGAACGAAAAAAAAAAAAAAGGAGGGGATGACATCTGAAACAAAAGAACAAAAACCACAGAAAATGTGAACCTTAAAATACTGTACAACTTTTCTTCTTTTAAAGTGATGTCACTCTTAATCCATTGCTACTATTTGGTGAAGGTGGGATTTTACCCAAGGTCATCTTCAACACTGAATGAGAACCACAGTATCATTCATTCAGGTGTTTATAATGTCTCATTTGCTCCCTCACTGGCTGCTTAAATGAAGGCGTAGCAGACTCCAGCTTCTAAAATGTGAGGCTGCTGACTGCTTTTCCTCCATGTCAGCATTACAGTGGGATTGTGGTGCTTGGCTATGAGGTAGAGGATGCCGGCCCAACCTCCCACCTGCAAAGGTAACCAGCAAGGGTGGGGATGCCACTTCTTTGAGGTGGAGGCCATGAGTACTCAACAACCTGGGAGTACCTCACTAAATAAACAGCATTATCAAATTACCATTGTTAAATTGATGTGATATTGCTATTATACAATTTAGGAAAGGTAGCTAGAGTATGAGAACAGTTATTTGTGGTCAAGCTATAGAAGGAGAATCTCAAACTTTAACAGACCTACCCTCTGGAAGAAGCCACATGCACCACTGTACAGAGCAAGTCATAAAACCATCTCAATTATAAAAAGTCAGAATTACACAAGTGTGTTTAACATTAATACCAAAATAAAGCCCCAACCAACATACAATGTCAGTCAAGAGTACGGAACCTAAAACACCACCCCTTCCCCAAAACATACTTGCAGACTTCTGGCTGCCCCCTATGGGGCATAGGTGGGCAGTGCAGGGGGGGCATGTCATTGTGGCTCCAACCCCCAACTATACAATACTAATACTATGCTAATACTAACGGAATTGTAAAGCAAGAGAGTGGCTGCAATGTCATCGACCAGTTGGACCACCCACTTTACTCTGGAAGTGGGCGACAATGGCCAGACATGGAGCAGCTTTGGGAGACTTCAAATGTTCTTCCAGGCGGCCATGCATACAACCCAGTATTCAGGAGCCTCTCGGCTGTTCCCGGGAGAGTAGTCAAGTACTGTATGTCCCAAATACCCGAACACAGAAAGACAAAGCACAAGTTTATACAGAAGATAGAATAAATCTTGAATTTGTTTTTTTTATATTTTGGTACATGAAAGCCTTAAATCAGGAGAGGCAGGTAATTGTGAGGTTCTGAATTTTTTGTGGACCCGGGGTGGTGATAGGAGCAGACAAAGAAGCGGACTTAAATGAAAAAGTGGTGTTTTTAATAGGTGACTTAGAAGACATGAGAATGGCAAATGAAAAGTCCAGGTATAGCACTAAAGTGCACTTGATAACTGTAGTGGGGGTAAATGGGAAAATGTCCAGATAGTAACAGGCAGGAACAGTCCAGTAAACAAGTATGGTGAGCTGTAACAGAGTGGCAGATATGATGAGCTGTAACGGAATGCAGGAATGATGAGCTGTAACAAATGCAGGCTGTGGTAATGAAGTCCAGCTGGAAGTGTAGGGAGGCAAGGTGCAGGGAACAGCAGGTTCAGGTACTCAGGCAGGTGAAAGGTATGTGGAGGGTGCAGGGTAAATCCAGCAGGTTGGAGCAGGCAAGGTTCAGGCTAGTAGCATAACAGACAGGCAGGCTGTTAAGGCACAGGTACTATCTCTCAGCTGCAGCTGAGAAACCCGTTGCACTGGCAAAGGAAGGAAGGTTCTGGACCTTCCTAAATACTCAGTGCTGCGCTGTGACTGGCTGGAATGACCATGACCTACCAGGATTGGACAGCCGGAATCACATGGCAGCAGGCAAGATGGCGGTGCCCATGCCAACGGAAACACTGCCAGACCTCACCAGGCCTCATGACAATGTGCCCGCACAGAACCACGCGCAGCCAATTCCCCACGCCAAACACCAGCACCGCTACCAGAGACCCCCCGCCACAACGACCTCACAGGTAATACCCGGTGACTACCATGCCGAGAAACCCTGGCCGTGACAGTAATAAACTCAAAGAAAGGGAATGTACTTTCAAATGGTAAGAAAATACATATTGCGCCATTTTAAAATTGGTTTATAAGAAGTGTTGTACGGAAAAAAAAATACATCTAATTATAGAAGCCGACTACAGGGTTGAAATGTTTGTTTTATTTTCTGCTATTTGAGATTTATTTTTTTCTCTGAAATATGAGTGGAAAATGAAGTTACTTTTGAAGGTTTGCCAGCGAGTCACTATGGGGCAAGAAACAATAAAGAAGTTGATTGCTTAAACTCCATTATCTAAAAGGAGAACATGCAAAAATACAAATAATTAGGCATGCATTATAAATTTCCTTCCTTCGTTTAATTAGTGAACAAATAAAAAAAAATAAGCATGTGACATGAAGACCATCAAAAAGAAACGATAAAAATAAACAGCTGTGATGAGAAATTATGCAGACAAATAAATGCACCCCCTTTGCATAAATGTGATTGGCTACAGTTGGACTGATGAGAGAGAGAGAGAGAGAAACCCAACAGCAACCAATCAGCTACTGTCATTTTACAGACTGTGCTAGCTTAATGACAGCTAGAAGCTCTTGAAGGTTTGATACATATCCCCAAATTTGAGACCCAGTAACAGGCCCGGCTTGAGGCACATTCGACCAGCGCGGTCGAACAGGGGCACCATCCCATAGAGGGCGCGCCCCTCCCAACCATTCCTGATTTCAGAGGGACAGTCCCGTTTTTCATGCACTGCCCCGCTGTTTCACCAGCGGGGCGAAGTGTCCCGCGGGAGGTCGGGAGGTTGGGCACCTCCACCGCCACAGCTGTGCAGCCGTGTCGGCCACGGAGAAGAGGTATTTATTTCTCACTGACAAAGCCATTATGTTATGGTGACATATTTATACATGAATAATCGCATATTGCAACTATTGCATACCCATGGTTAAACAGAGCAGCAATTTGTACACGGAAGGACAAAAAGCCTTTAACTTTGGACTGTGCTATGCCCTTAAGAGCTGGCTCTGCATCTGTAATATTGCTGTGCAATTCTAGAATAGTGAAATTATTAAAATTACATTTCCAAATCATATCGTAATTTTATGTTACATTGTTACACACAGGGCATTCCAATACAACATTCTTGTACCGATGATAGTAGCCACTGTTCTGTAGGAGAAAGTTGTGCTTTCCTTACTATGATTAAATTAGGCAAGCCCATTCCACAGGCTTCAAAAAGGAAGCTATGCAATTTTTCTATCATGTTTCATTACAGCTATTACAGGTCTAATTAATTGAAGTAATGCACAGACTATATCAGGCAGAACAATACCGACCTGAAACAAATAGATCTATTACGGTTTTGCAGAGTTGGATAGTTGAGGCAGCTAAATCATTTCAGCATGTGAAAACATATTGCAGCATCTCTGTCATCAGGAATGACGATGGTCCAGTGGATGAAAGCCAAAATGCTGGAGCAGCTCTATCATAAGTCAAAACGATTAACCCTTCCAATGTTATTGAAGGGAATAGCTATCATCTTAGATTTAATTTTATCTTCCTTAAAATGATAGCTGTATGATTTACCATGCATAACAGCCTGGACACTGCACAGAGAAGAATGAAATTACCCAAGATGCCTCTTCACAGAAAAATTAACTTCTTATTTTACAGTAGTACAGTGCAACCTAGGTATTACAAACCATGAGCAAAATGCAAAACCAGACTAAAGTATTGACATAGTTAAGTGCAAATAAAATCACCGCTACTACTACACACACCAAATCACTACTTTGTTGAAGGTTGCCATGTTACTATGGAGGCAATTCTCCAGCACAGCAGACATTGAGTGACTGACTGACAGCCAGCCTCACTCAGGGGTCTATTTACTAAGCAGTGTTAGGAGACAGAGTGAAAAGTGATAAGGTACCAGCCAATCAGCTCCCAACTGTCATTTTTCAAACTCAGCAGGCAAAATTTACTCTGCGGTGGTTTGGTGGCGAGTTCTATTCTATTCTAAACCCTGGGGGTTTGGTGGAGGTTTTAAAGCGGTGTCTAAATGACAGCCCTGTTCTATTCTACTCTAAAATGTGTTTTGATGGCAGTTTTGCAGCGGTTTTGGCCTTAGTAAATCTGCCGGTAGCAAAACCGCCGCCAAACCACATTCAAAACACATTTTAGAATAGAATAGAACAGGGCTGTCATTTAGACACCACTGCAAAACCGCCACCAAACCCCCGGGGTTTAGAATAGAATGGAAACCCCCACCAAACCGCCGGGGTTTAGAATAGAATAGAAACCGCCGCTTAGTAAATTTTGCCCAGCCTGTGAGATGGCAGTTAGGAGCGGATTGGCTGGTACCTTATAACTTTTGACTCTGTCTTCTAACACTGCTTAGTAAATAGACCCCTTAGTCTAGAATAACAGTACTGTATAGTCCGGTGAATTCATACAAAGGGACCGCCATATCCAAATAACTCAAATGGCTATATTCTCAGTTCTAAGCAGCATCAGAGATCATTAATCCTTTTTCATGTTTTTCTTTCTACTGCAATATAAACTTTTTTTAAACTAGCCAAGACACTGATGTCACTCAGAACATGACTATTGTTACAGAGGTGGACCTCCTTTACTACTAGCAGTTTGTGCTGACTAGCCTAATAGAAACCCCCAGGAACCGATTAGCTGAGGGCATTACAAGAGGAAAAAGCCCAGGCTAGGAAGACGCAACAAATATAACAGGGACAGGAACCAAACCAAACACAGAACAGTCAGCATAGGTTCGATGACAGTAGATGGAGTTCAGGTCACATACAAAGGATGCAGAAAAGAACTACCTACATACAGTTCTTTACCAGATGTGCCTAGATAGAGGTACTCCTAAGGCCATTTAGACACACACCTAAAGAATAGTGTTAATAAATTACCACTTATGGTATGGCAATTTCCATGAAAACAAAGGTTCATTACACAGGACTAGATTGGCATTTATGCAGCAGGTTGCATATTTGCTAGTATTATTTATGTAAGGGGACATTTTATTTACAGCATTAAATAGTGAATAATGTTGGGTCTAGTATTGAAGTGAATTTTGTCTGGTTCCGGAATGATAATGAGCAGTGGTGACCTAGAATGAGGACACTGCTGCAGTTGCCAATGTCATCCTCAGAGCAAGAACATTGTAATGCTTTCTGGATTATGGGCAATATGATAGAGATTAACAGCATGCTGTAGAATGGGAGGAGGCGTGTGCTGCTGGGAATGCACAACAACTTCACACCAGGGAGAGGTGTTTCTAGCGCTTGCCTGTGTTTATAATTGTTCATTACTTTGTGAACAAGATATACATATCAGGTTTTAAACCACTTTTCCATGCATTCCACTTCGCTGCTGTATGAAAAACAGAACACTTTGGTAAACTATGTACATATTTAAGGGCTAGATTGCATATTTCATCAGTATTGATGAACAGTCTGTTCTATAGGAAATAAATGCCTGGTTCTAACTGGCTCCATCTGTGACTTACTAAATGTATGGCTTTATCTTCATGGTCTTATTCTATGCTTTTCACATGTATATTTGTATCACTTGATAACATACTACCATTAGTTACTTACAACTGAAGGCTTCATTGTCAATCAACCTGTATGTAATGCAGTAAGATGCATCATTGGGATGTAGTCAGTTTGCTGGCGGATGGGATGCCGGCTGTTGAAATCCCGGCGTCGGAAGCCGGACACGGGACTAAATATAGGAGTCGAAATCCCGACGCCAGTTTAGATCCCGACGCCGGAATCTCGATCGTAAATACACCGGGGTGCCTTAGCTGTTAGCCATTGGGGGGGTGGGGCAGGTTAGGTTTAGGCTCCATTAGGAAGGGGGTTAGGGTTAGGCACTAAGGGGGGGGGATGAGCATCGGGATGTCGCTGTCGGCATTTTGACAGCAAGTATCCCGCCTGCATTTCATACCCAACCCACATCAATATCGTGGGGTATGTTTACTAAAGTGCAGGTTTTTAGAAGTGGAGATGTTGCCCATAGCAACCAATCAGATTCTAGCTATTATCTTCTAGATGGTGCTAGATAAATGTTAAGTAGAATCTGATTGGTTGCTATGGGCAACATCTCCACTTCTAAAACCCCGCACTTTAGTAAATATACTCCCTAGTGTGATATAAACTACTGTGCCCGATGATTAAAAAAATACTTGGCTGGAATACACAGATAAAAGACAAACACGAAGCAATGCATTTATAATTCTTTACAGGTAGGACAGTTTAAGACATTATTTTACAAGTGGAAATTCCCATTAATAAATTATTTAATAATTTACTCAATTTAAATATTGATGACAGACTAAACTGCTCATAGGAATCAGGGACCAGTTATCAACTGCAGGGTGGGACTTAACTCAGGGAGAAGGCTTTGTGGACAGCAATATTTAAGGAATTATAAAAATTAGACAATCTACAGTAGTTCCACTCTCTAGCTACGGGGTAGGACTACCAATCATATTCATGTTTTCAATAGTGTACACTGGTGTAAACCAACCAGAGACAATCTTGGGAGAGCCAAACGATACCACCAGTCATGCATCAGCTATTTTCATGCACATCTACATAGATATAGAGAATAGTACAGTGAAAATACATAAAATACATTAATCAGGATTCAGAAATACCCAAAATGTGGTACTTTACTTGCTTACTTACTTATTAGGCTACATACACTAACACACATTTGCCCGTGCCCATAATTTTACTCTTCCACAAACAGAGAAAATCTGTCAATTTTTCAGACAGAATGAGCCAGCCTTTATTAGATTTCAAAAATGCAATGACTGAAATGTAACAGTCTCCGTGGATCAAATCTATTTGCATAAGCCTGTGGGTAATCAACTTAAAATATTCATTATTCAGGTTTTTTTTTCATATTATTTATTCATTTTTAATTATGTAAAGTGCCAAGCTGAACTTTTGAGTAGTTTATCATGTCTAGAACCAACTAGTGGTTGGTGACAAGCAGCTCATGTCATGTAAATGAAATATTCTAACACAATCAGGTTTTACAGAAAACCGTTTAATATCTGGTAATTCGACCTTATCTCAGAACACTTAGCTTGGCAGGAATGTTAGTATGTTATCTGAGCATGTAATCATTATTAAGTTGTTTTTCTTATTAATTTTCTGTAGGGCAATAAATATTATATTATGCATGGATCTGTATTACAGTGTGCAACATAATATATTAATAGTCAATCATAATTCTGTCCACATGACATTATTAACTGTTGTATTAATGGATAAGGTGTTTGTCAAGGCTGTACTAATAACAATCATTATTAGATGAATAACCTGCAGTTTAATTATACATTTTATCAACAGTGCTAATTCTAGATATACTTTTATGCACTACATTATATTTCACCAAGGGTTATAACACCATTTATAACACACACACACACACACACACACACTTTTATTATAATTTTTTTTATTGAAGCCAGAGATGAAGGCTCCCATCACTCAGTGCAGTGCATAACAGTGCTGTGGTTTGAATATTGGACCTTCTCCAAAAGAGAACGCCCCCATTTATCACCATCCCCAGAGGCATAAGGCCCTTGATGGGAAAATGGAAACATAAGGTTCCCCTTTGCGGAGCAAGGCCATAGAGAGCGTGACCGGGCCTGGGTACTGAAGGGAGTAGTGCCTAACTGTGGAGCAATGTCCCCTACAAAAAAAATAAAAAAATAAAATAAAAACCGTATGTGCAATGCAGTCAGCCAGAAGCAGATCCAGGTGGGGGCAGGCAATCACTCAGTTCCCCTTCCCCGCAAATCATGCAAGTAGAGGAGACTGCTGCTGCTCCCTTTTCCCACTGCTGACTAGTGGCAGCGGACACGGGCCCCTCCAACAAGCCCAGGTAATTAGTACATGCCCCCCTCGCTTGCCTTCTCAGCACTCCTTTTGCGGAGCTAGGAAGGTTAGGGATCTCTTTATATTCTCAATTCTTATAGGTCAGATGATCTCCCTGAGTCGCCTGAAGATCTCCCTGGGTAACAAGTCTTTGACTGCGTCCATAATGAGCGAGCCACAAATGACCAGTGAAAAAGAGCAGCCAATAGTGCCATTATATTTCACATGGAAAAGGAGTGACAATTATGCATTTTCAAAAGAATGCATGATATTCATTTGCAATATGTCATGCATGCCTAATGCCATATAATGCTAGAGTTGTGTATTAAAAAAAAAAAAAAAAGCAACACTAGTGGATGTGACTTACCTATTCATTCTATAGTTAATTAGAGAGAGAGTGCGAGAGAGAGAGACACACACACACATAGGACCAAAATGCGAGCGCGCGCTCTGAATGAGGGCAGCCTCTACTCTGTAAAGAGCCGGCCTCCTGGCCGCTCACTAAGCTGTGGGTGACCACCCACAGCTTTAGCGAGCGGCCAGGTTGATGGTTGCGATGGTAAAGACTTGTGGTAGGGTCTCGTCTGCCACAAGCCCAAGTGAGCTTTCACTCGTGATGCCAGTGGGGCCGCCCCCAAATGGAAGGCGTTCCTTCGGGCACACCTCCGTTTGGCCAGCCTTCCCCCCACCCCGCCTACAGAACCGTGTGAGCTGTCGATCACCATCGACAGCCGCCCCTTTTGTAGTGAGCCCCGGAGTGAGAGAATTTTTCTCTCACTCCGGGGCTTGCGCACGCACAGTGAAGCCGCTGCGTGTGCACAGGGCCTCAACATCGACCCGCTTGCGAGCACTCAGCGCTTGCAAGCGGGTCTGAATGAGGCCCATAATGCAGGAGGCCACTCAATGCTTTTCAACAGAAAGACTTATTCAGGGGTGTCACACCTCTGATGAAATCCGAAGAAATGAATCCGATAATAATTGGACAGAATATATACAAAAATTGACAGTGTAGTGAAGGAACAGGTAACAGATAGATATCGCTCTTGCTCCCTCTCTTACATATACACACAGAGTTTATAGATACCGTAATATAAAATAAAGTCCCTGGTGGGTGTTTTTCAGTTTACTCAGGATGATCTCAAGAACCATTGGACATATTTTGATGCAGTTTCACTATTCTATAGACAATTTTTCGAGAAAGGTTTTTGGTATATGAAACATTAATGTATAACAAAACTAGTGACGATTTTATCAATGAAAAAAAAAGAGACATCCAAGTGCTTTCTTGGCTTATGCTGCTTAAACCGTTAAAGTTATATCACAATGATGGACTTTATTTTATACCATGTAGAGATTGATACATATTAGTCGGTTTCTCCAGATAAAAAGAAGGGAAAAACTAAAAATTTTGTAATGTTCCTACATATGTAGCCATGTACATTGTTGCCATGAATAGCACAGCAATAGCCAGGCTGCGAGCACTCGCAGCTGGCAATTACCCCATAGAAGTGTAGTGCATGTGCATACGCGCGTGCACTCCATAGCTGTGGGTACACTAGTCGCGCCATTCATATCACGGCATAGATGAGCGTGGCTACATCTGTATTTCATTATTGCAAAAAATTAATCTTTAATTTCAACAAGTCCATTTCACCGGTAAGTGTCTGCTTTGGCATGGCAATATATAAAGCACAGGGACTGGCACTGAACATGGCTGGAGACTGTTTTTCTCATGGACATCTCTACGTTGCCCTTGTGTGTCACGTCAAAACTAAGGGACAAATGTAATAGGGTGAGAGTTTAGACACACTGTTAAGACATTTTATAGATTATATACCGTGATTGGTAGGCTTTTGGATGTCCAGTCACACATGCATGGTCAGCTGTAGAGCACCCAGCTCCTGAATGACCAGTGAAGCGATCGCATTGGCAACCACTTCACTCCTAGCACATCACTGGGTTGAAACCCCTGTCCCTACACTTGTTTAATATATTTTTACAACCTTTAATTTTTTATTGCTGTGATAAGTGGTGATAATTAATAAATATACCCCATTATCTGTTAAATGTTGCATAACTTGGTGGCACTATGTAAGATAACATATTCAATTAGAGATGTGCAGGTTCGGTTTTACTCGGATTTACTCGTTTCTTTACGCCATATTTATCGCACGTTCGGATTTATTTTATTGGCTATCCAAAACATGTGATAGTCGTTAGCCAATAAAATGCAATTTTTGAGATCAGAGTAAAACAGAGTAAAACAGATCCAGCACATCTCTAATTCAAATACTCCTACTGTGCACAGTTACACCAATAAGCAGTAACACACACAATTAGCTAAAACAGCGCTCTACTGTCATGCTTAGATGGGGAATAAGGCGAGCACATGCACATCATGCATGATCACTCCCTGTCCCGTGTATGCAATTCTATGTCACACGCATGGACCTAAGCAGAAGCCAATTTTTAGCCTCAGTCAGTCGCTGGATGCAAATATACTTGAAATTACTGAAATTAGGATTTTACCAATGAAAGATGCAGAAGGACAATTGGAAGGAGAAATGGGATGCTTGACTAATGGGCCCCCATCCATCTGCGATGGATTTGCCGCGAACCAGCGATGCCGCAACCCAGCATCGCGGGATTGCAGAAATCCAACATGTTGGATTTTGCCGATTTGCCGATCTCGATTAAAAAATGATCCCAATCGTCAAATCGCAACATTTAACATGGCAAATGTCTGCAATCCGGCGACAGATCGCAGAACAATCGATGGTGGGAGGTAGGGGTTTCCACCCGGAAACGCCAGCATTTTCCATCACATCGCGACTAACAGTCGCTGATGTATGGCCGCCTTAACCCATCAAAAAAAAAAAACAGAATTCAGATGAATGAGAAACCCAGATAGAAATAAAAATCTTCTTTATTCTGATTTAAGATAAGCACAAATATTGCAGCTCTAATCACAAACATTTATTGATCAGTATGTAATTTGTAATGTCTCAAGAGTGATGAATGATGCTTTAATGTGAAGAACGGATCAGCAGTTGATATATTACAGGGCATTTATATGAACTCTTGTTCGATGGATCTGTCAGTGACAAACATCTTTTAAAAAAAGTCACACAATTGGAAGATATTGCAATATTAGTGCACTCAGTATAGGGAGAAAGCAGGATCTGATGCATCATGCTCTAAACAGATTTTTTCCTCTCAAGATAGAAGTAGGGCAGCTGTCAAAAGTAGACAGAATATATAAAAGGCAGTTTATTTATCTTTCGACGGCCAGTGTAAAATACCGAAGGATGATACCCAAGTACACACAACATGCATAATGAGAGAGAGAGATATAGATTATATTATATATAATATTTAATTGGTCTGTTTGTTTGTCTGTCCGGCTATGCATTTGAACACACCTGCACCTATTGGGATGAAACCAGAGAGAGGTGGTCCAGTTTGATCCTGGCCAGATTTTAGAGGGGTTAGGGTCCCAGTTGGGCCTCCCGGTGGTGTACGCTGGGCAGAACTTTAGTCAGGGAGCCTGTTCTGTACCTTCCACTGGATGAATTTGGATAAAAACTTCAGAGGGGTGGCAATTGGTCCGAGATGCCTAATTTAATAATTAAACCTGGGCACTTCAGCTAGAGATTATATAGGATACAAACTCTGCACTCACCTACTTATATTCCAAACTGTAATATATTTAAATTCAGGGAATGTTCGTTCCAAAATATTGCATTAATTTGTCAAGCAACCACGTCACAGTCTCCCCCTCTTGTCAGTCCCTACACCGACACTCAAAAATATGAGCATTGCTCTGACACATTTGGCTCCAGCTATCGCACAGATTTTAAATACAAATTATGCTTCTTTCATGGGTTCAGGTATTGGGTTAAAGAGATAAAGAGACAGAACTACACTCAAGCATATCAGTGATAGTAATGAGCGCCTGGAGGAATAAACTGACAAAATTTGACTTTCATATAGAAAAAATTGGGGTGCCATAGGAAGTGTGACCACAAAAAATTATATAAAGAATTGGCTTCAATCCATAGTAGTCATTTGAGTGCCGTGGATTGAAGCTATTTATATTATATACGCACAGCCACGACAGAGTGTGAGTTTAAAAAAAAAAACATACACCTTTTATATGAGGGTTTTACACAGAGAACGATATTGTGAACTACATCATTATCATTCATACCGTTCAATATCGTTCGTTCAATATCCACGTGTATGCAAGACTTAGTTAACATGGATAGTGAACGATATCTTTCATCGGCCGTACTTGCAGGCCATTCTGACGATCAACTGACAAGTTCGGGGATGCAGCTGGTGACGTCACTGAATGATATTGTTAACAATATCGTTCAGTGTGTATCCAGACATTGAGCCCGGCAGGTGAATGTACAAAATGGAACGATACCACTCATAGGAGTATATCGTTCCGTGTGTACCCGGCTTAACAGTCAGTGAAATTCTCAAAAGGAGCAAATCATCCTCTTCTACAATATCGCTTTTGCTTTTAACATTTAGGCCCTGATTCAGAGCCGGACGCTCTGACCAGAGCGCTCGCTCTGAATCAGGGCCCTCCTCCATTAAAATGGAGCGTCCTCCTGCACGCTCGTATAGCTGTGGGTCACCACCCAGAGCATATACGAGCGTGCAAAAAGATGGTCGTGATGGTCTTGACCATCGCGACCATCGGACTTGCGAGGGAAACCCTGCGGTCGGGTTTTCCAGCCGCAAGGCCAGGAGTGATTTTGGCTCTATCAGAGCCAAAATCACTCCCACTGACATCACTAGTGATGTCAGTGGGGCCGGCTTCAGACGGTAGGCGTTCCCATGGGAACGCCTCCGTCTGGCAGGCACGCCCCCGGCACGCCCACCAAAGGGGGCGTGCTGTCAATCAACATCGACAGCACGCCCCCTTTGGTGCGAGACCCCGAGCGATGGAAAGCCCGTCGCTCGCCGGGTCTCGCGCATGCGCACGACGGAGCTCTCTCCATCGTGCGCATGCGCAGTGGGGAACATCGACCCACTTGCGAGCGTACTGCCACTCGCGAGTGAGTCTGAATGACCCCCTTAGTCTCCACAGGGCTGATCCACACTCTCACTCTTCCAATAATTTATGAGACGACAGCAGCTACACTATATTGCAGGTGCAAACAGTTTCCCATTGTGTCCACTTAATAAAACTGACTTACTAAAGCAGAGTTAAGTAATTGTTTTTTGTTTTTCATTTTCAAAAAGATTTTGCTCCTGGTACTAACCAGGCTGCAATGCGAGGGGTGCAAATGTTGCATGCAGAAAAAAAAAAAAACTGGCTGCTTGGCTAACCTGGTCTCTATGCTCTTGGTTTGTTTTGGTTACACAAAATGGTTAGCTAGATTTTTTTAAAACCAACAAACCAGCACATGCCCAACATGCCCAATTAGTTCTCAGCCCTAATTGACACTAGAGGGTTAGCCAAGCCCTGAGTTTTCAAAGCTGCCAAGTTCAAGTGAAGTTCAAGTGGTTTTGCTCACAGGATTTCAACAACCAAAAAAAAAAACACCCTTTGCATTTAAGTTATAAATCCTGTGGTCAAGACCACCAAAAAACAGCAGCTTTAAACTGACATATTTCTTTAAAAAAAAAAAAGGGGGGGTTCTCTGAGAACCGGACCCACCCGAACTTCCAGATTAGAGGCGAGAACCGTGCTAGGCTCGAGGTTACAGCAGATCTCAAAACGAGGCAAAATGCCATCCTCCCGCTGTTGGATTCTCATGAGTTTGAATTATATAAAGGTCCCCGTGAATGTTGCCATTTTCACCTTGGCTGTAAAGGGAGAAGCTAGCAGACGTAGACAGTCACTCAGTCTGTGTGTGTCCAGTCGGGGTCTTGGGCTGAAGGCTGCTGCTGTGTTGTCCATAAAGGGGCTTAGGCTGCAGTATATAAAGGAGGGCTTCCTTCAGTGGGTGCTGCAGCTGCTGTGTCACTTCTCCTCTCAATTAACTGTGGCTGTTGCTGTGTTTTTGTCCTGTCCATCAGGCTAGGACTGCAGTCCATAAAGGGGTGCGGTGTTGTCCGGGGAGGGTACTCTGTCGATTAGGGGTGCTCTTCCCCAGTGTAAAAAAAAAAAATGTAAATGTTTTTTTTATCCTTTCTTTTTTTGTGTGTGTGTGCATAAGCAACTTAGCTGCGCTATTATTGTTTGATGACACTGCCACAGTTTATCATCCATGTATTTGTGACTCTGCAGGTGGTCTGTCTGCACTCGGCAGGGAGGGACGTAAACCATCTAGGCACCTCCTCCCTGTTACGTCATTTGCAGCGAGTTCATGCAATTTGTTTAACAAAATTATAATAATTTGTAAATTATTAACAAGCAGTCCAGTATCAGCTACCAGCAGTTTGGACCAACACATGCAACTTCCACCACCAACACCCTCATCATCAACCTCCTTCTTAATAATTGAAGGTAGTCCTTCCAAAAAATGTTTTGTGGGGCCCAAACAAACCAAGGAGTTCAGCCACGAAAGTGTCAGTCCTAGTCGCTAAAGTGCTTGGTTTGTTAAACTGTGCATGTCCTTTTTAAAGGGATACAGTCAGGAAGCCGACGGTCGCAATGCCGACCGCTGGCTTCCCGACTGTCTAATCCTGGCAAGGTACAAATAACAGGCGTCAAAATCGTGACGCCTGGCGTAGACCTACATTGGGAGCCCAACACCTGGCTTACCAATCAAGGGTAAGCTGGGTGTGGACAGCTGCAGGGAGTGAGGGTTAGGTTAGGGGTTCCCAGGGAGGACTTAGGGTTAGGCACCTCCCCCGGGAGGTTACAGTTAGGCTAGCGGAAGGGGGGTTAGGGTTAGGCACCACCGGAGGGGAGGTTAGAGTTAAGCACCCCCCTGGGAGACTTTGGATTAGGCTGTGGGGAAGGGGGGTGGGGGTTAGGTTTATGCACTTAGAGGGAGGGGTTAGGGTTAGGCACCCCTAAAGGAAGGTTAAGGGGTAAATCATACTGATTCCCCTTTTTAAGATCCCATATAAGAGTGTGTGGGAGGGCCCAAGGACAATTCCATCTTGCACCTCTTTTCTTTACATTTGGCACAATTTGGGGCATTGCCAACTGACATTATTATAGTTTATTCATCTGCCATCCTGTCTGCCACTGCTGTGTGGCAATGTTTCATAGAAATCCTATATTTTTTTAAAACTGCCATGTGTACTGCTGCTCTGTCGCTTACGTTAGCCAGCCAACTCGCTGCAGCCTTTGGCCTATATTGATGAAAAATAGTGAAACCAGTATTGTGAGCTGTGAGGTGGTTAAAAATGCCTGAAAATCACTGTTATTAAGGTTATTATTACTGTAAGAACAAAAACAGGCCCAAATTGTGGTTTTAGCTGTTTATATAATTTTTTGGAAAAAAATACAGATCCAAAAGCAAAACACGCAAGGGTAGTTTTGTAAAAGCAAATCCAGATCCAAAACCTTGAAGGAGATACAGATCCCAAACGAAAACACAGGGGTCGGTGCACATCCCTAGAATATGTAGGATCAGCGCTGAGCCTGGCATTTCCTCTATCACACTGCCTATAGTACTAGATAAAAATTCTGGGAAAATAGATTTTGAAAACTAATAGTTAATGGATTAAAAAAAAAAAAGTTATTGTCTTAAAGAAAATCTTCAGAATTGTACCGACAGACAATGCTCATGTTCCAGCTCTTCACAACCCTTAAAAAGCAATGTGTATGAGAAAAATGTGTTTCCTTGCTGCGTAGGTGCCTCTGGGGAATGAGCAGATTACATGACATATATACATTATATATTTTGTGAATGCCAGTAACACTGTGCAACCAACCGAGACTATACAAGCCCAAGAGTCTATCTCCTAATGCCACTTGTCTCAATCTGAAACATTTTACTTTCCATACCTATAAATGCTGTTGGTTGTAAAGGTATTCAACTAAATTCACGGTATATAAAATTTCCTCTTTAAATTGTGTCATAATAGCCAAATTGCACAAACAGAACCACACAGGGATGGTTAGGGTTAGAAGGAAAAGGGAATGGAGGACAAACTGCTGCTGTACAAATTTTCGATAAATAATTTTATTTAAAATTTTCACCTCACCATTCAGAGAAAATTATAGTACCAGACCTACATGAAACGGTTTCTTCAGCTCAAAGCATATTCTACTGTAGTTCCACCTAGCGGACAACTTGTTTATCCACGCAACAAAAAAATAGATAACTGAATAAAATGCTAAAGAGATTAAAATATAAATAAAAAATCTATGAACAAACACTAGGCCCAAAGCGATCTGTCTGAAGCTGTTGACATCAACATGTATGCATATTTTGTGCAATACCATTTCTGATCTACACTACATAAATTTGCCGTAGCCTTATATGACCTACCATCACAGATATTGTTTGCTATAAACATGCAACAATAGATCTACTGCAACCAAACTTTCAGTTAGCACTATTTAGAAGCCAACAAGCCAGGGCTATAAATGTAAATTGTTCTTGTACAGCCATATTCATAGTCCAGTGAACACGGATGAAAAACCACTGACCTGCATATTCAAATAATTTACAAATTTTAAAAAACATTTCAGCAGACATGTAGTGTGAAGCACAAGATTGGATTTCAAGAGACATCTAGCATAACTCAAACAAGATCTCCTAGATAGAGGAAGAATTACATTTACTCTCCCAGAAATATCTTGAGAATATTATTACACATACATAGAATAGACATGGGATTAGTATATATTTTACATACTTATATTTGATACAATGTACTGCTTACTGTGAGAAGTAAGACTAGCTGAATTAGTCATTTAGATGCTCAGAGCAAATCATGGGGCTATGGGCAGAGGGCTTTCATAGAGGTCACATAACTAATGTTTCACGGTTTTGTGAATACCAATTTCAATGTAGGAGCAACTTTTTGTATTCATGGGTCTATTCATAGAGCAGTGAAAAGTCCTGTTTAGCTGAAAACAGAGCTTTCGGCAATGCATACAGGGGGTTACCGTGGAGAAGGTTATTCCTTCTCAAGCTGCACCCCCCGCTTCGTGTATGAATAGCTTCACCATACTTTTGTACGGTGAGCAGCGGCGGCTCTAAAGGTGGGGCTGCAGGTTAGTCCAAAAATAGGGGAGCCATGCCAACTGCCAGTGACTCCTGCCCGGCGATGAATTTTGGACTGGGCTGCAGCCACCACTGATGATGAGCGCAATTCATAAAAGAACGGAAAACTCAGCTTTTTGTTCCTCTACAGTGTACAGATTTGCCATCTCAGGATGGCGTAATCTGTACTGTGAACTGAACAGAGCACCCGACGCTTGCTCTGCTTAGTTACCCAGCACCCATTGCAGCAGGTCTGATGTGACCAGCTGCTCTCAGTCTTCTCACTGCTTCTTGGGATCGCGGAGGGGCCAGATTCCGCAAGAAGTACCGGACAGGTAAGTGTACATGAATGGCTACTAAACATCACTATATATCGCATCAATGTGATGCAATATAGCAATATTTTTCAGTAGCCAGTTCATGTTCTTCATGAATAGATCCCTTAATCTTCAATTCCGGATCTTCTCAGTTTTGAAGTGGGCAGGGATGTAACACAAAGTAGGTACATTAGAATGTTTACAGCAGCATTCAATACTTGAGCTGGTCAGCTGGGAGGAAGTGACCAGCCCACCAGTGTGACAGCAGTAGTGATCACATGTAATGAGTGGACTTGTGACAAGTGGGAAGCCATGGACTGAAAAGATAGATACTGGAGGGAGCAGAGTCCAATAGAACATAATAGAAATGTCATTATAATTGGAGACTGAGGTGTCAAACAGATCTACAGGAGATAATGGTGCACTGTTTGCAGGTTCTGGCTATAGGCAGTTATGTACTGTTCTTGGGCTCTGTCTGTAAGCAGTAATACTTACAGCCTGTGACATGGTTCCTGTATTTCAACTTCTGCATACATCCCTGACACATATGCTTATTATTTTCTGCTGCACTATGATTACACATTACAGTATAGCTCATTTACAGGCGTCAAGGGAGCATAGAAAAGCTGGAATCAAAGGCGATTAACATAAATGCATTCAACTTGCTTTATTCATTTTAGAGTTCTGCTGTAGGCTACTTGCAACATTTTGAAAAAAAAAAAAAAAAATCAGCTTCTACCACCCACAGCCACTGGCTGTATTATTGCAATCAGCCGTGTGCGTGTGTGTGTGACACGTAGAGACTGAAAACTGCAGGGCAATGGGGCTGAAGAGCATCGAATAGGAGTGGATGGAAAAGCATATGGGGCATTCTCCAGTTCCCACCATATTAAAGTGCTGATTGATGCTGAAGGAGAAAATATAAAAATGCGTTGGTGCAATAAGTATTCCAGTATAAGCAACCAGTTTAATTTTTGTTTCCAACATACCAGTGTCAGTGGCTTAACCACGAGGGCTGCAGGGGGAGCGATTGCTGACCTTGTTGAAAATCTGTCAAACATGGCGCCTAAACTGGCCCCAGCATGAACAACCTATGCAGCCCATATACCATTAAAAAGGAACTGGTTGCCATACAGTGTGTGATTGGCCCGGACCCCAAGCAGCGACAGATGAATGAGGCATAGCTACTCATCCACCATCCCTCCCCTTCCTGCTGCTCGCTGCCCAGCCACTCCAGTACTTAGAGGGGGCAGACAATAGAAAATGATTGCCCTGACCTAACTATGAATGGGTTGGCTCACTCATGCAGCCTATAGCCTCCTCCAGCTGTATGGGTGCCTCAGAATTAAGAGATAAACTACAGGTACGGGACTCTCCAAGAGATGGTGTAGTTGATTGTAGTAAAATGCTGATATTCTAGATTAGTCCAGCTGGTCTCAAATGCAGTCCTCAGGACCCCCAACAGGTACATTTTCCAGACCACCTAGCTGTGCATAGGTTTATGACCAACTGTCACATTTTAGAGATCTGCGGGTGACCTGGAAAACATCAACTGCTGTGGTCCTAAGGACCGAGCTAGATATGCAATGGATTATTATATAGTAGTGAGGGTCTGTACATGAAGAACACACTGAAATGTGGCATTATATAGAGAGGAGACAGTACAGCGGAGGACATGGAGAGGAATAAAGCAGCCGTCAGATTACACTGATATGGGTTATTATTATATAGAGGAGAGGGATTTGTATAGTGATTCATAAAATGAAAGAAACCCATTCTGTATAGAAATCCATGATCCCTATTATTAAAAAGGACTCCAGGCGGCAGCCTTTTAAAATAAGTTGCTAGAGATGGACTAAAAATTAGCTTATAATTATTCATTTAAAGTTTTGGGTCAATCGCCTCCCTTTTCCACTCCGTAGTACTGTAATGTAGAGGGGCTGAGTGATAGTGCTGTAATGTGTGTGTGTGGGTGAGTGATAGTGCTGAAATATCCCTATTACATCTAGTGACCATACCATTGTGCTAATCAGAAAGTCAACCTGATGCCTAAAAATAGTACAAAATAAGAACGGTTAAAAGTACTAAATAATTAAAAGTGGTAACAAGAATAGCAAGTTACACAACTACAACCACTTTTACTTACATGCTGATATTTGAATTTTCTAATCCCTGGGGAGCCTATTTGTACATCTTTGTTCTACTCATGTCAAAAGCTGGCTACACCACTTTTAGCTAGTAGCAGCATTAAATTTTGACAACCCCACACTGCTTATTTCTCAAATGGATTCTACAGGCTTCCTCTCATCACACAGCTCCATTGCCCCTCCATCCTTAGCACAAAAGCTTAATATAGTCAACTTTTATTCCCAATATGGGGTACATTATACTGTATGTTTTTTTTTAATTTAATAAACATTTAAAGTGAAAACCAAGCATGTTACCCCAGAGATAGATGCACGCAGTTGGTCAAATTTAGAAAAACTAATAAACACAAACAAAAAAAACCCTACAGTTTTGGTGTTACGCACAGTAACAGAATCTAAACGTCTACTTCAACCATTAAATAAACTTATCACACATTTACATCATATAATTATTGTTGCAATTGATATATTAGTTATGCATTAAAATCTATCAAACGTACTTAACTTCATTTTGCCTTTATATAAGGGCAAGTGCAGTGATGCAAATGAACATCATTTTGCAATGAGGTCTTAATTCATACAATCAAGTCATGCTAACCGCCTCACTTATGCAAACCCCATTCATGTGCAATGTCGGCAAGGCGACAAGGCCCCGTCCACTTCTCAAAAGTGACATGCAGGAGTCCAGAGAGTGTCCTGCTTTCCCAGGAGGACAGCATGAGCCTTCCAGATGTCCCGGGAAAGTAAGCAAGTGTGCTGTGTATTCCCATCTACTGTTTAAACTAGGGGTGTGGACCGGCCACTTTTCGTGTTTTGTGTTTTGGTTTTGGATCTGGATCTTTCTTCGTGTTTTGGATCTGGATTGGTTGGTTTTGCCAAAACCACCCTTCCGTGTTTTGAGTTCTGGGTTTTGTGTTTTGGATCTGTATTTTTTTGAAAAAAGCATAAAAACAGCTAAAATCACAGAATTTGTGGGTTTTTCTGCTCCTATGCGATTATTAACCTTAATAACCTTAATTTCCACTAATTTCCAGTCTATTCTGAACACCTCACACCTCACAATAGTGTTTTTATGTCCAAAAGGTTGCACCGAGGCAGCTGGATGACTATGCTAAGCGACACGAGTGGGCGGCACAAACACTTGGCCCATCTAGGAGTGACACTGCAGTGGCAGACAGGATGGCAGTTTGAAAAACTAGGCCCCAAACAATACATAATGCAAAGAAAAAAAAAAAAGAGGTGCAAGATGGAATTGTCCTTGGGCCCTCCCACCCACCCATATGTTGTATAAACAGGATATGCACACTTTAACAAACCAATCATTTCAGCGCCAGTGTCTGCCACACGACTGTGGCTGAAAATGATTGGTTCGTTTGGGCCCCCACAAAACAAGCTGGCAATTAATCTGTCCCTGCACAAAATGGCTCTATGGAGGCAAGATGTTGTCCTCATCCTTCTCATCCACCGATTCCTCACCCTCTTCAGTGTTGTGTACATCCTCATCCTCACAGAGTATTAATTCGTCCCCGCTGGAATCCACCACCACAGGTCCCTCTGTACGTTCTGGAGGCTGGTCTCCCTGGAAGAGTTGATAATTAATTTTTATGAACATCATCTTCTCCACATTTTGTAGAAGCAACCTCCTACGCCTTTCGCTGACAAGGTTCCCGGCTGCACTAAACACTCTTTTGGAGTACACACTGGAGGGGGGGGCAACTCAGGTAAAATAGAGCCAGTTTGTACAGGGGCCTCCAAATTGCCTCTTTTTCCTGCCAGTACAGGTACGGACTGTCTGACATGCCTACTTGGATGCTGTCACCGATGTAATCCTTTAACAGACAGATGCACGCTTGTCGCTGCTCCTTTGAGGATGCAGGTGCGGCTACAGCCCACACATTTCACAAAGACAAAAAAAAAGAAGAATTTTTTATTTTGTTTGAAGTGCACTTTGGGGGTTACAGCACCCTTTAACGGACAAGCCAGCTGGCCTTTTACTTATGACACAGGCGCATGCAGTCGCTGAATGGCAAAAGTGGCCAGAAATTTTTCAGGCCACCCAAAGCGTCTCCTGCACGCCCCTGTCGCTTTTCAGAAAATTCTGCACCACCAAGTTTATTGTGTGAGCAAACCATGGGACGTGCTGGAATTTGCCCAGATGTAATGCCCGCACAATATTGGTGGCGTTGTCAGATATCACAAATCTCCAGGAGAGTCTAAGTGGGGTAAGCCACTGGGCAATAATTTCCCTCAGTTTCTCTAAGAGGTTTTCGGCGGTGTGCCTCTTACTGAAACCGGTGATACACAACGTAGCCTGCCTTGGAACGAGCTGGCATTTCTGGGATGCTGCTACTGGTGACGCTGCTGTTGTTGCTGCGTAAGGAGATACATCTACCCAGTGGGCTGTCACAGTCATAGTCCTTAGTCTGCCCTGTTCCACTTGTCCACATGTCCGTGGTTAAGTGGACATTGGGTACAACCGCATTTTTCAGGACACTGAGGACACTTTTTCTGACGTTTCTGTACAGTCTCGGTATCGCCTGCCTAGTGAAGTGGAATCTAGACGGGATTTGGAACCGGGGACACACTACCTCCATCAATTGTCTAAATTCCACTGCACTAATGGCGGATACCGGATGCACGTCTAACACCAACATAGCAGTCAAGGCCTCAGTTATACGTTTTGCTTCAGGATGACTGCTGCCGTACTTCATCCTCCTCGCTAAGGACTGTTGGAGGGTCAATTGTTTAGTAAAAGTAGTGGTGTTCCTACTTCCTTTCTGGGATGATGAACAACTCCCAGCAGCAGCAACAGCAGCAGCAGTAGGCATAGCAATGCAGGATCCTCCGGAGGAATCCCAGATAGGAGAGTCAGTCATGCCAGTGACATGGCCTGCAGTACTACTTCCGATCCGGACTAAGGAGGAAATTGACGAGGAGGGAGTTGACGGTGTGCTTTGCAGGCGCTTGGATACAACAGGACAACGGTATTTTAGGTGTTCCTGGACTGCTTACGGTCTTAGCCAAAGTTTCTGAACTTGACAGTAACATTTTATGAATGCGCTGCAGGTGCCGTATAAGGGAGGATGTTCCTAGGTGGTTAACGTCCCTACCCCTACTTATTTCACCTTTACATATGGTACATATGGCAAGACAGTTGTTGTCTGGATTTGGATAGAAATATTGCCAGACCAAAGAGGTGGAATGTTTGGTCTTCTGCCCAGGCATGACCGTGATGGGCTTTTTCATCCCACGGACAACAACTGTCTCCCCCAGAGCCTGATTTAAACAAACCGCATCACCATCAGAATCCTCCTTGCCAACTTCCTCCTCAGCGCCAGCTACACCAGTATCCTCATCCTGTTGTACTTCAACAGTGACATCTTCAATTTGCATATCAGCAAGTGGACTGTGGGTGCTCTTTTCAGCACTTGCAGGGGGCGTGCAAATGGTGGAAAGAGCCACCTCTTCCCATCCAGTGCTGGGAAGGTCAGGCATCGCAACCACCACCACACTTGGACTCTCCTTGGGGATTTGTGATATCTTCTTAGAAAGCACAGTTCTTCGCTGTGCTTTTGCCAGCTTAACTCGTTTGATTTTTTTAGTGGGAGGAGGGCTTCCATCGTCATGTGAAGCTGAACCACTAGTCATGAACATACTAGGGATCGACCTTAGCCATTCCTTGCCACTCCGTGTCGTAAATGGCATATTGGCAAGTTTACGTTTCTCTTCAGATGATTTAAAAAAAAAATTCAAGGTAATTTTCCTGAACTTTGTCATTTGGGATTGTATGTGCCCTCTACTATGACATTGGGCTTCGGCCTTGGCAGACGACGTTGATGGCATGTTATCGTCTACATCATGACTAGTGGCAGCAGCTTCAGCACTAGGAGGAAGTGGTTCTTGACCTTTCCCTATTTTATTTTTATCGGAGAAAGTTTGGTCCTCCATTTATGTTATATTGATATATACGTTCGGCTAAGGCGCACACAAACACAGAAAATAGTTTTTTATTTTTGTTGGAGACTAGTGCACTTTGTGGGTTACACCACCCTTTAAGAAATGAGCCAGCCGGCCCTTTACTTATGGGACACAGGCGCACGCTTTGTTGATGCACGTGCAGCTACAGCCCACACAATTCACAAAGGCAGAAAAAAAAAGAATTTTTTATTCTTTGTGGAGCGCACTTTGGGGGTTACACCACCCTTTAACAGACAGACGCATGCTTGGCGCTGCTGCTTTGAGGATGCACGTACAGTGCAGACAATTCACAAACAGAAGAAAATGTTTTATTCTTGTTGGAGTGCACTTTGGGGGTTGCAGCACCCTTTAACGGTCAAGCCAGCCGGCCCTTTACTTATGACACAGGCGCACGCTTGGCAATACTTTGTTGATGCACGTGCGGCTACTGCGCACACAACTCAAAAACACAGAAAAAATATTTATTTTTTTTGCACTTGGGGGGAGCACCCCTGATGGACAGAGCACCCCCTGGACAACACTACAGCACCCCTTTAGGACTGGGACACTGCACAGGACTTTGGAGTGGACACAGCCCCTATGGACAACTGACTGCACAACACAGTCCACCCAGCCCATATGGACTTTGGAGGAGTGGACACAGCCCCTATAGACAACAGCAGCACAGCACAACACAGCCAGCCCCTATGGACTTTGAAGTAGTGGACACAGCCCCTATGGACAACAGCAGCACAGCGCAGCACAGCACAGCACAGCACAACACTACACAACACAGCTCAGCCAGCCCTAACTCCCACCCTCCCTCTTCACTGTCCACAGCCGAGTGAGAAAACGGCGCCGACGCGGGTACCTTATATAGAATCCAAAACCCGCGAGACCCGGAAGGCGGGATGATGACGTTTTGCCTCGATTTCAGATCCGAGTCAGGCGGGAAAAGTCGAGCCCGACTCGGATCGGCCTCGGATCGGGGGGGCTCGGATTTCAGAAATCCGAACCCGCTCACCCCTAGTTTAAACACTTAATTTGCTATAGAGGTCACAACTTACTCATTATTACACTGTCTAGTATACAGAGGTTAAACTAATTATACTTTCAAAATATATCCTGACTAGGTAACTGCAATAAAAAAAAAGTAACGTAGTTGTATATAGAACAAAATAATAATAATAATAATAATAATAATAATAATAATCACTGCCAATGTTCTTATATCACAAACAAATCATCATTTCCAGTAATGCATGCAAGCTTGTAGAGAAAATAAATGAAATTGATAAAGGAGGCTGCAAAAGTCTATTGTGAATGTAATGCTGGGAAAGGAATCTTCACAAGAGCAGGATGATGGCCATTAATATTAATGAGCAATGATGTATTGGAAAGTGCGAGGTAAACAGACATCAGTGACAATCTCTTCTTACCGAATGTGTACAAGAGCTGCTAGCAGATAGCTTATCAGACACCTTATTCAGAGGCACATTTATGAATCAAGATAGACCTACAAGAATGTAACTAGGTATTGCATTGAAATATAACGTTATGGTCAGTGTTATTCTAAAGTAGGGACTATTCAACATTTTATCTGTTGGTCATGCGCATAGCACCATTAATTCTTTAGGCTGAGGCATGTCTGATGTGCTGTATATCTAATCCTCCTTATAGAAACTTGCACAATACATTTAACAAAAGTAAGTACATATGATTTTAAACTGGTACAGACAAAGCAGCGCCTCTTGGCCTACTGTATATGTACATTGCATTGAGGCTTGTTACCTGCTTTCACATGAAAAGAGGACATCATTTGTTGACAGTGTGACTTCACCAATTCTAGAGACAGAGGGTGGGATGCAGCAAAAACATGAAATGCAGTCACAACTCTGAAAACCCTGTTTACAGTATGTAGTTTTGGGCACATTCCCATATGTACCAAGCCGTGGAATGCAATAAATTCCAGAGCTTGAACACGGTAAGCAACGCCATCTGCAAGTGGAGTTTCCCAATAGAAGCCTAAGGGCATTTCCTTACATTGTGCTGAGAGAGGGATGCAATCGGATCCCTCCCAGCACCACCTGCATCATACACCACATGCACAGAATAACTTCTGGGTCATAACCCCGGAAGTCCCTCTATCACTCTGATCGGGAGAGCTGTCCTTTGCAATTTTAAGTGCATTTCTAAGTACGTACTGGTGTAATTAACGCCGATATTTACCCAACAAGTGGCAGGATGTGCTGCATCCGTGATGCTTAGTACATCCCACCCAGAAGGTCAGTCTTCAGGTTACCGCATTGTAAGAAGTTAAAGTCAGGATGATGCAGTGTGCACTGTTAGAGACCTATTCTTCTGGGGATGTAGTTTATATCCCGACTGTTGGGATGCCGACATTCAGAATGCCGGAATCCTGACATCAGTCACAATTCCGACGCTATCATTCCAACTGCCAGCATTCCAAATGCAAGCATTCCAACTGCCAGCATCCCGATGGTAAGTATTGGGGTTAGGGTTAGGCACTATGGGGAGGGTTAGGCTCAACGGAGAAAGGGTTAGGGGTAAGGGTAGGCTCAGGGTACTTAGCTGCAGGTGTCGGTATCCTAACCCTTTCGGGATGCCAGTATCGCAATTCTGACCACCGGCATCCCATACCCAATCCTTCTGCTGCATTCTGTGAAATTAGAGAGTCTATTGTACTCATTTACAAATTCTCATTATGGGGGGAAAAAAAATAAGAAAGCTTTTCCCCTGTTTTAAGCATTAGCTATGGCCTGAGGTGGGCACAGTCACACCATCTGTGGGGAATGGTTATGATTCCCCAGGAACGTTGAATCCACCAAACCTCTCAGTGCAGGATGAATAGTGAGGTAGTATGTGACTATTCAAAAACATGTAGTGTTAAGCTCTTGGATTCTAGAAACCTAATGCAAGTTGTGTTTATAAAAAATTAATGTACTGCAAAGCTCTGATGTAAATTAGGTTACATATAGGGTGGGACCAATCAACTTTTAACTGTCATTTCAATGACTGTGCTAGATAAATGACAGCAGAAGCTGATTGGAAAAGATGTGCAAAGTAACCACTTTCTCTCCCTCATCAAGGCTCGATACATCTTCCCCCATAGAGAGTATATACAGTCACACTTAGGAAGATGACCTGGTGAACATTATTTAAATAATGGTTTGCCATTTGATCCACCACACGTGTGAATGTTTGCCCCACACTGGCCCAAACACACAGGAATGGAATAGAATCTGAATTTCAGCTGGACATTTAACTTACAGGCATCTATACATCACACATCCATGCAAACAGGGTTAAAATGTAGGTTATATTTCCTTTCCTGTTGTAACTCTTTAGTTACCAGATTGCTAAATCCCAATGGCAAAATTCTTATTATCAAACATTCGGTCAGTTTCTTTCCAAAGCATCAAGTTCTAATTGTCCCAATAACAGGCTACTTCTACCTAAAGACACTATCCTACCTCCCAACATTTCTCATCTGTAAATAAGGACAAGGTGAGTGACCACACCCACTGAGAGGCCAGGTCTACATCATGATAGGGATGTGGTTAATTCCAGGGTTGTATCTGGCCCATACTCCCCCCCAAGCACTGGTTTCCAATGTATAGTACCAGTGAGCTGAAGATGCCTTCCAAATTTCCCATACACAGAAAAAAGCCGCCCATGATTGCGGAGGTGAGCTATAGCCCTCCAATCAATATACTGTTCCACCTATACTGTAAGGTATGCTGTAGTTATTTCTCCAGTTTTTAGCTACCTCCAGGTATACGCACACTAAAATGTTTATTCCTATTATTATATTCAATATAATTTCAGACATATAATTAACTTTTTTTTTTTTTAAATGCCTGTGTATTTTGTTTGACTACAGTACCACTGTATTGCCGTTGAAATAAAAAAAATAAAAAAATAAAACATACAGAAATTTGACAACCTTCACATGCTCTCAGTATGTAATCGTTTTCTAATTTATCTACACTGATTAGCAATAAATATATAAAAAAAAACACAACGGCATGTTTTAATTTTACTCCACCTGCTGGACATTTTGAGCATCAAATGCTGACCACCAGACTACACTACTGGTCACGGTTGGAAAACTATACCTTCTGCTTTTCCAAACAAGGTAATGTACATAATCAATCACAGACTGGTTTCTTCTTCAATATGTTTTTTCAGTGTTACTTTGTTTCGGATACCTTAAGGCAGAAATGCTCAAAACCTTTCAAGGAAATTAATCTAGCACCAAGCAGATATAAAAAAATACTTGAAGCGGGTTAAAGGTTTGGAAGAAAAAAATCTGAGTTGTGTATATGCAATGACTATTTTGTACTCTTACAGCTGTCCATTTTAATCACCATTAGTTCTCAAACACCTTGACGGAGAGATATAAGCCCACTACTGAATGCCAATGGATCATTTCACTCTGGAGGGAAACAAAAGTCCACCTTCAAAATGCAGTACATTCTTTAATTGAAGCCCTGTGTACATCATAAAAATTCAGTCATTCATTGGTTAGCTAACACATTAATACTTCAGAAAAACTTTAAAAGTTGTAAATTTATGACAGTGCACTCTGCTTCAATAACCTGCTTCAATGGATAAAGTAAAAATGAGTGCAAAATCTCGCTCATATTATATATATATATATATATATATATATCCATCCACATTCATCTATTTCTATGATATATCGACTGGCGGTATATTGGACTATCGATCAGACCACCACAACTTTATATTTCTCATGTCTTCATTTCAGAGAGGAGCAGCCGCTGGGTGGGTGGCTCTGCCGGGCCGTCAGCAGTCATCGGCAGCCGCTAGGTGAGGGTGCAGGAATGCAGAGGGACCACTGGCGACTGCTGGATGATCTTCTGGTAGCCACCCAGTAGCCATTTCTGACTGCTTGCAATGTTTGGGACCATGTCAGGTAATGCGCAGCCTAGCGCGGTCACAAGTGATGCGACCATGCCAGGCAAGTGGCTAAAATTCCCTGCAGCATTCACCATGATCAAAAACACCTTGTCAAGTGTGCAAACTGGTGCAATGTCTCCAGTGCAAACTGGCTCCTATACCTAGGAAGCAGACACCACACACCTCCCACACCACTTAGTGGAAAATGGCACTGGCACTATTCCATTGATTTCTGTGGCAGAGATTTGAGCATGCACCGTAGACCCTGTCAAATTTCCAGACTCTGCACAGCGCATGCGCAAGTGAGAGAGGGGGGGGGGTCCGCATGGCGACAGCTAGTAGCACCCTATCATTACACAGTCAAGGGATGGGCAGGGTATAATGCTCAGATCTCCCCTATCATCAGGGTTCTATTAATTTGATGCAGTTGGTTGTATAGTTCTCAAAGTGGTATGCTTGTTGGGCTAACCATATTGTTCCTATATGCTTTTTGTGATGTGTGTCAACAGTTAGGATGTAGACATTGAATATGGCATCTTAAAATTGTTGACATATGAAATGTTAGGCAGTGGCAGTGGGTGAGAGTTAGGGAAATATTCACCACTGGAAGTCATCAGAACGTCACCACCAGACCCGACAAACTAGGTAAGTCACCACTAGACCACCAAAGAAGTTTTGTCAATATTTTAATCATGTCGACATTTAAGCAGTGTCAACATGATGAATGTCAGCGTAGTTAATGTTGACATGAATGTCGACAAAATATACCAAACATTTTATGCATATTCTGGATAATTATGAGGCTGATGCAGAGTTGAATACAAGTGCATTTAGCAAATATATCTTTTGGTTTTTCCCACTGTGCCTGCTCCGGAAGGAAGTTGCAAGCTCACAAATAAGACTGATGCAGAGATATACACAATTCACTCGTATCCACACTTGCAATTGATTAGATTTAACAGGGCACTCATAATACAGAGAGGGGTAGAATTATGGACTAAGTAGAGTTATGTGCGTGAGTAAATAGGTTTGGCTTGAGATGGATCTTTAGAGCCAAAAATAGAGCTAGTTTAAACGAGTACAGATTATAACTATTTAACCAAGTGTACGGATAGGGACCATATGGCCACAGAGCTGTATACAACTGCATTGGCCCCTACTGCATGTATCGAATCCTGCGTTTTGCTATTCTGGAATGGTGAATTGATGCCAAAAACAAGAACAGGGTATTCTTTGGCTAGGTTTATAAAAAAACAACAGCACAGGTGCTTGAAAGGCCTCTGGTCTTGTACAAAGGCTTAATTGTAATCCAGTGGTTCCTAAACTCCACCGTCACTGTACATGTTTTAAGGATATCCATGCTTGATCACAGGTGACTTAATTAGTAACTCAGTAAACTTAATTATCTGGAATCAAGCATTGCTATCCTTAAAACCTGGACTGTAATGGCGGAGTTTGGGAACTTCTGTTGTAATCCCTGTACTGCCAAGACAGATGTTTGACTGGAATCGGTATGTAATGCCAGCAGCTGATTAGCCACTGGATGAAATACTGACGCCAGAAGACCGAAGGTTCTACATGCCGACTGGGGCTGGTAAGTACCCCAACCCTCCACTGTTCTTCCCCTAACCCTCCCTTAGTGGTGCCTAATTCCTAACCTCGCCCCGGTGGTTCCTAACCCCCCTTTCTCCTAGCCTAACCCTCCCCAGGGGGTGCCTAACCCTAATCTCCCACAGGGGTCCCTAAACCTAACCCTCCCCCCCTGCGGCTAACTCTAACCTGTCCCCGTTTACCTTTGTTCGGGATGCCAGCTGTCGGGATCTCAGCGTCGGGATAAAGATAGGCATTGGTATTTCGATGCCTATATTTAATCCCAAATCGGGCTTTCCACGTTGGGATTCTGGTGGTCGGGAATTCCGGACACCGGTAATTTTACTACATCCCATTTGAGCCCTATAGAGACACTGAATGCAGGGACACTCATGAGCTACAAGCACAGAGCCCCATCAAGATTCTTGATAGGGATGAATGAGTCACATACAATACTTATTTGCTGCATGTAGATCACTGAAACAAACATATTTTACATACAGTAGGCAGCATGAAGATATTTTTGTTGAAAGGCTGCATAGAGAACTATGATGCTGGGGTGTGAGTGAGCTAAAAAAACTAATCAGCAGCAGCTTCATTTATTTGAACCACAAATACATTGTGTTACATAAGGCTCTGAAAAATAATATTAAACATCTGTTCCTTTATTCTGACAGCTGCTTCCAATTACATCAAATCCTCATAAGGTATGTAGAACAAAATGTAATCAGAATATGAATGCACATTGTCAGATATGGATAGCGGTAAAGGTATGAAGAATAACTGCCCCTTGACCCCAAGTTGTGAGAATTGGCATTCATACTGTAGGCTAAGGAGTTTAATCTGATGAATTTTTATACTATATAGAGGATAGAAAAGATGGGAAACCTCACTAGTTAAAAACAAGGTAATGAGTTCTAGGGGGAGGCAATCTCATGCTGGGAAATTCAACCACAGTGCTGGTCATGTAAAAAACTTTGACTTTTCTAGAGCTAAACACATATTGGAAAACTTAAAAAATCCGGGTTTCATTTTATTAAGTTTTTAAATCTTCTGGCAGTCATTGTTAACATTAATGAAAAAATTTGAAGCATGTTGTCTACAGCCCTGAACCCCAACACTAATTCAATTTTGTTTAGTAAATCTAATTTGTGCAATTTGGGGGCAATTCAATTAGCCAAACGTTTCTGTAGTTTTCTCATGTGTTATGTTTATGCGCTCAAACCGACAATTATGGTATGTTAACATCGCCCATTTTTGTTCATGGCCCTTTGAAGATAGGTCTTTACCACATAGCCAGCAGTAAGGATACCTTGGAACCTGGGCAGCACAGACGGCATTACTGCCTCACAGCACTGAGGTCATGGGTTCGATTCCCACCACACGGCCCTACCTGTGTGGAGCTTGTATATTCTCCCTGTGCTTGCGTGGATTTCCTCCGCGTGCTCTGGTTTCCTCCCACACTCCAAAAATATACTGGTAGGTTAATTGGCTCCCAACACAAATTAACCCTAGTGTGTGTGTGTGCACGCATGTGATAGGGAATATAGATTGTAAGCTCCACTGGTGCAGGGACTGATGTGAATGGCCAAATATTCTTTGTAAAGTGCTGTGGAATATGTGTGTGCTATATAAATAACTGGCAGTAAATCTCCTTACCGCTAATTGAATTGCTCACTGCACTGCAGCATGTACAAATGTCACGTGTGGCTGGCTCCCAAAACTCTGATAGCATACATTACAATTTACCCTCATCTTAATTGTTGGACTAAATGTGGACTGTTAAGTGATAACTAGAAAAAACAAACAGTATACTTTCGCAGATAACTTAACTTCTTATTTCACGATGCTCAGTCATTGGGTAATTACTGGCCACTGCAGGTGTAAAACTAGCAGTTTAAGCATCATGGGAGATATATTGCAGTGCAGTAGCAAGCAGAGTGTGAAAAATAATCTGATCCCAGATACTGTACATGCTGGCTAAAGGTCATGGAAGATCTGCAGTTCATAAGCAGTGCAAAGTTTGTCTGTGCAGCACACACACAATGTACAAACCTTACTTTTGCAGAGACAGATCATCAGCCGCAAGCTGTTTAGTCAAATCGTTCATGTGTGGTTTGTTGAATGATCCTTGACAGCAGACTTAGCCAGTTATAAATTGGTGATCTTATGCTCAAACATCCCACCCCTGACAAATTAAACAAGAAAGTGTCTAGCACTGTCAGGGATAGTAATGAAGAGGGAATGTATTCTGGATTTGATATTTACTCAGCATCTGCAGGGTGTTCTCTAACTATTGAAAGAAAACGGCAACAAATCATGTTTGCAAATCTCAGACAGGGATAAAGAAAAAACTGCAGGAAGACTAAAGAAAAAAAAAAAAAGAAGTACAGAAAATGTAGTAACCAAAATTATATCAACAGATAAAATTCCCTTTAAATAACAAAACACTATGCTAGATGGCTTTGGGAGGAACAGAAAGGGTACAATATCACAGCACTGAGGTTGTGAGTTTGATTCCCACTTTGTGGAGTTTTTACATTCTCCCTGTGCTCAAATGGATTCCTCCTACACTCCAAAAATATATTGGTAGGTTATATAGCACCCAAAACGTACATGTGGTAGGGAATATAGATTGAAAGCTCCACTGAGGCAGGGACTGATGGGAGTGTGCAAATATTCTCTGTAAAGCACTGCGGAATGTGTGTATACTGTATAAATAACTGTTAATAAATAAATATTACAAGGAAAGTGTACAAGGTCACCATTCACACTGACAGGACCCTATTACATTGCCCATGAACCTGTCAGTGAGGGTCAGATCTCTCGTTACGTAGCCGCATGTTATAGAGTGAAGAGAATCTAATCGCTCTTTCAGCGTTTGTTTCTCTGAATCCACCTACTCTTCGCTACCTCTATCAGTTGGAGTACCACGATGCTCAGTTTTAGGTCCTCTGCAGTCTATACCACATTTCATTTCATGATACTCAAATCTACATATCCTGCCCAGATTTGTCACCATGGACAGGATGTATTAATTCATATTTTGTGGCGAAACCTCAGAAAAGTAAGTTTTGGGAGGTTTGGCTGCTTACCACATATGCACCAAGCTCCGGAATGGATAAATTCTGGAGCTTGGATGCGGTGGGCAATACTTTAGATGGCATTAGCCAATCACACTTCCCCCTGAGAGGGATTTAATCGGATCCCTCCCAGCACCCCCTGCAGCGTGTGAGTCAGTCAACACATGCACAGGATGAATCCCAGGTCACAAACCTGGAAGTCCTTATATCACAAAGGACAGCTCTTACGGAAGAGGTGTCCTTTGTGATTTTCTTCAAACATATGTCATTAGTAAGTGCTGTTATGCTTGTGGTGAGTGGCAGGATGAATCGCATCTGCATCATGCCACCCACCCCATGTGTGTTGGTTTGCATTACTAAATGTCACTTTGCTATTTCATCTTGGATATCATCTCGCCACCTCAAACTTAGTTTTTCCAAAACAGAATTTTTCCACTGGCCAATAGTAGTTACCAACCCGATATCACTATCACTGTTTAGAACTCGACAATCACTCCCACCCCACAAGCCTAGGCATCATCCTTGACTCTGAACGGTCATTTGTAACCCACATTTAATATGTCTCTAAATCATGTTACATACATGCAATAGAATATACATCCAGAATACGACCATATCTTACACTGCAAAAACTCCTATTCATGCACTCATTATCTTCCGCTGCGCATTGATTATTGCACTAGTCTCCTTACTGGTCTTCTCCAAAACAGACTCATCAATCCATTTTGAATTTAGCTGTGAGATTGATCTTCCTGGCTAAAAATTAATCATCTGCTGCTCCATTCTGTCAGTCCCTCAATTGGTTACCTGTATGCTACCGTATTTAATATAAAGTACTTTAAATTACACATAAGACCATTAACCAAACGCACCAACATACATCTCTTCACTTATCTCAAAATATCTCCCAACCCAACCTCTCGATCTGCATCTCTCATCCACACGCATTACTTCCTCCCATTCATGGTTACAGGACTTATTTAGGCTGCACCCACTCTGTGGAAGGCCCTCCCATGCACAATAAGACTTTCCTCTAGTCACCAAACATTCAAGCGTTCCCTGAAAACTCATCTCGTCAGACAAGCTTTTCAATTTCCAGAACCACACACAAACTGAAAGAGCTATCCTATCCAATTACATCCCCTCTATGCAGTCGCCACACACTTTATATTTTCTTTCTTCACTTTCACAGCCTCTGTGTGACTGGGTCATACAGCCCACCAATAAACTCTGCAATCTGGCTGGACCATTAGGCAATATGTAGCACCTATCCTTGTGGTGTCCCCCAAACTGAAATCTAAATTGCAGTGTAAAAATTATGCTGTCCAGCATTTGTGGGCTACATGAAGAAGCAGCCAGTATTTACCCCACATGCAAAACAAAAAATGTTTTGCACCCCTTGGATTGCAACATGGTTTGTCCAGGTACACATTTACTTGCTCTATCTTACTCTATTCCCAATCTGAATTGGGTTCTCTGTTCCCAATTGTAAAGAGCAACGGAATATGTTGGCGTTGTAGAAGTAACTAATAATATATTACTCAAATGAGCAATATAAAGAGTTTGATACTTATTAGTGTAAAATAATGATATTTGCATCTGTAAAAAGTAAAGTGCTCACAGAATGAATTACTGTGCTATTGTTGGGAGAGGAAGGGGAGGACTTTCAAGCACACATCTCTTCTTGGTCTGGACGTTCTAATTATCCAAGGCCCATAAAGCAGGCATTAGCTGGTTATAGGTGCCCAGGTCAGCAGCTTTCGGCGTCGGTTGAGAAGTTTTAAAGTAGAATGTTACATAACACCTGAGTGATCAGTTATTTTAATTGTGTTCTAACTTCCTATGCCTTCTTTTAGTATCACTTAACATATTATCCCATGATTCTCATTCAGTGGCAATAGGCTGACTATGACTGCAAACTAGCTGTAAAATATCATGGGAGATTTTCGGTCAGTGGCATGTTTGCATTTAACCATTGGCTCGAAAACCAGAAAAGGAAAAAAAAAAAAAAAGAAAATTATATATATTGTAGGGATGTGCAGGCTCGGATAGGTTCGAGTTTGCACGTGGAGTTCGGATTTTTCCCTCCAAAAAAACGGAACTCAGAAAGAGGCAAAACGTCATCTTGCACGGACGAACATCATCATTCCTGGAGTCCAGGAATGATGATGTTCGTCCGTGCAAGATGACGTTTTGCCTCTTTCTGAGTTCCGTTTTTTTGGAGGGAAAAATCCGAACTCCACGTGCAAACTCGAACCTATCCGAGCCTGCACATCCCTAATATATTGTGTATGTCACCATTTCCTGATTTTTGTTAAAAAATATTGTTAATTTTGCTTTGCATGGCCTCAAAAGAAACAAACAGGGCAATCAATAATCCTGGAATATGAATCTTGTCACATTTATTCTTAAATGGACTAAAGTCTTCACATAAAGCCATGGACATAGTTGTTTATATGCCATCAATTTCTGTGTGATCAGTTTATAAAATTCAGGACTTATCACAATGTGTCAGCTGTAACAAGGGGACTCTACAGTTGCTACCTGCACTGATGCAGAAACAGAATACAATAAGTCTTTCAGAAAAGACTATCCAGTCTAAAAAAGGTGTTTACATCGTGCATGCACTGTGAAAAATGCCATTTAAATGGTTTATTGCTTGGGCTGCCAATTGGTGGGAGATTTATTGCCATCAATCCCTATAGGGAAAAAGAAACTAGAATGAACTTGGAACAGTAAACAAAAACAGAACAATGTAAAAACTATGGCTAACCCCATATCGCTGGTCAAAAATAAAGCAAAGGGAAAAAATATATATTTCAGGAGAACAAAAGATGCACATACAAATAAAAAAAATTAAAAAAAACTTTGCTGCTTTCTGGTTGAAAAAGAGCATACTGTATATAAATGTGTTTCTAACCTACCTACTTGTAAGTGACATATTTTAGTGAACATACAGTACTGAATAAAAGACATTTTAAAACATATTCACCACTCACATCAGTCTAATTGTAGGTTTTCTATAATAGATTTTGACAAAGAGACCTGTTTTTCTTATAACTTTACTAAGGGAGAGTTTCCAAAGTCTGCACTTACAGTGCAGGTTTTAAGAATATCCATGCTTGAGCACAGGTGACCTAATTAGTACTTTAGTCAATTTGATTTATGCATCTGGATTCAAGCATGGATATCCCTAAAACCTGAATACAACAAATAAATAAAAAACACTAACTAGGCGCAATGTTACTATCACTACATACAAATAGAGTTGTCTATATAGGGCATGTAATTGCTGCTACCCCATTAATTATTCTTGGAAATTGGGGAAATAGGTGGAAAGGGAACTCAGGTGGCACTAGCAAATAACCAGCTAGTTCAAATGGAGGTGTCAACTCCTGATATAAGCTAAGAAGAAGGGAAAAATATATGAACAGCGCTAAGTTACTTAAATTAATTGTCGTGTAGATATAAAGTAAAAAGGATAACATATACATTTTCAGTACTTGTACAGAAAGATAAAAATTTCTATAATTAATTACATAATAATACAGGAAAGATGTCACAATCTGGTGCAAGTGTTCCTCTGTGGAGGACGGTGAGCCGGGGGGTTCGGGTGACTATGGGAAGTGACTATAGCTAGGTCTCCTGGTTGCGGCCGAACCCAGGTTTGGCTAGACCTGCCCAGAGGCGCGGAGTCTAACTCACTTGGTGGTCTTCTCCAGTGACCCCTCCAATTGGGATTTGGTTTTCCGCTGCACCAAGTGAGCAGGTCACGGCCCTCTGGACAGGTACCTGGGAATGGCAGAAGACCGGAAACTATAATGAAAGCTAGAACACTGGAGGTGAACGGAATGAATGAACTCTGGAGATGGATCTGAATGCTAGAAAACAGGGGAAGAATCTGGATGCTAGAACACAGGCATGGACTGGAAACAGTTAAATATCTAGGTGCTGATTAATGCAGAAAACACAGAGTACCATTGACAAAGGCTAATACTGGGAAAGCTAGAAATGCTGGTACTGATTGTGCTGGCTACACAGGCAAACACAGAGCAGACTGGACACATGCATAAACTGGGAATAATTACATATTCAGGTGCAGATTGCACAGACAAGACACAGAGAAAAGACAGGCATATACTGGGAAAGCTAAAAGGTGCAGCTGGGAGCTAATAGTAATAGCAGGTAATCTGACACCTCAGTGACACAGGGTAATAGCCACAGGAAAGCTGCAAATGAATTAGCAACACATATACAAAGACACACAGGAAAGAGACATGAAACACTGAAGTACTGTGAGAGCTAAAGTCTCAGACTAAGGGTTAGCATGGAAGCTAATACAGGAAACTGGAGAACTGTGAGCAGGCTGAAGCAACACGCTGAAGGAATTAGCACAGAGCAACAGTGGGAGTATCACAGGCACTGGAACAACAAAGTTGAACAGCAGTTACTTTTTCCTGGAGTCAGACTGAAATACCCCTGGGTGGCTGATCATTGAATCAGCTGAGTGACCACAGGACTATCATTGGGAGACACTAGTCAGGTGATATGAGCCAACATGGCTGCACCCATGCCCGGCACCCCGGAAACCAGGACGCACGCATGGAAGCCCTAGCGGACCCCAGGCAGAATACTCAGTCACCACTCACCTCCACTCCCAGCATCTGGACACCTAAGCCCAAGGACACCAGCACAGAGGTGAGTAGCGGCCGATCCCAGGCCGCATCCTGACAAAGGATTATATTTATCATAAAAAATGGATACTCTATATGGCTTGTATGAAGAAAAATTCTATTTTATTCCTATGGATAAAAATATTTGATAATATTCACATGTATAAAAATACATATATAACATTATAAGCATCCGAACATCAAGGAAGAGTGCAATAAAAGTCTCTTTAGCGAAACCGACAATCTCAATCCAAATGACAAATGTCAGTATTATTGCAACAGTCACTGGCCTATGAGTGTATATCCGGAGTAATGTCCAGCTAATGAATTAATTACCAGACTCAGTTGGAGTGGTCACAGCCTGAAGTTTATGCAGAAATTCCTGCACTGGCGTGCTGACGATGTGGGGTAGAGGCTGGAAAGCAGATGAAATATTGCTGGTCTGGAAACAAATCCACAAAGGTTCCAAGTGCTGTATAGGATGTAGGTGGGGATCTAAACGCATTTCGCTGTGGCAAGACGCACAGCTTCCTCATTTCATCTGCTTTCCAGCCACTACCCCACATCGTCAACAAATGAGTTACACCACCACTCCAGGACCACATTAAGTCCTGCATATAAGCATCCATATATTGATTTATAATCAGAAAACAACCTTCTCCCTAAAACCTGTACTGTAACGGCAAACTCTGGCCCCCAATTTATCAATGAAGGTAAACTCCAGCGCAATTTTTGTTTAGGATCACTGTGATACAAATGAAAATCCACTGGTATTTACCAATACTTAACCCTCTGGCGAGGTCCAGTGAAGTCCTCCTCCTCTGCTAGATCCTCCGCTGGGCTACTTGCAGCCTAAAGGTGCCTACACACTTACCGATCTGCACACGATCCAACATCATGTACGATTTCCCTTGAAACTCCTCCCCGGCAGCTCTACACATGATTTGGTCAATCTTCAAACTATCTATCGTGACTTTTTTCCAGTGCATTGTGTCCCAGATTGCCAGGATCTGCCCTACAACATGGCAGATCTGACGATGCGATGTGCGACCATCGTGATCGTGAGTGGGGACTCGCGATTTGGTAATTTTTTTTACACAATGTCGTTCCAATGCGTAGGAATCGGCCAGATCGTGTACAAAAAAAAAAGAAAAAAAAATCAGTAAGTGTGCAGGCACCTTAACACTGCCAGCAACGGTGGTCTTGTGTAATGTGCATGTGCAATGGTGCGTCTGCACATGTGCAAAACACGGGGACCCAGCAGTGCCTAGAAGGCTTCACGGAAGCCCGAAAGGCAGCGCCGAGTCCTTATTGTTGGTAATGGGGACCACATCACTCTCGCCATCTAAAAATGACGAGAGTGATGTTGTGACAAACAGCAGTGATCTTAGATTACCGCTGTTTGTTGAATGCAGATAGGAAATCATAACCCTTTTAGCGAGCAATAAACGGGTTATACTTAGTTTATAAATGATCTAAGGCTATATTATATATATATATATATATATTATATTTTTCGCTTCATCTTGTAAATAAAAGGATCTCATCTCTGGCAATAGCTCCACTGTCATTAAGTACTACCAGTTCTTGTTGGCAAAGAATACACCATGCTTTTGCAATGGGTGCCCCATCTATTAAGTATGTACATGTACTGTTGCAATGCCTGGTGTGTCAAAATGCTGCTGGTGCTAAACTTAGGTGAATCCAAGTAAGTCCAAATTACATGATTTTAGCTGTTTTTCTTAATGTTACAGAAATCCAAAACCAAACCAAATCACTTGAGTGTGGTTTCGCCAAAACAAATACACGGGGGTCCACGCACATCTGTAGTTAAGGGGGTGTCTGAAACACTGAGTGAGTGACATTAGGTCACTCATGCAGTATTTAACCACCACCCCCTGCAATTTCCCGCCCCAGATTTTTTTCATGTGAAGCTGCAGGGTGCTGCTCCTCCATGTCAGTGTTATACTGGGTCCACACTGACGATAAATTGGATGATTTGTCATCTTGAGGCAAATCAGAACAACTAATCGTCCAATGTGTGCACACTATCGCGCGCTCCCGTGTATCATTTGTCTTATCTTCCAATAAGCCTGAAGATCTGGTGGCCGACGCCATGCTTCTGGATGCGGCAGGGGAATTATATATCAGGCAGTCGTAGACCACATTGTGCAGTGTATATGGACCGCCCAATATATCGGTCAGTCACTGGGTACACACATCTAGTGTGTACTCAGCCTTACACGGGAGTGTTGTGCTTGGCTATGATATTACAGCCACGTGCAACAGTCCAGTCTGAAGAGCAGAGCATGCCTTCTACACTTCCCACTATAAGCAGCAGCAGGGAAGGGGAGCAAGGTCTGAAGGCTGAGGCGCCACCAAGGAATGCACTAAACTGAATGTACTGACTGATGGTCCAGCCATGTCCAGTAGGAGGGAGTAAAAAAAAAAATTGGAAAAGTAATATGCAGGCATATCTAACAAGATATTTTGTATGCACTGTGTTTTGTCTCCAGGGACACACTCAACCCTCTGGTTATTGGATAACTAAAGCTGGTAATATGCTACTCAGTATAACATTGCAATTTAAATGATACATTAAAGGGGCCTACCCATTAGCAGATGTATTTCTGAGCGATGAAAGACAAAAGATAGCCCTTGAAATTCCGGTGGCTGTGCTGAATGATATCTGTAATGTACATGACAGATTTTGGCAAATGATGAACGATGAACAATATCGCATGACATCTTTCAGGGAGTGGAGTTTTTGCTCTGCAGCGCTCTGTAGCTGCTGCTAATATCTTTCGTCGTTTACCGCATATAAACTGTACGATATTGCTAATATCTGGCAGCTATATGCGATAATTGACCAACATGTTGGAGAGATGATAGATGCGATTTATCGGCCGCCGGAGTGCGCATCGGTCATCATTCAGGGCCTATCCATTAGCAGATAAAATGAACGATTTATATAGTTCATTTTATCTGCTAATGGACAGGCCCCTTAACATTAAATAGAGTAGGGAGGAGGAGAGAAATATACAAATAGATGATACATGAATGGAAACTTTTAGGATGATGATTCCATGAGCACTGAATATTTTTGGTGTGCTAACTTTACTCATGGTTTTCAAGCACTTACACTTTCCCAGTTCATGTCCAGTGTGTAGAAAATGAAGTATTCTATGCGTGCCAGAGCAGGCCTTGCCTTTTTCTTTGTTCTGTTCATAGAAGTTACCAAATTGTTGTCCCAGTACCACCCACTAATTGCTAAATAAATAATAACAATGAAAAATCTGGATACTAGAAGTTTCATTTTTACTCAGTAGGAGCTTAGTATTCTCTGAGCTATGAAATGAGTTTTCCAAAAAATATGCTCCTTGATTTACATATGGTTTGTTTCCAATACCCTGTGATTCTCTCTCCTGCCAAAAAAATGTTTCCTTTGAGTTTACCTTTTCAGATGAAAACTAGGGAAGCCATGTGTCCTTGAGCATGAATCTTAAAGTTCTAATACTTGTTTTTAGAGAAAATATTCCTCTAACGTAATAATAAAAAAGGTAAAAAATAATTGTGTGGTGCTTTTTAAGTTTGGGTCAAGCTATGGAGTCTGTTTGCTTTTCAATTTGCTTTGCTCTTCATATACTGTAAATTTGTATTACCCATATGAATAGTTGCAGACTTTGCGGAACTCAACTCCAGGAGATCCTGAGGTAAAGGGTAGATTGGAGGGGGGGGGAATCAAGGGGACACTGCATGGTGCCATGAATTGCATTATCACAGGCCTGCCAAATTCATTACAAAAAAAAAAATCTCCCCAATATTTGGGAGTCTTACAGGCACTCCACAAGAGTAGCCAAGTAATCACATTTCTCAGATTCATCACAGTACTGTTGATTTCACCTCTAGAAATCTTTAGCTGGCAAATATTGCAATATAGGAATTAGGGCAGGGGTTCCCAACCACGGTCCTCAAGGCACACTAACAGTCCAGGTTTTAGGCATAGCCATACTTGAGCACAAGCAACTTAATTAGTACCTCAGTTATTTTGATTAAACCATCTTTGCTTTAGCATGGATATCACCAAAACCAGGAATGTTAGTGTGCCTTGAGGACCGAGGTTGGGAATCACTGAATTAGGGGGATGGGCTTAGATTGCACACTCTAATTTTGAACAGAACACACCGAGACTTATAGTGCCATGCAGATAAGAAAACACAGGTGTACACTCTAAACCCTAAGAATACTGATAATCAAAATTATAATAAACTTTCAACAATTGTCATATAGAGTATAGGTTTCTTAGTACATTTGGCCAAAAATGCATGCCCACCTACCACATCATGGTGAACCTCATCAGATGGGTCCCTAACATCCCTAATATGGACCCATTCTATCAATTTATCTAGGACCTACCTATAATAGAGCTTATTTCAATGTATAATTTGAAATGCAAATATCGAAACCAATTAAAAACACCTAAGAGCAGGTGGGAGGGGTGCTAGTCAGGCTGAAGGTGTACTTAATATACACAAATACAGAAGAAAGATTACAATATAAATGAGACTCCCTCAGTGGTGCCTTAGTGGTACCTCAAGATTTCAAACTAGGGTCACCATACTTAGACCTCCACACACATGTAGCCTTGTTATTTTGCTTTCAGAAACAAAGCTTAATAAAGAGAAAAGTTCAGCAGAGTATCAGAACTAGGAAAAGTCTCCAAGTTGTGCGGGCCCAAACAGAAAGTTAAATACCAATAACAAATGAACTTAGAAGTTTTGTAGTTATAGCAACCATTCTCCAAAGCTTCTACAGCTTGTGATTAACCTGGTACAGATGATGTATTGGCTCCTGGATACAGTCCAAGCTCCCTTCAATATGTTTATCTATTTATACCCAAGTTTGTGGTAATTTGCATTAAATAACAGCAGATCAAAGCAAGCTGCTGGGACCTTCATTCAGCTGGGAATTTTCATCTTAATAGGCTAAGAAGTCCCACAAATGTTTCATGCCTAGTATGTATACAGCTGAAAAATAGTCTGCACAGAAGTTGAATGGAAGAACTGAGAATTGTTCATAGCCCACATTAATTTTGTTAACATTATTCAAGCTAGAAAGTTAAGAATTATATACACACACACGCGGTACAGTATGTGCATTGGTTCTCTCCCATGTTACCAACCTATTACCGATCTCAGAGCTCGATTCAAACCTGCTCGCTAGTTGTGTACGCTCGCACCAAGCATATGCAAATCTGGCACACACCCAGCAAGGCAGGCGATCGCATGGCAAGACATAAGCAAACCCACTGTGTCATGGCGTGTGATCGCTTTGTGCATGCAGACACCCACCAGCCTGTCTTAAGACGTCCACTTGCGCATGTCATCTCCAGGAAGTGTATGCAACCATCGGTACATCGAGTACCATCAGAAGCGAACGCAGCGATTGAGGTTGACTCTATCCTACCGCAAGCACTTCAGTGTAAAGTTCATCCAGGTGACATGTACTATGACGCTGCCTGTTAATTATGCATGCCTCTGAAACGGCGTTAAGACGCTCAGGCACGCCTGCGTTCGCACCTCCACTGCCCTGTTAATGGCCAGCCCCTGTCTCCACCCACAAATGGCTTCTCCTGTCACTGACTCTGCTGGGCAGTCTATGCACAGCGAATTAACGCTTCCCGATCTCTCACACTGGTTCACGCACTGCGATGCGTACACATGAGCACAATGCGAAAATTGGCCAGCTACGAGTGAACGCATCCTAGCGAGCGGGTCGGAATCAGGTCCTGATGTCAGTGCATGATGTCTATTTTATTGAACACCCAGTCCTATATAAATATATAACTTAAATATATATATTTATAGCACATATTACACAGTACTTTAAAAGTACTACTTCAGTCATTCACATCAGTCCCTAACCCAGTGGAGCTTACAATCAGTACACACACACACACACACACACACACACACACAATTTCTACCAATATGTTTTTTGGAGTGTGGAAGGAAATTAGATCACACAGAGAAAAACATGCAAACACACGGAGAACATACAAACTCCACACATATGAACTATGACTGGAAATTTTAAATCATGACATCAATCCAGGGAGGCAGTAATATAAATGAGTGTTCTATAAAATAGAGATCATGCATGGAGAGGTTGCTAATTATATTTATTTCTTTGATTGGTTCTTCTCTAATTACATTCCATTTATTGTACACATCCCTTTAAGTTGCCCATAAGAGAAGCAGCTCTTGCTTCTTGTCCTCAACGCCAAGCAGCAGAATTTATGTTTAATTTGTTCTCCCAAGTAACAGTACAGCTGGTCTGGTGGCTGATAAGGTCTATATCAGAGGTTCCCAAACCTGGTGCTCATGCCACCCCGACAGTACAGGTGTTAGAGAAAGCCATGATTTAGCACAGCTGGTTAAATCAAATTGACTGAGGTACTAATTTAAGTCACCTGTGGTCGAGCATGGATATCCTTAAAACCTGGATTGTTAGGGTGCCATGAGGACAGAGTTTGGGAACGTCTACATATATGGTAATGTTGCCTGCCTGTATTGCCACCACTTCTGACTGGCATATGAGTGATCAGCAATCTTTGTGCCTGAAAACTTTGTGTATGATAAATGGTGCTCAAGCCAGTCATATCCCAGCTGTCATTTTTCAAAACAGATGACAGTTACTATAGGAGCTGATTGGCTGGAGCACCATTATCATCTGCAATGAGTTTTAATCACTCGTTGTGAATGATAAAACTTGTTGACAAATGAGGCCCTAAAGGGAGAGATTTAATAATGCTTGGAGAGAGAGAAAATTGTGAGAGAAAGCACCAACCAACCAACTCCTATCATTTTTCAAACACAGTCTGTAAAATGATAGTTAGGATCTGATTGGTTGGTGCTTTATCTCTCACAATTATATCTCTCTCCAAGCTTTATTAAATTTCCTCCGAAACAGCCTTCAGTTTCACACTGTGAATGGTGCTCCTTAAGTGCAGATTACATGCCAGAAGAGCAATGGATACCAGTATTTAATAAATTAAAGGTAGTTTCAAAACCTCACCTATCATTTTTATACAAACTTTGAGAAAAATCTTTGACTGATCTCCATCTACTTCTATGCTGGCAAGAAAAGAAAAAAAATATATCAAAAGCATAAAAACACTTTTTATACTGAAAGAAAAAAGCATCTATGCAAGTAGGAAGTGTTATTTGCTTTCGTATGGAAACCGGTATTTCCACAAGATAGTTTTAATCATAGATTACACTGACAGACAGAATTCAAAATCATGCTGTTGCTTTCTCAGTGGCAATCTCACATAACTCCTGGTTTCATCTAACAAGGCATGAGGAAGTACATTGTTAACTGAACTCACCCCACTGGGCGATAGCTTTTAACAACAGTAAGCTTGTAAGAAAATTTGCAGTTACATGCGATCCCCTGGCTGTTAGCGCGATCCCATACACAGCTGGCTAGTGTACAATCCTTTCTGTAGACATAACTGAAATATAACTAAAATTGCATGTTTAGGCAAGCAGTGTTTTCATAAAAAATATTTCATGTTTAGCTCTAAACAGCAGGAATGGAAAGAAAGTCACGTGAAGAAGTAACCATCTTTATTGTGAAAAATCTGTATTTTTAGCAAACAATTAGGCTATGGGCGATATCCAATTAGCCGCGATAACGATAAGTATGTGTGCTCCCATTTATTCTACAATACAATTACAAAACCGGTGATAACACATTTGCGCGATAATTCTTGCAGGGATGACGGGCGAAAAGTACAGCTGAAAATGGGGAAATCAGCCTGTAACCCCCCCAAAAAAGTAAACTAATATTGTGTAACAGTATAGAAGTCTTGTTTTGGCCATAATCAAAGGGTTTGGAGTTCATAAACGGTGTTATATGTATTTTTCTATAACAGTAAAAAAATTGAAATAAAATTTTTTTTGGCCAAAGGGTATTCCTCTAGCTAAATTAGGGGTACATAAAATGGGGGTAAGTATATTTTTGAGTCATTTTAGGACACTTTTCAAATTATTTAAAGACACAACTGCTGCAATGCAATGTTTAAAAAGGTATGCAGTCGGGATGCCAACGGTCTAAATGCCAACCATCGGTATCCCGACTGTCTAATCCCGGCAAGGGTCTAATGACAGGCATTGAAATCCCGACACCAGACGGGGGGGAGGGTTAGGTTAGAAGCTCTCGGGGGGGGGGGGGACTTAGGGTTAGGCAGCCCCCCGGGAGGGTTAGGCACCCCCGGGGGGAGGTTAGGTTTAGACACCACCCTGGGAGTCTTAGGTGTAGGCTGCGGGGAAGGGGGGGTAAGTTTAGGCACTTAGAAGAGGATTAGGGATAGGGTAGGGGATTGACCATTTGCATAAGAATTTTCAGCACAGTTTACATTCTTACAGTACAATTTCCAGCAAAGCCTCCCAGAAATGTCCCATTGCACAGCCAAAGCAAATAGCTATTACTGGGGACTTAAACATAGAATTAGTTATTAAATTTTCTTTGTAAGTAAGCATTTAGCAACTTAAAATGTAAAAAAAAAAAAATCCATTCACCTTTATTGCACCTAGGGTTTACTTTTATGCTAAACAGCTCTTTCCATAACACTTTATATACACACTGTTCAGAACTGGTATGCAGTACAATATTACAGTAGACTTAAAAGATTGTGTGGGCAGGTTTAGGCATTTTATTAATCTGTGTTGTTCTTCATCCAGTGTACATTATATCCCTTCCCTACACATAATATGCTTAGCGTGTCTGGATTTCAGTAGTAATATTGAATTTACCAGTCAGGGTTACATGGAAAGACAAATACAGAAAGTAGTGTCATTTGGGAACTACTGTAGGATAGTGTCCAAGCCTCCCCCCCCCCCCAAAAAAAGTACATGGATAGCATATAGTTAAATTACTAAATTTACAAAGATTGTTTAATTATTATTAAACCCCAAAACTGGCATTTTCTAAATGCAAATCATGAAGGTAAAATACATTGTTCAGTGTTAAACTGACATTCTACTGTATTACAGCAGAGTTAAGTCTTCCTTCTATACCACTGACAGCGTATATCCTGCTCACGTCTTTTAAACAGTGTCCAGTAGGATCTGTTCAAGCAAAATAAAAAAAAGAACTGAAAATGCAGTCATTAGATTTACTGTGACATCAGTGGTCCCACAAGTGTCTAAGGCAGGGGTGGCCAACCAGTCAGAGGCAAAGAGCCAAAAAAAATATATGTAGTCAAGCAAAAGAGCCGATAGCAGGCGCGCGGGCAAAAATGGGGCGTGGCCTAGCTGTCACAAGGTCACGCCCCATTTATGTGCACACGTCTCTGGTATGACATTTGCAGGAGCATGACCTTGTGTCACACCCCCGTTTTTAGTCACGCTTTTACGTAATCTTCCCAATATACATTTTTCACTGTTGAAGAGAAAACCAGAGCAATATAGAAAACATTGAAACAGCCACGTTCACATAAAAAAAAAAAACAGAAACAAGCCAGAACCACGTAAAATACATTGAGAATGCCAGTGCCCATTATGCTGTGCCCCCTGTAGCTGTGCCCATTATGCAATGCCCTCTGTAGTTGTGCCCCTTCTGCAATGCCCCCTGTAGCTATGCCCATTAAGCAATGCCCTTATTAGTTGTGACCCTTATGCAATGCCCCCTTGGAGCTGTGCCCATTATGTAATGCCCCCAATAGTTGTGCCCCTTCTGCAATGCCCCCTGTATCTGTGCCCATTAAGTAGTGAGGCACAGCAGTTGTGCCCCTTCTGAATTGTCCCTTGTAGCTGTGCCCCCAGCACTAGCTCCCCTCCCCGAAGAAACTTACCTTCATGCTGGCACCGCTCCACGCCGTCAGGGCTCCCGAGTCCCACCATCGCTGCTGCTGCTTCCGCTGCCTACTGGTTCTAACTGGATCAAGCAGACGCGTGGGTCCCTCACATCGCGGGTGACGTCATGACATCACCCACGCACTGCATTACTGGGAACGCTGGCCTCTGAAGCGATCAGAGGCTTTTTTAGTCTCTGACGACTTCAGAGACCAGTATTCTCGAGATCCACAGGTTGGCCACCCCTGGTCTAAGGGGTCTATGTACTATGCCTTGGAGAGAGAGAAAGCGGATGGAGATAAAGTACCAATCAGCTCTTGTCACTTTTACAGGCTTCAATTTACAAGTGACAATTAGGAATTGATTGGTTCATACTTTATCTCTTTCCAAGGCTTAGGACGTGTGCAGTCTCCCAGACCAAGACTTGCTTTGTAAAAATGCACCATGTCCTAAGTCTTCTGCGTTACAGTATTAGCTCCCTCCTAATACTGTATGACAGAGTAAAAAAGGGCATGGTGCACTTATTTTATCTATCATAAATACTCCAGGTTTTAATGTTGGAACTTTTAGAGAACACATTAAAGTATATTTAGATGTGGTCTGCTCTCTTGGGAACCTGGGAGACCTCACTGAAATTTGCAAGTCTCCTCGACATTCCACAGGAGTAAGCAGCTACGCTATAAGTTAATATACCTTTGTCACAAACTTTCTATATTATGAGCAAGACTACAGATCCTATTTTAAAATATAGGGGGAGATTTATCAAGCCTTGGAGAAAGAAAGTGGAGAGAGATAAAAGTGGAGAGAGATAAAGCACTTACAAATCATCTTCTGCCAATTTAAAAGCTGTGGGGTCTATTTACTAAACATTGGATTGAGATAAAGTGAACTAAGATAAGGTACCAGTTAATCAGCTCCTAACTGCCATTTTTAAACACAGTCCGTGACATGGTAGTTAGGAACTGATTGGTTGGTACTTTATCTCCATTCACAGCATAGTAAATAGACCGCTTAATTGGAAAAGTGACAGCAGCTGATTGGTTGCTACTTTCGCTCTCTCTCTAAGCCTTGATCAATCTCCTCATAGGCATATTTACTGACATGGTACTAAATCAAAAGTGTGATGTAACCCATAGTAAACTATTATATTTATACTTAATGGTCTTACGACTTTCGTTATCCTATACTAATGAGAAGCTAGGCTTATTTTCTAGCATCCTGTGATTAAACAGCAACGGTCCAGCCCCTTTCATGTAAGTGACAAACAAAATATGTACAGATGTGTACTTTGAAGACAAAAATAAATCTCCAGAGGGAGCTGCTCCTGTAAAATGTATATGTAGGAAACTGTAAGCAATTCTCTTCTGCCTCAAATAGATTTGAATCTAAATACAGGAAAGCGTTGTTTGTAATGCCTTACTATGCATTGACCAGGACATATCTCACAATACTGTAGGTTGGCCTCTGAAGAAGAAATCAGCAGGTTAACTAGTAAATAGTTAAACTTGCTGATAATATTGCATGAGTCAGGAGCACAAATCTGGTTAAAATTAAAGATGTGCAGTTCGATTCTCCAGAAATCCGAAAATATCCAAATTTTGTGAATCCGGGTAAATCTGAGTCGTGGTTCAGATTTCGTATTTTAAAAATCAGAATTTCAGGTTTTGATTTGCATAAAGTACATGATTTTAGCTATTTTTTTTATATATCCAGATCCAAAACCAAAAACACATGAGGGTGGTTTTGCAAAACCAAAACACAAAGATGATTCTAGATCCAAAACCAAAACACAGGGGACAGCGCACATCTCTAGTTAAAATGAAATAACATTTTTAACTTGATTATAAATACCCTAACAGTTGAAATTTTGAAGTTCAGTTTCAAGACTTAAAATAACTTAATAAATAAAATACATCAGACAACCAGAGTTGGTGTTACATTATAAACACATTTAATTGCCGAAATACTTAAAATTGGATCACTTAATTAGCGTTGTAAGTTGGAGGACAAAAGAAACAGCAGAACAAACAAACATGCATAAAAAAAAAAAAATGAAGTGTTGCTATTCAACTCTCCTGCAAAAGCTCACCCATATGGGCCGTGTCATTTCCGGCAGGGACAAAGGGCTGTAACTACATATAAGGAGAGCATACCCAGCACACTTTTTATATATTATAATTGATTGCTCATTAAAGAGAACCAACTAAACTGTCATTCTTTCCACCGCACAAAGAACGATAACCAAAAGACATAACAAAAGCGAGATGGGAGGGGAGGGATTTCCAGAAACAAGAAGGGAATGCTACTAGCATGCAGGCACTAATATAATATCAATGTACAGTGCACACCCCTTCCACACCTTGTGGGAGGGCGATTCAACATGCAGCCCTCCAGCTGCTGTTGAACTATACATCTCAGCATGCCCTGCTACAGTTTTAGCATGGCCTTCTAGCAAAACTGCGGCAGGGCATGCTGGGATGTTTAGTTCTACAAACACTGGAGGCCAGCTGCTCGCATGTTGAATACTCCTGTCTCCATCCATATAGGCTACATTTAATTGACCAAAGTAAATAATCACAAAGGAGGGAGTTAAATATTAAAGGGGCACAGTTCCTTCTGGGTTTAGCCCTGCTCAAGCACACTATGATGCCTTACGCTCCTCTTCTCCTGTCAAAGGTCATTGCTCACTTAGACACAAAGGAGGCAGCCATTTTGTGGGCCAGAACAGTACTCTACTGAGGCACTAGTTACTATATTGTAATGTCCTTGGTAGCCAGATAATTTTACTAGCTGCAGCTCATATAAATGGCTCCTTACATGCAGCGGATGCTTGTCAACATATTTTGGGGGGTGGAAGATGTACTAAGCCTTGGAGAGAGATAAAGTACCAATCAATCAGCACTGAAATGTCATTTTTCCAATGCAGCCTGTAAAGAGATTTAGGAGATGATTGGTTGGTATCTCGCTCCACGGCTTAGGACATCTCCCCCAGGGAATAGTAAAGAATATACGTGCCCATGGGGGCCTGACCCACTGGTTGCACACTTCAGCTTCATATCACAGATATGCAACCATTGTGGCTACTGCATCCCACATTACCAACTGGCTGCCGACTGCAACTATAAAATCAAAGTGTTATGGAGACTTTGTATGAAATGATGACATGCTGACTATCGCTTATACTGAATGTGTACTGCACATTCTCATATGAAGTCCCACTGTGTGTGCAGCTTACATATGAAACAATTTGGTGTGTTTTACCCACTTTGTATATATTATAATCTAATGCTCATTAAGCATCTAGTTTTTGAAGACTTTTAAAAACAGCTTTTGGATTTTAGGAGTGCATACATCTACATTCTACCAAATTAAAGGGGAGAAGATCTGGTAAAAAGATTATGTGAGCATGTGAATTACTGCAAGCACTAAAATGTCTTTTATATTAGAAAGGTCACAGAGCGGATAGTGTGCACGTCCTATTTCATGGTAATTACTCATGGGACTGTAAGAAAGACATTTACTTCGTCTTCATTAGACTTATGACACAATATTAGCATCCCAACTCCACCCATAACTGCAGTCATTAATTTTTATTTTAAAATGTTGCCAACACCTTAGTTAACTGAAATGCCAACTGTATGAAACACAAGGTAAAGTAGTACAATATGCAAATAGAACTCAAGAGAAGGTATGAATGCTAATTTTCTTCTTTCCTTGCTACTTAAACCCATAAAATATAACATTTTACACACACACACACACACACACACACACACACACACACACACACACACACACACACACACACACCTCGTCTCTTTTTGGCAGTAAGATAAAGATCCATTGCTATGTTATTGGTTGTTTCTGCAGAAGTGGTACAGTAGGCAGGTATCAACAGAGTTATTAAAGAGAAACCCCATTAGTAGTAGTACTGGTTTAGTTAGTAAGAACAACATGGATGTAGTCTCTGTCTCCCTATATTGCAAAGGAAAGAGTCAGTAAAATACAATACATACTCGTAGAAGCCTGATGTTTCCTACAATACATTTCATTGATCACCTTGCAGTCTCTTGTGGAACTAAAATGAAATCTAAGAACAATGTGTGTGCCACTTTAAGTTAAGATGTAAATAAGACAGTAAAACTTCTTAAAGGTGCCCACACACTGGACGACTCGCAAAAGATGCAATGTTGTTAACGATTTCCCTTGCTCTCCCCGGGCAACTCACTGGATCTCCTGGACAGACAATATCTTGCTAAACTGTGGAATGTGACTAATCGACTTATCGTGAGTCCTTAATGATTTCCAGTGCATTGCTAAGGAGATTGCCAAATCTTACATGCAGTAGGTAAGATCTGAAGATACAAACAACGACCCGTGGGACCGCGCATCGGATCGTTATCGTTACTGGAAGCTGCACGATTTGCATGTTTTTAAACGATGTATCACTACGATGCATCGTTTTTCGTGCAAACCGTGCCTAATATCGTCCAGGGTGTGGGCACCCTTACCGTACACATAGCAGAGAGAGAGGAAACCCAGAGTTAGATTACACTGAATGTTTTATAACTGAACATTTATTTTTGGATTTAGCTTTGGTGCTTCTACAAGTCTGCCAAGTTTTATGGACATATAGAAGTTGAAAGTTAACTTGTAGTCATCACTCGTTGGCCATATAACTGACTATTTTTTTTTTCTAAAAACGCCTCAGAAATTGACAGGTTGTTTTATGAGTGATTTAGGTGAAGAACATGTATTTCAACTTATCCATAATGATTTCATTAATTAAAAAAAAAAAAACCTGTTTTTCAAACAATGGATTACCACCTTCGGACCATCGCGACTTTAATTTTCACAGTGGCTTCAGGCACACTTTAGGTGGTGAGGGAGGGTTAATTTACTTTTTCCCAGCGGCTGTTAATCTCTGCAGCCACTGGGTGTGGGGGGGGGGGGTCCTGCTATGCTGACCAATCAACAGTGATCGGCAGCAGTACAGACACTGGGGGAGGGCACAGGCATGCAGAGGGACCGGTAGATCCCTCTGAGAGCAGCAGCTGCAGGAAGACTCTCTTCTTGCAGCACCCCACACTGTTTGTCGGACTGGTCACATTATTGCGACCAGATCAGATAACGCACAGCCTGCTGTCGTAAAAATGTGACCATGCCGGGCAAGTGGTAAAAATGTTGGGAGGTGATTAAAAAAAAAAAAAAAAATTCAAGTAGCAGCATTTTATTGATTTATAGGTCAGAGCAAATAATAGTAATTAAAAAAAAAAAGTTATTGAATGGTGCCACTTCTTACCGGTCCAGCACCGGGGTTGTACTTCTGTCATCCTGCTGCCCGACAACGTGGAAACAAATGACTCCCTGATCAATCCTTATTTAAAACGACATTAAACGCTAATATGAATCATCTACATTTTAAAATAAAAATGTCATATTTCAAGTATTAGAATTGCTAATAACAATGTAAATGCTATTCATTTAGATTTTATCTCCAGGACAGCTGTGTAAAGTTCCTTTACTGTTGGCATTATATCATACACAAGGAAAGTTTCTGTGGAGTATTCTGCATTAGTTCTAAATAGCTGAAATCTTCTCCAAAAATAACATATGTTTATTATATAAATGTTTACATAGCAATTGCCTTAAGGTAACAATATGTTGAAAGTATTCCGATTTTCGTCTAAAAGATTACATAACATCAACATCTGTGCTTATTTTGAATTAAACACACATGAGGTACATGTAGTTTTGAAATCAAGTTCAGAGATTTTACAAAAAAAAAAAAAAAGTTATAATTCAGTGCTCTTAACCACAAATGGCTATAAAAAAAATGTAATTACTTAAAACAGAAAATCACATATTGGAATTTGTAGTTCAACAGCAACATTTGGTTCAATACTAAAAAAAATATTAAAAAAAAATAAGGCAGTTTATACCACTGAGAAAGAAAATCTGAATAAAATGTAAAAAAAATAAGGAAATCAGGCTGAAAGATACATGCAATATAGAAGTCCGACATGTTGCTGCTTTTCAAAGAGCTGTACGATCATAACAACAGCCATATTCTATCACAATCTCATTTAATTTACTGCAGCGTTCCCAGATATGGCCCTCAGGCACCCCTAACAGCTCATGTTTTAGGGCATGAGGGCAAAAGCTTTATTGCCTGAGAGCATTTACTTTCTAACACTTGCCCAAATTTTAGGTTCTGCTCACATCAAAAGCAGCCCCAATTTTCTGCCACCTACTTGCACAATTCAGTAAAGGATCAAGAAAATGGTTTGTAAGACAAGTGATGTGAAACAGTAGGTTTGCATCATCTGATCCATCAAGACAAACATGAACAGGGTGATGTACTGTAGATATATAGAGAATACATAGGTGCACATTATAAAATAATCAGCGATCATTCATGCCACTTCAAGTGATGAAAATCATAACTGGTTTGGGAGTATATTTCCCATTTAAAACTGGATATTGATACTACACTGAGTGGTTCCCAATTTTAAACCTCTGTACTAATTGAAGCCCATTTGTGTTGTTTGTACCCAGAACATTTACAAAACATTTAATGAATATAATCTATTTTAGATGCAAAGTTTAGGCACTACAATATATAAAAGCAGTACATGTGCTCAAATAGAGATCGAATTATATATATATAGAAGCCGGCGGTCGAAATGCCCGACGCCGAAATTCCAACAGTCAAAGCCTGGCATGGGACTAAAGATAGGCATCTAAATATTGATGCCTATCAGCCCGACGCCGAAATATTGACGCATGGCACACTGTACGTAGGTAAGTCAGGTGTCGGGAGCTCTTAACCACAGGGGGGAGGGTTAGGCACCCCCGCCCCCCGGGAGGGTTAAGTTTAGGGTGCGGGGAGGGGGTTTAGGCACCACTATGGGAGTGTTAGGGTTAAGGTACTTACTTATCCTAGTCGGGATCTTCATCTGCCGGCTTTCTGGCATCAGGCTTAGATCCGGCGGTGTTACATACCGTGTATGTATGTATGTATGTATGTATGTGTATATATATATATATCATATATATGCTAACACAGACAAAGTCCAGCACTCACTTCTAGGATGTAATTACTTCACCCCGTTGCCCTCATCGTAAATAAAGCCTTGCCATAAGTAAATACACAGAGAGATGCGGCACTCAGGGCTTTGCAGAAAACACTCAAACGACTCCCAGCAGTGTCAACGTATACATATATATGCTATAAAATTGCTACTTACAAAAATTAACAAAAAACTAAAAGCAGGATTTACAAAAAATTACACAAGAATAGAGTGAAATTTTATATATTTTTTCAATTTAAAATAAAAATAAATATACTATGTTATGGTCTAACAATCGCATACACACTATCATTATATATAAAAAAGAAATAAACTTACATTAACATGCAATATTATGGGCTGATGTTACAAGTCACATATTCTAGCATTAGGGGCATCAGAAAGTATCAGGATTGCACTATATCCAGACAATTTCTGTTATGCAGGATACACCAGTGTTTACGTCACTATTTTCCTGCCTGTTTTTAGGGCCACACTGTGATGCATGCAGGGAGAAATCCCTAGGATACATCTTTCTTTGTGTGTCTAATCATCACACCTGTATATATCTGTGCCACCTATACAGAACATTTGTTGCATAACCCTGAATATCACAATGAGTACCAAGGTTGAGATCCGCTGCAGTGTACCAGAATCAGTTTTGGCTAGAAAGTCATACTGCGAGATCATCAAACTCTGATTTTATGATCAAGGGTAAATGCTACCTCTATGTTAAAGACGGACTGGGTATGAAGTCCCGGCAGCCGAATAGCCGCAAGTTCATATCCCGACGCTGGCAGCCCGAAGGGAAAAGCTCCCGATAGGGCAGGCAGGCAGGCAAGTACACTATCCCTACCCCCCCCCCAACCCTCCCTTAGTAGTGCCTAACCCTGACCTCCCCCTAATGCCTAAGCCTAACCTCCCCCGCGGGTGCCTATCCCTAACCCTCCCTTCTCACACTCTAAACCTAACCCTCCCTGGAGGATGCCTAACCCTAACCTTGCCCCCCAAAACCTAACCCTAACCCCGCTACGCTCCCTAAACCTAACCCCCTCCCCGTGGCTAGCACTAAGGGCGCCCCGGACTTACCTCGTTCGGACTGGTGTCCTTCGGCGTCAGGATTTCAATGCCTATCTTTTGTCCCTTGTCGTGATCACACTGTCGGTATTGAGGCCGGCAGCCTTGTGGCCACCGGTCTCATAACTACATCCCATTAAGGACACCAATGAACGTATATTAGCCAAGTCATGCCCATTGCCAATAATAATTATTTTTTTTTTGGTGGGAGGGGTTAATACAGGGTGATCACATCTGACTGAGTAATAGGATACATTTTAAATATCTGTACTTGAAGATAATTACCATTATGACTGGACCTATTACAGTTAAGACACTAGATGGCTCTGATGTGAGCATGTTATGTGAATTGGGTTAATAAAATATCAATTTGTTTAACTAAATATAAGCAAAATTATGTCACTTGCCATCCATGTATCTTTTTTGGGATTTATTTTGTATGACTGTTTATTTTGTAACACTACATCAACAGCCTGTGAGAGGGAAAAACATTAATACCCCTTTTACGCCGGAGCTAAAACCCGGGTTATTGCAGGGTTAACCCAGGCAGCTCCTTGGTGTAAAAGGGGTGAGGGTTGGATCGCCGGGTCGAGTGACCCGGCTATCCAACCCAGGTAAATAGCATGGTTTAACACGCGCGTAGCCCATGAAACCCTGCTGTGTGTACGGCGCACTCCGGGTCTTGATGACCTGCAGTGCGCCGCAAGCCGGCCGATTGGTCCAGCTTCAGTGGCGCTTGGAGATGACGTCATCTCCAAGCGTCCACTTTCACGCCAGAAAAGCCGGGTCTATGCAGACCCGACTGCGGTGTGTGTCGGCGCCGGCTAAATTCCAGGTCTGATCCGGATAGGAACCCTGTTCCAACTCCAGGTCAGACCCGGAATTTTGGTGGAAAAGGGGTATATTACTGCTTTTACACCTAAATCCTGGGTCTAACCCAAGATTTGGAACACAGTTCCAAAACGGGTCAGACCTTTTCTACTACGGCGCCGATCTGGATCGGCGCCATTCACACTGCACACGGGTGCAGTGGAACACTTCTCCCGGTGCTTGAAGATGACATCATCTCCAAGCGCCGAGAAACGCGGAAGTCCCCATGCTGTAAACGGGTCCCAGGTCGAATGACCCCGGGCTCCCGTTTACACTGCAGGGTTCCACGGGCTGTTCCCGTGTAAAACCCTGCAAGTTACCTGGCCCCTTTTACACCTAGAAGCAACCCGGGTTAACCCTACAATAACCCGGGTTTTAGCTCTGGTGTAAAAGGGGTATAAAGAGGTTTAGAAAAAACTTAACATTTTATGTAGTGGGGGCCTATGTATTAATAATCTCGGTACTGCCACGATTATTAATGTTGCAACTCACTGGAAATATTTTAATTTTTAATGAACATATCCTGGCTATGTACTACCTCAGGGACAGCAGTTGCAGTAACCACTGTCCCTGTGAGGTATATCCCCAGCATTTCGGAGAAGTCTTTCTCAGAGGTTAAAGCCTTCGCCGGGAAGTGGGGGGAGGCTGACACTGCGCATACGCGCAGCGTCAGCTTCCGAGGCCAGACACGGTCTGCGAGAGAGAGATATCAAAAGATCTCTCTCCTGCCCCTGGAGACCCCATAGTCTTACAGTAGTTTACACCATCTAAAGATGTAAAGGTGTAAACTACCGGTGCTAAACTCTGAAATACTTCGCTTTTTGAAGTTTAGTAGATAGGGGTCAGATCATAGTCCACATTGATAATAATGGGGACTGCAATCTAAAGTGCTGATTAGCACTTTCCCAGAGATTTCTGTGAAATCTCCTGCATAGTACATAGAATCGATACATAAAATTAGGCAGAAACTGCAGTTTCTGCATAATTTTATGTCAAAAATGGCTTGATACATAGGCCCCTTAGAGCAATTGTTATCAAACTCAGTCCTCAGGACCCCAAACAGTTCCAGGTCATCTAGCAGGTGCACAGGTGTATTCATTACTCACTGACACATTTTAAAAGATGCACAGGTGGAGATACTTTTCTCACTTGTGATTCTGTGAAGAGACCTGAAAAACCATGAACTGATTGGGGACCTGCATACAGTTTGAGTTCTTGAGAAGGAGTTTGTTATTTAAGCTCAGTCATACAGTAAATAGTGTCTATAAGATTGTATAAAGAATGTACTATTTAAAAAAAAAAAAAAAAAATCAAAGCAAGTTCTTTAGGACAGTTTTTAAACTCTTATATTTTAACATTACCACTGAAGAGACTGTTCAGATTATTCAGTCCTATTTCTTTATTCCGTGACAGATGTCAACACGACATGCTCATTCAGTCACAGGACCACTAAAACCTTCATTTTTTTAACCATTTTTTGGCACCAGTATTTACAGAAAAGACAGACACTGGCTTTGTAGCAAAACACATTCAACCATTTTCTTTTGTGATGCAATCTAGTATTTAAAATAATTTTGTTCTAAACACAAGGGGTTAATGCCGGACATTGTCCAAGGATCTCCCTGGCTACTGGCACTGCTACACTAAATGCAGCATTTTAAGAAATGACCTTGAACCAGTACACACACTCACTACCTTTGGAACAGAAAGAGCTTGGCAAGCACTTAGTCGCTGCTCTCTCTGCTGTAAAACAATGAGGGATCTCTCAATGATTTATCATGTTCTATTTCGTCAATGCCCAAGTTTCCAATAACAACGCACAAAAAAGGGGATAATCAATTTTAGAGTCTCAGTATGTAATTCATTAATGCATCCCTGCACTAAAAGTGCCACAGCAACACAAACTAGGAGAGCACAACGTAACTCTTGTCCAAGATGTTTAACCCTTTACTAAATGATCATCAATAACTGACAAGTGATTGGTACTAGTCAAAGACTGTAAATCAGACGGTTGAGGAGAGCAGGATCATCATCGCTTTACCAGTGTTAAAGCCTCTTTCCTGGTAACACAGCGCCCACTGCCGGCAGAACAAAAGTTTCAGCAAGCTCTCATCCAAAGGAAGTGCTATTACAAAGCCTCCTTTGTGAGCCATAGTGGCATTCTGGTACTTGAATATTCTGCTTATTTAAGCTTTATTTCGCAGCTGTGTGTCCCCAGCAAAATGGAAATGACCAGAGTGACAGATAAATAAAGTGGTCCATCTATATAAATCGCATGCATGCTATAGAAGGTGGAACTCATTCAACTCCTCCGTTTGGTCAAAGACAATGTGGAAAGCGAATTAACTTTTTAAAACATATTAGATTTATATTGAACTTAACATTGCAAGAAGAGAGTATAAACATTTTCATTGAGAAATACATTTTGGACTTCTGTAGGTTTATATTAAGTGTTGCCAAGGCCTTTCTCGTTATAGAATAAAATGAATGTACCAGCCACTAGTGAGAATGGAGCAGGCTTACCTTCCTGGACAGCTTGGAAAGGATTGTTAGCCTCTATAATCTTGATAGTGTGCCCAATTTTTTCACTTTGTAAGATATCGTCATTGAGATTCAGATCTGACACAGCCAGCTGAAATACTTCATTGTCCTTCGCTGCATTTTCTTCAAATATTGCACCTGTTGTAGAAAGATCAGTCAGTGGCAACTACAGACAGGAGTAAATACCCCCTGGGAGGCTGACGGCCTGAGCACAAAGGACAGCTGATGCACATAGCTGTATACCTTCACTGACCTTTCTATCAGGGCCAGTTGTTCTATATTGGACTGATTAGCTGCATCACGTGTTGCTGAAAACACTGACATAACAAACAAAATGTCAATGATTTCTATAGGAGTACAGCTTTCAGATCCCCTGTACCTATTGGATGCAATGCAACACATATTCCTTGCTACAATGTTACAATTGTGGTTGTTAATTAGCAACGTGAGAAGCAATATCACGTATGGCTGACTATACTTTATTCTCCTACAGTACTTTTTGTTTTACAGCGGCTAAGGTTATGTAATGCAATGCATTATACATTCATTTGTCCATTATGTTAATAAATATAATATATATATATATATATATATATATATATATATATATTGTTTTTAATAAAACAGAAAAGGCAGTATAAGTACTGGAATATTTGTAGTTATATATGAGGAATTGATGTAATATATTCTAAGGGACAGATTCATTTAATAAATGTGCTATATACAGTAGTGTATTAATTCTTCCCCGGGGACCCTCGGATCATCCACTTACAAAGCATTGCTTATACATTCTCCATTGGTAAAGCACACACGATGGATGAGCTATGCACAGAAACAGCAGAAGAGAAGAGGGGTACTGTAAATGCAGCAGCTGATTTCACGAAGGATGGGCACCTGTACTCAAGCATCCACAGACACTGATAATCCATCTTTTACATATCTGTAGCCAACCTGTACTCCAGCTGTACACTATTCTCAGTTATTGAACAGGATGTCACAGCTCATGAAAAGCCCTGTGGGTCTCATCATTGAATACGAACAAACAACTGTGCTGTAATAGTAGAGAGCTGGCATGCCGGCAAGCTAAAGGGCTCGTTTCTGATAAAGATATATATTGTTGCTCATCATAGGTGTACCCAGAATATTTTACCGTTATACCATGTTTAAAAAATTACTGTAACATCACTGAAAGATGAGAAGGGGTCAATTGATAGCTGTACAGCCATCGAAGTTCATCCAATCTTATTTAATAGATCCGCAATGCTGTGAGCTTGGTAAGGCTCATTACAGCTACTCGTGGTCTCAGCATGGCAACTGTGTATTGAGGTGTCCTATAGTTACTAATCCATGAGGATATCAGGACCTTACCCATATCTAGCAGAGCTACAAGCACTCCCTTTGGGCACATCACTTGCCCTTATGCTTTGATTTCTGTCTCCCTAGATTAGGTATGCCATCTGCCGTAGGTGACATCAGTATTACCTTGTTAGAATCGTACTGCCAAGCGCCTAGGTCTGAGCTAAGACACTATATCTGGGTGCATCTTGGACGTGCCTGCCTTTTCTGGTCAGATGTAATCTGCATTAGTCTGTCTCTTTCCCATACTAGCTGCTGTTGCAATGCCTGACTCTCCTCCATGCACAGCAAGCAGCACACATGCATCCTTGTCCCCCCTGCCATTAATTCCCTGATTACTACATCTCCTACAGCAGCATTTATATTTCCCAATCCCTCCCATACACCCCCCCCCCCCCCTCACACACACACATAGAAGCAATTGGCAGAAACAAAAGTTCCTTTTTAACACTGTGTCCATCCGATCAGCCAGATTCACATGCTGCCTTTGTCACTTGCATATTCCTCATTACAGCAGCCTTGAACACTGGCTGCAGTCATATTAAAACATCAGACATTAACATTACCAATAGCAACCTACTCATTTAATATGTCCTTGGCCTCTAGCCACCAAACTTAAGATTCCCATACAGACTACTTGATGTGCTCTGTCCATGGTGCTAGTCTACAGTACATTTACAGCTCTTCATAACCAAACAAGTTTGTAATGATCTCAAAGCATCAGATCCTATTAAAGTAACACATACCATACACTGCCATCTACACCAACCTGTTCTTAGCATCCAGCTGCCCATAAAGCATTACACTCCACAAAATGACCCCCCACACACACACACCCCACCCGCTGCATATAAGTTTGCAGGGCACCCATGTAGGCTGTTGCAGCACATTTTAGAGGGAGCGTAGCCGGTGGTTGCAGCTTGGTGACAATTCTTGAGACACATTTCCCTACCCCCTCCATCCTGGTGACCATCATCATCACTAGTCCACACGCCGGGTCCCTTCTTACCAATGTGGATGATGGAGTCCGCCCGTACCGAGAAACACTGAAATATCCAGGGGAAAAAGCAGAGCATCAACACTTCCATTTCCAGCCTCTCAAACAGCACATCAGCCCGGATTTGGTGGTGGTACAGAGGGATGAATGATGGAAATGCTTTCCAGATAAGGCAAACGATGCAGAAGGGAACAATAAAGGTAGATTCTGATGCTGAATTGGTATGTTTGCAATATATACAATTATTCTTATTTTGCTCTGACGAGGATAAAGCACAGACTTGCAGCTCTCTCCAACACTCTATGTGTGTCTGAGACCCAACAAACAGCAAACTGCGGAGGACCCCCCCTCTCCCCCCCTCCTTCCCTCCTACCACGTGATTGCAGAGCCTCACCACTCAATATAGTCTTGGTGAAAAGACTGAGAGATGGAGAGATGAGCTCAGATGGGGAACACTGGAGCTCAGTATCACAGGAACATCATAGCAAAAAAAAAACAGGGCAATACAGAAGACTGCTAGGCACATAAACTAGGGGAGATGGCATGCATGGCCGTCTAAGCAAAGCTGGGACATATGTGTAAGAGCTCAGCGTGCCAGGGCAACAGGATGACTCTCCAGACACAAAACTGAGCTGTGTGCATGCTGGGAGAGGGACCACAGTGGATGATACTGGCTAAAACTCACAGCGGATCAACTGAGCACTCTCCACGCATTTGCTGGTTTATCAGCTAGACGAGGGACATAGGATAGACAGTCTCCAGGATTGAGCTGTGCATCTGGCCATTGCAGGGAGCATCACACCTGAGTTTGGTGGAAAAGAGTTAAGTTTGCTGAAAAACACAGCAGCGAACCCAACAGGCTGGATTACAGGCACGGGTGATGGGACAGGACTGATATAAAGGAATGCACTGCTTGATGTAAAGGAAGGTACTGCCACGGTTTGGAGTATATCGTTTACTTGCAAAAAAATAATAATCATCATCATGCTCTGGCTAATTAGAATGGACTGATTACTGAAAAGTCAGTAGAGCTATTTAAAAGACCATGAACATGTGGATTGTCACTGGAGAACACATATCAATGTAATTAGTCGCTTGATCTCACGACTCATGAACTTAATTGCCAATTGCTCCCCTTTTTAAGTGGGATTGGTATTTATTACAGTGCTTACATATAACATAATTCTCACACTATACTAACCACGCTGGGGCATTATACTATTGTTTCATTAAACAAGTGCATCACTCATTGCTCAGCCACTGAAGGAGTTTAGGAAAAAGTCTGTTTCTTTAACACGGAACTGGGAACTATGGAAGTATATGGGGAAAGATCTGTGTGATCTCTAAATATATACAATATGGTGCCAGTCTAATTAAGTGGCTAAAATCATTCTAAGCTAAAGCAAATTTGAGTGTCTCTTCCTCACAGTGAGATTTGTATGCTGTATTGTATGTGAATTATTTAGTGTAGCGACTCTCTGCTATAACAGGCAACAGATCAGTTTAGATCTTTAGGAGAATACTTATGATGAGTGTTACAATAAGCTCCTCACACCATCCACAGGAAAAGCAGTAATTAATTAATGCTTCCTAATCATCATCCAGCTATGATATCTCTCGTTAGTAAAATCGCATCGTGCAGTCTGTGCTTTGGAAAAGCAAATGTGGACAGGAAAAAAATCTATCAGTTTAAAATCAATCATTTACCCACCAGCTACATTTGTATCGTTTGGTTCCATAACTATAGTTCTCCAGTTGTCGCAGAGGAAAGACTACACAGACTGGCTAATGTTTCATGTTGTAGATATGGCTGAGCAAATTCTAGTCGACCCCTCTCCCCCCTTCTGGCTTTAAAAGTTATGTTGAGTGTATTAGTTTAATTAACTCTTGTGCTGCCTGTGAAATTATTAATACGCTTCCTGAAACCCACAACAATACCCACAATCTCAGCAACTTCTGACCATGCACTCTACTGCTGTGGTGATGGCATCAGGGCTAAGTGGCATTTGTACTGCTATAATATTGTATGAATGTAACAGAATATATTACTAGGAATGGTTTTATGCATAGGAATTCATACCTATTGCATACTATAGATCTATACTGGTGATTTCTGTCACACACCAGAGCTGTATGTTGAGCAAATAAAGTATATATCTCATGGGATGTTGTCATTTTATTCAATTGTATTTACATTGACTAGTATTTATATGATATATATATATATATATATATATGTGTGTGTGTGTGTGTGTGTGTGTGTGTGTGTGTGTGTGTGTGTGTGTGTGTGTGTGTGTCTGTTATAGTGTTTATTTGATACCTGGAGGTAAAGCCTAGACACAATGCTGTGGTTATACAGTGACAACAAAGGCAAATAGTGGTACATTATACATTAATTTGTACAAACCTATAGATTTCAGACAATAATAGTTTTGGCATATTTTCCTTGTAGAAGTCATGTTATAGAACAGAACACTGTTGCTGTTTAACTGTTGCCATATTTTAAATAGCTACACCTGGTACATAGGCTAAACAAACAAATTACACTATTTTATACAAGAAATATACTTACTAAATTGAATTAAAGTGCAGTTTTTTTCTCTATGGTGCAGATTGCAAGGATATATCTAAAGTTATTACAGTCCATGCACCTGCTAAGGGTTCTGCAGCATATGAGAAAAAGTGTGCCTCTAAGTAATGTAATTCTGATTTATGTGTCAGATTGCTGCTAATGCTGTTAGTATTCAGCCTTATTGGGTACTGAATATGCATTGAGCAGACATTGTAGTGGGTATGGCTTAATGACAGTGGGTCCTTACCACAACTTAATTGGATTTAAAATCAAGGCTTTTTATGGAGCATTGGCATGGGTAAGCACAGGGATACAGTCCCAATAATAGTATTAAGGACTTGTTCAGATGGGCAGCAAAATAAATGTATAAAACCACTAATCAGTCCAAACAACAGTATATTGAGCATTTTTCTGATATTTGTGGTTGACCCCATGACATCTCCGACCATTTATCTGAAGAACAGAGGCATGCGGGCTCTGAGTTTACTGATCCCAATTATTGTAGGAAGTTTGCTCACCTTGTGTTGTGTATGGCATGCCATATAAACAATTAAAATGACACATGCTTTACAGTTATTTCACCTCTGAAAGCAGTACATATTTAATGATGGAATGTTAATTTAATTATCCTCTGTTCTTCATCTTAAAAACAGCATACCGTTATTTAGAAATGGTCATCATCACATCAGCCATCTTGAATGCTGGACTTGTTTTCAAGTAGTAGCTTCTGTAATACAATCTAATACAACCTAAGTTTTTTTTGTTTGTTTGTTTTTTAGTATCTAAAAAGGTGTTATTTATTTAACTGGTGAGCCACAATCAGCAATGTGAAAGCCAAATGCTGCAATAAAGCTTGCTCCATCTGAAAACTTCTATTAAACACATAGCTTTTTCAAAATAAACACATTTTAGATTGGTCCACTTATGCTACTTCATTATGAAATGCTAAATGCTAAACTGTACGAGGGACATATCAGGATTTTGGAATGACTACACCACAAGTCTACACTGTGATACCAGCAGGGGAATGCCATCACAGGAGAAGAGAAAGTTTGGACTTCTAAAGGTAATCTGAATATAATCTTCTTGTGAGCTTTATTCAACATCATGACAATGCAAATATATTCATGGCTCTATGGAATCCCAACAGTCCATGTTGCAGGCAGACATGCCAAACCTAGGTTATTAAAACTATATTATATGAAATGAATTTTTCATTGCATGCACTGAGGTTAATACATTTTTAATGTGGGATTTCAAACTCTATATCTTCATAGTAGAAATGTAAAATAGCCTCTAGCATGTTTCTGAAACAGTGTAGTAGTACCGCAACCCTGTGACTTGATCTCAACCTTTGTGGAAAAAAATCTCAATATTCTGTATTTTAGAGAAAAACTGCATTCATCACTATAAATATGTTACACATAAATTCCCTTTTTTCTAAGTAGTCAGAAAAGAATGACCACAACTCAATATAAATCCACATTTTCTGAAGAGTAAAGAAAATTCCTTACCATCACATAGTTTAGACAGCCATTTTGTGAGCTGAGCCTGTATACACAAGAATACAGTCTATCCACTCACTAGGAATTATATTACAGGAAATTGCCAGCTAGCAGTTCTAGGAAAACTGGTTATACCCACATAATGGCTGTCATCATTATGTGTAGGCAAGGGGTAAACTTTAATACCATTTTATGTTCTTTTGTATAATCTCTATAAGAAACAATTAACTGTTGTATAAGTCAGCTGTGGTAGATCATCATCTTGTGACATTTGTCTTACGTATATAAAGTTTTGTTCTTTTTGTGGTGTATGAGAACCATTTACAAGATGCACAATTTGCTGAGCAAAACATTTTGCTTTGGCACAACTGCACCAAAGTAATCCATCCAGGAATGTCAAGGGGGCGGTGGCCAGATAAAAAGTACCATGTCTTGGTGTCTAGTTGGGGTCCAGGCCTGCCATGGAAGCAAAGCCATGACTCCCATGGGGTGTGTATAGTCTAACCTCCCACCGTCCGAGTCTTTACATCACCAAAGTCAGGAATTTTTTCAAAAATAATTCTGTGATATGAGTATTATCCTTGAGATGCGATTTTCTGCATTCACTACCTCACTTATAAACATATTGTCATGTTACCTTTTCCAACAATATCATTCAGCATCCAGCACGTAAAGACCCAGAATTTGGCTGCCAAACTTTAGTGGATGCTGTACAGAAGACGTCCTCACTAGCAGCACAAAAGGAAATTATGTCCATTACATAATTCATAGTGACATTAAGTGTACCCTATTGAAATAATACTTTCGTTGGTTCTATTGCATGCAAACCTTCTAACAGCTCAAACAGGTTGAATTCTGTCATCACAGATGTATTCCTCTTATCTACACATGCGGCTTTGCAAGATGAGAAGTCAGAAAGGGATTATAATATAATTAGCATTTAAAACATGGGCATCTGAGGAATACATTATGAGATAAAGGGATTTCCCCAAGATCGTACTTACACTGTGCATAATAAAGAAGGTATATTTATTTACTCTATCAACCGTTTCCCACAAGACAACAACTGTAATAGATTAAACACAGGAGGTTTTCATTAATATATCATAGAATACTTTTTTTGTCATTTTAAATGTCTCCTACAGTATAACCATTTTATATCCCTTTCACACAGAAAAGCAAACTACCCGGTAAAGCACTTTTACACAGTAATTTGCTGATCAACACAGGTCCTTTTTCTGTGTGAAAGGGCTAACCCGGGTTGAAATTCCTGGGACTTTGACCCTGGTTTCTACCAGGGTCGGAGACCCGGGACTTTCGACCAGGGTTGAACCTTTCACACAAAAATAAATACCCATGTTGATCAGCAAATTACCGGGTAGAAATGCTTGACCTGGTAATATGCTTTTTTGTGTGAAAAGGGGGTCAGGCTGGGACCGGCAAAATGAAATGCCGGGTAAAAGCCGGGTTTTAGGGACATTTCTGTCTGGAAGGGGTATTAGTATTACACCAAACATTGTGTTTTTTACTGTATAGCAATTAATATTTCAATTAATGAAAACAAAATACTGAAATATACGGAATTGACTATATTTATGTATTAATATTTACTGATATAATGCTAGCAGAAAGTAACTGTTCGATACATGAGGTCAAATGTAACATAGTTGGCCCAGTGAGATTGCAGTAGGAAGAGGTGTTTAAGTGGCGGTATGTGATCTAAGTCACACAGCAATGTTGGTCTGGAGATCAAAGGCTTGCTTGTTATGGGGGTTATGCGGGTGATTCTGGAATAATAGAGACTCTCAGGGGTAAATTTACTAAAGTGAGAGTTTTTAGAAGAGGATATGTTGCCCATAGCAACCAATCAGATTCTACTTAAAATTTAACTAGAATCTTCTAGAGGATTATAGCTAAAATCTGATTGGTTGCTTTGGGCTACATCTCCACTTCTAGAAACTCTCATTTCAGTAAATTTACCACACCACTGTCCAAAAAACTCAGCTAATCAGTGTTTTAGGAGAAATGTGTAAATTAATCACGGCAATGTTTCTAAAGTGGTGTTAGGTTGGACTGTGGTATGACATCTTTATTGATTCCACCATTCGCATTTTCCAGGGCATCCAGCTACCCACAAAACTAGGCTAGTGGCACCCATAGCGGTTGCGCATGCCTAGTGGGAAATTCAATGCTGTTGAATCAGTAATGCAGCTCATACAGCAAGTAACAAATCACATTCTGTCAGTACTAGTTACATTATTACGATACGGGTGGACAGCCACATCCAACTAAAAAAAATCCACCACTGCTAACATCTGATTAATTTCACTGGTAACTATACCATAGTACACCAGTCCCATCTTGATGCTTAGATAGTTTTTTTAAGCTTATATCTGCAGACAAAAGCACAATGGCATCTCTCTTTTGCATTCACATATGCAAATAAGACATATTTTAGCTGTGCAGTGACTACTGTACATCCATATTTTATTACTATATCCTATTACTAATATATAAGCTATGTTTCCCTCTTGTTTCCATCTCACAGACGTCAACTATACGTAACCTGAAAGAAATGAAAATAGGCATTATTTACTGAGCTACAAGTGGGCTTCACACAGTAAAGTTTTCAAACAGTTCCCTTTTCAATTACCAACTTAGCAACCACAAGGATCCTCTTGACTGAGGCATAATAAGCTCTAAGGAACAACATCAGCTTTCACCATCACAGCTTTAATTATTGTGGGTTTTGTTGATGGATATGAATGTCATGATGCAGAAATGCTACATCCAAGAGTTTTAGACAATGGTTCGAGTCCATTAAGTGAATGGGTAGAAAATACACTACAAAACATAGCAGCAATAAACAAATTATGCTACTATATTTAAATGTGGCCTCATAGACAATTGTTTTTAGACATTTAGGATAAATATATTATTATGGACTTGTCGCTTGCTAATATCACTCGCGACCTGGAAGTTAATGTACAAAAACACCAGTAATAACATAGGGTGTGAGACACTGAAAAGACAATGAATTGAGGCAGGCAAGGCGAACATATCAAACTGCTCCAATTCTTTTAGGCATCCAAAAATACACATGGCTACGGTACAGTAATTATTTGTGGAGATAATTTTATACTTCTTTTGTTGTTGCAATGACCCTACATATATCTAACAAGCATTTGAAAATCAGGGAATCCTCCTAGCTAATGGTGGACATCGGAAGCCTTCACATTGAAAACACAGCTTATGCGAGCGTCCATGAGGATGGTCGCGATGGTCAAGACCATCGTGACCATCGGGCTTGCGACGAGACCCTGCGGTAGGGTCTCGTTGGCCGCAAGCCCTGGAGTGATTTTGGCTCTATCAGAGCCAAAATCACTCCCACTGACATCACTAGTGATGTCAGTGGGGCTGGACCCAAACGGAAAGGCGTTCCCATGGGAACGCCTCCGTCTGGCAGCCATGACCCCGGCACGCCCACCAAAGGGGGCGTGCTGTCACTCACCATCGACAGCACGACCCCTTTGTTTCGAGACCCCGAGCGGCGGCTTCCCCGTCGCTCGCCGGGTCTCGCGCATGCGCACGACGGAGCTCCCTCCGTCGTGCGCTTGCGCACTCGGGCACCATCGACCCGCTTGCAAGCATCCTGCGCTCGCGAGCGGGTCTGAATGAGACCCAAAGTACCAATCAAATAGCTCCTAACTGTAATTTTTAAAACACAGCCTGTAAAATAACAGTTAGGAGCTGATTGGTTGGTACTGTATATCTATCCACTTTATCTCTCTCCAAGCATAGAACATAGACCCTGTTTCTCAGGAGTACACCAGTTAGTATGGTGTCTAAGCCAGACTTGCAGGTCATCAGCTTCCTGCTTCCCCATGTATGTAGTTCCTCAACCTCACAGTTCCTCTGCACATACCTTAGTGGGTCCAGAACTAGTAATTAAGGGCCTCATTTAAGAATGTCCCTTATTACCAGCAAACATATTTTAGTTTAGTATAGCAGTGATACTAATGAATATGACATTGGTATTCAGCAATACTCACCTCTCCAGCGAGATCTTGTGACGATCCCCCTCCTCGCTGGCATCCTCTGCTCTGCTGCTCTCAGCCCATCACTGCCAGCAACGGGTTTCTTTGTGCATGTCACTTTTCACCCAGTGGGGACCTGGCAGTGCCTGGAAGGCTTTGCTGAAACCAGAAAGGCTGCTGCCAGGTCTCCATTGCCGGCATGGGGACCGCATCACTCTCGTCATCGTTAGATACCATGCTGCTGTTTATTACAATTAAAATGAGGAAATAACACCTTTAGCGAGTGCTAAAGGGTTTATGTCTTGTTCATAAATGGGGTCCTTAAGGTTAACTTCTCTAGTTGTACCTGCCTCCGCTTCACACTACATCTAAGTTGACTAATCACAGACAGGATCTGTGCACACATTGGGTTGGAAGTCCCATAGTGGATACTGGGCCTGATTCAGAGCCGGACGCTCTGACAAAAGCGCTCGCTCTGAATCAGGGCCCTCCTACCTAAAATTGGAGCGGCCTCCTGGCCGCTCGCATAGCTTTGGGTGACCACCCACAGCTTATGCGAGCGGCCAAAAAGATGGTTGCGATGGTCAAGACCATCGCGACCATTGGGCTTGCGACGAGACCCTGTGGTAGGGTCTCGCTGCCGCAAGCCCAGGAGTGATTTTGGCTCTATCAGAGCCAAAAGCACTCCCACTGACATCACTAGTGATGTCAGTGGGGCCGGACGCAGATGGTAGGCGTTCCCATGGGAACGCCTCCGTGTGGGCAGCCACGCCCCCGGCACGCCCACCAAAGGGGGCGTGCTGTCACTCACCATCGACAGCACGCCCCCTTTGGTGCGAGACCCATAGCGACGGCTTGGCCGTCGCTATGCGGGTCTCGCGCATGTGCACGACGGAGCTCCCTACGTTGTGCGCATACGCACTAGGGCACCATTGACCCACTTGCGAGCGCTCAGCGCTCGCGAGTGGGTCTGAATCAGGCCCACTGTGTGCTCTTCACCTGTAAACTCTCTGTCTGATTAGCTTAGTTCATGCATCCTTCACAAACCAGTAAAAAGGAACCAGGACTGAGTGATCAACATGGATGTTCCTCTAATGATACATCACTGAAAATATAAAAAAACATAATTAAGTTCTGTGTGAATAAAGTGAAATGAAACAGAAATACTATACTTGAGGTATCTGCTGTAAGTATCAGTCAGATGGGGATGCAAAAATCTCAAAAGGTACACAGTACAAAAGTATAAACATCACACGGAATTGGTATGTAACACCGCCAGATCAAAGCCCAGCGGATGAAATCCCGACATTGAAAGGCCGTCAGATGAAGATCCCGACTAGGGTAAGTACCCTAACCCTCCCCTCTCCACCCCTAACCCTTCCTTAGTGGTGCCTAACCCTAACCTCTGCCACTAGTTCCTAACCCTAACCTCCCCCCCCAGAGGTACCTAAACCTAACATCCCCTCCCCACACCCGAAGCCTAACCCTCCCTGGAGGGTGCCTAGCCAAAACCTCCCCCCGGTGGTACCTAACCCTAACCCCCCTTCCCCTAACCTATTCCTAACCCTCACGGGGAGGGGGTGCCTAACCCTAAGTCCCCCCGGGAGTCCCTAAACCTATCCCTCCCCTCCGCGTATAAGAGTTCCCGATGCCCGTCTTACCTACATTCGGTATGCCGGGCATCGGGATTTCGGCGTGGAGCTAATTATAGGCGTTAGTACTTAGACGCCTATCTTTAGTCCCATGCCGGGCTTTCACTGTCGGGATTTCGGCCGTCGGCATTTCCACCACCGGTTCCTGATTTCATCCCCATCACACTAATGCCCAGCAATCTGCCATTTTATCACGAACCCTTAAATTATTAATTAATTATTATTTACTTATATAACACCAGCATTTTACTTTTGAATTACTGTTCAGCTTTGCCTATTTCTTGTATTAAATTAATCATCACAAAAAAATTGATGCTATCTTTATAACTTATAAAACTTTTGTGTGTTGAAGCTTTGTTTCTTTTGGGCATGGGCACATCTAGAAATGTGCTTCACCGCAGCAGTGCAGATGACAGGTGATGCAAATTGTAGATGCTGCAGAATCTAATATGGGGTCAGGTCTTTATAGATGAGGGTAAGCAGCTTGAATTGAATTCTGTAGGTAATAGCATAGTGTAGGGAGCTGCAGAGTCATCAGCAGATGAGGAGAGTCAGGAGAGGAAGAACAGTCTAGCCTCTGCATTTGAGATGGCTGGAGGGGAAGGCCAGAGAGCAGTAGGTTGCAGTTGTCAAGGCTGGAGTTAATGAGGGGATGGATAAGTGTTATGGTAAAATTTTTCGGCATATTCTGGCAATGTTTTGAAGGTGGCAAGATGAAGGACTTGATGTATGGAGTGAAGCTGAGGGAAGAGTAGATCATGACACCAAGATAGTGGGCATGGGGAACAGCGGAGAACATGATGTTGTCAACCATGAGAGAGATAATGTAGATTAGAATAGATAAAGCATAGTGTCACTATGAGGGAGAAAGATGACAAGCTCTGTTTTGGACATGTTGAGCATTAAGTAGATTTGGACACCCAGGTGGGAATGACAGAGAGGAAGTTAGACACATGAAATAAGAGCAAATGAGAGAAGTGAGGGGGGGTACATTTGAGTGTCACCTACATAGAAGTGAAAGAGGAAGCCTAATGAGCATATGAGTTCACAGAGAGAAGAAAGGCAATGAAAGAATCAGGCAAAGAATAGAGCATTGAGGACCCCAAAAGATAGAGGGGCGCAAGAGTCAGTAGATACTGAAGAATAGATTAGAAAGGTGGGAGGTGAACCAGGAGAGAACAGTGCTATGAAGCCAACGGAATGAATGTTGTCAATGAGACAAGGCCCTTCGACTTAGCACGAGAGGATCATTGGTTACTTTAGTGTGGGCAGAGGAGTGTGGAAGACTAATTGCAGAGTGTTGAGATGAGAATGGGTGGAGAGAAAAGTGGACCAAGCAGCTGTAAACAAGCTGCTTAAGTAGGCTGGACCAATATTTCCTCTATTGGTGCTCAGTGTAAAGAGTGTATTTTCTATACGTGGTGAGTCTATCAGTTTGATGTAAGTACATTTTCCTAGCTTATCTTAAACTTGAAAATCTTAAACATATCTTAACTTACTCCATGTAAGTGTAGCAGGTTCACCTACACTTTGACACATCCCAACATATACTTTGGGCTTTGAGGCTGTTTGTGACAATTGACCTCTCCAGCGTATTTGTTTCATTAGCCTCTTTGCTTTATTATTTCAAATTGAGGCTAACCCTTTGGATTTCTTATAGCATTTCTATTTGGGCTATGCAAGAAGAAGATTGAATTGAAGTAATTGAAGAGATATGGGAGTTATTTATATAGTATTGTTTATCATTTCACTTTATAAAAAAATTAATTGTTCACATTTATTAATAAAACTGTTAAGACACTCTTCTTTGTCGCTACATTGTATCAGTGATGTAACCACAAGATTAACCTCAATTAATCTTGCGGCTACGAAGTAGCGGTTCCCACCATAGACGTCTATGGGGATTTCTCACCATAGAAGTCTATGGGACACACCGGCTGGCCGCATTCAGCTAATCAGGGAGCTGTTCCGACGGAGATGCTCCCTGAGTGGCTGGCGGCCCCTTCACTGACGGGGCACACATGTGCCCCGGTCATTTACGCAGAGCAAAGGTATGTGTACACACATACCTTTGCTCAATCCGTATGGATCAGGTTTTTTGCATTTTTTTATTTTAACCCCTGGATTGCCTACTTGGAGGTGGACGTGATCGACGCATAGGAGAGGTGAGTATGGATTTTTTTTTCAGGTACACCCCTATGGATTACTGAGTGTGAGTGTGAATGTATGTTTTATTAAAATTATACTTTCACGGTGTATGTTTGTTTATTTACGTATTTCTTTAGTTGTGGAACTGCAAGTGCCAGCGGGCCCGTAATGCCCCGCATGCTGGTATTTCTGGTTCTCCAAATACCAGCATGCAGGGGAGGCTTGCTGGTACTTGTGGTTCTACAACTAAAGATTATATGGAAACTTTAATTTTACACTTTACACTATCAACCCGGCACCCACCGCCCTAGGGTGCCGGGGATAGCCCCGGGCTATCAGTCTAGACCTGGGGTGCCCTGGAGAGGGGTACCCCTTTATTGGGGGGGTACCCAACTCCCCAGGGATCCCCGGCCTGGACTGACTAGCGGTCAGGGATAATGCTTTGGCCAGGGAAACCGGTGAAAGGTTTTCCCTGGCTGTGGCATTATCCCCCCGCTAGACAGAGTTCGGTGCTGGTTCTGGAATTTTCAGGGGACCCCTACTCATTTTGTCCCCTGATTTTCCAGAACCAGGACCAGCTCAACAAAAACCTGTGCTGGTTCTTAATATACAGGGGCCCCCTACGCATTTTGTCCCTGTATTTTTAGAACCAGAACAGGCTTTATAAAGCCAGGGGCTGGTTATGCTTTTGGGGAGGGGTGCACTTTTTTTTTTACACACACACAGAAGCCATCACGGATCTCACTGATCTGTGATGGCTTCTCTAAAACTCGCACCTTTTAATGCTACTCGCATTAAAAGGTATCAGTTTACATAGTCCTAAACTCGCAAATGCAGTAGCCTCAAGCTGAAAAGTTCGCAGGCTATTGAATTTGCGAGTTTCAGTACAAACTCGCACTTTTTAAAAGTGCGAGAAAGTGCGAGTTTGTACTGTTACTAAAACTGACTACCTATTACATTTGGCACATTGTGTCTGTGGAGGCATCCTTGTTACTCAGAAGGACAAATTGAATGAGACCAACTTTAAGGGACTATAGATTTACACCTTTTGTGGCGCTATGGGCCCTCAATCAGGCTTGCCGACTTTTAGCTCCCTCCCTCCGGGAGGGAGGGAGCTGTCGGGCTTACAGGGCTGGGGGCATGACGTGGCAAAAGGGGGCGGGGCCCGGCACCTGACTCTGCACAATGCCGTGATTAATGGCATTGTGCAGCCGGGGGCGGAGCCACGATGACGCGATTCAGCGCGAACCGCGTCACCGCCCCCCTTGCTGCCGGTGTTTTTACCTAAAAGTGCGGGGGGGTGCGGGCACATCGCCGGGGCCAGGAGGATTGCCTGCCTTCCCGGGAGGTCGGGAGCGGCACCCGATTTTCGGGAGGCTCCCGACCAAATCGGGAGGGTAGGCAAGTATGCCCTCAATTCACTCAACTACTGTACTTCCTTCTTCCTATAACCCTGAGAATATCTGTCCAATCCAGCAGTCTATGTTTGTGTTTGCATTGATATTAGACAGAACATGATATTTTTACCCTTTACTCTAGCAAACCAATTTGACAGACTCCTGTGTGTCCAGGCAATGTGACGTCTGTGTGGCCATAGCCGATATGGCACAAAGCAGGTTTGCAATGGTAAGCTGCTGGTAATGAAAATCTAAATCCTATAATGTTCTCAATTCCCCGTTGTTTGATATAAAGAAGAAAAATAATGTAGGTAAAAAATGTATTGTATTGTTATGGTGGAAAATATTTGTGAATGGCTAAATGGCTTAATATAGATATTTTTATTTGTAAAAATGAAAATTATTTTTCCTATATCAGAATTAGACCATAGTTAATGCTGTATTTAAATAAATATCCTATCTCATCAATAATTTATTGACAACATGCTATAGGTTGAGGATTTGCATGTAAGACACATAAACGCACTCTTGATTTAATTTACTCTGAATAATCTCACAAACCAGTATATAACAAAACCTATCAACACTTAGCTTCACAGAATTATTAAAATGTTACTATAGCAACTACAATCAGGTTCCAGACCAACGTGGCTACATTAAATCTGTAGCTCACAGGGGAGAGAAACCAACCATTGACTGTAGTAGAGGGCATTACATTACCTGCAGACACATTATGCCTTAGGCAAAACCAAGATATTTTTGTCCAACATAGATTCGTCAGATTCTATTTTAATCTATATAGTAAAATGTCTTACAACCCCTCTCATTGATAGTTTTGCTTGATGCTCCAATTTGTGTTTTAGGGGAGCACTCTCTTTTACTATAGCGTTGTAGTATATGAAGGGATATCATAGTTTATGCTGGGAAATCATAGTTTATCTAATAAATCATTTGCATTCTGCAGAGTAGCTGTGAAATATTGTGTGCAGATTCAACATTGCATTTTTTCATATATATATATATATATATATGTATGTATATATAAAATCAGAAAATGTTAGCGATTTGAAATTATGCAACATTTTGGTCTTTCCTTATGCCTTTTTGTTTACTGTTTCTTCGTTGTCATCCAGGATGAAAAATGATCACTGTGTCTCAACCTAGCGGTAATCTTGAATGTTCACCTACTGTGTGTCATCAACTTGACATCTGAACACAGGACAAAAGATTATCATTTATACTTCTCCCACTTTTTGTTTATTTAAACGACTATATTTTTCATGTATGTCCATTTATCAAACCCTTATTTTGTTTATTGTGAGTAGTGGTAATCAATTACAAATAAATATATATTTTGAATGCAATTAATTCAATGTTGTTCCTTTTGATCTATAAGATATCTCACTTGTGAGCATGACAGAGGAATCAATAAAGTTTTTCTTAGAGGCACCTGATAGCAAAGCTTTAGAAGTTTTACAGCTCGAACTGAAATCAGAGCAGAGCCCGATTAACACCTGGTGGGGCCTAGGCAAGATACTAGTTTGGCTCCACTTCTCCCCATTCCTTTTGTCAAGAAACCTTCACAGAAAAACATGTTTGGGTAATCAGGGACCCTCACTTCTCACTTGCCTCAAGACTGGAGGCAAGTTGCCTAATGGATGATCCGGCTCTACATCAATGAGCAGATGTGACACCTCCAGATATTTTTTGGTCCCAGTTACACTAACTGCATTTATGGATTTGTTATTTAACACTGTACACTAGGTTCAAATCACAAACATAATTTTTGTGTCATGCCAATTCACTTGTAATGTATGGCACAGAAATATAACTACAGTGCAATACACAGTAGGGATGTAGTCAGCATTCCGACAGTCAGGATGCCGACTGTCACAATTGTGTCAGCGACATCCTGACTGTCAGAATACCGACAGATTGTGGAGGTAAGTATAAGGATTGGGGGGGGGGGGTTAGGGGTTAAGGTTAGGCACTAGGGGGAGGGTTAGGATTAGGCTGCATGACGGGAGGGTTAGGTTAGGCTGCAGGAGGGGGGGTTAGGGTTAGGGTAAAGGTCATAATACTTACAAAAATCTGTCGGGATTCTGACTTTCAGAATGCTGCTGTCTGTATTCTGACTGCCGGCATCCTGACCGCCGAGATTCCGTACCTAACCCGCAGAGTGTATAATTGATAATGTCTTTCTATACACTAACATTCCACCAATAATATTTCATACATATCTTTCCTCATCGCACAAACACCCACATATGAGCTGTAGCATGTGTATATTCTGGCTGAATGTTGTTATACAGATTTTGTATTCAAGTGTTATCTAAAGTCCATAATAATATGACATGTTATACTACATGAGGCCATTAGATTATAAAGAAGATGGCTTTGGATAAAGTCAAGCAACTTGCATAAATACATATACAGTACATGCACAGATAACAAGTTCAAAGCTCTCATTATGTTACCTGGTACAAATTATTCTTCTCTCAACCATTTGTATAATTATATTCAAGCAGCAGTATTCTCAGTGTGTTTATACAGAGCTTCTGTCACTGCCTTTGAAGTTTTGCATCCTACTGTCACTCGCTTATAACCTTTTCTTAGATCTCTTCAAACTACAGAGCAGTGTGTACTTTACATTGCAACAATAACACATTAAATAAATACACCCAAATAATAAGCAGAATTTGGGTCTTATCATGTGATTAGTAAGTCACATTCTTTAGAATAAAAAAATTAAATTACCTGGAACCTGGTTGTGTTTTCTGCTGGCTGATCAGTGGCCAGGATTAGCATCACAGTAATTAGCAGTACCCAGTGACAGGCATGGTGTACTGTGACAGGTATTATTACATGTGCTGTGATAAGACTACCCTCTGATCTTAGGTGCTGTAAATTACATTGATTAACAAGTGTAATACACTACCAAAAACGTATCTATGGGTTCAGCCATTTTTTATCACTTGTCCAAGGTATGATGGAAAATTCTAAGGGGCCTATTAAAAAAGAAAATACTTTTGTTGACTGCAACAGATATCTACTGTGGTCCTTCATTTTCAATCACACAAACAATAGGTTTCTGTGGGGGCTGCTATTTGTGAGATTTACACTGTACATTAGACATCCCCACCTCCCCACCTCTCCTCCTCCCCCTGCTGATCGGGTACATCTTTGAAAGGTAACCATAATTTGACAAACCATTGGCAGCTGCAGAGAGTAAAGTGAGTCTTTAGATTTAAATAGACCAGGAGAATAATAGTAGTATATCTCACAGCATATTTCATGTGCTTTCCAAAACAAGAGAGATTTTGGCAAAGAACAAGAGAAAACATACAATGTTAACTTAAAATAGAGACAACTCAAACGGTATCTGTGCTAAATGCTTGCAGGGTACTTGTTTTTACTAAGGTATGACCTGTCACCTGTGTGATTATATTATAGAGGATAGGGCTGCAAGTGAGGACCAGTGTCCTAATATGTGGACGGGAAAGAAGACAAACAGGAAGCCACAGACTGACAGTTAGATAGTAGAAACAGCAGTGTTACCAATACCATATGCTCCTTTGATATCGAAAACACTTTTCTATGAATAATATATGTGCATATGTAGACTCCTGGGAGTATATTTACTATATTTATATACTATATATATAGTATATTTAAAGGTCGATTTTAATCTATTTAAAATATAAAACTAAATCACACATTTACTAATACCAGTGGTGTCACCGCGGGGAGGGTTGTAGTGCGTGTGGCTAAGCTGTGTGCCTGGGCAGGGGACATGGATTCGCAGGTAGGGAGCGTTGCCTTGTGGCTTGAACACCTGTTTTAGTCACTCCGGGGGTCCCTCATTCTGGGCTAGCACCCTACCTTATTGGTTTAAAAGCATGTAGTATGGTAATGTATATGCACACTGTATTAGGCACAATTCTAGGTAAGTCCTAAAAGTTATATACTGTAGTGCAATTTTGGTTCATTTTTGAGGTGTGGGTCCCCCTGGATTGCGTTGGTTGGTTTGTCTCAGGGCACTGCATTATAACACATTTTTCATTATAACACATTTTAACCCTTCACTGTGTGTTTAATATATATGTACTTCACCTTTTTTTATTTTCATTCCTTATATGCAGCTGTAGCTGCTCTTAACTATCTCTTTACACTGCACTTTTCTTACTATGCTGGTGCCCTGGGGCAGCTTGGCTGGGGCATTTTTTGGGGGGTCCTGCGCTCTGGATTTGAACCTTGGTATGTTAGGGACCTACCCGAAAGAGGTTACCTGGATATTGGTGGGTAGGCCCATAAGCTTGGCCATGATTATGCTAAAAACCTCTATTGATTGCAAAATTTTATTGTATTTATATATATATCATTAATAATTTGGAGTTGTGCACCTGAGTTTTGTCTGTTTCTGTGTCCCGGAAATGCGGACTGCCCCATGGAATGGTCTGTGTGCAGTTCCGGCTCCCACACTGAGGGCCTGATTCAGAGCCGGACGCTCTGACAGAGCGCTCGCTCTGAATCAGGGCCGGCCTTCTGTTTTTTTAGAGCGGCCTCCTGGCCGCTCGCATAGCTGTGGGTGACCACCCACAGCTATAGCGAGCGGCCAGAAAGATGGTTGCGATGGTCAAGACCATCGCGACCATCGAGCTTGCGATGAGACCCTTGTGGTAGGGTCTCATTGCCACAAGCCCTAGAGTGCTTTCGGCTCTAACAGAGCCAAAAGCACTCCCACTGACATCACTTGTGATGTCAGTGGGGCCGGCCCCAGACGGTAGGCGTTCCCATGGGAATGCCTCCGTGTGGGCAGCCAGGCCCACGGCCCGCCCACCAAAGGGGGCGTGCTGTCACTCAACATCGACAGCACACCCCCTTTGGTCCGTGACCCGGAGCGCCGGTTTGCCTGTCGCTATCCGGGTCTTGCGCATGCACACAACGGAGCCGGCTCCGTCGACCCGCCACCATTGACCCGCTTGCGAGCGCATAGCACTCGTGAGCAGGTCTGAATCAGGCCCTGTGTCAGGAGCTGAGTGCTGCATGTAATGCTATAGTGCAGCACCCGGCTCCTGTCACTAAGGAGGAGTCGGCACTTTGGTGTCACCCCTCAGCGGGTGACACCTGGTGTGGCCCTCACCCACTGTCAGTGTCTACAGATGCTGCAATCATACTTTGTCTCTGTACGCAACCACTTTCAGTAACATGCTCATATCACTGAAATAACACGCCCACACTAAGTTACATCTGCGTTTAATTAGTCAAACTCCTGTAACCGCCTACAAATGTCCAATGTATTTCTTTTACACTACACTACTTGGTGCATGCATCTGAATCTGTACTGCAACATCATCGGAATTAGCCTGACACCGCCTAAAAGATGCACTAACATTGGGGTTCAATGTACATGCCCCCGAATAGCCCTAATAAAGCTATTTGGGGTACTTAAGGTGTGTCAATTTCTTTTAATTAGCGTCTTTGCACTAGTGGTGAAGAATAGCATTAAGCAGTTTTTTATTTTTATAAAATAAGTAGTCCTGTCAAATTTGTGGTACTTGAAAATGGGTTTAAAGTCGCGAAAGTAAAGTTTAAAAAAACGTAAAAAACGTACCTTCAGCAAGCACCTGCAATCCAAAAAACACCTCACACATACTTGCAGACCGCCTAAAAGTCTATTTCACTAGTTTTTAAGTTTGTACCCCCACTTTGCACTTTTTCGCCCACCTTTTTCTAAGTCTTTTTTCGGGGTGTTCCTCTATTTTTTTTAGTTTTTTTTTTATACAGTTATCCTTTGGGTGGCTGTCCCAAGGGTGCAGAGTGTTTTTTTCACCTTTGCACCCCAAAATAGCGATTTTGCTTTTTTTTTCGACACCTATTCATAGGCGAAACTTTTTTGCCTATTACATTGCATTGCGTTTTCATGTACACGAAAAAAGTTTGCAATTGAATATGGAGATAAATTCCCGACTGGCGAAAAGTCGCAATCGGCAATATTTTTCCGCTCTTTCCGACTTTTCGCGGCTAATTGAATACGGGCTATTGTCCCCTATAGGGAATGGTCCCCACAGGAAAAACACTAACACCTCTGTATTATAAGGTGGACACTGATGCTCTCTGTATTATATAGTGGTCACTGACAATGTATTAATAGATATGAGTTTCACTTACAGCTGTCATTACTACAATGTATACAAATTTATTTGAAGGGAGGTTCAAGGTCCTTCCAGTTTGCTATAGACCTCAATTGCATGGCATCCTGATATAACAATTACTTTGTAATAACGTTGACTCCTTGCTAATCACCAAGCTATCAGACTTATTTATTTTTAGTTTGTTCCACCATCTTACCTCACATATGCATGATTCCTTCAACAACAGGAATGGAGGAAAGAGAAAAGGGAAGGGGGAGGAATAGATGGACGAAAGAGAGCTAGAACAGTGAAGCAGAGTGTGGAATAAACTGTAGAAAGGAGAGCGTTGTGAGGTCTGTAGGTTGAAGAAGAGAGATAGGCAACAGGGATCATGAAGATGCATATGGAGAGGTTGAAAGATAAAACAAAAGAGAGGGCAATTGAAGAAATAGATAAAATCCTGAAAAGCTTAAATATTAATAAAAAAACTTATATATGGAACCTACAATGTATACTCAGTTCTTCACATTAAATTATTTATTAAGGAAAAGAAAATACAAGTGATCATCAAAAAGAACCTTTGGACCTAGCTGGCTTCAGACATACATTCTTATACTATTGGTTTCCATTAATTTTTTATTTGTTTTGCTGCAAATTGTGAAATCTTAAGCATCATGCTTTATCTTTATGTTTGCTAGAATCCATCTGCACTACTGATACAGTACTGTACATCATAGTCGATCTTGCAGCACTAAGAGTGATCTATTGGTAGCAAAATGACATCCAGGACCTCTTTGATGGATTCATAATCATGTAGCACAGCCTATAATTTGTTTACAGTTGTCATCCAGAGCATTACGGCTCTCTTAGCTTTTCATATATTTACAGTTGAGCTGTTTCATAAATGCACTGTCCTTGTGGACTAAGGTGGGGAAATAAGGAAATATATGTGACACAGTAGTACAGAACTAGTTACATATCAAGGATTCCACAGTGAAAGGGCACTTACAGTATGACAACAGTAGCCATTGGTGGGAAAATGGCACTTAACATTTAAGGAGCATACACACGGTCAGATTTGTCAGACTTGTCAGATTTGTCAGATGAACGATTGAACGATTTGAACGATTGAACGATTTTTGACTGCATTAAAATGAATGGAATCGTCCAAGTCTGACTGCAAACACATCAGATGTCAGATATCGTTATCTGACAAACGGGAACGCGCATTGTAGATCGTCCATCGTTCAGGCATGTCAGATATGTCAGATTTTCCTTCAGATATGAACGTCTGAACGATTTTTAAATCGTTATCGTTCATATCTGAAGGAAAAATCTGACCGTGTGTATGCACCATTATATGTATTTATGTAAGCTTCATCATTTGGAAGAATACATACTTTTCTTAAGTATGCTTTGTACGTAAAGCAGTTTTCTTCTTTTTCTATAATCCTCTGAATAAAGGTGGAGCTGTTGCTATTACTGGCTCTGAAGAATATTTGATTTATCAGTTCAAGTAGTGACACTTTCATAGACATTTGCCTTTGCCTTACAAATCACTCAGCAAAACAAGAAAAATGCTTACTGTGTATAGTATACACGTAAAAAGTAATATATCAGACCTATATTTATATAGATCAAGAGTTGGTTTGTGATCAACTATTTTAAAGTATGTAGCCTCCTATGTTAGGTGGGTGGGTAATGTAGGTGTAATCTCCCAATAACACCTACCTCTGGTTCACTCTTAGATCAGCCATCTGGGTCTACCTCAGTGTATCTCACATAGAGGGGAATTCAATTAGAGGCGAAAAGCCATATTCGCCTGTTTTTTTGCGAAAAATTAGCCTAAAAAAAATTTGCCAAATTCAATTCCAGGACAATTTCGCCTAAGTGGAAACAATTTTCCAAAAATGGTGGTGAAAGGAAATGCAAAATCTTTATTTTGGGGTGCAAACGTGGGGAAACAACTCAGACCCCTTGGGACAGCCCCCCAAAGGACAAATCTGCAAAAAAAATAGAAACAAAAACCTAACACCCCAAAAAAGACATGTCATTTTTGGGGTGAAAATTTAAAAAGTGGGGTGATAAACATTAAAAGTATCGAAATAGACTTCTTGGGGGTCTCCAAGTATGGGTCAGGTATTTTTGGGATTGCAGGTGCATGCAGCAGGTGGATTTTTCACATTTTTTAAAAGTTCACTTCAGAGACATAAAAATATGCTAGCACCCATTTTCACCAAAACATACAGCTTTATGCCATTCTTCACAACTTTTACCTAGACGCTAATTAGGGCTATTAGTACACATGTATATTGATTCCCTAGGTTAATATATCTTTTTCTGGGGTACAGACTGAGGGCCTGATTCAGAGCCGGACGCTCTGACAGAGCGCTCGCTCTGAATCAGGGCCGTCCTTCTTGTTTTTCAGAGCGTCCTCCTGGCCGCTCGCATAGCTGTGGGTGACCACCCACAGCTATAGCAAGCGGCCAGGAAGATGGTCGCGATGGTCAAGACCATCGCGACCATCGGGCTTGCAACGAGACCCTTGTGGTAGGGTCTCATTGCCGCAAGCCCTAGAGTGCTTTCGGCTCTACCAGAGCCGAAAGCACTCCCACTGACATCACTTGTGATGTCAGTGAAGCCGGCCCCAGACAGTAGGCGTTCCCATGGGAACGCCTCCATCTGGGCAGCAACGCCTCCGGCCACCAAAGGGGGCATGCTGTCACTCAACATCGACAGCACGCCCCCTTTGGTATGAGACCCGGACCGACGGTTTGCCCGTCGCTATCCGGGTCTCGCGCATGCGCACGATGGAGCCAGCTCCGTCATGCGCATGCGCACTGGGCCACCATCAACCTGCTTGCGAGCGCATAGCGTTTTCGCCTGTTTTGCAATTGAATTAGGCAAAAAACGGGGATGAGCACAGAATAAATTCGCCTCTGAAACAGGCAAATGAAGCGAACAGTCGGACAGGCAAACACTTCGCCTCTAATTGAATATGGCTCATAATGTTCTTTTGGTGAAAGAGAGCCAAAAAGGGGATGTGGTCAATATCCTGACAGGGGGGATTCCGGTAGTCAGAATGTTGGCTTGAATCCCGACACCTGCCAGAATCCTGACGCCGGCATCCCGACTGCTGGAATCCCGATGGTAAGTAGCTGGGTTAGGTGTTAGGGTTAGGCACTAGAGGGAGCATTAGGGTTAGGAACTAAGGGGGGAGGGTTAGGTTTAGGGTGCGGGGAGGGGGAGGTTAGGCTTAGGCACTAGGGGGGAGGTTGTGTTTAGTGTGCGGGGAGGGGGAGGTTAGGTTTAGGCACCTGGGAGGATTAGGCTAGGGAGAGGGGGGAGGTATCCTAACCTTGTCGGGAAGCTGGCGTTGGGATTCTGACCGCCGGGATCCAAAGCGCCGGCTTCTTGTACCCATTCCCCAGAAAGATGCCAAAAGAAAAGTTGCAGAAACAGTAAGTGTGGTGACAAAAAGTAACCAGCTGAAATAAACGGGCATAAATTTCTCACTCTTGCATTATCACTGTACGCACCCTCAGTATTGCAATCACCCCAGCTTATTCACCTCCACTGTGCACTAGCTCGCCTTCTTCCAACCTCTGTTACACTCATAACACAGTCTCTCTAAGGGAACAACCACACTTGCACTGCTTTGGATAACATCTCAATCTTTCATATGGGTTCACTTCAGTCAGAATGACTTCAACAGGTGAGCATGGAAGGAAGAGTTTTCTCAGGGGGGCACAGGTTTTACCCGATATATAAAATAGATATTAATATAGGGCCTGATTCAGAGATGGACACTAATGCCACCACTACTGTGAATTTGTATGCAGCGGTTGTGCACAAATATTCAAATGTTGCAGCCACTGGGATTTGTTTTGAGACACCCACTGGCGGCTTCGCAAATCCAAGAGACTGCGTACAAAGACACAGCATCAGTCACAGGGCCTGATTCAGCAAAGATCGCAGTTGCTAATACGCATGCAGTCAGCAGATTGTTGCATTCTGGGCATGCATATTATATCATTGCAGTGCACATGCGCGAACCAGTCGCTGCAATCGGAGACCCATCGCAGACTGATTGACAGGAAAGCCGTTTGTGGGTGGTGACGGGAGAGGGGGGTGGTCGTGCGAACACGGGAGTGCCAGTGTGTTTCAGCGCCGTTACAGGGGCGTAGCCATACGTAGTGTGAGGTCTCATGGCGTGCGTGACTGTTAGCAATTTCTGAGTAAGGTCAGGGCTTCTGCAAGTGTGCATATGGGTCCGATAGTACTTGATTGTACCAATGGTTTCCCTATTCTGCTAAGTATTATGGATGTGAGTATGGTAAAATGGGCGTCCTTATGTAGTGCTGAGTTTGCATTGCGATCGTAGTGCACTGGCTTGCTATCGCAGTTGAACTGCATGCGTACACAGCATTGTGATCCTTAGTGAATCAGGCCCACAGATCAGTCGATTATCAGAGTTCTGAGTAACTCTATGGTTACTCAGAATAGCCGTTGGAATGTTGACACTGGAGCTAATTTTACTGTGTACGGGTTTGCAGTTGCAGGATGAAACATGCCTCGAAAATGGTCACAACATCATTATCCCCTACAAATGGTCCCTGCCCGTCTATCACTTTACAAATAAATCCTCACTGTGAGCACCAACAGTAATGAAAATGACACATGGCAGTGCGACACATGCGCAGATCACCAATAATCACTCAGCTGAGTGAACACTGGCATTGTATCCATCTCTGTATCAGGCCCATAGTACAGTCCTGTAACCAATACTTGAATGAATCATTTCCATTAGAAAACATGAAGTTGGTCTCAATGTCTTTACACTGGTTTTGTGGGTCTTCTGCCCACTTCCTCAGAATGGATTACGCTGTGCCTGGAAATGGCGGCGTGTGTATACGCTGCGGCTGCACTTACCGTTGGTGCCGGTGATGGCGATTCCTATGGTCCGGGTGTCCGTGTGTTGCGCGCTCCGGATGTGGTGTGGTTGTTCCTGTTCCTGCTTGTCGGAGTCCTGTGTGGTGACGGCGGCTGGTGTGGGATCACATACCCCCGCGAGGTGCTCCTTGGTCTCCGCCTGACTGGAGTTTGGAGTGGAGTGGCAGGTTCCGGAGCTGGTGGAGTGGAGCCGCTTGCAGGAGCTGTTGGGTCCGGCGCAGAGGCTGTGCAGGTCTCTGAGGGAGGTACAGCCCCGGGTAACCCCTCAGCCACAGGCATTGTGGGTGGAGCGGGGGTGGCTGGGATTGCTGCCGCTTCTGGAGCTTGTGTGTCTGCTGCCCCTGGAGTTACTGTGCCTGCAAGCGTGGCGGCCCTGGATGGGTCTGTCGCAGCTGGGGTGGTGAGTGGTGGCTGGTCTGGAGACTGGAGTTGTGAGAAGAGCCATGTGCACGGCAATGGAAGTAGAGATTATGGGGGTGGGCAGCGCTCTGGAGAGGGGCATTTCTGGAGACTCGGTTATCCCTGGAGACGCAGGCAGGGTTGGAAGAGGCATCGGAGGAGGGAGAGGAGGCAAAAAAGGGGTAAACGAGCTGGTACTAGAGCCAGGCTCAATTTATGTTTTATCAAACCCCCTTTGCCTAGCTTATTTCTAGCAAATGTTCAGTCCCTGACTAGTAAACTGGACGAATTACATGCAGTTCTTTCATACATGAAGCATCTGGAGTCCTGCTCTGTATTAATTTTTACAGAGACTTGGCTAAATGACTTAGTTCTGGATACTGCGGTCTCTTTTGGAAACAGGATTCTGTTCAGAGCAGACAGAACTTCTTCATCAGGGAAAAGTAGGGGTGGGGGGCTGTGTTTGTATGTCCTGCGTACCTGGTGTATTGATGCTATCTGTATTGGTAATCATTGCTCAGTGGATATTGAATATCTGTCTGTCAAATGTAGACCCTTTTATTTGCCCAGAGAAGTTTCGGTGGCAATTATCATTGCCGTTTATATTCCCCCTCAGGCTAATGTGACAATTGCCCTGGGAATTCTTTACGAGGAAATTGCGAAATTACAATCTGTGTATGTTGAGGCAGTTTTCATTATAGCAGGTGATTTCAATCAAGCTGACCTGAGGAAAGTATTGCCTAAGTTATATAAAAATGTATCGGCTCCAACTAGGGGCATGCGTACCTTGGACCAGGTGTATACAAACCTCAAGTCAGCTTATGAAACTGTTGTTTGCCCCCATATTGGCAGATCCGATCATATGTCCCTGTTTCTCATACCTGTTTACAGGTCATTAGTTAGGAGAGTGCGACCGGTCAGACGTCTGGTAACTATATGGCCGGAGGACGCACTGACTAGATTACAGGATATGTTGGAATTCACAAACTGGGATTTGTTTATTGATGAGAGTAGGGTAAATGGCGATATAGATATTGACTCTCTAGCATCATTGATATTAGGTTACATCGGTTGCTGTACGGATAGTGTTACAGTAACAAAGAGTATTAAAATATTTCCCAACGTGAAGCCTTGGTTGAACGGGGAAGTTCGATCTCTACTCAAGGCTCGTGATAGAGCGTTTAAATCTGGTGATTTAGAAATGTTGAAATCTTCCAGGTGTGAATTGCAGAAAGGTATTAGGAGGGCTAAAATTAGTTACTCCGCAAAGATTGAAGCTAGAAGTCATGATAACAGGAATCCGAGAAGCCTGTGGCAGATGATCCAGGATATTACTGGTTGTAAAATAAAAAAGGAGGTGATTAGCAATGACAATAATCTATTAGCTGAAGATTTGAACCTGTTCTACTCTAGGTTTGATCAAGAGAATAGTTTTTCTGTTACACCCCAAATTCCCCGGGTGGGGGAGTATCCTCTTATGTTGGAGGAGTATGATGTGATTAAATGTCTACGTCGGGTTGATTTGTGTAAATCAGCCGGCCCGGATGGGATTAGCGGTAAAGTCCTCAAGGGGTGTGCAGACCAGTTAAGTTGGATATTAACGGTCTTATTTAATTTGTCCCTTTTTAATTGTGTAGTGCCGAGATGTTTTAAGAAGGCAAATATTGTTCCAGTTCCAAAAAAGGGGGTAGTAAAATGCCTTAATGATTATCGCCCAATTGCACTAACTTCATTGATAATGAAATGCTTTGAAAGGCTGGTATTAGGACATATTCAATCTTTTTTCCCAGTAGATTTTGATCCTTTTCAGTTTGCATATAGGAAAAATCGTTGCACTGATGATGCGGTACTTACAGCACTTCACTCTATTTTAGCTCATTTGGAAGTGAGGGATTCTTATGTTCGGATACTCTTTGTTGATTTTAGTTCTGCTTTTAATTAGGGGTGTGCACCGGCCACTTTTCGTGTTTTGTGTTTTGGTTTTGGATCTGGATCTTTCTTCGTGTTTTGGATCTGGATTGGTTTTGCCAAAACCACCCTTCCGTGTTTTGGGTTCTGGGTTTTGTGTTTTGGATCTGTATTTTTTTGAAAAAAAGCATAAAAACAGCTAAAATCACAGAATTTGTAGGTTTTTCTGCTCCTATGCTATTATTAACCTCAATAACCTTAATTTCCACTCATTTCCAGTCTATTCTGAACACCTCACACCTCACAATAGTGTTTTTATGTCCAAAAGGTTGCACCGAGGTAGCTGGATGACTATGCTAAGCGACACGAGTGGGCGGCACAAACACGTGACCCATCTAGGAGTGACACTGCAGTGGCAGGCAGGATGGCAGTTAGAAAAACTAGGCCCCAAACTGTACATAATGCAAAGAAAAAAAGAGGTGCAAGATGGAATTGTCCTTGGGCCCTCCCACCCACCCTTATGTTGTATAAACAGGACATGCACACTTTAACAAATCAATCATTTCAGCGCCAGGGTCTGCCACACAACTGTGGCTGAAATGATTGGTTCGTTTGGGCCCCCACAAAACAAGCTGGCAATTAATGTGTCCCTGCACAAACTGGCTCTACGGAGGCAAGATGTCATCCTCATCCTCCTCATCCACCGATTCCTCACCCTCTTCAGTGTGTACATCCTCATCCTCACAAAGTATTAACTCGTCCCCACTTGAATCCACCACCACAGGTCCCTCTGTACCTTCTGGAGGCTGGTCTCCCTGGAAGAGCTGATAATTCATTTTGATGAACATCATCTTCTCCACATTCTGTGGAAGCAACCTCCTACGCCTTTCGCTGACAAGGTTCCCGGCTGCACTAAACACTCTTTCGGAGTACACACTGGAGGGGGGGCAACTCAGGTAAAATAGAGCCAGTTTGTACAGGGGCCTCCAAATTGCCTCTTTTTCCTGCCAGTACAGGTATGGACTGTCTGACATGCCTACTTGGATGCTGTCACCGATGTAATCCTCCACCATTCTGTCAATGGTGACAGTATCATATGCAGTGACAGTAGACATGTCAGAAATTGTTGCCAGGTCCTTCAGTCTGGACCAGATGTCCAAACTTGGTCCTGCCTGCCCTGCATCACCGCCAGCGGGTTGCTTAGGATACCTAAGTTTTTTCCTGGCAGCCCCAGTTGCGGGAGAAAATGAAGAAGGAGCCGTTGACGTGTCACGTTCCGCTTCAGCTGACAGTGTGTTCACCAGCAGGTCTTTGCACCTCTGCAGGCTTGTGTCGGCCGGAAAGAGAGACACCACATAGGCTTTAAACCTAGGATCGAGCACGGTGGCCAAAATGTAGTGGTCTGATTTCAACAGATTGACCACCCTGGAATCCTGGCAAAGCGAATGAAGGGCTTCATCCACAAGTCCCACATGCCGAGCGGAATCGCTCCGTCTTAGCTCCTCCTTCACTTTCTCCAGCTGCTTCTGCAAAAGCCTGATGAGGGGAATGACCTGACTCAAGCTGGCAGTGTCTGAACTGACTTCACGTGTGGCAAGTTCGAAGGGCTGAAGAACCTTGCACAACACGGAAATCATTCTCCACTGCGCTTGAGTCAGGTGCATACCCCCTCCTTTGCCTATGTCATAGGTGGATGTATAGGCTTGTATGGCCTTTTGCTGCTCCTCCATCCTCTGAAGCATATAGAGGGTTGAGTTCCACCGCGTCACAACCTCTTGCTTCAGGTGATGGCGGGGCAGGTTCAAGAGTGTTTGCTGGCGCTCCAGTCTTCGGCACGCAGTCGCTGAATGGCGAAAGTGGCCAGAAATTTTTCGGGCCACCCAAAGCGTCTCCTGCACGCCCCTGTCGCTTTTCAGAAAATTCTGCACCACCAAGTTTATTGTGTGAGCAAAACATGGGACGTGCTGGAATTTGCCCAGATGTAATGCCCGCACAATATTGGTGGCGTTGTCAGATATCACAAATCCCCAGGAGAGTCTAAGTGGGGTAAGCCACTGGGCGATGATTTCCCTCAGTTTCTCTAAGAGGTTGTCGGCGGTGTGCCTCTTACTGAAACCGGTGATACACAGCGTAGCCTGCCTTGTAACGAGCTGGCGTTTCTGAGATGCTGCTACTGGTGACGCTGCCTTTGCTGCGTAAGGTGATACATCTACCCAGTGGGCTGTCACAGTCATATAGTCCTTAGTCTGCCCTGTTCCACTTGTCCACATGTCCGTGGTTAAGTGGACATTGTGTACAACGGCATTTTTCAGGACACTGAGGACACTTTTTCTGACGTTTCTGTACAGTCTCGGTATCGCCTGCCTAGTGAAGTGGAATCTAGACGGGATTTGGAACCGGGGACACACTACCTCCATCAATTGTCTAAATCCCACTGCACTAATGGCGGATACCGGACGCACGTCTAACACCAACATAGCAGTCAAGGCCTCAGTTATACGTTTTGCTTCAGGATGACTGCTGTCGTACTTCATCCTCCTCGCTAAGGACTGTTGGAGGGTCAATTGTTTAGTAAAAGTAGTGGTGTTCCTACTTCCTCTCTGGGATGATGAACGACTCCCAGCAGCAGCAGCAACAGCAGCAGCGGCAGCAGTAGGCGTAGCAATGCAGGATCCTCCGGAGGAATCCCGGATAGGAGAGTCAGTCATGCCAGTGATATGGCCTGCAGGACTACTTCCGATCCTGACTAAGGAGGAAATTGACGAGGAGGGAGTTGACGGTGTGGTTTGCAGGCGCTTGGATACAACAGGACAACGGGATTTAGGTGTCCCTGGACTGCTTACGGTCTGAGCCAAAGTTTCTGAACTTGACAGTAACTTTTTATGAACGCGCTGCAGGTGCCGTATAAGGGAGGATGTTCCTAGGTGGTTGACGTCCCTACCCCTACTTATTTCACCTTTACATATGGTACATATGGCAAGACAGTTGTTGTCCGGATTTGGATAGAAATATTGCCAGACCAAAGAGGTGGAATGTTTGGTCTTCTGCCCAGGCATGACCGTGATGGGCTTTTTCATCCCACGGACAACAACTGTCTCCCCCAGAGCCTGATTTAAACAAACCACATCACCATCAGAATCCTCCTCGCCAACTTCCTCCTCAGCGCCAGCTACACCAGTATCCTCATCCTGTTGTACTTCAACAGTGACATCTTCAATTTGCATATCAGCAAGTGGACTGTGGGTGCTCCTTTCAGCACTTGCAGGGGGCGTGCAAATGGTGGAAAGAGCCACCTCTTCCCGTCCAGTGCTGGGAAGGTCAGGCATCGCAACCACCACCACACTTGGACTCTCTTTGGGGATTTGTGATATCTTCTTAGAAAGCACAGTTCTTCGCTGTGCTTTTGCCAGCTTAACTCTTTTGATTTTTTTAGTGGGAGGAGTGCTTCCATCGTCATGTGAAGCTGAACCACTAGTCATGAACATACTAGGGATCGACCTTAGCCGTTCCTTGCCACTCCGTGTCGTAAATGGCATATTGGCAAGTTTACGTTTCTCTTCAGCTGATTTAAATGTCTTTTTCAAGGTCATTTTCCTGAACTTTGCCATTTGGGATTGTATGTGCCCTCTACTATGACATTGGGCATCGGCCTTGGCAGACGACGTTGATGGCATGTTATCGTCTATGTCATGACTAGTGGCAGCAGCTTCAGCACTAGGAGGAAGTGGTTCTTGATCTTTCTCTATTTTATTTTTATCGGAGAAAGTTTGGTCCTCCATTTATGTTATATCGATTTGATATATACGTGCGGCTAAACACAGAAAATAAATTTTTTTTTGGTTCGGACTGGAGTGTACTTTGTGGGTTACAGCACCCTTTAACGGTCAAGCCAGCCGGCCCTTTACTTATGACACAGGCGCACTCTTGGCACTACTTTGTTGATGCACGTGCGGCTACTGCGCACACAATTCACAAACACAGAAAATAATTTTTTTTTGGTTTGGACTGGAGTGTACTTTGGGGGTTACAGCACCCTTTAACGGTCAAGCCAGCCGGCCCTTTACTTATGACACAGGCGCACGCTTGGCACTACTTTGTTGATGCACGTGCGGCTACTGCGCACACAATTCACAAACACAGAAAATAATTTTTTTTTGGTTTGGACTGGAGTGTACTTTCGGGGGTTACAGCACCCTTTAACGGTCAAGCCAGCCGGCCCTTTACTTATGACACAGGCGCACGCTTGGCACTACTTTGTTGATGCACGTGCGGCTACTGCGCACACAATTCACAAACACAGAAAATATTTTTTTTTTAGGTTTGGACTGGAGTGTACTTTCGGGGGTTACAGCACCCTTAACGGTCAAGCCAGCCGGCCCTTTACTTATGACACAGGCGCACGCTTGGCACTACTTTGTTGATGCACGTGCGGCTACTGCGCACACAATTCACAAACACAGAAAATAATTTTTTTTTTGGTTTGGACTGGAGTGTACTTTCGGGGGTTACAGCACCCTTAACGGTCAAGCCAGCCGGCCCTTTACTTATGACACAGGCGCACGCTTGGCACTACTTTGTTGATGCACGTGCGGCTACTGCGCACACAATTCACAAACACAGAAAATAATTTTTTTTTTGGTTTGGACTGGAGTGTACTTTCGGGAGTTACAGCACCCTTAACGGTCAAGCCAGCCGGCCCTTTACTTATGACACAGGCGCACGCTTGGCACTACTTTGTTGATGCACGTGCGGCTACTGCGCACACAATTCACAAACACAGAAAATAATTTTTTTTTGGTTTGGACTGGAGTGTACTTTCAGGGGTTACAGCACCCTTTAACGGTCAAGCCAGCCGGCCCTTTACTTATGACACAGGCGCACGCTTGGCACTACTTTGTTGATGCACGTGCGGCTACTGCGCACACAATTCACAAACACAGAAAATAATTTTTTTTTAGGTTTGGACTGGAGTGTACTTTCGGGGGTTACAGCACCCTTAACGGTCAAGCCAGCCGGCCCTTTACTTATGACACAGGCGCACGCTTGGCACTACTTTGTTGATGCACGTGCGGCTACTGCGCACACAATTCACAAACACAGAAAATAATTTTTTTTTTGGTTTGGACTGGAGTGTACTTTCGGGGGTTACAGCACCCTTAACGGTCAAGCCAGCCGGCCCTTTACTTATGACACAGGCGCACGCTTGGCACTACTTTGTTGATGCACGTGCGGCTACTGCGCACACAATTCACAAACACAGAAAATAATTTTTTTTTTGGTTTGGACTGGAGTGTACTTTCGGGAGTTACAGCACCCTTAACGGTCAAGCCAGCCGGCCCTTTACTTATGACACAGGCGCACGCTTGGCACTACTTTGTTGATGCACGTGCGGCTACTGCGCACACAATTCACAAACACAGAAAATAATTTTTTTTTGGTTTGGACTGGAGTGTACTTTCGGGGGTTACAGCACCCTTTAACGGTCAAGCCAGCCGGCCCTTTACTTATGACACAGGCGCACTCTTGGCACTACTTTGTTGATGCACGTGCGGCTACTGCGCACACAATTCACAAACACAGAAAATAATTTTTTTTTAGGTTTGGACTGGAGTGTACTTTCGGGGGTTACAGCACCCTTAACGGTCAAGCCAGCCGGCCCTTTACTTATGACACAGGCGCACGCTTGGCACTACTTTGTTGATGCACGTGCGGCTACTGCGCACACAATTCACAACCACAGAAAATAATTTTTTTTTGGTTTGGACTGGAGTGTACTTTCGGGGGTTACAGCACCCTTTAACGGTCAAGCCAGCCGGCCCTTTACTTATGACACAGGCGCACGCTTGGCACTACTTTGTTGATGCACGTGCGGCTACTGCGCACACAATTCACAAACACAGAAAATAATTTTTTTTTAGGTTTGGACTGGAGTGTACTTTCGGGGGTTACAGCACCCTTAACGGTCAAGCCAGCCGGCCCTTTACTTATGACACAGGCGCACGCTTGGCACTACTTTGTTGATGCACGTACGGCTACTGCGCACACAATTCACAAACACAGAAAATAATTTTTTTTTTGGTTTGGACTGGAGTGTACTTTCGGGGGTTACAGCACCCTTAACGGTCAAGCCAGCCGGCCCTTTACTTATGACACAGGCGCACGCTTGGCACTACTTTGTTGATGCACGTGCGGCTACTGCGCACACAATTCACAAACACAGAAAATAATTTTTTTTTTGGTTTGGACTGGAGTGTACTTTCGGGGGTTACAGCACCCTTAACGGTCAAGCCAGCCGGCCCTTTACTTATGACACAGGCGAACGCTTGACACTACTTTGTTGATGCACGTGCGGCTACTGCGCACACAATTCACAAACACAGAAAATAATTTTTTTTTGGTTTGGACTGGAGTGTACTTTCAGGGGTTACAGCACCCTTTAACGGTCAAGCCAGCCGGCCCTTTACTTATGACACAGGCGCACGCTTGGCACTACTTTGTTGATGCACGTGCGGCTACTGCGCACACAATTCACAAACACAGAAAATAATTTTTTTTTGGTTTGGACTGGAGTGTACTTTCGGGGGTTACAGCACCCTTTAACGGTCAAGCCAGCCGGCCCTTTACTTATGACACAGGGGCACTCTTGGCACTACTTTGTTGATGCACGTGCGGCTACTGCGCACACAATTCACAAACACAGAAAATAATTTTTTTTTAGGTTTGGACTGGAGTGTACTTTCGGGGGTTACAGCACCCTTAACGGTCAAGCCAGCCGGCCCTTTACTTATGACACAGGCGCACGCTTGGCACTACTTTGTTGATGCACGTGCGGCTACTGCGCACACAATTCACAAACACAGAAAATAATTTTTTTTTGGTTTGGACTGGAGTGTACTTTCGGGGGTTACAGCACCCTTTAACGGTCAAGCCAGCCGGCCCTTTACTTATGACACAGGCGCACGCTTGGCACTACTTTGTTGATGCACGTGCGGCTACTGCGCACACAATTCACAAACACAGAAAATAATTTTTTTTTAGGTTTGGACTGGAGTGTACTTTCGGGGGTTACAGCACCCTTAACGGTCAAGCCAGCCGGCCCTTTACTTATGACACAGGCGCACGCTTGGCACTACTTTGTTGATGCACGTGCGGCTACTGCGCACACAATTCACAAACACAGAAAATAATTTTTTTTTTGGTTTGGACTGGAGTGTACTTTCGGGGGTTACAGCACCCTTAACGGTCAAGCCAGCCGGCCCTTTACTTATGACACAGGCGCACGCTTGGCACTGCTTTGTTGATGCACGTGCGGCTACTGCGCACACAATTCACAAACACAGAAAATATATTATTTTTTTAGCACTTGGGGGGAGCACCCCTGATGGACAGAGCACCCCCTGGACAACACTACAGCACCCCTTTAGGACTGGGACACTGCACAGGACTTTGGAACTGACTGCACAACACAGTCCAGCCAGCCCCTATGGACTTTGAAGTAGTGGACACAGCCCCTATTAACAACAGCAGCACAGCACAACACAGCCAGCCCCTATGGACTTTGAAGTAGTGGACAACAGCAGCACTACACTACACTACACTACACAGCACTAACTCCCACCCTCCCTCTTCACTGTCCACAGCCGAGTGAGAAAATGGCGCCGACGCGGGTACCTTATATAGGATCCAAAACCCGCGAGACTCGGAAGGCGGGATGATGACGTTTTGCCTCGATGTCAGATCCGAGTCAGGCGGGAAAAGTCGAGCCTGACTCGGATCGGACTCGGATCGGGGGGGCTCGGGGGGGTTCGGATTTCAGAAATCCGAACCCGCTCACCCCTACTTTTAATACGGTTATTCCCATCTCATTAACATCTAAGTTGTTTGACTTGGGGTTAAGTGGGTCTATTTGTAACTGGGTTTTAAACTTTTTAACTGATAGACCACAAGTAGTTAGAATTGGAGGTGCTGTGTCGGGGGAAGTGTTGATTAAGACTGGTGTTCCCCAGGGTTGTGTTCTCAGCCCCCTATTATACTCGCTATTTACCCACGACTGCGTGTCGACTTCTGATTCTGTGAAAATCATCAAATTTGCTGATGATATTGCAGTCGTTGGGTTAATTAGCAGGAATGATGAGTCCCATTATAGGAAAGAGATCAAAAATTTGGTTTCTTGGAGTGGTGATAATCACTTGCTCCTAAATGGTGACAAGACAAAAGAACTGGTAATTGATTTTCGTAGGAGATGTTTAGAGCAGAAATTGCCAGTGTCTATTAACAACCAGGATGTTGATATAGTTGAGTCTTTTAAATTTCTGGGTATCCAGGTTGCGGCAGATTTGACATGGTCTTTAAATACACTGTCCCTAATTAAAAAGGCGCAACAGCGTTTGTTTTTCCTAAGACGTTTGAGGGCCTCGGGAGTTAGCAAAGTAACTATGCTAAACTTTTACAGATGCTCAATTGAGAGCATTCTGACGTTTGGTATCATTATCTGGTATGGCAACTGCACAGCGAGTGAAAGAAGTGCACTGGAACGGGTTGTTAGGACTGCCAGCAAAATCATTGGCGTGCAGTTGCCAACTATTCATGATGTTTATGGGCTTAGGGTTCTAAAGAGAACCAAAGGTATCATATCGGATCCAAGCCATCCATTTCATGAATTTTTTGCTAAGCTCCCATCTTTAAAGCGGTTTAGAGTACTTCGGGCACGTACGAGTCGCTTGAGGGTTAGTTTTCTTCCATCTGCTGTGCGCATGTTGAATGCTATGATTGTATCTCTTTAGTTAATTTTAATTTTATTATTTTTGTGAAATTGTTTGTGATAACCTTTACCATGGATTGCTATTCACTGTTTTAAAAAAGTGCAATGTAATTTCGTCTGTCAAACTTGTTTTGCTGATGACAACAATAAATACAATACAATACAATACAATACAATATTTGTGAGATTTTAGGGGCCTATTCATCATCACATAATTTCTACGAAAGCAAGTGAAAATTAACCTTTTCACCTACTTTTGTGTAAATGAAGTGTCAGGGCTATTCATCATAAAGGTAATGCAGGAGATATCACAGATATCTCCTGCTTACCTTTCACTTCCAATGTAGCCCGCCATCCCCATAAATTAGTTTGGGGACCTAAGTTTATTAAACTCTGAAAATAATATATTTTTGGAGTTTGACTGTAGGAACTTATGCCATCTCCAGATGGGCAACACGCCAACTTCAATAAACCCGCACTTTATTAAATATGCCCCCAGAGTTCAGTATGTTTATATTGATCTTCACTATTTAAAAAAACATAGTAGTGTCATTTGTCTATACAAACAGTTGTACATAGATTCACACACTGTGGTGCAAAGTGTCCTTGATTATTTTCATTCAGTTGATTTGTTGGGTCATTGGCCCTCATTCAGAGGCGGTCGCTAGAAGCGAGCGCTCTCTCTGAATGAGGGTGGCCGCTTCACTTTTCAAGTGCGGCCTCCTGGTCACTAGCTAAGCTGTGGGTTAACATCCACAGCTTTAGTGACCGACCAGGTTGATGGTTGCGATGGTCAAGACCATCGCGACCATTGGGGCTTGCGACGAGACCCTAAGGTTGGGTCTCGGCAACCGCAAGCCCCAGGGAGCTTCCTGCTCTGATCGTGCAGGAAGCTCCCCACTGACATCACTGCTGATGTCAGTGTGGCCGCCCACAAAACGGCAGGAGTTCCATCCGTTTGTGCAGCCACTGCCCCGCCTACAAAACTGGGCGAGCTGTCGAACAACATTTACAGCCGCCCCTTTTGTAGTGAGCTCCGGAGCGAGAGAAATTCACTCTCGCTCCGGGGCTTGCGCATGCACAGTGCGCCCGCTGCATGTGCGCAGGGCCTTAACATCGACCCGGTTGCGAGCACTCAGCGCTTGCGACTGGGTCTGAATGAGACCCATTGTCCAATCCTGAATCAATATCATAAAATGTTTCACAGTAACCTAAAATTTTTTAACTTCCCCTCAGACCTCCCATACGGTATGCTCCTTAAATGCTCTTCAGACTTTCCCACATGCCATCAAAATGACATGTCACAGAGACCACCCCGCATTCCCCTTAAATGCCCTTTAGACATCATTATTTGCCTTTTTATATCATTTAAATCAGACTGCCCCACTTACCTTTTACAGTATATGCCCAGTATGCTGGAATTGTTTAGTCCCACAGCTATTGGAGATGTACAAGTTGCCAACCTCTCTGCTGTCATAGCTGTACCCCTTACTCTGTAATTCTACCTATGGCCTACTCCAGTGCTTACAGGCAGGGGCGCTCCTGCGATTACCCCCTCACCTGGAATCCTTGGCAGAGCCGTAACAGAGCTTCATACTCCCCAATTGCATGATATCATGCCAAGGGGCGGAGTCACCAGTGCTGGTAAGGACAGCAGCACCTATGGAGCATCCTCAGGACAGCAGCAATGCACAAACCCCTAGTTACAGCCCTGTTCCTGGGCATGGATTTCTAGATCATTTTTGGATAATTATAGACCAGTGCAGACATATAAATGTATAAGAGGAGAAGGGCAGAGTTAAAATGTACAGCAGGGGATCTCAACCTCAACCCTCAAGTGCTCCCAGCAGGTCATGTTTTGAGGACTTCTGTCAGTGAAAGTAGATGGGATAATCACTGACCCAGCAAAATAGATGAGCTGTGCACGCCCTGTAGAAAGTGGCCACGGGCCCTGGTAGTGGGCGTGGCCAGTCTGGGTGGGTGTGGCCACGGACCCTCTTAAAAAATTTGAAAAACAGCATGTGCAGCAGCTGCACCGGAGGGCCTTTGTCCCCCTCAGCAGCTACTGCACCTACAGGACAGCGGAGAGATGGGGACACGAGGGCATAGGGCATGTGCATTCAGGAGCAAGACTCTCCCCATAGGTGCCAGCTGTTGTGGGCAGGGCTATGTGATCTGCAGGATCTAGCACACTTGACTAAAGTTATATATAGGTATTGGGGCTGGAAAGTGGCTAACAAAGGTAAGATCACCACAATTTTTCCTTTGAAGAGAGTAACATACTAATAAAAGTAGATATCTATATTACTTTTTAAGTGGCCTAACAATTGAGTCTCAACTGTTGGGTAGAGTGTTACAAAAAAAGCATCTAAAATTAAATTCACACTGTCAAAATCTGTAAATTTTGTGGGGTCTTGCTGGCCCTAAGGCCCCGGCCATGTACTTGATGTTCAAATTCCATTCTATGCCTTTAATGTGTGCTTATTTTAGTACCAATATAAGAATGATAAAAGAAACAGCTTTCAAGGTGTGCCATTTTGTTTATTTGCTCTGGGCACCATAAACTCTAGCTATACCTCTGGGTACTTATACATTATAGTTGAGTAAAATGCAATCAACACTTGGGCAAGATGTCCTCTTGCTGTAGACTTAACTTGCTGTAAACTCGTCACTGCTTATTGAGAGAATGGGTTACTAAGCAAATGATATGCATGCACTATACAAAGACTGGCAGCTAATTTATCCTGTGGTAACCCAAGGTACAGTACAGTACTTTAACTTCGTGCATTTTTCTTTTCAACTCCTGTAGTATGTACTAACCTTTAAAGTGATCTAATTATGTAAGCACAACATTTAACATTTTACAACGTTACCTTCTGCGCTCAGAGTACTACTATTTTATGACATTTCCCTACAGAAATAAAGCTATATAACTTCTTTGAACTTCCATTAAATTATTAATGATGCTGGGAAAGAAAAACATTTCAAGGAATGGATGGATCTGTGCAAGTAAGCACAAATCTGTTTTAAGGGCTTTTGCTAGGGCTCGTCTAACCCTAGAAGGGATGCGGTCATAATACTGACAGTCAAGATGATGGTGCTTGGAATGCAGGTGCCCAGTGGCGGGCTGGGCCGGGGGGCAGGGTGCCATGTGCCCCCCGGGCCGCAGTGTCATGCGGGCCGTCTGTGTCACTGTGATACAGGCTGCACCGCGTGTGTAGTGCTGACCGGACGGAGTTCGGTCAGCGCTACACAAGTGACAAACACACAGCCGCCAGCTCCGGACAGACTCTCATTGGCTGCTGCTGCGCCCACTGCAGGGGCCGCTCCATCTTCCGGCTCCCGCAGTGGGTAATGGGAGAGGAGTCATGATGTCATGACATCTCTCCCATAATGCAGAGCGGCCCGGGCCGGGAAGGACAGACGGAGGAGCGGATGGTGGGATTGGGGATTCAGGTAAGTGGTTTTTTTTTTTTTCTTAATTATGTGTGTCTACTGGGGGAGGGGTGGGCACTTCAAGGGGGGGACTACTACTACTGGGGGCACTACAAAGGGGGAACCACTACTGGAGGCACTGCAAGGGGGGGACTACTACTACTGGGGGCAATACAAGGGGGGGACTACTATTACTGGGGGCACTACAAGGGGGGAACCACTACTGGAGGCACTGCAAGGGAGGGGACTACTACTACTGGGGGCAATACAAGGGGGGGACTACTACTACTAGGGGCACTACAAGGGGGAGTACTACTATTGGGGGCACTACAAGGGGGGACTACTACTACTGGGGCACTACAAGGGGGGGACTACTACTACTGGAGGCACTGCAAGGGGGGGACTACTACTACAGGGGGCAATACAAGGGGGGGACAACTACTACTGGGGGCACTACAAGGGGGGAACCACTACTGGAGGCACTGCAAGTGGGGCTACTACTACTGGGGGCAATACAAGGTGGGGGCTACTACTGGGGGCACTACAAGAGGGAGACCACTACTGGGGGCACTACAAGGGGGAGATCACTACTGGGGGAACTAGAAGTGGGCGATCACTACTGGGGGCACTACAAGGAGGGGGTGACTACAGGGGGGGCACTACAAGGGGGGACCACTACTGGAGGCACTGCAAGGTGGAGACCACTACTGGGGATTATTACTGGGGTTACTACTACTGGGGGCACTACAAGGGGGTACTACTACTGGGGGCACTACAAGGGGGGGACTACTACTACTAGGGGCAGTACAAGGGGGGACTACTACTAGGGGCACTACAAGGGGAGGGGACAACTACTAGGGGCACTGCATAGGGGGGAGGGGACTACTACTAGGGGCACTACATAGGGGGGAGGGGACTACCACTGGGGGCACTGCATCGAGGGACCACTGCTGGGGGCTCTATAAAAAGGGCAATACTGGGGGTACTGCATAGGGGGATACTACAACTGGGGCCACTATTTAAGGGGCACTGCATAAGGATTATCACTATTGGGGGCACTGCATGGGGGGTGGACTGCTACTGGGGGCACTATATAAGGGGCACTGCATAGGGGGTAGCACTACTGGGGGCACTATATAAGGGGCTTACTACTGGGGGCACAAGGGGCACTGCACAGGGGGGACCACTACTGGGGGCACTGTATAAGGGGCACTGCAAAGGGGGATCACTACTGGGGGCACTACTGGAGGTCTGCATAAGGGGGTCCTCTCCTGGGGCACAGGGGGGCACTGAATATGGGCACCACAAAGGGCTGCCCCTAATCTTTATTTTTACTTTACATTAATCCCATATGGACCCCCCTCCTTCCTGGAACACTTGAGGGGGGATGGGGGGGCGCCGTAGCATGCACGTTCTTCTGGCTTCCTGGCTACACGCTACTCCTCTGCCAGGGTAGCCTGCATGCATTTGCCCCCAGGCTAAAAGTTGCCAGCCAGCCCCTGCAGGCGCCAGAATCTCGTCACCTGTCAAAATCCTGGCGCATGGTACTGTAGTTAGTGGCAGGGTTAGGCATTAGGGAGAGGGAGAGGGTTAGGGTGTAGAGGGGGAGGTTATGTTCAGGCTCTAGTGGGGAGGTTAGGTTTAGGCAGCAGGGAGGGTTAGGGTTAGAGGTAGGGAGAGGGGGAGGGTTAGGTAACCTAACCCTGTTGGGATGCCGGTGTCGGGATTCTGGATACCCAACCTGTCTGGATCACATGGGGCTGCTAGGGACGGACTGGATTATGGTAAATTAAGTCAGGGGGTCCCGAGATCGGGAACCCGCCTCACTAGCCCAACAGGTATGTGAGAAACATCCCAGTGACAAATCAAAAACTGGGAATCACAGATGCCTGGAGTGCAATTAACCCCTTAATTATCAATACTGGCTGCCAGAGAAGTATATGAAGATCCTTCTCCAACAAAAAACAAATGAGAAAATGTAGCCTTTTGTCTTATATAGCTGGCGCCATTTGAAGATGGTGTTATGCTAATGCAGCCAAGCTTCAAGATATCACCTGTGCTCGGCATTTGCTAAATTGCTGGGATATTTATTTATCAAGCATTATAGCATGATTTATAGACTGGAATTGTATGACTTTGACATGTAATGACATTGTACTTCAAAGCATAATATAGATGTCCATGCATTTCATATTGTCTCGACTAATTTCTACCTAAATTATCTGATGGAGATAACTAACAACACCATCATAACCAGATCTCCACAAGTGCTGACTGCTAGAGTCTGTCTTTGTTGTGGACCTGGGGTGGTAACAGGAGTTAACACCAGAACAGGTTTAAATTGAAAAATAGTTTGTTTAATGTGAATGTTGGTAGACATGAACAATAAGAAAAACTAAAGTCCAGAAATAACAAACTAATAAATATAGCAGGAGGAAACTGTAGTGAGTAGGAATAAACTAGAGATGTGCCCAGACCCCTGTGTTTTGGTTTTGGATCTGGATTGGTTTTGCCAAAACCTCACCTCCGTGTTTTGTTTTTCGGTTTTGGTTTTGGATCTGGATTTTTTCTTAAAAAATCATAAAAACAGCTAACATTACATAAAATGGGCCTGTTTTTGTTCCTACAGTATTATTAACCTCAATAACACTTATTTCCAATCGTTTCCAGTTAATTTTGACCACCTCACAGATCACTATATTGTTTTCATCCAGTTTAGGCCCAAAATTTGCACAAAGATAGCTGGCTGACTAAGCTAAGCATCAGCCGTGGGCGGCACAAATACCTGGCAGTTCAACTTCCAACATGGCACATCCAGAAACAAATGTTTTTATTATTCAAGAGAGGCCTGAGGGAGTTGGAGTATGTATGTAGTTGAACTTAGGGCAGGGACAGGAAGGGTTGATTGGTAGTAAATTTAATTACATTTTTTGATTCCGAAGAAAATTTATGAGGGAGAAGGGGAGGGGAGGAGGCACTTACAAAAAAAATATTTGACACATTCACATCAGTCCTTCCTCCAGAAGAATCCTTGAGGGCCATGCCTGCTGCTACTGTTGGGAGTGGATTTTTTCATCCCAGAAGGGGACCAAAAAGACTAATAGTAGTGCTTTCCACATGAAAAAGCATTCCCAACCTGTACAGGGACATTAAAAAAACATAGTTAGTTAGTGGCCTCCAAACTGCCACCTAACCAGCACAAAGATATTAGGGGGTAAATTTCATTTACTAAAGTGAGAGTTTTTAGAGGTGCAATTTAGAAGTGATGTTGCCCATAGCAACCAATCAGAGTCTACTTAACTAGTCACTTTCTAGAAGATAATAGCTAGAATCTGATTATTTTCTATGGGCAAGCAACATCACTTCTAAAACTCACTTCTAAAAACTCTCACTTTAGTAAATTAAATTCACCCCTTAAGGTCTTACGTTGTGTCTTTCTTGAGAATCCTGCGCCAACTTCTGCTGCTAGAAGTGGACTTTCATCCCAGAAGGGGACCAGACAGACTGCTTTGCAAAACAAATGACTAATCCTTTGCAAAGCTTCCACATTGAACATTTCCCAACCTGTATAGGGACAATAAAAAACATAGTAATTTTTGTTTGATAGTTAGTTAGTGGCCTCAAAGTGCCACTTAATCAGCACAGATATGTGGACAAGCATAAGATCTATTCTTTAAGGGTAGCCAACCCTGGTCCTCGAGAGCTACCATCAGTGCATGTTTTCCAGGTCTCCTCACAGAATCACAACTGTAATAATTAGCTCCACCTGTGGATCTTTTCAAATGAGGTTCTGAGTAATGAATACAACTGTGCACCTGCTACGTGGTTTGGAAAACATGAACTGTTAGTAGCTCTCGAGAACCAAGGTTGGCTACCCCTGATTTAAGGCCTTACATTGTGTCTTTCTTGAGAATCCTGCACCTGAATATGCAGCTAGGAGTGGATTTTCATCCCAGAAGGGGACCAGGAAGAGTGCTTTCCAAAAACAATTGACTGTTAAATAATCCTTTGCAAACCTTCCGAAAGAGCATTTCCCAACCTGTACAGGGATATTAAAAAAAACATAGTTAGTTAGTGGCCTTCAATTTAACTGCCATTGTACCCACTGTCCACTTAACTGGAGCAGATATTGTGGACAAGCGGAACAGAGTAGCAAATGCAACATTTAAGATTTAAGGTTTAAGTCTTACAATGTGTCTTGAGCGCCATACCTGCTGCTGGGAGTGGATTTTCATCCCAGAAGGGATGAAGACATTGTTTTTTCTTCCCAACAGACACAGATCTGAAGAGATGTAAATAACTACTGACAGGAAAAAGATGCAATTTGGAGGCCCTTACACAAAACTGCCTTTGCTTTTTTTGAGCTGCCCACCTTCCAGTGTGTACTCAAAGAGTTTTCAGTACAGCCGGGAACCTTGTCAGTGATCGGCCTGAGACTACTTCCCCAAAATGTGGAAAAGATGATGCCCATCAAAATTGACTACAAATTCTACGAGAAAGACCTTTACTGTCAATTACGTGCAAATATTGCAGAGGCACCTGTAATGGTGGATTCCAGTGGGGACAAATTAATATTGTGTGAAGAGGATGAAGTATACATCACCCCAGATTATACCATCACCAAAGCCTATATTGTCATCCCATCCTGTGTTGTGTATAAATTACAGCTGTGCTCCCTGTTAGATTGGGGATTCATTGTCCACTTTAGTGGATGTGAGCTCCATTTTAGTCCATATCATCACCAAACCCCTACACATCTTCTGACCTGGGCTACAGGAGGAGCAGCTGCACTCTGGAATACGGTTGCATGGAGTTGCCCCTCTACCTTGCTGAAATTCAGTTAGAGGGCCCATGGGTAGGGATTAGGAGTAGGGACACTATAATAAGAGAATGCAGTTTTAGCTGCTTTATTCCATTTTTTAAACTATATCCTCTAATTTCACCTTTGAAAATGTTTATGGAAATCTCAGCAGAGGTGTTTTGTGATGCCATGGCTAACGCACGCGCACACACACACACACACACAAAAAACAGATTGATTTAATTAATTTTTGGGGGGCACTTGGGAGGGAAAGCACCCGAACAAGGCAGCGGCCTCTTGATAAATGACACAGGTGGCACCCCTGACACACACACAAAAAAGATTGATTGATTTAATTACTTATTGGGGGGCACTTGGGAGGGAGAGCACCTGAACAAGGCAGCAGCCTCTTGATAAACGACACAGGCAGCACAATACCCCTGCGCACCTACGTTGCTGATAAATATGGCTAACGCACACACACAAAAAAATTATTATTTTTTTTCACACTGGGGGTGAAGAGCACCCCTGAAAGAGGCAGCAGCCCTTTGACAGACAGCAGCATAGCACCCTGTGCACCTACATTGCTGACAAGTGTGGCTAACATGCACAGAGTTTTTTTTTTAACACTGGGAGTGAAGAGCAGTTCTGAAAGAGGCAGCAGCCCCTTGACAGACAGCAGCACAGCACCCCTGCACACCTACATTGCTGACAAGTGTGGCTAACATGCACAGAAATAATTGTTTTGTTTTATAACATTGGGGGTGAAGAGCACCCCAGAAACAGGCAGCAGCCCCTTCACAGACAGCAGCACATCACCCTGCACACCTACATTGCAGACAAGTGTGGCTAACATGCACAGACATATTTTTTTTAACACTGGGGGTGAAGAGCACCCCTGAAAGAGGCAGCAGCCCCTTGACAGACAGCAGCACCGAAACCCTATGCACCTACATTGCTGACAAGTGTGGCTAACACACACAGAAAATGTTTTTTGTTTTTTTTCACACTGGGAGTGAAGAGCAACCCTGAAAAAGGCAGCAGCCCCTTGACAGACAGCTGCATAGCACCCCTGCACACCTACGTTGCTGAAAAGTGTGGCTAACATGCACAGAATTTTTTTCTTTTTTCACACTGGGGGGTGAAGAGCACCACTGAAAGAGGCAGCAGCAGCAGCCCCTTAACAGACAGCACAGCAGCACAGCACCCCTGCGCACCTAAGTTGATGACAGGTGTGGCTAACATGCATACAATTTATTTTATTTTTTTTACACTGGGAGTGGGTGAAGAGCACCCCCTATGGACAGTGCACCCCCTGGACAACACAGCAGAACAGCCAGCCTCTATGGACAACAGCCAGTCAGTCCCTATGGACTACAGCCAGCTGGCCCCAATATATGGACAACAGACAGACAGCCCCTATGGAAGGACAGGACAACCTCAGTCAAATCAACAGCCAGCCAGCTCCTATGGACATTAAGCAACACTGTAGCCAGCTCTATGCACAGCAGCACAGCACAGCTCCCAGCTACCTCCCTCTTCACTCTCCACAGCCTGAATGAAAAATGGCAGCGATCACAGGACCTTCATAGAATCCAAAACCCACAAGAATCCGACAGTGGAATGATGACGTTTTGCCTTGTTGTCCCTAAGTTTGGGGGGGTTCGGATCTCTGAGATCCGAACCCACTCATCCCTAGAATAAACAAATGTCCAGCATGGTGACAGAGATGAATAAGGTGAATCCAGATAGACTGAAAAGATGAAATGGATATCCGGGTATGCAGAGTAATGGCTGAGAGGGATATATGGAAAAGATGTGATGATGGCTGAAAGGAAAATCCAGTAATGCTGTGATGATGGCTGAAAGGAGAATCCGGTAATGCTGTGATGATGGCTGAAAGGAGAATCCAGTAATGCTGTGATGATGACTGAAAGTTGAATCCGGTAATGCTGTGATGATGACTGAAAGGTGAATCCAGTTATGCTGTGATGAGAGACCAGGTGACCCACAGATGATTGGCCTGCTATGTCACATGGCCACAGACAACATGGTGGTGCCCAGACAGCCGTGACATGGAGACACCACTAGTCTTTCCCCTGTCAGGATGGCCCAATGCTGGCAAACCTCTGCACACATGCAATGCCAATCTCCACATACCAGCTCCCCACCAGAAGGACCACGCTACAGTGCCCTCACCAGTAAGGACTGCAAACCTCCATGCCGCAAAACCTAGGTCATGACACTGACAGCCCGTTAAAAGACTGAGATGTAAAGAAGGGACATAGCAAAAAGTGAGTCACTGGTAGTGCATCAGTGGGAGCATCTTCAGCACCACAGGAGCTTGAGAGTGACTATTGATTCCTAATAGTTGCTATTTAGCGCTGCAAGTCGCTTAAGAAAGAATTGCTTTCCAGTCCAATTGTGTGGTTCCAAAGCACAAAAAGTTATTTATGTAAAGAAAAAGTAACACGAAAGATTTAAGAATTAGAGTAAAAAGCAATAATAAAGTACAAGCTGATACATACGCATGTGCACTGGTCCCAGTATACAGTCATCAATCCAGAAGTCTGTGATCATCAAAGAGGATGTCTGTACACTGGGGTTGGGTCAGTGCTTATTTACCTTACAGAGTTCTACGTTAACAAAAGAACTAGTTGACAGGTTTCCATTGGTTCTTGCTTCAGGATAATCTGGTCATTGGTTGATTCATACGGTGTCATCAGGGGCATGTCTCAGTTCTCCAATGGTCTCTTTGTGTAGTTTCCCACCAAACAACTGGTTAATACTAGCTACAACACTGCATATAGATACTAACATTCAATGTAATAACTCCCTAACATCTATAACTAGCGGATGCAAGATGCGACTCCTTTGCCGATAGGAACGGGAGTCTGCAAACAAACAGGGATTTAGTATGATACCAAACATGAAATGTCCACTATGCTCTTAACCTTAGATCTCATTTAAGTACATATTACATCATAATTATTAGTCAATAATACCTTTAATAACACTGGTTATTAACTATAATGCATGGGAACCATCTTGCACATATGCGTCCGCATATGTGCGTGTGTGTGTTGGAATAGCAACTATATACAAATGAGCGTCCATGTGTGAGTATGTGCATATGCATATGAGCGTCCATGTATATAAGTATATATACATTTATATGTGTGTGTGTTATGTGCATCAGTGTATGTGTGTTGTGAATACGCAGTTTAGAGCATCAGATTGCGTGACACAAAGTAGCATCAAGGTTTACTCGACATCAGACTATAGATGACCAGATCATTAGATAATAATTGTGTGCGATCATATTCCATTATTTGACTTCGACAGTCCACCCTTTGATAGCAAACATAAAACTATCACCTTCTATTCTTAACCTACTTAGTCATGCATAATAAATTATTATTCAATGTTCTAGACAGTGTGACACAATTTGATCACTGAACCGTGAATTATGTATTTCAAGAAAGGGTAAAACAACCCTTATAGCACTCAGCAGATCTATAGGGGACCATTGGTAAGATGTGGGACCTCATCAAACCTATAAAGGAAGTTTGGGGGAACTGAGACTACATTATCTAGGATGTTTAACAGAACATTTTACAATATTTTATCATACATGACCAAGCCTATTCACATGTTATTTATCTGATAGTACATTCAATTTCAGGATTGTAAAGCAGTCCTTTATCAACCTTAGTACCTATAATGTCACCACTCACCACCATCATAATTTCATTTTCATGGTTTACCTTGGTGGTACATTTTCCACCCCTTTGCCACAGTAAGCACACATCTGACACATAAACTAATTACTAAAATGACAACAAGTATAGGAATAAGGAGCTTACCTATACTAGCAACCATCTCCTGTACCCACTCTCCCAGACTGGTGAACCACTTTACAGGGTTTAACCAAGAGAACCATTTCTCTACCTTTACCTCTGTCTCATACAATGAAGTATTATGATCCTTCCGAAACTCCCACTTCAGTTTTAGGATTTCATCCATTTTCCGGTCTATGACCTCTTTGGGGTCATCAGTATTATTGGTGATGCATGTGCAACACTTGACACCAAATTGGGTAGCCAAAGTCACACAATATCTACCAGTAACAGCTGTCAGGTAATTTAACAGTAGCCTATGTTGTACCAATTCCTGTTTGTAAGCAAGTATACCAGTATACTTGAAAGTGTCATCATACATCTCAGTGATGTTGTCTATTAATTTAGCCAGGTCTTGGATATATCTAAAATGTAAAGTTCCCTGAGTGATCCTGGTGGGATCTAATGCTACCAAAATTTGGAAGCAAGTTGTTTCACTAATCAACTGAGTGGCTATATGTTCTTCACCAGGGATCATATTTCTTTTGTCACGATGTTCATACTGTGTGTGTATGTACGGGGGTGGTGCAAATTTATGGATACCAATCATTTCATCATGTGTAAGGGTCATAATTTCTGGTACCACCCTTCCAAGATAACATAAACCTACAGAACTCAGAGAAAGCCACTTGTACGCTTTCCTTCCACATATAAAATACACCACATCTGGGAGAATGTAAGGAGTAGAATGCATCATTATCATCATTATTCTGACAAAGGATCCTGCTCCTATTTCTCTCATTTCACTGGTACACGTTTCTGGTTGTATAACATTTGCACAGTATCCTAATGCTACTCTGCCAACAATTAATTTGTTGTAACTACATGTGTACTGATACCTGAAGTATCTCCCACTACTGCGTACAAGTTCAGAATCGATAGGCTTATTATCTGCTCAGTGTGAAAAGGTCATTGTCTGTTTGTTCCCGGTCACGTCCCAATTTTCTGAAATTTGTGACATTTAAGCATACCAGGGATCTATCTATCTACGTGGTACTGGTGGAGCTTAAGACTAGGGGGTCTATATATATTAAATTTCTTGTCCACCGTTCTTTCCCAATGTAATTCAAGTACCTCTGCTAACTTTAATGGGTATGGCACTAGTCCCGAGTTACTATGTCCTTGAGGTACTTGTGAGCACACCCAACATTCAGTCTGGTTTAAGATCTTACCCACTAAGTAATCCTTTAAAGGATGCCCGCCCACATACAGATTACTCTTGGACTGGCATCGTTGGATGCATTTCTCATTAACTAGGGATCCACAGTACTCACAAATGCAGTATTCCTCAGACAATAATCCCTCACACCATCTCTGAGTTCCATGATTAACAGATCTCTTAACCATTCATGTACTGAAGTTGGCCATATACCGCCCTAATTGTTTTATCGTTCTCTCTCCCGACCCCACTCCATCGACATCACTAACGGCCTCCCTCTCCATCATCTGTCCTCTGTCACAGAAACAGGAAATCCCGAAATAAATAAGGATGAGAAGAAACCTGGAAGGGAGGAAAAATACAAATCCAGCCCACCGCTCCATTGCTGGAATAGTGGTCTGCACACGTCTCTAGCTCAGGTGTTTCACTGCAGTCTCTAGCTCTCCCGGAACAGGATCGCAATCGACAGGTCCACGTTATCTGTCTCGAATCCGCCTTGTATCTCCTTTGGGTGGTTGACCTTTCTGCAGTGGGTGGAATGGACCCAGGTATCTCTTTCTGCTACCTTCAATTATAGGTACTTGTCATCAACACCTGATACGGACCTTCCCACCAGTCTATCAAACAACCTGAGCATAAGAAATTTTGGATCATAACATATTCTCCAGGTTCAACATCATGACAGTTTGTTTCTGGCATATCAGGTGACAACATTTTCAATTTCTGTTGCTGTTGTTTCAGCTGTTCACTCATTTTTATAAAATATTTCACAGTAGCCTCATTATTACACTTCAAATCATCCTGTGGACTTACAATCAAATGAGGTTGCCTACCAAACAGTATCTCAAAAGCGGGACAGATTAAGAGGAGAACTAGGAGTGGTTCTAATGCTATGGAGGACTAGCGGTAAGGCTTCTGGCCATCCTAATCCAGTTTCAGCCATGATCTTACTCAGTTTATTCTTAATAGTACCATTCACTCTCCCCACCTTCGCGCTGGCTTGCGGTCGGTAGGGGGTGTGAAGTCTACTATTAATACCCATAAGCTTACACATGTTCTGGAAAACATCACCAGTGAAATGAGTACCCCTATCACTTTCTATGATTCTAGGGATACTGTATCTGCATACAAATTCCTGAACAATCTTTTTAACAGTAAAAACAGCAGTATTAGTGGCAGCTAGATATGCTTCTACCCAGTTAGAAAATACATCAGTACAAACTAATACATACTTGAGATTCCTGCAAGGTGGTAATTGATTTAAATCAATTTGTATTACCTGAAAAGGACCATCTGTCGGAGGGATGTGGGATGGTTCGGTGGGGATTGTCTTCCCGACATTTTTCCTCAAACAAGTCAGACAGGACATTGCTATCTTTCCAGCTTGAGAAGAAAAGCCTGGTGCACACCAATATGCTCTGACCAACTTGCACATACCTTCTTTTCCTAGGTGAGTCATACCATGCGCTGCCTCAGCCAAGCTTGGGTAATATGCCTTGGGAGCAACAGGCCTATCCTGTCCATCTCTCCAGAGTCCGGAGGACTCCTGAACACATCCCCTCGATCCCCAGACTGCCTTTTCCTGTAGGGAACACAAATTTTGCATCTCAATTAATTTCTGCGTGTCTATTGTCTGGAAGACCATCACGTTATCAGTTGATAAGTTTATGCGCAACCCTGCTGCCCATTTGGCAGCTTCATATGCTCTGTTATTGCCCATTGACACCGGGTCATCTTCACATGTGTGGGCTTTACATTTGATGACAGCTACTGCCTTTGGTAGCTGGATTGCTGTCAGAAGTCCTTTTATGTGATGTGAGTGTGTGACTGGTGTACCTACTGCTGTCATAAAATTCCTAAGATGCCAAAGAGCCCCAAAATCATGTACTACCCCAAAGGCGTACCTAGAGTCAGTGTAGATATTAGCTGATTTACCTTCTGCCAGCTCACTCGCTCTCCTTAATGCCACCAGTTCAGCTTCTACAGCATCCTCATCATTTACAACAGCATAACCTGTGCAAAATTCTCATGTGTCCATCAGCCTGTGACAAACTCCCATCCGTGTAAAACGTCAAATCTACATTTACTAATGGTGTGTCACGTATGTCTGGTCTTGCAGTAAAAGTCTGATTCAAATACTCCATACAATCATGTGTGTCACTATACCTCCAAAACTCACCTTCAACCAGAGACTCACCTTCCTCCACCCTTTGTGCATCTCAAGGCACATATGGTAAGTATGTTGCTGGATTTAATGTATTGCACCTTTTAATGGTGATATTTGCAGGTGTCATTAGAGCTAGTTCCCATTTCGTGAACCTAGCTGAAGAGACATGTCTGGTTTGGGCAGAATTCAACAAGGCAGATACTGCATGTGGTATATAGACAGTTGTATCATGCCCTAATACTACATCCTTGCTCTTATTTACCAGAAAAGAAGTTGCAGCTACACTTCTTAAATACATTGGGAGTGATCTTGCCACAGTGTCCAATTGTGCACTGTAGTATGCTACAGGTCTGCTAGCATCACCATATTTCAGTGTCAGGACACCTGCTGCGCAGCCATCAGCTTCCGTACAAAATAACTCAAAGGGTTTTTCATAATCTGGTAATCCCAGGGCAGGTGCTCTTGTCAGACTATCCTTAAGATTAAGGAAAGCCTGCTCTGTGTCCTCAGTGTGTATGACACGGTCAGGTTTTGAGGATGAAACTAATTCCTGCAGCGGTAATGCCAAAATAGAAAAACCTGGGATCCACTTCCTGCAGTATCCACACATGCCCAAGAATGTATGGATTTGCTGTTGGTTTTGCGGCAGTGTCATGGTCTGTGTGGCCTGTATTCTGTCAGTTGTCAAGTGTCGTAGGCCCTGGGTTAGACAGTGTCCCAAGTATTTGACCTTAGTCTGGCATGGCTGTAATTTGTCCTTCGCTTAAGAAAGAATTGCTTTCCAGTCCAATCATGTGGTTCCAAAGCAGAAAAAGTTATTTATGTAATGAAAAAGTAACATGGTGAAAGAATTAACAATTAGAGTAAAAAGCAATAATAAAGTACAAGCCGATACACGCGCATGCACATGCGATCATTTTCCATTATTTGACTTCGACATGACAGAAAGGGATGTTTGAGATATGATAAAGATCCTGACTGGTGGTCTAAAGTACTATGATTTACTATGTCCACACTATTCAACTCCAGATATCTTGCTGTGCACAGAGTTGAAAGGCAGCCTCTAGAGCAGTGGTTCTCAAACTCGGTCCTCAGAACCCCACACAGTTCTCGTTTTGCAGGTCACCCAGGAGCTACACAGGTGAATTAATTACTCACTGACACATTTTAAAAGATCCAGAGGTGGAGCTAATTATTTCACTTGTGATTCTGTGAGGACACCTGGAAAATATGCACTGTTTGGGGTCCTGAGTACCGTGTTTCAGAACCTGTGTATTTGCACCTCTTGCTTTGCAACATGGATTGTCCAAGTTCACAGTTAAGCTGGGCATCCACTATACAATTTTCTGTCAGATATTTGTCCAATCTGGCTGGTTGGAATGAAACAAGAGGAAAAAGGATTAAGGTCCTAGAACCAGATCCAAGACTCTATAACGGCGCACTCTTATAGCTAGTAAGTATGTAACAATAAATAAAATATAACTTTTAATGGATTCAAGCTAAAAACGGACTAACATTACATACAGACATATAAACTGAAAAGAGAAAAATCATGGTAGTGAAAGGTGCTGGAAAAAAGAATATTTCCATGAAAGTGGCGAAATATAGAAATGACAATACAACATAAATAGATACAAATAATACCCAGTGCTAAACAGTACTGGTATATCACAAACAAAATAAAATTACACCCAGATCATAAACTAGTCAGGGATAGATAATAAACATACATTAAATGGAGCAACATCTGTATTTCTAAATCAAACTGAAAATACAATCAACGAAATCTCCAGATGAAATGGCAAAACATATAGGTCCTGTAACATGGACCGATCAGTTTTAGAGATATACCGTGTAGTACAGAAAGAAGATGCAGAGAGGGATGTCAAGAGTCCCGATTAATCACAGAGTTCTGCTGCTTACCATCATGCCATAGCAGAGAATGGGAAGTGAGAGACCCGTGTGTCACAGTAACCCCTCGAAAGAAAGAAGGTCACGACCCTGTAGCAGGCATTCATTTAAATCCCTTCTTCCGTCATACCATAATAGCATTGGACAAAAGGAAGGGGGGGGGAAATTACTAGGCTGCAGTCGGGAGGTGAAAGAATGTAAAGAACAGTGTACCGATGGTAAATATGAAATTCTATACATCTCTCCACTTAGTATGTCAATATGAATACCATGTAGTACAGAAAAATAGAAGTATGGGTTGTAAGAAGCTTGATCCATTAACGAGTTCTGCTGCTTCCCATCTTGCAATAAGCAGCGGCTGGGAGGTGAGAGACCCGTGCTTCACAGTAATCCCAAGAAAAAATAGACAATATCTAACCCCTTTAACAGGCATTCATTTCTACCCCTTTATTGTCTTGCTATCATAGCATTGGACAATAAAAAAGGGGGAAGTTACTGGGCTGTAAGCGGGGAAAGATAGGAAAAGAAAAGAGAATTATCAACCTCTATCAAAGTAGTCATGTGGGATGATTACCCCAATTTAATGTATAGTGTCAAAGAGTTAAATGAAGGTTGAGGCAATTAGGAGGTTAATCCTCAAAGAGAGAAAAAGATAGAGTAAGCAGTTTGTTAGTAAAAAATATATATAATTTTCATTGTCTTAGCGCATCATGACCTAATTAACAGGTGCCCTGAGGTATATATCAAAGAACACTTGAAAATAAATAACTTCCTAATATAGAGAAGAATAACATGAATTCGACAGACACTGTTAATATATTAATATATCACATGCAATGCTAAAGCAGTCACCTAAAGAAGGGAAAAAAATGGATTCTACATATGGTACCTATGTGCTCACATACACAAACAAAGGTACTATCTGATTATTATACAAAGATGTAAATATAAGGGGGACTGCTAATCAGCAGAATGCAGTGACCTGTGTGTGACCCTAATAGGGCATCAAAAACCAGCAATAGTTGTTAAATAAAAATACTGTCAGGGCAATATAATTACTGTGTCCAATATGGGAGCACAAATGTGCAAAAGCTGCACAGAGAATATCAGTGTCATGAACGCTATTAAAGGAGAGAAGCTCCAACCTCTCGTATAATGGAAAAATTAAATCCCAAATATGACCTGAGTGTAGGAGTGTCCTACATCGTGCACATGCAGGGCACCCTGAAGACCGACGCGCGTTTCACCTAGCGAGGCTTGATCACGGAGGAATCAGGGTGCCCTGCATGTGCACGATGTAGGACACCCCTACACTCAGGTCATATTTGGGATTTAATTTTTCCATTATACGAGAGGTTGGAGCTTCTCTCCTTTAATAGCGTTCATGACACTGATATTCTCTGTGCAGCTTTTGTACATTTGTGCTGCCATATTGGACACAGTAATTATATTGCCCTGACAGTATTTTTATTTAACAACTATTGCTGGGTTTTGATGCCCTATTAGGGTCACGCACAGGTCACTGCATTCTGCTGATTAGCACTCCCCCTTATATTTACATCTTTGTATAATAATCAGATAGTACCTTTGTTTGTGTATGTGAGCACATAGGTACCATATGTAGAATCCATTTTTTTCCCTTCTTTAGGTGACTGCTTTAGCATTGCATGTGATATATTAATATATTAACAGTGTCTGTTGAATTCATGTTATTCTTCTCTATATTAGGAAGTTATTTATTTTCAAGTGTTCTTTGATATATACCTCAGGGCACCTGTTAATTAGGTCATGATGTGCTAAGACAATGAAAATGATATATATTTTTTACTAACAAACTGCTAACTCTATCTTTTTCTCTCTTTGAGGATTAACCTCCTAATTGCCTCAACCTTCATTTAACTCTTTGACACTATACATTAAATTGGGGTAATCATCCCACATGACTACTTTGATAGAGGTTGATAATTCTCTTTTCTTTTCCTATCTTTCCCCGCTTACAGCCCAGTAACTTCCCCCTTTTTTATTGTCCAATGCTATGATAGCAAGACAATAAAGGGGTAGAAATGAATGCCTGTTAAAGGGGTTAGATATTGTCTATTTTTTCTTGGGATTACTGTGAAGCACGAGTCTCTCACCTCCCAGCCACTGCTTATTGCAAGATGGGAAGCAGCAGAACTCGTTAATGGATCAGGCTTCTTACACCCCATACTTCTATTTTTCTGTACTACATGGTATTCATATTGACATACTAAGTGGAGAGATGTATATAATTTAATATTTACCATCGGTAAACTGTTCTTTACATTCTTTCACCTCCCGACTGCAGCCTAGTAATTTTCCCCCCTTCCTTTTGTCCAATGCTATTATGGTATGATGGAAGAAGGGATTTAAATGAAGCCATCTTCTTTCTGTACTACAAGGTAGATCTCTAAAACTGATCGGTCCATGTTACAGGACCTATATGTTTTGCCATTTCATCTGGAGATTTCGTTGATTGTATTTTCAGTTTGATTTAGAAATACAGATGTTGCTCCATTTAATGTATGTTTATTATCTATCCCTGACTAGTTTATGATCTGGGTGTAATTTTATTTTGTTTGTGATATACCAGTACTGTTTAGCATTGGGTATTATTTGTATCTATTTATGTTGTATTGTCGTTTCTATATTTCGCCACTTTCATGGAAATATTCTTTTTTCCAGCACCTTTCACTACCACGATTTTTCTTTTTTCAGTTTATATGTCTGTATGTAATGTTAGTCTGTTTTTAGCTTGAATCCATTAAAAGTTATATTTTATTTATCGTTACATACTTACTAGCTATAATAGTGCGCCGTTATAGAGTCTTGGATCTGGTTCTAGGACCTTAATCCTTTTTCCTCTTGTTCTGTACTGATTTACTCTGAGCAGCACCACCACTATTCCAGTTATATATCTGGATCCATAGGAATACTGTGGATATAGCCCTTTTTCCTTTACACATAGGATAACATTTTCCTTGATATATTTCTTTAATTTATGGTGATTTTGTTTGCCTGTGCGGTGGATCTCTTTACCCTTTCCCCCCCTTTTTGTCCTTTATTTGACTGGTTGGAATGAAAACCTGGTAATGTATGGGAGCAAATGACAATCGTCCATTTGCTCACAAACACTGGAAAACAGCCAAAAATGGTTGTTCAGACAAATTGGTTAAAACTAGAGATATGCGCCGACCCCCGTGTTTTGGTTTTGGATCTGGATCTCCCCTGGTTTTGGATCTGGATTGGTTTTTCCAAAACCTCACCTCTGTATTTTGTTTTTGTGTTTTGGTTTTGGATCTGGATTTTTTTCTTAAAAAAGTAAAAAAAATGCTAAAATCACATAAAATTGGCCTTTTTTTGTTCCTACAGTATTAATAACCTCAATAACATTTATTGCCACTCGTTTCCAGTCAATTTTGACCACCTTACAGTTCGCAATATTGATTTGTTCATCTTGTTTAGGCCCAAAATTTGCACCAATATAGCTGGCTGACTAAGATAAGCTGCAGCAGTGGGCAGCACAAACACATGGCAGTTCAACTTCAAACGTGGCACATCAGGAAACACTTTTATTATTCAATAGAGGCCTGAGGGAGTTGGAGTATGTATGTAGTTGAACTTAGGGCAGGGACAGGAAGGGTTGATTGGTAGTAAATTTTATTTCATTTTTTGATTCAAAAGAAAATTTATGAGGGAGGGGAGGAGGCATTTACAAAAAAATGTGATACAGTACATTTACATCAGTCCTTGCCACAGAAGAATCCTTGAGCATGGCTGCTGCTGCTGGGAGTTGATTTTCTCATCCCAGAAGGGGAACAGGAAGAGTGCTTTCCAAAAAAATAAACAATTGACTTAAATAATGCTTTGCAAATCTTCTATAAAGGCATTTCCCAACCTGTACAGGGACATAAAAAAAACATAGTTAGTTAGTGGCCTTGAAACTGCCATTGATCCCACTGTCCACTTAACCATATGAGATATGTGAACAAGTGGAACAGAGCAGCAAATTCAACATTTCAGATGTAAGGTTTAAGTCTTACGTTGTGTCTTTCTTGGGAATTCTTTCTTGAACGCCATGCCTGCTTGCTGGGAGTGGATTTTTTTCATCCCAGAAGGGGACCAGGAAGAGTGCTTTCCAAAAATAAATAAACAATTGACTTAAATAATCCTTTGCAAACCTTCTTTTCTGTAATGGAATTTCCCAACCTGTACAGGGACATTTAAAAATCAGAGTTAGTTAGTGGCCGTCAAATTGCCATTGTTCCCACTCTCCACTTCTTAGATATGTGAATTTGTTAGAATGTAGAAGGCCAAAAATTGGGTGGAACACACATGGCTGATTGATCAACCATGGCGACTGGATTAGTGTCATAAGGAAGAGGAGGCTGCAAACTGGGTGTCATGTTATGAGATGACCATATGGGGTATGTTGCTGTTAAGGGATCAGGCTGGTTATCAGTGGACACATTATTATAGTTGTTGTTATTTTGGGTTGCCATCTCCTGAAAGGTGTTTACCAACAGACAGAGACTACCTACCTATCAGCTCAGGCATAGACACTTCCTAAGTAACAGAGCTCTGTTCTCTGGAGGGAAGCCAAATAGGTGGGAGCCCCTGTACTTCCAACATCTGAAGCTCTTATATCTCCACATCATCTATGATAGAAGAAAACAAAATGTCATTGGGGACATCTAGCTCCTCTTTCTGTACCCTGCTCACCCTTTTTGGACAGGAAGTCCAGGATGGATGGTTTGGAAGAAGAAGGCCTAGCAACAGATGGGGATGGTCATTATCAAGACCTGGTCCTCCTAGTGGGTGTAGTCTGGGAGGTATTGGTTGGCATGCAGACAGCGGAATAACAAAGGCCTCCATGTTGTCTGTGCTTACTATTCCGTATTTCGGTTTGCGATTCAGGTAGGAATAAAGTCAGCTAAAGAACACAGTGACAGAATCACTGGATGTCTTAGTGCATTCAGGCCAAATACAATCCATGAATTCCCAGACAGATTCTGGACAGATGAATCCTTTGCTTGTAATTATCCTTTGGTAATTCCTGGCAAAGGTGGGTGTTATAGCCTTTGGAGTCAGGCAGCACTAGGTTGCAACTTGTGTTGCTGGCTGGATCTTGTGCGGTACTGTGGGTAAGCCTAACACGCACGCACACACAACCAGAAAAATATAAAAGACACTTTGATTTTTTTTTTTCACTATATATATATATATATTTTTTTTTTGAGTCCAGAATTTGGGCCCAGATGGACACAGCACCAGCCCAGATGTATCTGCAGTTCTGCACCAGCCCAGATGGACACAGCAGACAGCAAAGCACCAGCCCAGAATGGATCAGCAGCACCAGCCCAGGACACAGCAGACAGCACAGACAGCCCAGATGGATGATCAACAGCCCAGATGGACACAGCAGACAGCACAGTGACAGCACCAGCCCAGAATGGATCAGCACCAGCCCAGTACACAGCAGACAGCACCAGCACCTCTCCCAGCCCTACACTACCCACCCTCCCAGTTAAGTCTCCACCGCCGGAGTGAAATGGCATCTGTCGTGTGGTCCCTTATATACTACATTGATCATATAGACGAAAGGTCGTGAACCGCGAGATTTCAGACTCTATAGTTTTGCCTCGGTTTGAAATCCGAGTTAGGCAGGAAAAATTGAGCCTGCTTGGATCCGACTCGGATATGCTAAATTTGGGTGGGTTCGGATCTCTGAAATCTGAACCCGCTCATCTCTAGTTAAAACACACAAATTTAACCAATTTGAACAATTTTTTTTTACCTTTTTTTCAGTGTTTAAAACCATATGATCGACTGTCATTTGCTCCCATACATTACCAGGTTTTCATTACAACTAGCCAGATTGGGCAGATATCTGACAGAAAATTGTATAGTGGATGGCCAGCTTTACTTGCTTTATCTTATATTACTCTATTCCCAAAGCTGAATCACACCCAGAGTTTAACAAATGTAACTCTCCAGATGTCCCCTCACTTGCACAATATCATGCTAACTACCACTATTAATGTAGCAGTGTGCAGGGGCGTAGAGAGCGCTTCCGGGCCCCGGTAAAGAGGGGGCATAGCCAAATCAAGTAATGGCGCTGTGCACCGGGGAGGGGGCGCTGTGAGCCCCTCAGCCTGGTGCAAAGCCAGGGGGGGGCGCGATCAGTGTGATCGCTCCCCCCTTCAGGCATAGGAGATTGCTGTGGCTGCTGCTTAGCAGCCGCGAGCAATCTCCCACTGCATCCCAGCACACGCCACGCCGGGCCCCTCTGGAAGCCTGGGCCCGGGTAAATTGTACCCACTACCCCCCCTCTCGGCGCCCCTGGCAGTGTGAGACACACAGAACTGTTTGGACTTGGCAAAGGACAAAGACAATGAAGAAAAGGGACCAATAAGGAGCACAGGAATAAGAGGTGAGACATAAAAGTTTAAACTGTAAAAGGAGAGCAGAAAAGTAAGAAACACATAATATTACAGTAATAAAGAACATAGAAATTATTTAAAAAGAAGGAAGAAAGAAAAGGAAAAAGCTGTAGTGCAAAACAGGTTAAAAGCGACAGGCTTGAATTACAGAAAGATGATGGTCTCCGAATGCTAAAATGGATATTTATGAAGAGACCCTCTAGTTCAACTCACCTCATGCATGCTGAGTAGGCTTCATAGTTTGTGCTTGCTCTGGCCGCCATGGCTAGGATGAGCGCTGTGCTGTATAACAGTCACTGGGTTACTCTCTGTTCTATATGGCGGTAACAGCTATAAAACAATATAAAAGATTTAGTTTGACTTCCTCTTTAATATTTACCACCTACTTTAATAGCTTTTCTCTTATGCATGCTGACATTATGTTCTTTTAAGTGCCCGGGGCCCATCAAAATATTAATCCAGCTCTGGAGAAGGAAGATAAAGGGAGAATGAGAGCTCGATAGTAGTAGAAAACAAAGTCAGATTAACAATGGGGCGGATGGGACTACAGCTCTAGGCCTCTAAAAATAGGCCCATCAGGACGCTGAGATGACCACAAGGTCGGCCATAAATAATAAGTATTCAAAATTGTATTTCTATTTTCCTCACAAAATGATAGAATTTTTATGCTTTTTATATAGGGAGATATTGGGATTGATAGTGTACACGCAAGGCTGTAACTAGGGGAGTGCGAGCGGTGCTGTCACACAGAGCGCAGGAATCTGTTGGTCGGCAACATCGCTGCCCCATGGCCCCTGCATCTGGCTAGCAGGGATCCTTGAATGGCACCCTGCAACCAGTAACGCTACTGGACGCTCCAGGTATGCACCATGTAGCTTGTACAGCCGCCCGGAGCATCCCGGAGCTAGTGGCTCAACCCCATCTTCATGACCTCATGGCATCATGTATTCAGAAGACAGGGTCGACAAAAGGTGCACTGCCACCATGTTACGGCACCGTGTACACACTTACATGGCCACACCCATACAGCACTGGTCACAGCTCCTCCGCTTCTCACAATAGAATAGAGATGTGTGCCAACCTCCGTGTTTTGATTTTGGATCTGGATTCACCTTTGTGTTTTGGTTTAGATTTGTATTAAAAATAACAAAAAAAGGTAAAATGGTGTAACATTTTACCTGTTAGCATGCAATCCAAAACCCAAGTTCGGTTTTTAAATCAGAGTTCTGAACCATTGGAAGATCGGAACGGGGACTCGGTTTGACTTGGTACCCCAAAGTGATTCCGAACTCGGACTCAGTTTGACTCGGTACTCATAAATTTGGTTGTCGTCAGTTCTCTGGGAACCAGACCCACACATCTGTACAATAGACCCTGGGTTATTTTTAGTCCAAGGTCCATGTGCTCTGGTAGGAGTAAGGGCCTGATTCAGAGCTGCTCACTCCCAGCATATGCAAATTCAGCGCATGCCCAACAAGGCAGGCAATCGCATGGCAAGGCATTAGCACGCCCACTAGGTCTTGGTGAGCGATCACTTTGTGTATACAGACGCCCATCCACCATTCATAAGGCGCCCACTTGTGCATGTCATCTCCAGGAAGTGCATGAAAACATTGGTACATCGAACACCATCGGATATGGTTGCAGCGCTTGAGGTTGACTATACCTTGCCGCAAGAAATGCGACCACTTCAGTGTGAAATACAACCAGATGATGTGTACTATGATGCTGCCATTTAATTATGCACGCCTCTGAAACAGCTTTGAAACACACAGGCACACGTGAGTTCGCACCTCCACTCCTCCGTTTCCAGTGGCCTACCCCTGTTACCACCTACAAACGGCCTCTCCTGTCACTCATTCAACTGGACTGTCTATGCTGAGCGAGCGACCGCTTCCTGATCAGTATCAGTAGCATGTGCAATGTAATGCATGGGCATGTGCAGAACACAAATATCGGCCAGCAACGAGCGAGAGCATCCTAGTGAGCAGGTCTGAATCAGGTCCTAAGTCCCATATCAGGACAGTGTAGTTATGTGAGAAAGCTTATTGTGGCTAATACACCTCTGTATGAAATAAAGTTAATTTATCCAACTTATTGTTCTTTGTAAGCACTACGCAACTGCCAAATTATATTTGTATATTAATCACTCAGTAAAGGGGTTTTCTGAACTTAAGCAAAAGCCACAAACAGCATGTTCATTTTTAATTGCCTTTTGAATTTTTTTTCTCCTAAAATACATTTTTATAATTATCCAACCCACCTCATGCATTAGAGAAGCATTACATTTTTTGCAAGTACAATTATTCATAATTTCATATAAAAGTTCCTTCTAAAATAAGTTCAACGATAATTGCACATTCTGTTAAGTTTAATAGCTTGTGCCTAAAAACAATTGAAATGTGATATAGAAAGGTCTACCAACTTTTACTGGTAACATTTAAAAATGAAATAACTATTTTATATAACTATATTATAAGGGCCTGATTAAGAGCTGAAAACAATTTTAGGCAACCTGTGAACGCATTGCAACGTCTCTAAGCACTGGATGGCTGGGGGAGTCATTAGCATATTTTCGCAATTGAAATCCGCGAGAGATCACAACTGTGATTGCATTTGCGTACACACATGAATCTTGCCCCTGTTCTGTCCCTCTTAAACAATCCTCATCACATCTGGTGCTTACCTGGGGGCCGTAACCTACACAGCAGAGCAGCAAAGACCATATCCCCTGAACTGTGTTTAGACTCTACATTCTCAGGATAAGAAGTCCAAAAGTCTAACACAAACACACGCTGCCCCTCCCTATCAAATGGGGTATAAAGCAGCACTCAAGTGATAAATCAAGTGATTATCCAGGATTATTTACAGGACCAGCACTCACATTTAGTAGTATGAAGAAGGCTGTATTGAAGTAACATACAATTCATGTCATCACAGCAGGTGCCCGATGGCCATTTCTACTGCTCACTGTCGGTTTTCCTCAGGCCCCTATGAGTAGCTGAAACAGAACCTGTAGTTGATATAGGTGGCAGTGTTGTGTAATGGAGGTTAATCCACATGATAGATAACTTTACCAGGACTGGTTTACTAACCAGGTAGAATGAGTTGCAGTGTAACACAGGGTTAGTTCGGCAGATACTCAATATAGCAGATGCTACAGATCAAATGAGGGTTAACGTAGGTAATATGCTGTATGGAGAGGCACACACCTGCTCACATATATTTACTGGTGTCAGTGGAAAATGCGGTGTAACTAGTAGAGATGAGCGGGTTCGGATTCCAGAAATCCAAACCCACCCGAATTTAGCATAACTGAGTCAGATCCAAGCAGGCTCAGAGTTTCCCATCTAGTCGGATCTCGAAACAGAGGAAAAACGATAGAGTCTGAAATATTGCGGTTCACGAGCTTTCGTCTCTATGATCAATGTAGTATATAGGGGACCATGCGACGGACGCCATTTCACTCCGGCTGTGGAGACTGAACAGGGAGGGTGGGTAGTGTAGGGCTGGGAGAGGTGCTGGTGCTATCTGCTGTGTCCTGGGCTGGTGACTGCTGATCCATTCTGGTCTCTGGTCATGGTGCTGCCACTGTGCTGTCTGCTGATCCATCTGGGCTGCCTGCTGTGTCCTGGGCTGGTGCTGCTGATCCATTATGGTGTCTGGTCACAGTGCTGTCACTATCACTGTGCTGTCTGTGCTGATCCATCTGGGCTGTGTGCTCTGTGTCCTGGGCTTGTGCTGTGTCCATCTCTGGGCCCAAGTTCTGGACTCCAACCCCCCCCCCCAAAAAAAAAAAATCAAAGTGTCTTTTATATTTTTCTGTGTGTGTGTGCATGTTAGGCTTAACCGCAGTAATGCACAAGATCCAGCCCAACTCCAGTCATGCTAAAAACAAAACAAAAAATCAATCAAAGCGTCTTTTATATTTTTCTGTGTGTGCTCGTGGGTGTTAGGCTTAACTGCAGTAGTGGACAAGATCCAGTCAGCAACGCAAGTTGCAACCTTGTGCTGCCCGACTCCAGTCGTTCTCCAAAAAAAAACAAATAAAAGTGTCTAATAGTTTTCTTCTGTGTGTGCGTGGGTGTTAGGCTTAACCGCAGTAGCGCACAAGATCCAGCCAGCAACGCAAGTTGCAACCTTGTGCTGCCTGACTCCAGTCATGATCAATCAGTGATCTGGGCCCAAGTTCTTCTGGAGCTGACAAAAAATAAAAATCATCATTTGTCTTTTTTCTAATCTTTTTGTGTGTGCACACGACTGCACGTGTGTGAATTTTGTAACCGCACCTTGGCTACAGTATTGGTGATTGTGAAACTGCTTCAAGACTGCAGAAAATATGGAGAGCTGTCACATGACAGGAGAGCAAGGCCAAGAACCACATGTTGTAGCTGCCACCAGCAGTGGAAGGCCGTCAACTTCCTTGTCCTCTATGAAGGCCCATGCCCCAGGGCTTAGGTCACGCTATCAATATGGTAAAGCAAGTTTTACTGAAGTTAAGAAAAAAAAATTGAATGGATATTTGCCTTTAGTTAAACAAAAAATTGGCAATATGCCATTCACTACACGAAGTGGCAAGAAAAGGATAAGGCCTTGGCCTTTCTTTATGAAGACTGCTGATAGCCCTTCTGCTTGTCGTAGTAGTGGTCCAATTAAAAATGTGAAAGTTGTTAAGACAGCTCTGGAAAAAACAACTGTGTGCCCTAAGAAATCTAAATCACAAATCCCCGAGGAGAGTGCAAGTGTGTCTGCGGTTGCCATGCGTGAGCCTGATCTAAATACTAGTGTACTGGAGGATCCTCCAAGTTCCAATATTTACGTGCCCTCTGTAAATGTGAGGAAGGGCAGTCAACATCTTGCACACGTAGTCATTGAGGATGCATCTGTGGAATTGCACATGGAGGAGGAGGATATTTTGGTAGTTGAAGGCGCTAAGGATGATGAGGATGTTGATAATGAAGATGTTGGTGATGAGGATGTTGATGCCGAGGATGTCCTTTGCGTAAGTAAGGCAACAGCTGTTGCCCATGGTTTGAATAAGCCAAAGCCCATTTTTTCATGCAGGGACAAAAGACAAAATAATCTACTTCTCACGTGTGGAATTATTTCCATCCCGATCCGGACATGTGCCTGTTGTCATGCAAGAGTGAGTAGAGGGAGGGACCTAAACCACCCAGGAACCTCCTCCTTGTTACGCCACTTGGAGCGCATTCATCAAATATCAAAGTGTACGTCGCCAAGTTCCAAAACTCAAAACGTAACAAGTCCAGTGTCACCTACCTGCTCCCTCTCTGTGAGATCCAAGCGCCTTCGATCTCCAAAACCAACACCTGCATCATCAACATCCTCATTCCTCATCGGAAGTAGTCCTGCTGCATCCAAGTGTTGGTATTCGAAGCATGATTGACTCCTCTCCTATCCGTGATTCCTCAGAAGGATCCTTGATGACTATACCTGTTGCTGCTGCTAGTTGCTGTCAGTGGATCTTCATCCCAGAAGGGGACCAGGAAGAAGACTACTTGTAGCGTATCCTCCAAAAAATAATTAACTGTCAAACAATCATTTGCAAGGGCAAACAAGTATGACAGCAATCACCCATTTGCACAGCATATTACTGACGCCATAACAGCTGTGCTGGTATCAGATGTGCATCCAGTATCCACCATTACTGCAGTGGGTTTTCAACAGTTAATTAAGGTCCTGTGTCCTTGCTACCAGAGCCCTTCTAGATTCCACTTCGCTAGAACAGCAATTCCAAGTCTGTACAAGGACATGAAAAAAAACCTTATTAATGTCCTCAGAAATGCCGTTGAACCCACTGCCCACTTGACCACTGATATGTGGACAAGTGGGAAAGGGCAAACTAAGGATTACATGACTCTGACAACCCACTGTGTAGGTGTATTGCCTACAACAGCAACAGTAGCAGCAACATCTCTCAAAAGACAGCTGATACAGAGGCAGGCTACTCTTTGTATAAATGGTTTCACTAAGAGGCATACAGCTGAGAACCTCTTAGAAAAACTCAGGGAAATCATTGCTAAATGGCTTTCCCCTCTTGGACTCTCCTCAGGATTTGTGATTTCGGACAATGCCACCAATATTGTTAGAGCATTACATGTGGGCAAATTCCAACACGTCCCATGTTTTGCTCACACAATTAATCTGGTGGTGCAATGTTTTTTAAAAAGTGACACGGTCGTGCAGGAGATGCTCTCGGTGGCTCGCAAAATATCCGGACATATTAGACATTCGTCGACTGCTTGTCGAAGATTGCATTACCAACAGGTACTGTTAAATTTGTCCTTCCATCAGCTGAAGCAAGAGATAGTAACTCAGTGGAATTCTACCCTCTATATGCTTCAGCGGATGGAGGAACAGAAAAAGGCCATCCAGGCCTATACAATGGACTATGACATAGGCCGTGGAGGGGGAATGCACCTTACTCAAGTGCAGTGGAGAATAATTTCCGTGTTGTGCCAGGTTCTCAAACCCTTTGAACTTGCCACACGTGAAGTTAGTTAAGACACTGCCAGCTTGAGTCAGGTCATTCCGCTCATCAGACTTTTGCAAAAACAGCTGAAGAAACTGAAGGAGGAGCTGAAACGGAGTGATTGCGCAAAGTATGTCGGACTAGTGGATCAAACCCTTGATTCACTTCACCAGGATCAAAGAGTCGTCAATCTATTGAAATCTGAAAAATATATTTTGGCCACCATTCTGGATCCTAGGTTTAAGTCCTACCTTATGAGTTTTTTCCAACAGACCAAAATCTAAAACTATGCAAAGAACTAAATTTTCCTTACAGAATGCCTGCTGGTCATGCAGATTGTTCACCAAAAAATGACATCTGGTCGGGCCTGAGAGAACTGCCTACTAGTGACATGTCTTCTACCATGACTATGTGTGATATGGTTTCCATTCACAGAATGGTGGAGGACTATTTCAGAGATAACATCCTAATAGACATGTCAGACAGTCCCTTTCAGTACTGGCAGGAAAAAGACGCAATTTGGAGTCCCATACACAATCTGGCTTTGCATTACTTAAGTTGCCCACCCTCCAGTGTGTACTCTGAAATAGTTTTCAGTGCACCTGGCAATCTTGTCAGTGATCGGCGTAGGAGGTTACTTCCTCAAAATGTGGTAAAGATGATGTTCATTAAAATGAATTACAAATTCCACGAGGAAGACCTCTACCAAAAACTACATAAAAAAATTACAGAGGCGCCTATGGTGGATTCCAGCTGGGACGAATTAATATTGTGTGACGGAGAGGATGTACACACTGATGGGGATGACGAGGACAACTTTTAATGTAAAGCCAGTTTGTGTATGGGATCAGCTTGTTTTATAGGGGTCCAAACAAACCAATAATTTCAGCCACAATTGGCAGTCCTTGTTGCTGAAATGATTGTTTTGTTAAACTGTCCGGTTTCATATACAACATAAGGGTGGGTGGGAGGGCCGAAGGACTATTCCATCTTGCACCTTTTTCTTTCAATTACATGCTGGTTTGGGCATTGCTGCTGAAATTTTAAATTAATGTTATGGTTTGTTTAGGAACCAATGAATTGTTTTAAAATTAATTTATGATCAATTTAACAGCCAGGGGCTACACCCAATGAATTGTTTATTAATTAATTTATGATCAATTTTACACCTGGCTGTCACTATCATCAGGGGTGCTGGGCTCCTGTTTGTTGAGGGGCTGCTGCCCAAAATAATAAATAAACATTTTTTTTGTGTACTTGTCAGCCACACCTGTCATCGGCATAGCTGTGCAGGGGTGCTATGCTGCTGTCTGTCAAGGGGCTGCATGAATAATGCAATGAAAACTTTTTTTTTAAGTTATTGGGTTACAAAAAGTTTTTTTTTAATCTTAAAAATAGTAGACATGTTATCCTAACAGCTTATAAAGTTATATGCTCTAAAAATTAAAGCCTATATTTGTAAAAACCTAAAGCCTAATTCTGCCAAAAGAGAGACTGACACCTTCTGGATGTGAATTGTCTCATTTGCATGGGGAAAACCCAACCCTCAGATGAGATGGATCTCAGCCAGTTGACAACAGTGAAATCACCATTAAAAAGTCACAATGGAAGACTACAGTGTGGAGAATCTTTTTTCACAGTCAGGAGAGGCCTCAGAGAACATGAAAAAAGATGCTCTAGGTGCTGAACTTCAAGGGATTTCTCCATCATGTTCTGCAGTGTGGAAAGGTTTCATTCACATGTTTTCTATAAAGCAGTTCAAAGTTACAGCCTTCAAAGTGTCTGGCTATAACAACCGCCTTTGCCAGGAATTACCAAAGATTATTACAAGTAAAGGATTCATCTGTCCGGAATCTGTCTGGGATTTCATGGATCGTATTTGGCCTGAATGCACTAGGACATCCAGTGATTCTGTTACTGTGTTCTCTAGCCAACTTTATTCCTACCTGAATTGCAAACTGAAATACGGAATAGTAAGCACAGACAACATGGAGGCCTTTGTTATTCCGCTTCCTGCTTGCCAACCAATACCTCCCAGACTACACCAACTGGGGGGACCATGTCTTGATAATGACCATCCCCATCTGTTGCTAGGCCTTCTTCTTCCAAACCATCCATCCTGTACTTCCTGTCCAAAAAGGGTAAGCAGGATACAGAAAGAGGAGCTAGATGTCCCCAATGACATTTTGTTTTCTTCTATCATAGATGATGTGGAGATATAAGAGCTTCAGATGTTGGAAGTACAGGGGCTCCCACCTATTTGGCTTCCCTCCAGAGAACAGAGCTCTGTTCCTCAGGAAGTGTCTATGCCTGAGCTGATAGGTATGTAGTCTCTGTCTGTTGGTAAACACCCTTCAGGAGATGGCAACCCCAAAATAACAACAACTATAATAATGTGTCCACTGATAACCAGCCTGATCTCTTAACAGCAACATACCCCATATGGCCAACTCATCATAATAACATAACACCCAGTTTGCAGCCTCTTCCACCTTATGACACTAATCCAGTCGCCATGGTTGATCAATCAGCCATGTGTGGTTCATCCAATTTTTGGCCTTCTACATTCTAAGTTTCTAACATTCACATATCTAAGAGAAGTGGACAGTGGGAACAATGGCAATTTGAATGCCACTAACTAACTCTGTTTTTTTTATGTCCCTGTACAGGTTGGGTAATTCCGTTACAGAACAGAAGGTTTGCAAAGGATTATTTAAGTCAATTGTCTATATATTTTTGGTAAGCACGCTTCCTGGTCCCCTTCTGGGATGAAAGAAAAACCTACTTGCAGCAAGCAGGCCGGGCGCTCAAGAAAGAATTCCCAAGAAAGACACAACGTAATACTTAAACCTAAGGTCTGAAATGTTGCATTTGCTGCTTGTTCACAATATATCTCATATGGTTAAGTGGACAGTGGGAACAACGGCAGCTTTAAGGCCACTAACTAACTATGTTTTTTTTATGTCCCTGTACAGGTTGGGAAATGCCTTTATAGAAGATTTGCAAAGCATTATTTAAGTCAATTGTTTATTTATTTTTGGAAACCACGTTTCCTAGTCCCCTTGTGAGCTGTGAGGTGGTCAAAATTGACTGGAAATGAGTGGACATAAATGTTATTGAGATTATTAATACTGTAGGAACAAAAAAAGGCCCATTTTATGTGATTTTAGCTATTTTTTTGATTTTTTAAGAAAAAATCCATATCCAAAAGCAAAACCAAAACATGAAAACAAAACATGGAGGTGAGGTTTTGGCAAAACAATCCAGATCCAAAACCAGTGAAGATCCAGATCCAAAACCAGTGGAGATCCAGATCCAAAATCAAAACAAAAACACGAGGGTCGGCGTACATCTCTAGTATCTAGTGGTGGTAACACAATGTTATTTAGCAGGACTATACAGACTCTCCATGCCGAGACACTCAGGGGCACATCATTCCTCTATAGAGGATGGAGCTGGACAGGGGCAGATTTGGATGTAAAACCAGGCCACAAAATTTCTGGATGCAGCCCTAGTGAGGGTGTGGTCTGTTGAGGGGAGTTGTCTGTAAAGAGGGGTGGGATACTCCCTCAGAAGCAAGAGCTTTTTGAGCATTAAAACTGCAATTTTTTTCTTGGACTATGATGGTAGCTATTGAGCTTTGCTTTTCAGAGTTTGGCTCAGCTGCCTCAAAGCTCAATGGCTAAGTATTTCTGGACAAACAAAATCACCAATGAGTATTTCGGTGCTAATACAGTGAAAGTAGTCTACACCGATTAACCTTCAATACGGTATATTCTAATTGTGGTAATTTCACTCATTCCTTCCAGCTGTTACACCTCATAGCGACAAACAAAACTTCTCATAGTGAAGTAAGTCCGACACTCTCAATCAACAAAGGTAATAAGTTCAGGCTCTATTAGCTGTTATGGTGGTCTACATGTGATAGTAGACAAACTAGCATAAAGCAAAAGGGGGTTAGACCCAGTTGATAATGGAGACCTTGATCATAGATCCTTCTCTGACCTCTTAAGTCTCTCCAACACTCAACATTCACATGAAAAGGAAATAACTTCCAATAGCGTTAAACTATATTTATTCAAATAAAATGTGAACATAAAAACAAACAACAAAGGGTGCAATAGATGCAATAGACTGACCGGATATAATGGTCTACCAGATGTACGTGGCCGCCGTGTGACTCAGCAGCGCTGAGCACCTTCTCGTGCAACATTTTCCCTTAAAATACGCCAAATTTGCAAATTGTAGTAGGACGCACAAGAAGCTTTTGCTGATTAAAATGATATGCGGCATGCCTATATGCTGAGTGCGACTGCGGTTATATCTGCATGTGAAATTCTATGTTACAGTAACGTAGCCTTTCACAGCCACAGTCGCACGCAGAATATAGGCATGCCACATAGCATTTTATTCAGCAGAAGCTCCTTGTGCATCCTATTTGCATCACTTTGTGAATAATACGCATTTCAAATGAAAAAGTTGCATGAAAAGACGCTTGGCGCTACTGAATCATGCCATTGCATGTAGCAACTAGAAGGCCTGTTTAACATGCAAGCCAGATGTATGTGTACATCTGTATATAATATAGATAAAATAAATACACCCCTCCCACACATGGCTATAGTTCAGAACACGGGGTGCACTAAGTTAGCGTTGACTGGGATATCGACTGTCTGTGACTGACTGACTGTCTGTGACTGACCGACTTTCTGTGAACCAAGAGGTACTGACTGACAGACCCCCCTTAAGCTTCTTCTGTACACTTTTTTCACTCTCCAGCACTGACCTGTCAGTGGAGCCGAGTCAGTGTACTGTGCCACCAACATGCCTCCCCAGATTTCCCAGAGATGAGCCAGAGTCCATCCACAGAGGAGAGCCATCCATGGCCTTGCTGGGGGCCAGAGGGTATTTGCTGACTATTTGCAGGCAGACCACAGTTAGGAACCGGAGCTACTATTCAGGCCAGCTACTAGAGGTAGTCAACTGGAGGGTGCTGCAAGGAGAAGTATGGAGTCAGAAGCTGAAGCAGGTTCTGCGAGGCGGAAAAGGAGAACAGGGTGAGGAACATGAGTTCGCTGTTTGCGCTGACCAGAGTTAATTACTGGTGGAGCTAGTTACTGGAGTTACTGGAGTGAGGCAGTCAGCCAGCTGGTGCTGCCGGAGACAGTCAGACGGGTGCTGAGATAAGGAATACGGGGTCAGGAATGACAGAGCAGACAGACATCACCGCCACCACTTGGTAAGCCAGTGTACCCCATGTTCTGAACTTTCATCCACACACATATATACACACAATAATACACTGCCCCCACCCACACCACATAAATATACCACCAACACAGACAGTATTAAAACACCCAACAAATACAGCCCTCCCCATTGTATAAATATACCACGCCCTTAGATAACAATAAAACATTTTTATACTTTCACTGGCACGAAGACAAGGGAGTATTTGCCTAGGCATCCACAGGGCAGCACAGGTACTGGCAGGTGGTTAATTGTAGAAAGGAACCAGCTGTCAGCATAACTATTTCACCAGCAGGGCCTGCTTCCAGAGAATGCGGGAGGAAAGACAGCTGCAGCTATGACTTGTGGCACATCTGTACTGGCTCTGCAGGATGGGGGTCTGTGCAAGTCTCTGAGGGGAATTGTCCCATGCTCCCAGTAGCCAAGTCCATCTCTGGAGCTAGACGATGTGCAGACATGCTACAAATGCACAGTAGTCCATTGGGGTCGGAGGTCACACTGTGAGGAGTCTACAGCAATACAGGGTTCCGGCAGCAATGGATGAGAAGACTGCACAGGGCACTCTTCTCCAACACCCCCTCACTTAAGGCTGTCTCTGGTTACATAAAAAGTGTTATCTACCAGCTTTCTTATGAAATCGTGTCTTATGGCAATAAGCTTAAATCGACCATAATGTTTGGTGCTGCAAGACATGTCAATTGCACCAATGCTAATGATGTCATTTGGACTAAGAAGATCTAGTTCACAGAAAGGGATTTATTTCTGATGAAGAGTTGAGGTTGAAGGAGACTTTGGACTTTATTTACCAAGCCGCCACTTCACGGTGAGTTGGAGGTGAAAATTTAAAACAGCACTCACAGTCAGTGTAAAGCTCGACGTGCTTTACACTGACTGCAAGTGCCATTTTAAATTTTCACCTCCAACCTGTCAGGAAGCTCCAGTTTACAAAAGCCTCCACTTTGTAATTAAAGTCCAACATCATCTTTAACCACAATGCTTCTTTGACTGATTCTGTGAGTGCCATGTACTCAGCTTTGGTGGTAGACAAGGCAACAGTAGGTGCGCCTGCCAATGCAATGCCAACACGTATACAATGTAGTAATGCCTATCATCCTCACCTGATCCCCAATCAGCATCACAGAGAGCTATTAAATCCAAACTGTCACTTTTTTCAAACTTTAGCTTCATGGAACTTGTACCATTTAGGATACAGTTAACAGCAAATTGGCTAACATGACTGACTGAATGTGTGATGTCTGTACATGTGCCAACACTTGCATGCATTAAAGTTCCAATGGCACTGCTCATTTCCTCTATCTCTGCCTCTGTCGTTGGACACATAGCTTTTGTTATTTGTCTTTTTATCAATTGGTGTGCTGACTGTTTTAGCATCCACCATTCCCAATTTGATGAGCACTGTCTCAATGTATCTTTGTTGGTCAATAGCAGCAGTCCCAGCATTCAAATTTTATACAATTCTCAGACCCAGCAGGTGGTGCATGGTATAAAGGCCCTCATTCAGAGCCGTACGCTCTGAGCAGAGCACACGCTCTGAATGAGGGCCGCCCTCCATAAAAATGGAGCGTCCTCCTGGACGCTCGTATAGCTGTGGGTCACCACCCACAGCCTATACGAGCGTGCAGTTTGATGGCCGCGATGGTCTTGACCATCGCGACCATCAAAACTGCGAGCCGGAGCCTGCGGTTGAGGTTTTCAACCGCAAGCCCCGGAGTGATTTTGGCTCTATCAGAGCCAAAATCACTCCCACTGACATCACTAGTGATGTCAGTGGGCCGGCTTCTGATGGGAGGCGTTCCCATGGGAACGCCCCCGTCAGGGAGGCACGCCCCTGGCACGCCCACCAAAGGGGGCATGCTGTCAATCAACATCGACAGCACGCCCCCTTTGATCAGACACAACGAGCGAAGGAAAGTCCTTCGCTTGTCGCGTCTGGCGCATGCGCACGACGGAGCTCCCGCCATCGTGCGCATGCGCAGAGCACAACATCGACCCACTTGCAAGCGGACAGCCACTTGAGAGTGGGTCTGAATCAGGCCCAAAGTCGTTTAGTCTGGACTTGTAACTCAGCAACAATTTTACTTCAGTTATCTGGCTTTCTTGGCCTGCAAGCAATAGATCATCTACGTACACCACTATTATGAACAAATTTTTCTTTTTACACTTGTAGTACAGTGATCAGTTTTATAATGTACAAAGTAAATTTCTAGCAATACACTGTCAAGCTTGATATACCAGCAGCAGCCAGAGGCGTCACTAGGGTTGGTGTCACCCGGTGTGGTAGCTCATGGTGTAACCCCCCCCCCCCCCCCACATGGGCCTTGTATCACACCACACGGGATCCTTAGTGCTGTTTTTGTACTATCACTAAATATATGTTGAATCAATGGGCAGCAAGAGTTTCCATTTGCAGATGGACAAGCACTCGCATTCCCTCTATGGAATGCCCCTTATTCAATGCCCCCAGTAGTAGTGCCCCTTATGCAATGCTCCTATAGTTGTGCCCATTATGCAGTTCCCCCTGTAGTAGTGCCCCTTTATGCAATGCCCTCTGTAGATGTGCCCAATATGCTATGCCCCCTGTATTAGAGCCCAATATGCTGTACCCCCTGTAGTGCCCCTTACACAGTTCCCCCAGTAGCGCCCATTATACTTTACCACCATTAGCACTCCTTATGCAGTGCCCCAGTAATGCCCCTTATGATGGGCCCCCAGTAGTGCCCCTTAAACAGCATCCCCAGTAGTGCGTCTTATACATTGCCCCTTATACAGTGCCCCCAGAAGTACACCTTATACTGTGCCCCCAGCAATGCCCCTTATGCTGTGCCCCCTGTAGTGCCCTTATACAGTGCCCCCAGTATTGCCTCTCTTATTCAGTGCCCCCAGAAATGCCCCTTCAGCTGTGCCCCCAGTAGCGCCCCTTATGCAGTGGTCCCAGTATTGCCTCCCTTATGCAGTGCCCCAGCAATGCCCCTTAAGCTGTGCCCCCAGTAGTGCCCTTATACAGTGCCTTCTGTATTGCCTCTCTTATGTAGTGGCAAGTGCCCCCAGCAATGCCCCTTAAGCTGTGCCTCCAGTAGCGCCCCAGTGCCCCTTAAGCTGTGCCCCCAGTAGTGCCCTTATACAGTGCCTTCTGTATTGCCTCTGTTATGTAGTGGCAGTGCCCCCAGCAATGCCCCTTAAGCTGTGCCCCCAGTAGCGCCTCTTATGCAGTGCCTGGTGTGCTCCCAGTAGTGCCCTTATACAGTGCCCCCAGCAATGCCCCTTAAGCTGTGCTTCCAGCGCCCCTTATGCAGTGGCCCCGGTCCCCAGTAATCCCCCTTATGCTGTGCCCCCCCTGTGCAGTGAGTCAGTACTTACCTCTGGGTGCGTCCGGGTGGGGTGCTCACTTGTCTTGAGTCCTTCTTCTGTTCTTGACATGCAGCGCGCTCACAGGCACCTAGTCCCTCCTCCTTCTCCATCAGGCTGAGCGGCTCCCAGAAAAACAAGCGGAGCCGGCGTGCGCGATGACGTCATCGCGGCCGGCGTCCAGAACTGCACACAGGCACAGAGAGATTCTCTGTGCCTGTGTGTGGCTCTGGACGCCGGCCGCGGTGAGAGAATATGCAGCTCACCCCGGCGGCGGGCAGAGCAGAGAGGACCAGCGTGCGGCAGGACGGACCTGCATATACATTAAAAAGTGTCTCCTCCGGCTCCAGCAGCATGGTCGGCAGTGGTGCCGTGGGTGCAGGGGCGGATTGGGAACTAAAAGTGGCCCTGGAAAAATTTCTGGAAGTGGCCTCACATGGGCAGCACCAAATCAACTGTAGGCAGACCAAAACACCAAAGTAGGCTGGATTACATCACTATACCTGGAGGTATCAGTGATAGGCAAGACTAAAGCTGGCCATACACCAGGCCAACTTTTCTCTGGGATACGTTCAGTATCCCGGCACAGGGGATGCCGGCTTAGAATACCAGCGTCTGAATCCCGACAGATGGCATCCTGAAGGTAGCGGGGTTAGGGGGAGGGTTGGGGCTTAAGTACTAGGAGAAGGGTTAAGGTTAGGCACTAAGGGGGAGGGTTAGATTTAAGGTGTGGGGAGGGGGAGGCTAGGTTTAGGCATTTAGGGGAGGAGGTTAGGTTTAGGCATCGGGGAGGGAGGGCTAGGGGAAGGGGGAGGGTCAGGATACCTACCAAAAGGTGTCGTTATCCTAACCCTGTTGGGATGCAGACGTTGGCACCCTCTCAGTGCAGCCAACTTCTCTCTAACTTTTGAAGTCACAGAAGTAGGCGGAAAGTGTCTGCATGTTTTGAATAAATATTTGGTTAGGCACACTGACACCTCACAGGTGCTACACAGAGTGACAGGGCATACACATTATAGTATACATATACTAGGGCTGGTGATGACACTCTTTCTTTCCCCCTTAGTGGGAAGGGAATGACAGAAAGGAGCAGTTAAGCTACATAAGTGACAGGAACATTTATTGAAACAAAGTGACAGTGTACAGTATGTGAGCGAGAAAGAAAGAGACAGAGATAGGAAAAGAGGTAAGGGGAAAATACATAAGAAGAGAAAGAGGAGAGAGAGAGAGAAACGAGAGAGAGAGAGAGAGAGAGAGAGAGAGAGAACAGAGAAAAGAGAGAGAGAGAGAGAGAGAGAGAGAGATATATGGGGTGGTATATAGAGAGGGGAGTACAGATTCCCCTTGTTAATATGTTACACTCTCTCACTAATTAAAAGCTGTCTCCATGTTCTGTCAGTATTACCCCTCACTGTAGTCACTGCCCCTTGGAGGATGTTCACCCCAGCGGCAGCATTACAGTAATTATTCTGGAGGAATCAGTTTTTAGTGATGAGTCCCTTGCCACCATGCTATTGCACTTAACTGCGATCACTGCCAGTTTTTTCCCGTTTATCAGCATGACGTATGCAGGGGATGCAGGGCAGCAGTTTGGGCCATATAGTAATGGCATCCCCTGCATCATGGGCTGTCATTAGATATGATGGGCCCAGTACATATGAATCACAGTGCCCTGTTCCCCCCACCACTGATCCAGTGGATGCAGAGGTATTCCATGGGGCCCTGGTACCCAGAGTGAGTGCATGCAATAATGTAATACATAGTACTGACATGTGTCAGCTGCTCCTCAGACCTCACCACATACCCCAAAATTTACCTACATGCCAACCAACATGTCACATTCCCTATCCATATCTATTTTTCTTGTGTGCGTGTGTGTGTGTGTATATATATATATATATACACACACACACACACAAAAACACTAGTGAATAAATTGACCCGCCATCTGCTGGTCACCTCAGCCAGTCTGCTTCTCCTGTCCTCTCCCCCTCCAGTCCCATTATACTTACCCCCCTAGTTCCTGGTCCTCTTCATTCCTATTGATGCGGCAAACACCTGCACGTCACACCTGATGTGCATTGCAGGCGCAGTGGGAGCTGGGACACTGGCCGTGTATGTTAGGTGCCACAATTCATTCATATACGGTTTAAATTTTATAATAATAACTATAAATATAGTATAGAAGTTTATCTTCACATATAATATATATATACATACACAAAATATAAACATATATAATATAAATACATAAACTAGAAACATAAAATTGTGCTTACCTGGCAACCTTTAGATGAATGATGTGGTGCTGTACACGGCCTTGCTTCTGTGGTCTGCGCAGCTTCTGATGGCAGTCACCAGTCATGGAGGAGGGGGGTGGAATATGCACACATGATGAGGTAGCAGAGGTACTGGATGGGGAAACAAGCAGAGGGGCAAATGGAGATGATGGCAAAGGTATAGATGGCAAAGGAGGCAGAGGCACAGCAGGGGGAAGTATCACAAATACATATAGGGGTGGACAGATGGAGTATGAGGCAAAGGTATAGATGCAAAAAGGAATAAGGCATAGAAGGGGGAGGGGCAGAGGCACACATGGAGGGGAGAGGGGCAGAGGCACACATGGAGGGGGGAGGGGCAGAGGCACACATGGAGAGGAGAGGGGCAGAGGCACATATTGGTGGGGGTATAGAAACACAGATGGGGAGTGCAGGAGCAGAGGTACAACTGATTGCCTCTAGCCCAGCCAGTGTGCAGGGGGAGGGAGGAGGAGTTGTAGGGGACCTAGAAGGTGACAACGTGTATTGCAGTCAGGAGAGGAAAGTGAAACTCAGCTAGCCGGAGAGTGAGCCTAAAGTCCCTTGCAAGAGTGGGGGAGGGGAGCACACACCACCAATGCCCCATATAAAACCTGGCTGGATCTAATGATGAAAACTGATAGAGGTGATGATTCCAGCCCAAACTGCTTCTGACTCGCAGGCAGATACATGTGTCTGTGCGAGAGAAGCAGGCTGCAGCCACGATCATCAGCACAGGCGGGTCCCTCTGTCAGTTCTGTGCAGTGCCCTGGTACTTTCTGTACCTTCCTTTATGCCCATCTGCCTCGCTGGCGCTGCCCCGCCTCTCCAGTCTGCTCTGCCTGGCATTGAGTCTCAGCCCAGTCAGCTGACTGCCTTAGCCCTGCCCACCTCGCCTGTCAGCCCAGCCTCTCAGCCCCGCAGGCTGGCTGAGATGAGTCTTTCACTTTAGGCTGCCTATTAGAATGGAAATATATCTAAATCCGCCCCTGCGTGGGTGTGCAGCCAGCGGGTGTGACATGCTGCTCTTCTTGGTGTCACCCCCTTGAAGGGTGACACCCTGTGCGGGCCGCACCCCCCGCACCCGCCTAGTGACGCCACTGGCAGCAGCCAAGTAGTTTTAGCCCATAAAATTATTTCTTTAACAGGCATACAGTACTTTTTTCCTGGAAATGCATTAACATTGTAGTGTTGTGGTGGCTCCATGTAAATCTCTTCAGCTAGCTCATCGTTTAGGAAGTCTGAATCAAAACCTAGTTGGTATAGCAGTAAATCATACACAATAGATATAGCAATGACCATATGTAATGTATTGCACCTTGCAACAGGTGAGAAGATCTCCCCACAATCAACTCCTGATTTCTGTGTGTAACTTATGGCAACAAGTCAGGCTTTGTAGGGTGGAAGACTTCCATTGGTGTTTAACTTCTTGCAGAAGACCTGTCACAAACAGTGTTATCTGCTGCAGCTTCTTCTAACCTCCTGCTGCTTCCCCAGCTTTCATGTGCAGCATTCCAGTGTTGGCTGCTGGATGCAGCCATGACAGTCTGGATCAGGTGACCGGATCTCCACCAATAGGAGACCGGTATGCAGTCACTTGACACCTGTAGCCAATCCCTGATAAGCCAGGGGTATATAAGGATTATGCATGCACACAACACTTGCCAGTACAATGTTGTTCACAGCCTAGCTGTGTGTTCCCCAGTGAGCACCTGTAGATTCTTTTCATTGCCCGGAAACTCCAAGTTCAATTACCATCTTGCTGGGCTACTGGCTCCAGCAATCCAGTCCCATTCCATTGTTCCAGTAATCTGGTCCCATTCCGGTGTTCCAGCAATCCGGTCCCATTCTGGTGTTCCAGCATTCCGGTTCCATTCTGGTGTTCCAGCATTCCGGTTCCATTCTGTTTACCTAGTATTCCAGTTCCATTCCGGTTTTCCAGTGTTCCTGTCTAGAGCTACTCTGGGATATTGTCCATAAGCCTGTATTTGAAACATTACCCCCGTGGAGATTTTTTCAGTACTGTGGAATTTGTCTGAATGTGTGTTGGAACGAACAGTACACGCCACACAAGATATAGCGCCATTGTAGAGCACTAAACTAGATTACTGTTAGTATAATACTATACAGACATAGGTTCTTATTGCATTCACATTTGAAAAGTACCTATTGTGAGGAATAAAAGAAACACCTACTACTTTTATATTCAGGGATCTGGTTATTTATGTTAGGTAATGAATGATATTCAATAGACTCTGCACTTGATATTGAGTAATGACATTGAAGACCATTTTGGTAGACTAGTGGGCTAATTTAGCTCTGATACTGAGCACAATATCTGTCTCATAATTCATTTATAGACCACCATTGGACTAATACAGCTCATAACTTTGGTTTATACAGTATATAGATGACTATTGGGCGGATTAGCCCTAATATGGCGCACATCTTTGCGTACATTTCTTGAATACATTTTAATACTGTGAACAAAGCCTACACATGATCATAAATATGGAAAATACAACCAGGGTGCAATCTATAATATTGCTGGAGTAATTCATTAAGTACTGTGACCACAACCTTTGGCTCTGTTACAAAGCAGAATATCAGTGGTGGCAAGTGAGAAATGTAAAATACATAACTCTGATACAGAGCATATGGTTACAACACTGTGGTCTTAGCTCAAATACAGCCGATTACTCTGAGATTGTAATCTAAATTTGACACACAGTATTGTGGTTGGAGGCCATTAGGTGTAACATTATATAGCTCATAGCCTACAGACTTATAGAACAATATAGATCTAGAACAGAGCACATAGTTATTTACCAAAATGTTACAGAATAGTTAACAGACAACTAGAATAATATATCTCTGATATAGAGCAGACTAATGCTGGGTACACACTAAACAGATATATCTGCAGATCGAGTGATCTGCAGATGATAGTTGTTAATACGCACTGAACAACCGTCATCTGTTTTCAGCGTGTAGGAGGGGGCGAGTGTACGGGCGGTCTGCAGACACACTTGCCGATGTCTGCAGACATATCTGTCCATCGGCTGTGCAGTACAGCCAATGCAATATGTCTGTGAACGACGTTATTCACAGATATCGCAGGTACACACTGGCCGATAGGCAGCAAATATATTGGCCGATCAATTGATCAGCCAATTTATCTGTCAGTGTGTACCCAGCTTAAGATATGTGTAACTACACTAGCATCCCTGTGTAGTGAATGTTAAAGAGAAGATAAAACTATCAAATTTGAAAGATCATATTGTTACGTAAATTTACCTACACTTGCTTGCAGAATAGACTGATAAATAGTACCCATATTAGAAAGTCAGTACTGCTACAATATATGTGACACAATTGTTAATAATATTGCTTACATCTTATTAGAGTATAGACACATTGTGATTGATAGATTGATTTGTGATTTATTATGGACTTTTTGTTTAGAACAAGGGACAGCAATTTAGACACTTATTTTCTTTTTTCACTTTCTATTATCTATTATCTATATTTTATATTTCACTTACATTTTAGGTTAGCTATCATAACTGCTGATTATTAGTGCAATACATATAAAAATAATTTCAAAATGTGTAACCTGAATCCTGTTTGCAAAGTTCTGATATAAAAATATCAGTCTGCCCAGGAGGAAAACAAATGTGCTGCTGCATAGGGAAATTAATTTCTAAATTGTTGACGGTGGAAATTATTGCTGATTGTTTGGCAACCTAAATCATTTCCTTTGGCTTGATATATGTAATAATCTTTCAAATAAATACATTTTTCAATACCGTTTGAGGCATTACATCTTTTATTAATAACTTGAGAAGCTAATTGAAAAGTGAGACCAGTCAAACTATGCTCATTACATATTGGTAGCTGCTCAAATCATCTTAGTAATACCACTCAGGTGTATGAAAGGGAGGGGTTATTCTATACAAGAAACAACAAAAAGTATTCCCCCAGCACTCAGAATGAAATCAGCAATAAGATTTGAAAAACTACATGGTGGTAGATAATTCACAGATCTCAGTTGCATATATTTGCAAAACTATGGCTAAGCCTCCAGGCCACATCACGGCATCTCTGATACTGGAGGTTCCTAATTCTAAGTCTAAAGCTGGCCACACACTAGACCAAGTTACATCCAACCAGCCAATTAGTTGATTGGTTGGAATGAAAATCTGGTAAGGTATGAAAGCAAATAACAATCAGTAATTTGCTCCCAAATGCTGGAAAATTGACTAAAAACTGTTGTTTGAACAAATTGTTTTGATCAAACATTTAACAAACTTATCTGACCACTTTCATGTGTTTTCTGGCATTTAGGAGTAAATTGCTGATCATCATTTACTCCCAGACATTACCAGATTTTAATTCCAACCAATCAACTAGTTGGCTGGTTGGATGCAAGTTGGTCAGCTTAAGTCTGGGGTGCGCAACCCCAAAAAAGCTGGCAAAGGCCAGTTACCCCAGGACAGCACATATGTGAGAGGCTAGGGTGTTAGTAATAATAATAATAATAATAATAATAATAATAAATCAAAAGCTACGTGTTATAAGGTGATACATAGGTGAAATATGTAATTAAAATGCTAAATTAAGTAGTATTAGTAAAAATAAAAATTAGAAAGTGCTAAACAAAGTGTTATTGTGTGCCACCCCAAAGCAGTCCAGCCACACCAACCCAGGAGGCACCGCACCACAAACTCGTCCTCAAAATAATAATATCCAATCTGGATCATGTAATTGCCCAATATTAGGCCACATCATAATGGCACATACACAAACATATCTAAAATGAGATTGTTTGGCAACCTAAATCATTTCCTTTGGCTTGATATATGTAATAATCTTTCAAATAAATACATTTTTCAATACCGTTTGAGGAATTACATCTTTTATTAATAACATGAGAAGATAATTGAAAAGTGAGATAAGTCAAACTATGCTCATAGTCAGCTTTAAACCCTGTAAATTCCATGAAAAAAAGATGCATTTAACTGCTCCCACACCCTAAAGGTAACTAGTTCCATGCAAAAATGAAAAACCCTACTCTTGAACTGTGAACCCCTGTGGTCTTTGTATAATGGAAAAGGGAGTGCCTGCTGTTTGTATTTAGCATTTTTATGCATTTGTTTCTTTTGTAACAGCACTGTATGATGGAGCAAACTACCATTCAGCGAATGCTTTTCCATTACTTCCCCTGTATAAGATTGGCTCGTCCTACTCGTAAGTACAAATAAGTATATGATTGGTCAGCTGGTCCAACCTTTGGAAGGGGAAGCCTGTAACTTTCTGGTTTCATTCACTTAACTCATTTCATTATTAATGAACATGAAAGTGAGAATTATTATTATTATGGGTTTTTTTGCTGTTATGTAGGCTTTTAAATATATATTTTTTAGCTGGATGATATTTATAATTTTACTTTGCTGTCCATGTTCTTGATCGAAGTATAGATACATAAATTATGAATACTATGCAGTATTAATACATTGGTTCTTTAGCCATCTTTCTTTTAGATGTTTCGATTATGACATAATCCAGATACAACTGTTATCTGGTTTTAATGAGTTCACTGATGTTATTTCTTCAGGACATTTGCACGTCAAGCTTCATAATAATAAACATGTTTCTTAGTAAGATTGTTATATTATTAACTTGATAACAGAAAGCAAAGTTTTCCCCAAAGGATCTGACCTACAGCCTTCAGTAGACGCACCTCTTTGGTCTATTGAGCCAGCTGAAATAACTTGCCTCGCATTGCATTGTGCTGTATACTTTGTTATGCATCTCTAGATACTCTGAGAATACATGTGCATTTTAATCTTGTCCCTTGATGAATCATGAATTCCATATATTTGTGTATTTATTTTTGTTATCAGTTATCTTTGCTCAGAGTATCCAAAATAAATTAGATATGTGATGAATAATAATGAATCATTACACTTTTGCTAAGCAAGGAACATACATTTGTCATTTGGTTTACTGCTGGGAAGGCAGTGCCATCTTCTGGTGAAGAATAGGGGTAATCAGCCTTTACTGTGGTGTTAAACAAGACCTTATCAAAAATCTAGATTTATGTGCATTTGCCTGTTCTGTAATTAAATGTGCATCAAATGAAATTCACATGGCTAATCCGAGGGCAACCTTTACATCACTGTTCGTGAACGCTGATGTGTTAGTACATGAATATTCCTCACCTCCACGCCTTCTGTAGCATCTGAAATATGTACTGTTCTCTAATGTGCTTATATTGATTCTACAACACTCATCAGTTCTTCTTAGAGCATGATGACTTCTAGTGAGGCAATATAATAGTGACAGACCAGCCATGAAATAGACCCATTTCCAGAATACACTGTGCTCTTCCCTCCACTCCTTTTCTACATTTCAGTAAATGGTTGGCCTGATAGTGAATAAAACAAACTGCCATTACTAAAACCATAATGTAAACATGTATTATATTTGGAGACAATCAGGTCACCCCAATAGTGTGTTTTTGTTTGTTTGTTTCCTATGTCATTTTTGGTTTATGATTTCCCTGAAGATGTTTATTTAATGAAATACTAACAAAAAATTAGATAAAAAGGTATATTTTTAGCTTTATTTGTCCCTATAGTAGTATTTAGATCATTCATATTAATTTATACTAGTTTGCAATCCATTTATACATCTTTTATTTAATTATTTACACCCCTCCCTTTTTCCTCATCCTCAGTCCATCACCCTGTACATTTTCAACAAATTTATTCTAAAATAATCACAAAAGAAGGCTCTGTATATCTCAAATAAATGCAATAAATAGATATAAATAGGATGGTTGCAGCATTTTGTCCAATTCAGCTCCAAGGCCAACTGTAAATTATTTGCAGGTTAATATCAAACTACTACTAGTATAAATTTACCTGCTGCCGATTAGATGAGTACTGCATGTGTCCCAATATAATGTGGGAGTATGGGTATATAAAGAAATTATGGTATCCCGATGGAATATCGACAATGTTTAGATTGACAGACAATAGGTTGACACAAGATGGTCGACAGGGACAAAAGGTTGACTGTCAAATGATCGGCAATGCAAAAGGTCGACAGGTTTAAAAAGGTTGGCAGGTTTAAATGAACAACGCAAAATATATACTGTACCTTTTATATAACTGTTCACCAGCGCTTATGTTTTATAGTTTGTTGGCTTATATGTTTGATATTAAAAAAGTCATGACAACGAATTGCATAGTATCGAGATTGCTTCAGGTGGGTTGTCGACTTTACATTAATTCGTATTCTATTGCATACGGTGACATGAAACTCACCAGAATCGCACCAGTTGTGCAATATTGAAGGCTATTACATTTCCCCATAATCTTTACTTTTATTCCCCTAAAATATATAATCCCACAAGGCACAAGTACCTATCTTTTCTGACTTGTGTTGATAACTGGCATTGAATAATGTCAGTGAGCTATAGCATACTGAATAATCCAGATAATATAGAACCTCAGTAACAATTTTTTTTGAAACGGCATTTGAGCAATCTTGCTTATCAGAACCACATCTAAAAATTGTCTTTCTTCTGATAGTCAGACGTTCAGTTTTGCAAACCGTACCTTGATATATTACACAATTTAGGGGGGGAATGCAATTAGCCCCATTATCCCCTTTTTGTGTGCGCAATTCAATTACATCCTTTTTTTTGTGCAAAAAACAAAAATGGGATTTTTCCAAAAACACATAGAATGTGATAAGTTAACGGACCTATGTGTTTTTGTGGCACCCAATATTTGATTGAATTGAATATTACCGCGGCTAATTTAATTTTCCCCTTAATCTTTCCTTCTAGCCTAAAGCTGGGTACACACTGGCTGATATATTGGCCGATCAATTGATCAGCCAATATATCGTGCCCCTGTTGGCCGTTCACAGACATATCGCATTGACTGTGCTGCACAGCCGATGAACAGATATGTCTGCAGACATATCTATGCATCGGCAAGTGTGTATGGGCGATCAGCCGATTGCCCGTACACAGGGGCGCCGAGAGGGGGGGGGAGCGGGTACTAATTACCCGGGTCCGGCACCGCTCCCCATCCCTCTTAGGTCACAGCAGCCCAGCACACGCTGCTGTGTGCTGGGCTGCACTGGGAGACTGTCCGAGGCTGCTAAAGCAGCAGCCGGAACAGTCTCCTATGCCAAAGGGGGGAGCGATCATGCTGATCGCGCCCCCCATTGGCTGTGCGCCGGGCTGAGGGGCACATAGCACCCCCCTCACCAGCACTAATTATTTTTCCCTTTTTCTCTCGAAGGGGGCGTGGCCATACAGGGCACAATTAGGCCATGCCCCTACCCCGCACCCAGACCGGCCCGACCCGCTGCAGTATGCAGATGATGGTCGTTCAGTGTGTATGAATGACCATCAACTGCAGATATATCTGCAGATCACTCGCTATATCTATCGCTATAGTGTGTACCCACCTTAAGAAGTTTTCCTGTTTGTGGGTATCTTTAGCAGTTATCTACCAACAAGTAATAAACTGATCAGGAATTATGAAAAATAACAGATTCTATTTATAGCAATATTTGCTGACTTCTTTATTACCCTCCCCACCAATCGGCAATGGGCAGGCTGGGGGGGGTATTGCAACATAACTGAGTCATTATGATGGGACTATGATGACTGAATTAAATCAAATACCATCATCAAGCCTCTGGGGTGTCCCACTTCAGTTGGGAAGTATTCGAAGTGGGAGAGCCCTACATTTGGCACTCTCCCAGACATTCTGGAGAGTTGGCAAGTATGTTATACAGTAGCCAAATGTTCTGTATACTTACAGATATAACATTACTAATTTATAACTGAAGCATAACTTTAGAAGGTGACTTTCTGATTTAATGTGGGTCCTGGGCTTAAAAAGGTTAAGAATTTATCCTCTAGGCATTTTAGCTAAAAAAAAAGCACATTTCATGACAAATACATTAAATATCTCAGGTCTGAAATACTAGAATGCAAACACTGTCTATTTTTCTTTCAAGTTAAGCAATTGGTTTAGTAACCCAAAAACATCTTTTCTGTTCACTTTTAGCTTATATACTGTATATTCAAGGATGCAACTAAAATGTTATTGTTTTTTTTATAGCCTGCAGCATGATTGGAGCATGTGGGATTTGTCCAACCTGATCTAACACTAAATACGTTATAAAGTGGCGCTAGCCTAATAAAACTGATTCAAATTCAGAATAGCCTTTAGGAAAAAATGTATCACCAGCCCTACCACATACAGATGTGTTTTTATACACCTAAAGTGTATATGCCATATGGTATGAGATGCCTGACGTGACTGAGACACCCTGAACGCAGGGGCAGAACTATGGGAGACAATGGAGACGCCTGTCGCGGGGCTCCAGCTCTGAAGGGACACCTCCTCCACTGTCCACAACATATTCACCCCACTTAGGGCTGTAATTATATACCCGGAATGTACCGTCATGGCCACCCAATACATGAAACCCTTTCCCGGCACCTGAGAAGCCACCATACACTAGTGGAGAGCTCCATGTCAGACCATCAGCTGCTGCCTTTTTCTATCTATAACCTGTCTGCATGCTAATTGCTACATTACAGTGTCAGCGGCTGTGAAGGGGGAACAAATTATAACTTGCCTCTGGGCGTCTGGGATAAACTTACGCAACTACCTGAGAGGAGATGCATATTATGCTTTTCTTTACATTTTGAATCTTACAGCAATACACCACTCACACGTACTAGAGGTGCTGAACTGAGACCGCACCGGAATGAGTTTTAAACTAGGGATGAGCGGGTTCGGATTTCTGAAATCCGAACCCCCCCGAATCCCCCCCGATCCGAGCCGAGAACCGAGTCTGGCTCGGGTTTTCCCGCCTGACTCAGAACTGAAATCGAGCCAAAACGTCATCATCCCGTCTTCCGGATCTCGCGGGTTTTGGATTCTATAAAAGGTCCCCGCGTTGGCGCCATTTCTCACTCTGGCTGTGGACAGTGAAGAGGGAGGGTGGGAGCTAGGGCTGGCTGGGCTGTGTTGTGCTGCTGTTGTCCATAGGGGCTGTGTCCACTCAGTCCATAGGGGCTGACTGGGCTGTGTTGTGCTGCTGTTGTCCATAGGGGCTGGCTGGGCTGTGTTGTGCTGCTGTCATAGGGGCTGGCTGGGCTGTGTTGTGCAGTCAGTTGTCCATAGGGGCTGTGTCCACTCCAAAGTCTATAGGGGCTGGCTGGACTGTGTTGTGCAGTGTCCCATAAAGGATGTAGTCCTAAAGGAGTGCTGTAGTGTTGTCCAGGGGGTGATCTGTCCATCAGGGGTGCTCCCCCAAAGTACACTCCAAAAATTTTTTTATTTTTTTTCTGGTGTTTGTGAATTGTATGCACAACAAAGTGTTGCCAAGCGTGCGCCTGTGTCATAAATCAAGGGCCGGCTGGCTCATCTGTTAAAGGGTGGTGTAACCCCCAAAGTGCACTCCAAACAAAATAAAAAAATATTTTCTGTGTTTGTGAATTGTGTGCGCAGTAGCCACACGTGCATCAACAAAGGAGTAGCGCCAAGCGTGCGCCTGTGTCCCATAAGTAAAGGGCCGGCTTGCTCATCTCTTAAAGGGTGGTGTAACCCCCAAAGTGCACTCCAACAAAAATAAAAAAATATTTTCTGTGTTTGTGAATTGTGTGCACTGTGGTTGCATGTGCATCAACAAAGGAGCAGCACCGAGAATGCGCCTGTGTCATAAGTCTGTCAAAGGGTGGTGTAACCCCCAAAGTACGCTCCACAAAAAATAAACAACTCTTCTTTTTTTTCTGTGTTTGTGTGTGAAATGTATGCGCAGTAGCCACACGTGCATCAACACAGTAGCAGCGCCAAGCGTGCACCTGTGTGATAAGTCAAGGGCGGGTTTGGACATCTGGCCTGGACTGAAGGACGTGCCAACAATTTCTGACATGTCTACTGTCACTGCATATGATACTGCCACCACTGACAGAATGCTGGAGGATTACTTTGGTGACAGCATCCAAGTAGGGATGTCAGACAGTCCGTACCTGTACTGGCAGGAAAAAGAGGCAATTTGGAGGCCCCTGTACAAACTGGCTCTATTTTACCTGAGTTGCCCCTCCTCCAGTGTGTACTCCGAAAGAGTGTTTAGTGCAGCCGGGAACCTTGTCAGTGAAAGGCGTACGAGGTTGCTTCCACAAAATATGGAGAAGATGATGTTCATAAAAATGAATTATCAACTCTTCCAGGGAGACCATCCTACAGAGGGGCCTGTGGTGGTGGATTCCAGCGGGGACGAATTAATACTCTGTGAGGATGAGAATCTACACAACACTGAAGAGGGTGAGGAATCGGGCAATGAAGTGGATGAGGACGACATCTTGCCTCCGTAGAGCCAGTTTGTGCAGGGACAGATTAATTGCCAGCTTGTTTTGTGGGGGCCCAAACGAACCAATCATTTCAGCCACAGTCGTGTGGCAGACCCTGGTGCTGAAATGATTGGTTTGTTAAAGTGTGCATGTCCTGTTTATACAACATAAAGGTGGGTGGGAGGGCCCAAGGACAATTCCATCTGGCACCTCTTTTTTTTCTTTGCATTATGTACTGTTTGGGGCCCAGTTTTTCAAACTGCCATCCTGTCTGCCACTGCAGTGTCACTCCTAGATGGGTCACGTGTTTGTGCAGCCCACTCATGTGCTTGGCATAGTCATCCAGCTACCTCGGTGCAACCTTTTGGACTAAGAACACTATTGTGAGGTGTGAGGTGTTCAGAATAGACTGGAAATGAGTGGAAATTAAGGTTATTGAGGTTAATAATAGCATAGGAGCAGAAACACCCACAAATTCTGTGATTTTAGCTGTTTTTATGCTTTTTTAAAAAAAAATACAGATCCAAAACACAAAACCCAGAACCCAAAACACGGAAGGGTGGTTTTGGCAAAACCAATCCAGATCCAAAACATGAAGAAAGATCCAGATCCAAAACCAAAAGACAAAACACGAAAGTTGCCGGTGCACACCCCTATTTTAAACACCTACAAACAAAGTCACAAAGAAGCACAGAGCAACTTGACATGAGAAAAAGATGCGGCCTCTGCATCATAGCACATCGTATACAGATTCAGACTCATTCGCACACAGATGTACAAATGTCACACTTCAAATTGATCAGTGCAATCTAGAAATGTAGGTTGTCACCTCTAGTTGTTTTATTTATACGAATAAGACACACATTTTGAGCAAGAAAGACGCTCGGCATGGCCACGTCGCTCAGGACCTGACATGCAGAGAGGGGCTATTTGACTTGACTAAAGCCACAGTGTATAAGAACACATCTGTATATATAAAATAAGTATTTTTATTACACATAAGGGTTCGGATTCAGAATTGCATGCAAGTCTGCTCTGCAGATGGATTTTGCGATTTTTGCAACTCTGAGTATCTATGGGAGAGTCAGAATCTAATACGTCACAGTTACATCTCCATTTGCAGCTTAGTAGGTTTAATTGGGCAGCAACTTTAGGGCTATTCAGATTTATGTTTTTCCAGAGATCTACCCAAATTCAGATGGATCTTTTGTACTGAAGATAGGTTTGTTGCTAATGCATGCTAAAAATGATAATGGCTACTACAGGTGTGCAATTGGGGGGGGGGTTCAGGTTACCCATAAACTCCCCCCCTCCCCCTTCCACCATGCTTGGATTCTCACATTTTTTCAATGCTTGTTGCCAGGGGGATTTCTTTTTATCATTTGAAAAATAATTGGGCATAAAACTGTATCACTGTCATTGTTATATTTTTCTCATTGTCTACAGTATTGGTACTCAATAAACACAGAATACAAGAAAATAAAAAAAACACTCCCCATTCTGTTACCGCTTTGAAAAAGCCTATTACTGCAGTGTGCAACTCCGTCTCTAAAAAGTTTTGTGATAAGATGCAGAGCAAACCCCATGGGCTGGAGCTGTGTGTGAGCAGCAATAACTGCAGAATGCACGGCCAGTGATCGGAAAATATGATACATCAGAACAAGTGAGTTTCTGTGGTTTTAGACTTCTAGCTTGGGCAGAAAAAGGAAATTGAATAATTATGAGAACTGTAAACAGTAATTATGCTTTTTATTCCATTTTTCTTTAGAATTTCTTTAGAATTACTATTACATTTACTATTGTTACAGGAATAATAATAATAATAATAATAATAATAATAATAATAATAATAATAATAATAATGAAAATAATAATAATCTTCAACCATTTGGAGCATTAGTCGTTTAATGTTCTAGTTATTGCAAATTTTTGTTTTTGCTAAATTAATTTGTTTTTTGCTTTGCTAAATTTATTTAATTTAAATAGGAAATGAAACATATGAAAAGAGAAGGATGTTGGAAAACAAGTTATTCACAGCATAAAGCATTTGTCCTCCCATCCCATCTGTGCACCTGGTGCTCATTTGGGCAGATTCCAGAATACCCACCTGCGCTCAAATCAGCCCCTGCTGATTATCAGCGAAAAGGAGATTACAATGTTAAAATATTTTAAAACTTTAATTCAATTAAAAATAATTGCTTTTTCCAGAGTATCTTTTTAATTATGCAAATTTACTTCCGCCATCCTAAATTGGCGATAACTGACCATGTATTGTGGAGGTACAATACCAGCCGCAATGCTTGTTAAATAAGCTTCAACATGCAAACATTTGGAAGCCTCTGCAAAACCGTTTGCCACTGACTTTCACAAGCTGATGTGCAGTTGCATACAATAGATACAGCCCACTCTCTATAGAAGCGGATATTCACATTTATTTCCGTGTATGGAAAGCAGCTGCTTTGTGTGCAATTCTGAATTACAGCCATGGCCAAAAGTTTTGAGAATGACACAAGTATTGGTTTTCACAAAGTTTTTAGACCTTTTTGTCAGATGTTACTATGGTATACGGAAGTAAAATTACAAACATTTCATAAGTGTCAAAGGCTTTTATTGACAGTTACATTAAGTTTATGCAAAGAGTCAACATTTGCAGTGTTGACCCTTCTTTTTTAAAACCTCTACAATTCGCCCTGGCATGCTGTCACTCAAATTCTAGGCCACATACTGACTGATATCCGTCCATTCTTGCCTAATCAATGCTTGGAGTTTGTCAGAATTTGTGGGTTTTGCTTGTGCACCCACCTCTTGAGGATTGACAACAAGTTCTCAAGGGGATTAAGGTCTGGGGAGTTACCTGGCCATGGACTCAAAATTTCGATGTTTTGTTCCCCGAGCCACTTAGTTATCACTTTTGCCTTATGGCAAGGTGCTCCATCATGCTGGAAAAGGCATTGTTCGGCACCAAACTGTTCTTGGATGGTTGGGAGAAGTTGCTCTTGGAGGTTGTTTTGGTCCCATTCTTAATTCATGGCTGTGTTCTTAGACAAAATTGTGAGTGATCCCACTCCCTTAGCTGAGAAGCAACCCCTCACATGAAGGGTCTCAGGATGCTTTATTGTTGGCATAACACATTATAAACATGCCACAGATACAACTATATTTTACATATATATACTAATTACATATTTCACATAAAGCAAAATAAAAACATTATTATATATAAATTAAAAAAAAGCACACACATTATATATTATTTTCATACTGGGCTGCAAATATACACAGATCTGTAATAGATTATACATATATGCATACTTAATTTGAACACACTGCACCACACCCCTCCACTTACCTCTTGCACTAATGTAGTCAGATGAGTATATACTGCCCTCATCATATAAAAAACAAATTGAAAAATTGGAGTAGTGTGAAGACCAGGATCACCAGAGACAGTCCAGTTGTGTACTTGGAGCCCAATCAGATGTTGATTTTGGCAGGCGTCCCAGCCACATGCTGCATTTCTTATGCCACAATCACTAGCCACAAACCCTTGCATGGAGTCCAGGCCCCAGTAATAGACTCCAATGGCAGCGAATAGGCTTCCGCTAGCACCCAGCCATCATCCCTAGGTCAAAGCTGGTTACAGGATCATGTCCTAAGCCCTGCCCTGGGCCTCCACTCCTTAGCCTTTTAAGACAGGCTTAATCCTCCTCCAGCCTTTATTAAATTGCAGACATACATACTGTAAATCATGCAAAAACTGCTGTATCAAAATTCTTTTTTTGGGGGGGGGACCTTTAATAAATAGAACCATATATGACACAGGCCTGGTACCGTAGGTGCAGGGGGAGGGCCGGGCCCCATAGCAGCCGCACCCCTTGCACCTACGGTGGTTACGCTACTGCCTCAGACTCCTCAACAGTAAACATTACACTCTTAGGGGTATATATTTTCGAAAGTGCGGGGTTTTAGAAGTGGAGATGTTGCTTATGGCATCCAATTAAATTCTACTTAGTTATCTAACACCTTCTAGAAGATAATAGCTAGAATCTGATTTGTTGCTATGGGCAACATAGTCCACTTCTAAAAACCCGCACTGTAGTAACTATAACCCTTACAGTCAGGGCCGGCTCCAGGGGTCTGAGCACCCTGTGCCGGCCCGGTACGTTGTGCCCTGCTATCGCCACACGCAACCAAAATTGAGAGCGTGGCCTCATTGTCATAGGTCATGCCCCCTACATGACGTTATTTGGAGGCGTGCCCACATGGCATGCCTCCAAGTAACGTCAGGCACTCCGACACTGGCTGGGCTTCCCCCAGCTCTCTCCCATCTGTGAATGGATGCTACGCACAGCTGTGGCGGTTGGGGTCCCCAACCTCCCAATTTCACCACCCGCGGGCCACTTCGGGATGTTGGGGAGGGGTGCGCCCTCTATGGGTGGCGCCCCTGTTCGACCGCACTGGTTGAACACCCCTAGAACCGGCCCTGCTTATAGTATCACCAATGTATGCATCCCCATTTGCAGAATACTCTGTGCTCCATACTTTTCTATTCGGGGTGAAAAATGCATATAAATGACTGCCATGGAATTGGCTAGGAGGCTAACACCTAAGCTATAGTATGTATTACTAGCATTCAGGACCTAATTCAGAGGTGCACACAATTTGCATGCAATGCTGATGCTAACATAGATGAGCGATTATTTGCAACTGTGCATGCATGAAAAGTTCAGAAAACTCCTACAAGGCATGTGTTACACCGAGCGTACACACATAGGGCCTGAATCAGACCCGCTCGCGAGCACTGAGCGCTCGCAAGCGGGTCGATGTTGTCCCAGTGCGCATACGCATGACAGAGCTGGCTTCGTTGTGCTCATGCGCGAGACCCAGATAGCGACGGGCAAGCCGTCTCTCCGGGTCTCGTACCAAAGGGGGCGTGCTGCCGATGGTGAGTGACAGCACGCCCCTTTGGTGGGCGTGCCGGGGGCATGGCTGCCCAGACGGAGGCGTTCCCATGGGAACGCCTACCATCTGGGGCCAGTCCCACTGACATCACAAGTGATGTCAGTGGGAGTGCTCTTGGCTCTGATAGAGCCGAAAGCACTCCAGGGCTTGCGGCAACAAGACCCTACCACAAGGGTCTCGTCGCAAGTCCAATGGTCTTGACCAACACGACCATCTTCCTGGCCGCTCGCTATAGCTATGGGTGGTCACCCACAGCTATACGAATGGCCAGGAGGCCGCTCTAAAAATTAAGAAGTACAGCCCTGATTCAGAGCGAGCGGTCTGTCAGAGCGTCCGGCTCTGAATCAGGGCCATAGATCTTATTGTGATCAGGTAAGATGGTATCAGATATGGGGCAGCAGAGTAATGGGAGTTCCTGGGAGATGGCCTAAAGTGAGCACAAAACAGTCAGTCTCCTGGGCAAGTTGGAGTGTTGCGGACATGTCAGTGAAAGCGGCTGTGTTCTCAGATGCAGAGTTGCAGCTGCAGATGCCATGTTCAGATGGAACTGCCATAGGGCTGTTCAAGTGTCAATGGTACACACATTGGTGCGCCGATGGTGGTATGGCAATAATCACTGAATGTGGGCATTTCATGGCTTGTATATTCAGATGCAGCCTACTACACCAGGTGTAGGCTGATACTAGCATTTGCTTATTATCACTCCCGCATTTCCAGCAACAGACACAAGAGTAGACGCAGCAGTGTCCACCTCTAAATCAGGTCCTCAATATGCTGCCAAAGCAATGATTAAAAACTCTATCATAATTTTACCTTCAATAGTTTTTTGAGGACAGCATTCCATTCACACAATGAATGGGAATCGGTATGAGTTCAAATCTCAACACCGGAAGACCAGCACTAGAAGATCCCAACAGAGTAAGTAATTCTACTATCCCTAACCCTCCTTTAGGGGTGCCTAACCCTAACCTCCTCCCTTAGAGCCTATCCCTAACCTCCCCCCGTAAGTGCCTAAACCTAACCCCCGTCCCGCACCCTAAACCTAACCCTAACCTCCCCCTGGGGGTGCCTAACCCTAACTCCCCCTTCCCCTAGCCTGACCCTAACCCTAACACAGGGGTGCCTAACCCTAAGTTCCCCCCCAGGTGGCCGTAACCTAACCCTCCCTGCCCCCCCCACCCACGCGGCTGTCCGCACCCGCCATCCGGCTTACCTTCATTCGGTATGCCGGGCATCAGGATCCCGAAATAGGGATAATGATAGGTGTGGGGATTTCGACGCCTATCATTAGTCCCTTGTCGGAATATGACAGTCGGGAAGCCGGCAGTCGGCATTTTGACCGTCGGCTTCCTAATTACATATCCTTAGCTGTGCAGCGTGTAACAAAATGTCAAGGATCTAAGATAAAATAGTTCACGAGACCGGGATAAGTTTAAGAAGCCGGCAGCCACAATCCTGACCGCCGGCTTCCCGAATCCTCTATCCCACCTAGGGTTAAATGACAGGCGTCTAAAATCTAGACGCCTGTCATTTTCCCAATGCCGGGAGACAGGCGCCCGGCATCCCGATCGAAGTGATGCCAGGCGCTGCGAGCGGACAGCCGTAGGGGGGGAGGGTTAGGTTTAGGGCACCTGGGGGGGAATTAGGGTTAGGCACCCCCCCGGGAGGGTTAGGGTTAGACTAGAGGGAGGGAGGGTTAGGCAGCCCCGCGGAGGACTTAGGGTTAGGCACCCCCCCGGGGGACAGGTTTAGGCAGCAGGGAAGGGGGGGTTAGAGTTAGGCACTTAGAGGGGGGAGGTTAGGGTTAGGCACTTGGGGGAGGTTAGAGTTAGGCACCCCTAAGGAGGGATAGGTGGGTTGGTTAGGATAGTTTATCCTTACCTAAGGGACGATCTGGATTTCCAGCGCTGTCGGGCTTCCGCTGCCGGGCTCTGCTCTTTTGTCAGGCTGCCGCAGCCGGGAATCGAACTGTCGGTCATGCGGCAGCCGGGATCCCATACCGAATGCCATGAGACCACTTCAGTATTAGGCAATTTAATTGAAGAGTTTCGAGCAACTAGAACTGTAGCCAATTAAAATAGATTGGTGTTAGATTTATTGTGAGCCAGAAAGGGTTTGTATCTAAATAAGCCAGACGTTGTATAATTCTTATAATTATGCAGATGTTGAACAATAGATTAATCATAATAAAATGAGGAAGCTGAAAAGTTGAGACATGTAGATTCTGACAACTGGGACCACAAATTGCACAGATAATCTGTGGCATTATATACCCTTTATGTGCTTATAATGCTTATGAAATGCTAGGGCCTGTAACCAGTTAGAGAATGTGGTTGTGCATAGAGATAGAGAACATGTAGTACAAATTCCAAAGGGAACACAAATGAGATCTTGTATATCAGAGGATAAATATAGTGAATAATTGATAATCGTTCAAATGTAAATGCTATGTGAGAGGGGAATTGTAGAATTTAATTTGTAGGCCTGGGATTTAACTATTATTTGTAAGAATTTAAGATACTGATTAACAGACATATGAGTTATAGACATACAGTAGGCTATGATCTTTTGTATAAAATGTCTCAAAATAGTGTTTAGCTTTTAGTTTATGGATTCCAAGTTGTTTTTTTTTGTAATACTGCCTAGCTATAAATCATATGACTTTCCTTACATATGTGTATTACCATACATGGATTTGTCATTTCTACAGTTTTATCTCATAATAAGAACATTACCCCGTTTCTGTACTTGTCTAGTTGATAGATCCAGCTTGAAGAATAAAAGCAATATTTTGCTCCATCAACTCCTATTTTAAATTCTGCATTGTATCCCTGTAAGTATTAAAAGTTCAGTGGCTACAATAAAAGGTTAGTCTGTTTAATGCTGCATACACACGGTCAGATATGAACGATAACAATTGTAAAAATCGTTCATATCGTTGACATGTAGGGCATGCATCAATCAACGATGCGCGTTCCCGCGTGTCAGATAATATCTGACATCGACTGTGTTTGCAGACAGGACTGTGGGTTTATCTAATCATTATCCACTCCAAGCCTTCCTGCTGGAGCTGTCGCTTGCTGTGCTATATACGGATCTACTATTTGGATTGATTTCATGATACGTCTGTTCTCCGTGACTACATATGACTGGTATCATTTTGTCTACATAATGCAGTGGAACTAGTGGATCTGAACTACACTTTGCTGACTACATACAAGAGTCTTGTATGCTCACAGCACACACAGGAACTGCACACGGAAATCAGTCCATATACCACACTCCAATTGAGTGCTGGCTCTCTACACCAACAACAGAGCCTACGTATTAGGACACCAGTATAGAACTCTAACGGAGGCAATTACAGCTTGTACAGCTTTTTTTTACTTCCACTTATGGCTATTCTCCCAAGGATCGTGCCCTATTGATGCAAATCCATGCAGCGTCATTACACAGTATTCCTATTACAAGACTGCATCTCACTGAGGTAAACTCTGCCTGTTGATAACTTATACGGAGCATGTATTGCTGCCAGTAATACAGCCTGGAGATTATTGGGACACTTAATATGTAGATAAACTGGATATATTCCTCATATTACGGAGAACAAAAAGGCTTTTGAGGAACCAGTGCCAATTGCAATTGTTGCTATATTTTTCAGGATTGTCACATTCAGACAAGCAGGAGTGGATTTTATGTTTCCAATTGATTCATGCTACACATGTTTCATTTAAATAAGTTTAACTGAAGTTAATAATTCATTATTAGAAGGATTTATTCCTTGTTTTATTGTTTTTATTTTGTTGTTTATATTTAGTTATATTTTTTATTTATTAATTATAATAATATTGAATTTTGGCCCTGATTCGGAGCCGGACGCTCTGACAGAGTGCTTGCTCTGAATCAGGGCCGGGCTATTTTTTTTTTTTTAATGGCCTCCTGCCCACTCGCATAGCTGTGGGTGACCACCCACAGCTATAGCGAGCGGGCAGGAAGATGGTCACGATGGTCAAGACCATCGCGACCATCGGGCTTGCGACGAGACCCTTGTGGTAGGGTCTCGTTGCCACAAGCCCTGGAGTGCTTTCGGCTCAAACAGAGCCGAGAGCACTCCCACTGACATCACTTGTGATGTCAGTGGGGCCGGCCCCAGATGTTAGGCGTTCCCATGGGAACGCCTCCATCTGGGCAGCCACACCACTGGCACGCCACCAAAGGGGGCGTGTTGTCACTCACCCTCGACAGCACGCCCCCTTTGGTACGAGACCCGGAGCACTGGGCACTGGGCTACCATCGACCCGCTTGCGAGCGATCAGCACTCATGAGTGTTTCTGAATCAGGCCCTTTGTGTATCCTTGTATATTGTTATTTGAATAAAAAACATTTACAGGTGCATAAATATTGGGACATTGACAGAATTTTCATATTTTGGCCTCTATTCACCACCACAATGGCTTTGAAATTAAACAACAAGATGTGCTTTAACTGCAGACTTTCAGATTTAATTTGAGGGTAATTACATCCAAATCAGGTGAATGGGGTAGAAATTACAACGGTTTCTATATGTGCCTCCTACTTTTTAAGGGGCCAAAAGTAATGGGACTATCAACTCAAAAGCTATTTCATGGACAGGTGTGGGCTATTCCCTCATTATTTCATTATCAATTAAGCAGGTAAAAGGTCTGGAGTTGATTCTAGGTGTGACATTTGCATTTGGAATCAGTTGCTGTCGACTCTCAATATGAGATCCAAAGAGCTGTCACTATCAGTGAAGCAAGCCATCATTAGGCTGACAAATCAAAACAAACCCATCAGAGAGATAGCAAAAACATTAGGTGTGGCCAAATCAACTGTTTGGAACATTCTTAAAAAGATAGAACGCACCGGAGAGCTCAGCAACACCAAAAGACCTGGAAGACCACGGAAAACAACTGTGGTGGATGACAGAATAATTATTTCCCTGGTGAAGAAAAACCCCTTCATAACAGTTGGCCAAATCAAGAACACTCTCCAGGAGGTAGGTGTATATGTGTCAAAGTCAACAATCAAGAGAAGACTTCACAAGAGTGAATATAGAGGGTTCACCACAAGATGTAAACCATTGGTGAGCCTCAAAAAAATGGAAGATTAGAGTTTGCCAAACAACATCTAAAAAAGCCATTACAGTTCTGGAACAACATCCTATGGACAGATGAGACAAAGATCAACTTGTACCAGAGTGATGGGAAGAGAAGAGTATGGAGAAGGAAAGGAACTGCTCATGATCCAAAATATACCACCTCATCAGTGAAGCATGGTGGCAGTAGTGTCATGGCGTGGGCATGTATGGATGCCAATGGAACTGGTTCCCTTGTATTTATTGATGATGTGACTGCTGAAAAAAGCAGCAGAATGAATTCTGAAGTGTTTCGGGCAATATTATATGCTCATATTCAGTCAAATGCTTCAGAACTCATTGGACGGCGCTTCACAGTGCAGATGGATAATGACCCGAAGCATACTGCAAAAGCAACCAAAGAGTTTTTTAAGGCTAAAAAGTGGAATGTTATGCAATGGCCAAGTCATTCCCCTGACCTGAATCTGATTGAGCATGCATTTCACTTGATGAAGACAAAACTGAAGGGAAAATGTCCCAAGAACAAGCAGGAACTGAAGACATTTGCAGTAGAGGCCTGGCAGAGCATTACCAGGGATGAAACCCAGCGTCTGGTGATGTCTATGCGTTCCAGACTTCAGGCTGTAATTGCCTGCAAAGGATTTGCAACAAAGTATTAAAAAGTGAAAGTTAGATTTAGGATTGTTTAGTTTGTCCCATTACTTTTGGCCCCTTAAAAAGTGGAAGGCACATATAGAAACCATTGTAATTCCTACACCGTTCACCTGATTTGGATGTAATTACCCTCAAATTAAATCTGAAAGTCTGCAGTTAAAGCACATCTTGTTTGTTTAATTTCAAAGCCATTGTGGTGGTGAATAGAGGCCAAAATATGAAAATTATGTCAATGTCCCAATATTTATGCACCTGACTGTATGTGCAAACCAGACTTTTAGATTGGAACAATACCAATTGGACTAGCGCAATTATATCGTTTTTTTATTTTCTAATCTACATTTTAGTTGCAGCTGTCTGTTTTTGGTTCTTTATATTCAATAATTAGATACTGTGATTAGGCGCCATCAGATTTGATCTTTTTGGTTTTTGTTTTAGATTTGGATGATTTCATTCATTTTAATACTGTCAGAAATCGTTCATCATTGATGAATTCATTCAAATCGTTGATCGTTTATCATTATCGTTCAACGAATCAATGAACTGACAAATCTGACCGTGTGTATGCACCATAAGAAGGGGAGTCCTCTAGTTTTAGCCATGAAGTGCTTTTAGGTGAGAGTAAATAATAATTTTTTTTTTCACCAAAGTTAAATTCCAGCATCATCAACAGACAGTAATTTAAATCAGAAGTTTGTCTCTAACATGGAAGTTAGGAGCTGATTGGTTGCTACTTTATCTCAATCAACTTTATCTCTCTCCAAGGGGTATATTCAATTGGGCTCGAGGTTTAGCGAGTTAAAAAGTTTGTGCACCTTGCGCCCAATTCTGGAATACCACGGGTATGCACGCTCCCACTACCCGTGTTATTCAGTTAAAAAAATAGTTGGCGCTGGGTTTTCAGCGCTGAAAACCCTGCGCCGCGTAATAGGACAAAAAAAAACACCTACCTGGTAGGTCTCCGCGGCTCTCAGTGGCTTCCCCTCTCTCTTCTTACTGCAGTGGGGGCTGCTGGGAGACCCAGGGGCTGATGGGAGGAACAAGGGCTGCTGGAAGATGTAGTTCTCCCTGCACCTATTCTGCTCCCGGGGGTCACACACACACATTCATGCACACACACACACACACTCACTCACTCATACACACTTACATACATCACACACACTGACATACTCACCCTGCTGCAGAAGAGCAGGCTCCCGACGCTGGTTGCAGAAGAAGATGCAGAAGACTGTGCTTCAGAAGGTGAGTAATTAAGGAGCAATTAAGCTAATTGGAGACTTCCAATTGCTTAATTAGTCCTCAGGGGGGTGCCTCGGGGGTGTCAGCGCAAGTCCCGGTGACTTTTCCTAAAATCATCGATTTTAGGAAAAATCATGCTTGCTCAGGTGGTGCGGTGAAAAAATCTCCCTGTGTGTGTTTTTAAAAAAACCACACACCTAATAGAATAGCAAAAAACCCGCACCTGCAGGAAAAACCTTGCAAGTGCGGGTTTTTTGCTAGTCTCGCACACAACTGAATATGCCCCAAAGCCCCAAGAGAGAGAGAAAGTGGAGAGCGATAAAGATAGCTGATTGTTAAATATACCTCAGGGCTCCTGTTGGTCTCTGTTAGGCTCTCCACAGGTGGTCTCATTTAACTGTTTACGGGGTCTGTTTACTAAGCAGTGTTAGGAGACAGAGTGAAAAGTGATGTCAGTGATAAGGTTCCAGCCAATCAGCTCCCAACTGCCATCTCACAGGCCGTGTTTGAAAAATGACAGTTGGGAGCTGATTGGCTGGCACCTTATCACTTTTCACTCTTCACTTCTCCAAACACTGCTTAGTAAATAGACCCCTACATCTGCCAAACTTTGCTGCTCTAAGCTCAGCTGCTCTGTCTATGTGTATCCATCCTGGTCCCACCACCCACAGCCTGTCACTGTCCTGATTCTGCCTCCAGTCATGCTGTCGCTCTTTCCCTGGAGCAGCACTGCAAGGCACTGTGACGTGAGCGCTGTCTGCACACAGGTCCTTCCTCCTCAGGTAGCTCTGGACTGAGCCGTCCTCAGTCCTCCACCTCACAGCATAGCTCTGCCCACCATCCCACTGCTGCTCAATTCAAACTGTCACCACCTGACACTGCCCATGCGACTGGCTCCTGTCCTCATGAGAAGCTGCAGAGGTCACTGGTACGACATTCATGTGCAGTGTAGAAGTGATGCACAGTGTCAGACGAAATAACTCGCATATCAGGGTATTACAGGTTTAATTAGAAATATTTAAAAACACAAGAATTATTATAATGTGTTTCACTTTCTTAGTAAACACTTGTATGAATTGCTTCTGAGACTCCTCCTTGCAGTCCGTCTCTTCTAGACTGTCACAATCCAAGGTTCTTTGTGTGTGCGTGTGCATGAAGTACTCAAAATAAGGTTAATACAGCCATCAGGTGTACTGAAATAAAAATTTATTAAACAACAAGGTTTACTTATGAGTGCTGAAATGGTCAGGTTTGAACAGGGAAATGCAGACGGATAATCACTGGGTTCGAATGGAACTATTAAGAGGGAGTCTATGAATACAGGTAAACTAGCAGGATCGGATGGAACCGGACTGGATATGCAAAGTTAAATATTGAAGTCCAAGGTAGCAATGCACTGCATAAATAGATCCTGATGTGAAGCAAACGTGGTAATTGCTGATAGCAACAAAGTCCAGAGTAACTGATATACAATTAAACAAGTCCAGGTAAGTTGGTGCAATGTAATATAATACTGATGAAGAAATAAAAGTGCAAAGTAACTGATATACCGATAAACAAAGTCCAGGAAAGTTGGTGCAATGTAATAATAATAATGTCCAGGATAACTTACACAGGAAGCAGAAGAAAACTTGGTAGAAGTGAGCCAAGATCCAAGGTAGTAAACAAGTAGGGGATATCTGGGAACCTGGAGAACAGTCACAGACTAGATGACCTGGCACTGATTTCTCAGTCCTGAGGGAATATAAAGCTAGTTCCCAGGTGCAACCCACTGCTGCTAGGGTAATCAAGACTAGACAGAATGAAATAGGCTAGACAGGCCTCAGGCAAGAGCGACACCAGAGGTAGGGAGGAGGAACTACACAGACCGTGACATAGACTAGTCAGTAACACTCCCAGGACCATCACCGATAATCATAGGCAACAGAACAGGGGTCAAAGGGGCTGCTTGTCCCCCCCCCAAAAAAAAACATTTAAAAAGCACCACTGTGGAGCGGCAGCTGCGGATGGTCAGGGACTGTGCTTTAGAGCAATAGGCTGCATGGACAAGGAGGTGTAATTCGCAGTCTTTAAGTTAAGAGACCACACAGTACACCTACTTCTCCATGCAGTGTAGAGGCTGTGCAGCTATTTGATATAAAGCACAGCCCATGACCGTCCACAGATGCTGCTTCAGTCCCTGCCTCCTGCTGCCCCAGCGCCTATGCGCCTGCTGCCCAGCAATAGGTAAGTTGGAGGGAGGGGGGGAGGCTCCACCAAAATTAAATGATATAATTCCCCCCAACATAAAATTGTTTCGAAGCCCCTGCCGATAATGTTGTGTTCTAATAGCAGTAATCACTCAGTGCTGGTTAACAATGGGTTCCAGTCACTGCTGTAGATCTACACTAAAAAGGCTGATAATGTCTACATAGACACCACATGGTAGACAGTCAATAGGTAGATAGGGACAAAAGGTTGATAAGTACAAAAGGTCGACATGGATGAAGATAGACAGGTGCAAAAAGTCAGCAAGGTCAAAAGGACGGCATGGAAAAGGACATTCATTTTTTTAGGGTTAGGCACATACCAGAGGGTTGAGGTTAGGCACTAGGAGGGATGTTTAGGGTTAGGCACTTACCCCAATGGTTAGGGTTAGGCACTATTAGGGATGTTTAGGGTTAGGCACTTACCAGAGGGCTAGGGTTAGGCACTAGAAGGGAATGTTAGGGTTAGGCACTAGAAGGGAATGGTAGGGTTAGGCACCAGGAGGGAAGGTTAGGTTTCGGCACCAAAAGGAGGGTTAGGTTGAAGATTAGGGTTAGAAAAAAAACATGTGTTGGCCATTTTTGTGTTGACCATTTCAATATCAACTTATTGACCCTGTCAACCTTTTGTACCTGTCTATCTTCACCCATGTCGACCTTTTGTGTGTCGACCTTTTGACTGTCTACCATTTGGGATCTAGACATTGTCTATCGTCTTACTGTAGATCTTTTATACCAAACCTGTTAATAATATCCCTCCAATGTGAGTTGAGGACTTGTCTATTCTGCTTTCTTTTCTCAAGAAAATTGCAAGCTCTAACGTGCACAAAACACTAATCTGGCATGCTCAGGGCTGCAGGCCCAGGTGCTGTGGAGGGTGTGGTAATTGAGGGGCATAACTATGTGCCCTCATTTTATACACAACTATTATGTGATTACGGCATCATGGGGTCATGGTTATGCCTCCCCATCACTCCCGCGCCCTTACTGAGCTCCGGACCATTGGCGCACATGTGCGGGCCTTTTGTGAGAAGAGTTCAGTCTACAGTTTCATCAACCCCACTGAGAGTGACACAAGCCACCCATAGGACTACTGTGAATTTCTTGTGCGGTATTAAAATGTTAGAGGATATTAGTGCTGATCCCTATACAAATTCAGTAAATATTTATCTGCCCTTCCTGTAAAAAGTACAAGGAGAGATGAGACAAAAGAAACAGATAAAAGTATGTCTTTGGGAGGCAGGTTATCCTGTGTTAGAGGCAAAGGAAAAAAGAAAGCTGTATACATACAAATAGATTTAATCTCTTCTTCTGCCAGAGATCGCTGTAATGTTTTACTGGCAAAAGACTTGTTCAACAATGTATGTAAATTACAAATAACAAGACCCTGGTGAAAGAAGACTCTATACAGCAAAAGAGCATTAAGCAGAGTAATTTGACAGCATGGCGCCCATGTGTCAGGGTTCAAAGAGCTGTCTGCCAATAAATCAATGTCAGTGGAGGATTCAATAAGTAGTGTTGGGTATTAGCTTCTCTTAATGTCTCTTAAATAACTGTTAATAGGCTCAAACATTGGGCATTATTAATGCTTAAATAAGCATTGAATTAGGCAAAGAACAATGACCGAGGACAATGGGAATTGTAAATCAGCTAAATGCTACTTATATCATCTGTACTATTGAAAAAGCTGATACCAATTCTCACCATAAACTTCAGCAGAAAATCACTGTAAAGTTTATTCAATGAACTTGTTAGATTACTGGCAATTGGCAGTGGTGCACGTGGGCAGATATAAAATAAAACACAAAGCCCATACTTGCCTACTTTTTAAAAGCATTTCAGGGAGATTGTAAAGGCAGCTCTTCTGCATGTGGTGTTCCACTGTACAGGGTATGTACTGTTACCCCTAAGGATAGTGTCATAATATTTACTTATGTCCAAATGTAAAATAACCCCAAAGCAGGAACATATAAACCATATACATAAATGATTAAAGACAGCTCTTATGTTTCTTTACTGTTTAAGCTATATAATTGCTAGCTAATGAGGGAAAAGTGCAATTCAAATGTTCAAACCCCAAACCCATCCCTAACCCCTAAACCCAATAAGCTAACCCTAAATGGGCACATTAGATCTTCTGTCACATTCTATGGGTCAAATGTAATAGGGTGAGAGTTTAGAAAATGTGAAAGTTTAGCAGTAATCTCTCACATTGGTTGAGTTTTATCTTTAAATGGGAAAACATCTGGATGAGAGTTTACATTTTTCCTTTGACACGGTGCTGCGTGCTGCAGTGGGGGGCACTGTGAGCCCCTCAGCCGAGCGCAAATCCAGGGCGGGCACAATCAGTGTGATTCCCCCCCCTCATAGGCAGATCAGGCTGCTACTGCTCGGCAGCAGTGTGCAGTCTCCTACTGGGCTTCTGTGAGGTAAGAGGGAGGGGGAGTCTCAGCGGACCCGGGCCCCTACAGAAAGCCAGTGTAATTATTACCCACTACCCCCCCTCTCGGCAGCCCTGCTCAGTGCATCTTCCTTTAACTCCAGAGATCAGCGTCACCCTGGTTAAAATTATACACAGGCCCCCAAAGAAAGAAGATTCACTCAGATGAGGTGGCCAGGGCAGTTATTCTTCTTTCCTTCTGCCCCTTTAATGGCTGGACACACCTCTGCCCACTGCACCAACTGACCTGTGCAGATTTCTGCTCCTTGGGAAAAAATACTGTCTTGATTTATATATATTATACATGCATCTTAGTGGAAATCTACACAAGGCATGCTTTGACAAATTGAGACACACAGCAGGTCCAAAGTTTGTTTTACAAAGTCCTCTAGATCCAGTCTTTTACATGCTAAGAATATTTTTTTTCTTTACTACTTAAAGTAAAACAAACATTTGGAAAATCTAGCCCTCAATCTTCTTTATCTGCTGTTTAGCTACTGTAGTTTACATGAGCAACTATCTCTCCCAAAAGAAGCAGCAAGAAAAATATTCATTCTGCAACAGCCTCGTGTTATTGGATAATAGAATTCCTATTTAAACACGTTCTGAATGTTCCTGAATATCTGTCATTTCGTTTTTGTGTGCTATACTTCATTAATAAATCTCTTTGTCTCTCTCTATCTGATCCCATTGTTCTGTGAACACAATATACTTAACTACTCATTGTTTCATTTCTGGAAGTGAGAATTCATTATTTTATGTCTACTCCCCCTCTTATTATGTGATACCCCATCTGATGTCTGCGTCATGCATCAAACTAAACAATATTCAATACAGTATTACATTTGTAGCTCAGTTAACTCAAGAGCTTTTTAAGTTGTTTTTCAAAGCATACTTGTTTTCCTGTACATGCACAGATGCTGAAGCAGATGCCATGTGCTAATGGTTGTGGCATCTGCTTTCGCTAACATGCATGATGGGGACATTCATACACTTCCCATTTACATTGTCAAATTTCTGCTTATCCTGTATTAGACAGCATGATCTAACGTTTTATATAGCTTTACAGAGGAACTAAACTCAACACATTATTGAAATGTGATTACCTTTAAATAATATGCATTGCTCCTCCTACTATTATTTCAGTGTCTAAATTTGCAAAACAAGCTAGATCAAATGAGTTTGGGATAGAAAGGAAAAGTGGGTTTACCTGACAGCACATCTCATTATGGGGCCTATTCATCATAATACACAGTGGTCCCACGCAAATTAAGTACCTCACTCACCACGAATTGTGGTGGCAGATACGATTCTAGTGTAGCAGTTCAGTATTGCTCCAGTGCCCAGACAGCCGTTCTGAAAGCAGCTATTCCACAATAAGATTCTTTCATTTGCTAAAAACATGCAGAAACTAATGATTCTGCATGTACAGTACAACAGGGCATAATTGAATAACGAATAGACCCCTTTTGGAGATAAGTGAAGTTACAACATAACAATCTTCAAAGGACACTTTTGATCTGCTGTTCTGCGGAATAGTCAGTATGCACATTTTGTAGAAATGTATACTTAATAAATAGAGCTGGCTTGATAATTATAGTTCTTTTGCCTTGTTGTTATGTGTCTGGAGGTGAGACTGCATGAATAGGGGCATAATTATCAAGACAGTTTTTGCATGTACCCCACCTATGCAACAAAAGCCTAATACAGGAGACTTCACAGAAATATACAGCAAAAGGCTAACTAGCGCTGCAGATCGCAGTCCCCATTGTTGACAATGGGGACTTCAGCTTGGTCCTGGAAGCTACCACCATCCTCAGGTGGCAGGCGCTTTATGCTTATGGAGGTATTTTTGGAGGAGAGGGGATCTTAAGATTCCTCTTCCACAGCCTCAGCCCAGTGACCAGGATTTTCACAAACTGACACTGTGCCTATGCTCTTGTCAGTCACTGTGGAGGAGTCTTTTGAAAACACAAAAGCTTCCTCCAATGTAACGTGAATTATTTCCCTGAGACAGCGCTATGTCATATTAGCATTTAGCAGAGTATTGTTAGGTGTATGGGGATCCAGAGCCTATTAACTTGAAAATGCTGGGCCCAAACACTATTAGCAGAACTGTGTACCAGAACTGTGCGCAGTAGTGATGCTGGATGTAGTAGTCCCCCCAGACAATTTACCCACCAGGAGGGAATACACTTGGCTAAAGTATATATCATTTTGAGTGTGTTGCGCAGTTGTTAGGTGCTGGTGGCATTTAGTCGACACATAGTACAGCTTAACCAATTCTTAGTTTTATTGCACCAGGTAGAACAACAGGTAGTTTAGACACAGGGATAGAACTATCATTTAAAAGCAGCCTGCAGCCTTGGGGTATCACTGGGCATTGTAGTGTGCCAAGTGTCTGAGCGGCAAATGCACTGGTGGATGTTAGCAATATCTTGCAGTGTCTGTATAGGCTCTGTGAGGCTAGAATGTTGGAGAAAGATGCATGGCGATACCAGTCATACGCAGTAGCGGCTATCAGAGGTTAGACCTCTCACTGAGCTCTGGCAGGTCCTAGAGACCACCTGCTCAGCTTACCTGTCTGCACTGAAGATGAAGACAGCACCACAACACTCATCATCCAACATATCAAACGCGCTGTGCCTGTAGAAATTGTTAGTACATAGCGAGGATAATCATGTAAAAAAATATTGTTCCTGATGTGATGTGATACCGGTATTTGGCACTTCTGCAATTTTTAATACATATGCCCTTAATCACAAAATGTGTAAGATTCCTTGCTCAAATGTGATAAATATTCCACACAATTATTTCAGCATTGCTTATTTCTGTGCATTGATGAGCCTATTTCTAAACATTTGCGATCAGGATTATTTTCTATCTTACAGCATATCACCTAGTGATAATAACCTATCACTATAATTATCAATAAAATATCGCTGCCTCTGTGATGCTGTCCAAAAGTGGAAAGAGCTTACTTACTTATTCTACTGGTCAGCTTCCAGGAATATGCAAATATGTGACCCAACTAGCCTTGGGCTTTCAGTTCTCCTTGTTGAAAAGTAAATAAATAAGACAATTTAAAAATAGAATAAAAAAGTTTTTTTAAATACTGTAGCATTTTTTACATTAATTTCTGCTGCAATCATCATCCTGAAATACTATATATTCTTACTAATATATTTGAGGTCACTACTCCCAGCTGCAGGGCCTTAACAAAGGGTGTGAGACTTGTGTCACTGCCCAGGATGCAAACCTGACAAGATGGCATTGTTGCTACTCCAACAGCATGTCTTCCTAGTCTGTGGAGTGTATGTTATAATGGCAGTAACACCAGGGCCGCAACGAAGGGGGGGGTCTAAGGGGGCACATGACCTGGGTGCTGGACTTGAGGGGGTGCCAGGGAGAGGCTGCCGGGAAGCTAGGTTGCTGCTCTAGTAGGTTTGGAGCAGCATCCCGGCCTTGAGAGGCACAGAGATACCATCAGGCTAATGTGGTGCCGGGTGCAAGCCAATCAGTGCTTGCGGACCGGAAGCCAAACAGCAGAGGCTGCCGGTCCGTGAGCTCCAATTGGTTCGCGAGCAGTGCCACATTACAATGACGGCAGTACTGACAGTTCCCCAGTGTGTGGCAGCCCCGTCCCATGCCACCCACCACATGGCCCTGGCAGGTAAGAGAAGGGATATGGGCCTTACTGTGGCTTAATGTAAAAGTGGCCTTACTGTGGCCTTAATGTGTAAGGAGCCTTACTTTGGCATAATGTAAAGGGGGTTTTACTGTGGCATACTGTATATGGGGCATTACGGTGGCATAAATATATAAGAGGCATTACTGTGGCTTAATGAATAAGGGGCATTACTGTGACTTAATTAATAAGGGGCATTACTGTGGCATAAATGTATAAGAGGCATTACTGTGGCTTAATGAATAAGGGGCATTACTGTGGCTTAATTAATAAGGGGCATTACTGTGGCTTAATGTATAAGGGGCATTACTGTGGCATAATGTGTTATAAGTAGGGATGTGCGCCGACCCCCGTGTTTTGGTTTTGGATCTGGATTTCCCCTGGTTTTGGATCTGGATTGGTTTTGCCAAAGCCTCACCTCCATGTTTTGTGTTTTGGTTTTGGATTTGGATTTTTTCTTAAAAAATCATAAAAACAGCTAAAATCACATAAAATGGGCCTGTTTTTGATCCTACAGTATTATTAACCTCAATAACATTTATTTCCACTCGTTTCCAGTCAATTTTGACCACCTCACAGCTCACTATATTGTTTTCATCCAATTTAGGCCCAAAATTTGCACCAAGTAGCTGGCTGACTAAGCTATGCGGTAGCAGTGAGTGGCACAAAAATGTGACAGTTCAACTTCCAACATGGCACATCAGGAAACTAATGTTTTTATTATGCAAGAGAGGCCTGAGAGAGTTGGAGTATGTATGTAGTTGAAGGCAGTGACAGGAAGGATTTGGTAGTAAATTTAATTTCATGTTTTTATTCTGATGTAAATTTATGAGGGAGAAGGGGAGGGGAGGAGGCATTTGCAAAAAAATATTTTACACATTCACATCAGTCCTTGCCCAAGAAGAATCCTTGAGTGTCATGCCTGCTGCTGGGAGAGGATTTTCTCATCCCAGAATGGGACCAGGAAGACTTCTAGTAGTGCATTCCACATGAAAAAACATTCACAACCTGTACAGGGACATTAAAAAACATAGTTAGTTACTGGCCTTCAAACTGCCACTTAACCAGCACAAATATATTAAGGGATAAATTTTAATTTATTAAAGTGAGAAGTTTTAGAAGTGCGTTTTAGAAGTGATGTTGCCCATACCAACCAGTCAGATTCTACTTAACATCATTTACCTAGCACTTTCTAAAAGATAATAGCTAGAATCTCATTATTTTCTATGGGAAAGCAACATCACTTCTAAATCTCACTTCCAAAAAACTCACTTACGTTGTGTCTTTCTTGAGAATCCTGCGCCAACTTCTGCTGCTAGGAGTGGATTTTCATCCCAGAAGGGGACCAGGAAGACTGCTTTCCAAAACAATTGACTATAAAATAATCCTTTGCAAAACTTCCACATTGAACATTTCCCAACATGCACAGGGACATAAATAAAAACATAGGGCCTGATTCAGAGCTGAACGCTCTGAATCAGGGCCCTCCTACCTGTTTTTGGAGCGGCCTCATGGACGCTAGCATAGCTGTGGGTTACCACCCACGCTTATGCGAGCGTCCATGATGGTCAAAGACCATCACGACCATTGGACTTGCAACGAGACCCTGTGGTAGGGTCTCGCTTCCGCAAGCCCAGGAGTAATTTTGGCTCTATCAGAGCCAAAATCACTCCCACTGACATCATTACTGATGTCAGTGGGGCGGACTCAGACGGTAGGCATTCCCATGGGAATGCCTCCATCTGGCAGCCACGCCCCCAGCACACCCACCAAAGGGGGCGTGCTGTCACTCTCCATCGACAGCACGCCCCCTTTGGTGCGAGATCCCGACCGACGTATTTCTCGTCGCTCGCCGGGTCTCACGCATGCGCACGACGGATCTCCCTCCGTCGTGCGCATGCGCATTCTCCAAACATCGACCCGCTTGCGAGCGAACTTCCCTCGCCAGCGGGTCTGAATGACCCCCATAGTTAGTTAGTGACCTCAAAGTGCCACTTAACCAGCACAGACATGTGGACAAGCATAAGATCTATCATTTAAGGCAGGGGAAGCCAACCCTGGTCCTTGAGAGCTACCAACAGTGCATGTTTTCCAGGTCTCCTCACAGAATTTCAAGTGTAATTATTAACTCCACCAGTGGATCTTTTCAAATGTGTTACAGAGTAATGAATACACCTGTGCACCAGCTAGGTGGTCTGGAAAACGTGAACTGTTAGTAGCTCTCAAGGACTGAGGTTGGCTACCCCTGATTTAAGGCCTTACGTTGTGTCTTTCTTGAGAATTCTGCGCCTGCTTCTGCGGCTAGGAGTGGATTTTCATCCCAGAAGGGGACCAGGAAGAGTGCCTTGAAAAAACAATTGACTGTTATAAGGATACTGAATTTAAACCTCTATACGCTCCTACCTATACCTTCTAAAACCTGCCTATACCTTCTAAAATTGATGCTATTTGCCTACGCAGTCATACAGTAAAATAAAAGCCTTCAGACCTTGAAAATGTGTTTCCAAAGCACAAAGTATATTATTCAACATAAAAACAGTAGGTTACACACTGTGATCTAAAGACAATTTAGCGCAAAGAAATTATACAGACCGAAGGTACAGTTATACATATGCACGCGCACTGGGACCAGTTACCGGCATCCATAAGAAACCTCCATCAAAAGCATCAGTAAGAAGAATCCAGATTGGAGTCTGTAAGCACATTTATACCCTTACAGGGATAAGCAATACAATAGAAAAGTTTGGCATGGTTTCATTGGTTCCCAGTGCGGGTGCATCTGTTACAGGATATTTAACAGGTTGATTCAAATGGACACAGGTCAGCCTACGACAGCCTATTGTCTCCTCTATTCCCCCTGCATGCAAATCTAAGCTGTTAATTTTACAAAGTACATTTTAGTGTTTTAACTCTCTACTGTTCATAAGTTGAGAATGCAGGTTGCGATCTTCTCACCTATGATACCGGAAAGCTGTTGAGAAAGATTCGATCAGTGCAACACCAAACACTGTTTGCTTATCATGTACTAAACCTTAGATACCAAATAATCTTTTATTGTACAACATTAGCAATAAATGAATAAACCCTGAATATTACACTTTGAAGCTATGGAACCATTTACGTGAGTGTGCAGTGTGTAAGCATTATAGGTTTGGGAAAAGACGCTAGTTAACTTGTGGCAGATGTGTATGCATGAAGCTAATAAACAGCATTCACATGCAGGATATCATGCATTCGCTAATGTGTGTTATGTTAACAGAGCAACTCTGCGGAATGTGCAGTGTTTATGCAAGTGAGTCTATTTATGATGGATTTAATATATATATATATATATATATATATATATACACATTATATATATATATATATATATATATATATATATATATATATAAAATCACTTACTAACATTTTTAAACTGCAATGCAATGTGTTATGGGCAGTGAGCTTCACTCTCAAGGGGTGGAGACCCCCCGCCGATTGCTGGTGCCATCCTGTCTGACAGTGAGTTTAAATGTTTTCTTCTGCCTAATTAGGATACCTGTGTCAGTTCTTTTCAAGCAGATTTCTTACCATTGTTCATTCAGTCAAATTCAAGTGTCTGGGCCATATTACAATTGCCACAGCTACACCTGTCCACATGTGGGGTCTCTCCATTTACATGCAAAAACACCCACAGTTCCTGGTGTATTGTCTTTTCTAATTTCTTTTCTCAGGACGCTGTTTTTGTAGTTGTTTTGGTATTTTTCTATGCAAGGTTGTCCCCAGAATGGGCTTGTAATGGCTTCTAAAAGGATTACCAAAAACATTGCCATCTGTACTTAGCTCGTGAGTTGTAACTTAAAATGGTGCTGGAAAGCATTTCCCAACCTGTACAGGGACATTAAAAGAACATAGTTAGTGGCCTTCAGTTCAAACTGCCATTGTTCCCACTGTCCACTTAACCGGAGGAGATATTGTGGACAAGCGGAACAGAGTAGCGAATGCAACATTTAAAATTTAAGGATTAAGTCTTACGTTGTGTCTTGAGTGCCATGCCTGCTGATGGAAGTAGATTTTCATCCCAGAAGGGATGAATACATTGTTTTTTCTTCACAATGGACACAGATCTGTAGAGATGTAAATAACTACTGACAGGAAAAAGATGCAATTTGGAGGCCCTTACACAAAACTGCCTTTGTTTTACTTGAGCTGCCCACCCTCCAGTGTGTACTCAGAAAGAGTTTTCAGCACAGCTGGGAACCTTGTCAGTGATCGGCCTGAGACTGCTTCACCAAAATGTGGAAAAGATGATGTCCATCAAAATGAACTACAAATTGTATGAGAAAGACCTTTACCGTCAATTACGTGCAAAATTACAGAGGCACCTGTAATGGTGGATTCCAGTGGGGACAACTTAATATTGTGTGAAGAGGATGATGTATACATCACCCCAGATTATACTATCACCAAAGCCTATTTTGTTATCCCATCCTGTGTTGTATGTAAATTACAGCTGCGCTCCCTGTTAGATTGGGGATTCATTGTCCACTTTAGTGGATGTGAGCTCCATTTTAGTCCATATCATCACCACACCCCCTACACATCTTCTGACCTGGGCTACAGGAGGAGCAGCTGCACTCTGAAATACGGTTGCATGGAGTTGCCCCTCTGACTCACTGAAATTCAGGTAGAGGGGCCATGGGTAGGGAGTAGTTTTAGCTGCTTTATTCCATTTTTTAAACCATATCCTCTATTTTCACAGTTGAAAATGTTTATTCAAATCTCAGCAGAGGCATTTGTGATGCCATGGCTAACATGAACACACACAGAAAAAAAACACATTGATTGATGATTCATTATGTTTTGGGGAGCACTTGGGAGGCAGAGCCCCCAAACGAGGCACCAGCCTCTTGATAAACGACACAGGCAACACCCCTGCAGCGCTACATTGCTGGTGATAAGTGTGGCTAATGCGCACACACACACACACAGAAAACCCACATTGATTGACTAATAAGTTTTCGGGGGGCACTTGGAAGGGAGAGCACCGAATGAGGCACCAGCTTCTTGATAATTGACACAGGCAGCACCCCTGACTGACACAAAAAAACACATTGATTGATTGATTAATTATTTTTGGGGGGCACTTGGGAGGGAGAGCACCCGAACGAGGCACTAGCCTCTTGATAAATGACACAGGCAGAACCCCTGCGCAGCTACGTTGCTGGTGATAAGTGTGGCTAACGCGCGCATACACCCAAAAAAAACACATTGATTAATAATCTTTTGGGTGGCACTTGGGAGGGAGAGCACCTGAACAAGGCACCAGCACAGGCAGCACCCCTGACACACACACACACAAAAAAAAACACATTGATTGATTGATTCATTATTTTTTGGGGGCACTTGCGAGGGAGAGCCCCAAACGAGGCACCAGCCTCTTGATAAACAACACAGGCAGCACCACTGACACAAACACAAAAAAAACACACTGATTGATCGATAATTTTTTGGGGTGCACTTGGGGGGGAGACCACCCCTAAATGAGGCAACAGCCCCTTGATAAATTACACAGGCAGCACAGGACCCCTGCGCACCTACGTTGCAGATAAGTGTGGCTAACATGTACACTCAAAAATGTTTTTTTATTTTTTTAAATTGAGCATGAAGAGCATCCCTGAAAGAGGCAGCAGCCCCTTGATAAATGACACAGGCAGCACAGCACCCCTGCGCACCTATGTTGCTGATAAGTGTGGCTAAGGCGCACAAAAAAAATTATATATTTTTTTCACACTGGGGGTGAAGAGCACCCCTGATGGACAGAACACCCCCTGGACAACACAGCAGCACAGCCAGCCTCTATGGACAACAGCAAGCCCCTATATGGACAACAGCCAGCTAGCCCCTATGGAGTGGACAGAACAATAGCCAGCCCACCCCCTATGGACATAAGCAGCCAGCCCCTGAGTGACAATAACAACAGTAGCCAGCCCCTATGCACGGCGTCAGCAACAGCACATTAATCAGCCCCCTCTCTCTTCACTCTCCACAGCCGGAATGAAAAATGGCGGCATTCGTGGGACCTTTTATACAATCCAAAACCCACGAGAATCCGAGAGCGGGATGATGATCTTTTTGCCTCGTTTTGAGATCTGAGTCAGGCAGGAAAACCCGAGCCGACTCAGATCGGCCTCGTAACTCCTAAATTCGGGTGGGTTTGGATTTCTGAAATCCAAACCTGCTCATCTCTAGTTGTAAGGGGCATTACTGTTTGGCATAATGTGTTATAAGGGTCATTAATGTGCGGCATAATGTGTTATAAAGGGCATTACTGTGTCACAAAATCACACACCCTTTTCGTCTTCTAAGTTTTTTTGGGGGGGGCGCCAATTTATGGCCTTGCCCCGGATGACAAAAATCCTAGTTTCGGCCCTGGTAACACTGACACTATTCTCTATCCTCATCCAGCAAGTTCTTTTTTATAATACTAAATTGACATTGTACAAGGTTCAAATTATAATTAGCATTGTGTAAAGAGAGACAAGAGCAATTTGACTATTTTAGGTACCGTTTCCTTTGCATAACCACACTGGCGACAAAGATATCTTTTTGTCACCTAATAATTCAAACAACACAGATTTTCAATCCAAGCTGCTTCATCGTCTGGAAATAAATCATTTATTTAGCAAACTTGCTTTAACTCTTCCTGCATACTATAGGCTAATATCAGGAAACTGGAAACACACTGCCAATTTTTTAATAGTGGAGGTTTGAAACAGCAAATAAAAAAACTGCCATTATTACAGCAAAGCATTTTGTATGCAGTGACAGCTTTGATATTTTCCTAAGTACTTTTAGTTTAGCAATTCATGTACATCTGTAACGTTTAAACTGTCACTTAAGAGATCACCTTCTGGTAAGTAGTTTTACATCCCAATAAAATTCATTCTGATCAAACTACTGAATTGCTTAAAACACTTCCACCAGCAAAATCTAGAAGTAGAATCCAAGTATCCTAGTAACAAAGATGTGGCAGCTGCTTCGGCTTCACACATAAGAGTAAGGGGAAAATGATACAGCTGGTTAAAGTATGACGTCTTTCACTTCTCAACTTGAAAGATTAATGGAAAGCAGAACCAAACAAGGAGATAAATGGTGTGTGACTTATTATCCTTCTGTATTCTTTTAAGGACCACTTAATATTATAAATAATGACTTGATTTTAGTAGTTTCCATTTAATAAATATAACAGATGTTATGAAGCTCAGCTTTTGATTGTATCACAACTTCCCATACTGTGATATATGCTCCATTCAAAGATTTCATCTGAATCCTTGGCTATTGTCTCATGCAGTGCAGTTCCCTTGTATACTCCAGACTGTATGTCGATTTGCTGAGGCTTTATGCAATTGTTTAATTAAAGGACCATCTATAATTCAAGCTGCCTTACATCAGATGCTGCTTATGATACTTATGGCCAGGGCTTTCTTTCTGATGGTACACAACCTTATTTTTTTTTTAGTATAATTTTTTGTTCTTATACAGCAGCTAGTTCCATAAACAGAATTACTGAAATAATTTTACAAATTAATAAAATAAGCATCTGAGGTTTTGTCCAGAGTGTGGAAGCTACTGTTAAGCTGCATACACACGTAAAGATTTTCTGTCCAACCATCCAACTAGTTGATTGGTTGGAATGAAAAATAAGGTATGGGAGTAACTGACAATCAGCAATTTGCTCCCAAATGCCGGTAAATGGACAAAAACTGTTGTTTGAACAAATTGTTTAGATCAAACATTTAACAAACTTGTCTGACAACCATTTTCATCTGTTTTCTGGCATTTAGGAGCAAATTGTTGATCATCAGTTACTCCCATACTTTACCAGATTTTCATTCCAACCAATTAACTAGTTGGATGGTTGGACAGAAAATCTTTACGTGTGTATGCACCTTTAGTCTTATATCAACTTGTAACTGTAGGTGCTGCCCTCTGAGAAATTTTGGACAAAAGATCCAGGTGTGTTGGGATAGGACCATGAATCTCATCAATGCAGCCTCGAGACCTGGGCTGTAATACTGCAAATCATGGCATTAAACAATAGAGGGTGAGGGGCCAAGAGAGCATATTACACTGCAAATCATATCATTATGTGCCCATTACACTCACTTCACTGGGGAAATTGTCTACTACTTCCAGGAGCCTGGGAGAACTCCCAAAAAGTCAGAGGTCTCATGAACATTCTGGGGGAGTAGGCAAGCATGAATTATAGCTGTCACATATACAGGTTGAGTCTCCCATATCCGAAATGCTCGGGACCACGAGCATTTCGGATTTTGGATTATTCCGGTTTTCTGAATACCTGGGGGGGGCCCTGCGGGTGTCATGGGAGGCCCCAGCGTGTGCTGCGGGTGAGTCCGGAATGTGTTGCAGTGGTCCGGCAGGTGATACAGGGGTCTGGCAGGGTTTTTGCGGTGGTCCGGCAGGTGCTACATGGATCCGGCGGGTGTCGTGAGGGGTCTGGCGACTGAGGCAGAAGGGTCCGGCAGGTAATGAGGAAGGGTCCGGCGGAAGGGTCCGGCGGCTGTCACTAGGGGTCCGGCAGGTGCTGCTGCTGTAAAAAGGGGTCCGGCAGCTGCCGCTGGGGGTCCGGCGGGTAATGCGGGGGGTGGCCTGGTGTGTGGACCATGCCCACGCCGCTAGTCATTGGCCGCTGATACTAGTGACGTCACATATGCACCTAAATATTCCGGTTTTTGGAATATTTCGGTTTTTGGAATAACGGATATGGGAGACTCAACCTGTAAATACATGAGAGACAAAACAATTCACCTTGTAATTACATTTGCTACGCAGCTAAGTACAACCTACTGTTCTTGTTTATGAACTATTTCAGGGAATTCTGCTGTGTAACAACTCTGACAACTTTATGTCAGTATCTTCATTTCCAATAAGCTTTTGAAGCCTTATATAGATATAGATGCAGACTTTCATTCAGGTCTCCTGATTGACTGACCCCAGCATCTTCCACAGATCTCCCTGCCTCTATAATCTCAACTACTATTGCAACCTCTCTCTCTGACCCTTACACCACCCATTGCCACTGAAATCATATGTGTATTTTGTTAAAAGTTGACATCAATGTACAGTGTTCCCTTATAATAGAAAAGCACTTTATGGCAATTAAAACTAAAATCAAAGAAAAATGTTTACAAGCCATTTGTAACTTTATTTGTATCAATCTTGAGAAAGAATAGCACTTTTCATTACACTCACACTCACAGGGAGTCTTGAGAGTTACAGCACTTTGGGAAATGATTAGAGGCATCTTATGGGTAAATGAAAAATCAGATACCCAAACATTATTGATTGCTAAAGGATAATGTTGTAGCTACAGTAGTCAGTGGCATATTTAGAGAGAAGAGGGCCTGTATACAATAACATTTTGTCTAGTTAAGTGTGCACAGTGCTCACAAATAAACAATAAATAATCACAATGGTACTTCCCCAGAAACTCCAGTCGGGATTCCGTGTATAGTTGTCAAATTGCAGCAGTAGAATTTTCATAGATATGAAAAACATAAAATCGTCCAGACATAGTGTAATACAATCACGATACAATTTATTTAGATAGTTTCTATTCAAGATAAAATAGGCATATATTCCACAATGCCCCTCACAAATAATGACATAAATAAAAGACACTAAGTGCTCTTATAATGTAAATATAACACACAAAAAATAATTTCTTCCTACATGAGGGCTATTGCTCCTCACTATAGTGATCAATAGGGAATTACCAGAAGTCCCCTATACAAGGGCCTGTAGTTTTAAAGATGGAGGTTTCCGAATCACCTCTGACTCAGGGTCCTTATTAGGGGATCTTTCTTTTGCAATTCCTCCCAGCTAGATGATCCTGTCACTGTGTACCAACGCGTTTCAGGAGACAACTGCTCCCTTCCTCAAGGTAAAGTGGCATGTATAAAAATGATCATCTTTTATACCCTTCCCTAGGTGAATTCCGGGTCATAGGTCACGGATCTTATATTTCCTTAAAACCTTAACAAATCAATATACAGACACTCTGTAATGCAGAGTGAAATATCCTTCATTTAATTGTTAAAACCGAACTACCAAAACTGCCTGGTGTACTTTAAAACCATACTTTAAAGGGTTATCGCCGGACCGGAAGTGCGTCATCCCTACTTCCGGTATCGGCAATCACCCATTTGCCCACAATGTAGTGCATTTTATTAAGTCTCTCACATAGCGGTAATGTTATGTTCCCTCCTTTTCTAGGCTCTATCCATTACCGGATCCCAGGTTAATAGTGTCCCCACTTCCTGTGTATGGAACGCACGTTTGGCCCGTCGTATTTCCGGTTTCAGCGGCTATTTTTCATGTGGCACAGATTTTTTCTATGTATTTTAATCTTGTCGTCAGACAGCCATCTTTGGTGGGGCAGCTTGTCATGTTATTCAATGATGGCATCTTTTATTCATCTCTGTTTAGGACAGCCATCTTATATTTGGCACTTTTAATCATCATGCTTTCTTTTTCCTCCAGTTAGGTGCCATCTTAACTGTGGTAACTTTTCACAGACTAGTCTTTATCCCTAACATGAGAGCAAACAAAATAAGGGTTAAAATGTACATATATGTATAAAATCTCATGATAAAGTGACTAGTGCAGGTCTATATTGAGGAATGGATGCATCCTATAAAATCATACACATAAATTCCTTAAATAAACCAATATAAAATCTGAGGTATAAAATAAATAAATAAATAAGATAAAAATGGTTAGAATATATCATAAGGGAAATTTTTACAGAAACCATTTTAACTCAAAATCTGAGTTGAGCCCTCTTGGTATCAATGTTTGTAATTTGAAAATCCAATGCGCTTCACTTTTTGCTAATCTTTCCTCTTCATTTCTCTCTCTCCAAGTATTCTTAATGTTTTCAATGGCCATAAACTGTACTATTTCTCTTGTGGAACAGTTATGCACTAGCTTAAAATGATTTGATAGGGAGTGTGTCGTCACCCCCTTCTTAATATTTTGGAGGTGTTCTCCCAGTCTTGTTTTAAGGGCTCTGCTAGTCCTACCTACATATACCAGGTGGCAACTGCATTCAATAAAATATACTACATTTGTCGTATTGCATGTCATGAAGTGATTTAACTTATATGTTTTTCCTTTAATATTAACATATTTGGTTTTTTCTACTTTTATTTCTCTGCATGCAACACAATTTCCACAGTGAAAGAATCCTTTACTCCATATTGGATATGGATTTTCCGTATTGAGTGCACTCTTTGTCAGTTTATTTTTCAGATTAGGTGCTCGCCTATAGATAAAAATAGGTTTCGTAGGTAATGTCTTTTTTAGTACTGGATCTTTCAGCAACAAATGCCAGTGTCTCTTCACAATTCCTTTCACTTTTTTGTTTTGTCTTGTGTACTCCGTAATGAAGGCATGTTTGAAGACATCACTTTCTTTATTCTCTTTTCATTTTCTTTGTAAAAGCATTTTTCTGTCATTGTCCAAAACTTCCTTCACAAATTTGTTTAATATTCCATCTTCATAACCTTTTTCTCAGAATCTTTCTTCCATCATTGTCATTTGTTCTGTGCACACTTCTTTCTTACTGCAGTTTCGCCTCAACCTTAAAAGTTGGCTTTTTGGTACACTCTTGAGCCAATTCTCATGGTGCTCACTTGAATTTGATATAAAATTATTAGCGTCCTTGGGTTTACTGTAGCATTTGGTCTCCAATTTCTGATCCTCCACGTACAGCGTTAGGTTCAAGAAATTTATCTCCTGCTGACTTGAATGGAAGCTAAAACTTATATTAAAATCATTGTCATTGAGAACTTTAAAAAAAGATTCCAACTTCTCTTCTGCTTTCTCCCAAATGAATAGGACGTCATCGATATAACGATACCAGATTTTCAAGTTTCCATCAAAGGTTTCCTTCATTCGTGTCTCCTCCCAGTACGCCATAAACAAATTGGCATAACTGGGAGTGAATTTGGTCCCCATTGCGGTATCTATCATTTATAGATAGTATTCACCATTAAAATAAAAATAATTGTTATATAAAATAAATGCGATGCTTTTTAATAAAAATTATTTTTTATCCTCATTAAGATCTGTTTTATTCAAATACCATTTCACAGCCTCTATACCCTTTTTGTGTGATATATTGGTATAGAGAGCTGACACATCTGCAGTCCCTACTATCATCTTTTTATTCCATATTATATTTTCTATTTTTCGAAGTACATCCGTAGTGTCTTTTAAATGTGACTTTGTTGTACTGACAATCGGTTGAAGATGAGCATCTATGTATTCAGATACGTTCCTAGTTAGGCTCCCGACCCCCGCTACTATCAGTCTACCTGGTAGCTTGGTTGGGTTTTTATGCACCTTGGGTAAAACATATATGGTGAGGATTGTTGGATCCTCCACCTATACAAATTTGCACTCTTTCTTTGTAATAATGTCCTTACTTTCTGTTTCTTCTAAGATCTTCCAGAGATTATTTTTTTGTCTTCATTATGGGATCACAACATAGTTTTTGGTATATTCCTCCTTCCTGGAGTTGTCTCTCAATCTCTGCGATATAATCTTCTTTGTTCATAATAGTGATGCATCCACCTTTATCACATGGCTTGATTACAATTCTGTCATCCTTCTGTATTTCTTTTAATGCCATCCTCTCTTTTCTAGACAAATTAACTTTTTTCAGACAAATTTTTTCTAATTTTTCAATATTATCCAATACAGACCTTTGGAAACTGTCTATCATTGATCCTTTAAGGTGTTTGGGATAGAAAGTGGATTTTTCTTGAATTCCTCTCCAATTCTTTTATCACCTGGCTCTTCTATAACTTCTTTCCCATCAACAAAAATTTGTAATTGTTCACTGACCATGGTAGCTCCCTCATCTCTCTCCGGTGACCACGGCATACTGACACATTCAGTAGACTCCGGGCACTAGTCTGTGCCCGGAGTCTACAGCTCATGTGCAGTAAACCAGGAAGATGGCATGGCAGCTGTTTCCCCAGTGATATCCCTACTGCTGCAGCCACTTTCCACGCATTCTATGTAGCACCTCTCCAGCCGATGTGGGACTTCATAGAGGAAAGTATGGGTGCAGGGTTGTGTGGTGTGGGGGACCCTGGACCCAGGGGCCCATGTTTCCAGCACACCCTGCACCCATTATAGATACGCCCCTGACAGTAGTTCTGTGTTTTTGACTAGAATTGCCAGCTAACTGGGTGTTTGTGGAGTCCTGCTTCCACTTGCTGTAACTGACTTTACTATATTTCTGAGGGTTGGGTACTGGCTACAGTTGCTAAGGATCCTGGTGGTCAGAATCCCAATGCTGGCATCCTACCAGGGTTAGGATACCATGACCTGTCGGTAAGTAATCTAACCCTACCCCTAAACCTAACCCTCCCCCATAGTGTCTAACCCTCCCCCTAACCCTACTACTTATCACCAGGATGCCAGCGGTTGGGATGCTGGTGCCAGGTTTGACTGGTGTTGGGATTCCGGTGTCGGTTTTCTGACAGCCATGATTTAAATTATATCCCCTTTCTGGCTTTCCTGGCATTTATATTAACATTTACACAATAAAGCAAGTGTGATTATTAGATATGGCATTCCTACTCAATGGCAGATGAAAAAATGTAGGAAGCTTTGGAGAGAGATAAAGTGGATGGAAAAGTACCAACCAATCAGTTCCTGTCATATTTCAAGCACAGCCTGTACAAGGTCAGTTACAGTCAGAGCTGATTGATTGGTACTTTAAGCGTCAGTTAATATCTAAAGGAAAAATTATTTTTCTTTGATGAGATAACCATATTACAACATGTCTTTTGTAAAACAATAATTGCTTTCATACTCAGGTAGGTAAATGCACCCAAGCAAGTTCCTATTAGAACAATAACTGTTTATACTAATATAATGCAAATGCATCAGTTGTGGATTTCACCCCATTATAAAAGGGAAACACAGGATCTTTGGATGGTTTCCTCAGCATTTTGTTTCTTTGTGTTTCTTTATAAAAAAAAAACAATTGCTTAGATCAGCTTTGTTGCAAATAAATAAATATCACCTTCTCAGCCAATCCACTCTTCTCTGGCAAGTAATTAAATGATTTCCACTTTAAAACATCTCCGATGCCTTCAAGTCGCTGGCTATTACATTTCCCCTCTAGGTTAATAAAAAACATAAATAACTTACTTAATAATTCTACATGCAAAAACAAAAATATAAAAATGTGAAATATAACAAAAATCATGTCACTAAACAAAAAAATAAAATGAAAAGATAACATTTTAAAAATAGTCTATATATCAATATAAATTGAGCTCAGGCAGTTATAGATTTTATGATTATAATAATTCTTTAAAGATTCTGTTATACAGAAATGAATGGGCAAAGTAGATTTCCTGCTCTGTACACAAGAAAAACAATGAAATATTAAAGAGCTTCGTTCCTTAGCTGTATAAAAAGCTCCCGTGGACAGTAGACTTCAGAAAATCATGGACCGCTCAGGGGAAAGAAAAAACAACTTATTGTTATGTACAATGTAAGTCTGCCAAATAGAGGCAGTAAGGGATAGCTATGGATTCTCATCGACCTTTATTTACAACATGCTCACATGTCTCCTATCCACCAGAAAAACAATATCCTGCAGTGTATGCTATTGCTCCTGCCTATAACTGTATAAACAATAGAAACACACATTTTAGGAATACAAATAGTTAGTCCATCACAAAATATTGAGCATGACTTGTCTTTAAGATGCCTATTTGCAGGGGCATATTAAGAGAGGAGGGGGCCAGTGTTCACTCCCCATCTGGGGCCCCCTCCTCTCTCCCCTGCTGCCGTCAGCGAACTGACAGCAGCAGTAGACTCCGGGCACTAGTCTGAAAATGGTACGGCAAACATTTTCCCTGTGATTTCCTACTGTGCATGTGCAAAACTCCGGGAAAATGGGCGTGGCTGCCATTTTCCAGGTGTTTTATGTAGCGCTGCTCCATGGGATTTCAGAGAGGTAAGTATGAAAAAAAAATGTATGGGTGCAGGTTGTGCGCTGTGGGCCCCCCCTGGACCCAGGGGTGCATGTGCACCACACACCCTGCACCCATTATAAATATGCCACTGCCTACTTGTATAAAGAAAAAAGATAGGCTCACCAATTAAGGTGTATCATCCAGGCTTAATCCGGTCAATTTTGTTGTTAGGGAGTGGTCAATGAAACTTATAATGGAAGAATCAGACAGATAGTAATATTATTAGTCTCATCCTTTATATATATTTATAGGGCAAACATATGCCACAGCATTGTACAATCAGACAATTTACATTTATTCATATCAAACTATTCCAGGAGAGCTTACAAACTAATTTGCTTTACACAGGTGCATAAACGGAAACACTCACCAGAGCCAATTTAGTCTACAGTATGTTTTTGGATCATGAGCAGAGATCGGAAAATGATGGGGCTAATATACAAACTACACACACACAAAAGTTGAGAAATTGATGGCCCAAAGCCCTAATGCAACAAAAGGTTTGTGGTTATTTATATTATTATTAGTCCTAATACCATTACCGTATACAACCTTCTTCTCATAGATACCACATCTCAATCAACCACATCTCGGTCCTCAAGGCACCCTAACAGTCATGGTTTCAAGGATATCCATGCTTGTGTACAGATGGTATAATCACACTGACTGAGGTACTAATAAATCACTTGTGCTTAAGCATGGCTATCCTTAAAACTTGGACTGTTAGGGTGCCTTGGGGACCAAGTTAGGGAACCACTGAGTAAAGGTGCCCATACACAGGCGATGGATTGCCGCAATCCTGCGATGCAGAGATGCCGGGTTGCAGGATTGGTGAAATCCAACATGTTGGATTTCTCTAATTTGCCAATCAGGATCAGAATAGGCTTGTGATAATCAAATTGGTGAAATTTAAAATGGAGGATTTCTCCGATCCTCCAACAGATCGCAGAACATTGATGGCCACTGGTCTGCATTTCCGACCAGTGGATCTTTGTTTCTGATCCAATTGCAGGATCTAGTAATCCATCAGTAGGTGTATGGGGGCCTTTAGGCCCTATATATGGTACTGTGCCTGCTGACATGTAACCTATCTCTACATGCCTGTCCATGCTATACATATTATATAAGCTTATCCATGCCCAACTGGCAAAACCATCACTTAATTATCACTATCTTAGTTTAGAATTAACACTCAGAACTCAACATTCCCTGGTGCTCTACACACTGCCATCACTGTGCTTCTCCATGCATGTATAGCACATTTCATATGATTACTCAATTCATATTCATCAACACTGCACTCTTCATCCTCCTGTACTGACTTTAGGACAACACTATGCTCAAGTAAGTTGCCCCACTAATTTTGTACACTTTGATACACAGAATGGCAAGTTGCTCAATCAATTTATTGGTCCATCAAAGGTGCAGTAAATGGAAATATTAAGTGTTAAACCAAAATAAAAATTAGAGAAACTTTATAACACAAATAAAGCTCAAATTTGAACAGGTGCAATACATTATTTCAAAACTCAAACACCATGATGGTAATTGGCTTGAGTCTTCTTTGGGACATGAAGTCTAATAGAACAGTAAAGGAACTTGTACTGTATTGCAGAAGGGTTACAGGTCAAAGTCCCCAAATACTAATGAGATACCAGAACACCAAAATGTAGGGAAAAGACAAGGCTTAGGAGCTAGATGGAGAAAGTACAGAGTTAAAAGTAAAATCCAAGGTCTGATTGGGAGGAAAAACAGAATCAGGAGATCAAACAGAGGTAAAAATCCAGAAGACAAACAGAGGAACTAGTTAGAAGAAAAACATGCTAAACAACAAAAAATACAATAAATAATATGTATGAAAACTTCCTAATGACTGAGAAAACCAAGAGAAAATAAAAAAAATAGCAAAAATCCTGGAAAGATATCACTGTGTGTAAGCCTTTGGATCATGAGACCTATTGAGCCATATTTGTTTCTAAATAATATATTGCAATATTGCATTATTGTGGGGGCAGACGTAGAATTCTAGTTCCAAAGGATTCAAGAAAGACATATAAGGATATATACAGCCTATGACTACAGATGTGATACACCTATCTATTTGACACCATTGGCATGAGACTCATGGCGTGCCATAGATGTTCCACCATGGGTGGCAATTTTCGGGCTTTCATACTTATTTTTGAATTTAGCATTGGATCATAGCTCGCATCCAAAGTCATTTATAGTATTGTGGGTGCAGATTAAGCACATTGCTACATGGTGAAATGCAGGATGCAGCTCACTGGTATTGGTTCTCAGCAGTGGTGCCACCTAAAATGCTACCAAGCATCGCCAGTCGGGACTCACTTGCAGTTGGTGTGGCTTCCCTATTTGAATTTTGGACTGCACTGCTGCCCCACCTCTTGCGCCACCACTGGTCCTCAGTCTTTGACCTTTTTCCCCAGGTTAGATTCTGGGTCACACACAGCAGCTTCATGCAATGCCAGTGCCCGAGGTACTTGTGCATTGTACTTATGTTGCATTAGTGATGTGAATAAGAGTCATATTTAGTACAATACTTTGTGGCGGGGTGATTGGCGCAACTTATTCCGTGATGCACCAAATGGTGCAAATATGACAAATGGGGATATTTGGAATAATTTGAGGATAGGTGTAATACTAATTGCTAGGCATTACTATTGGCATCAGAAATGTGGGTGCAGTCCAGTGCAGGTGGACCATCATGAAGAAAGCAAAATATATATAGTGAGTATTGTTTAGGGGCCTCAGCTAATAGAGGTGTTCCATATAAAAAAATATATATATTTTTAAAATAATTGATGTTGTTCCTCCAGTGAGTTATATAAAAGAAAATATAAAACACAATAGTTTATTCCATTGGAAATATGTGAATAAATTAATATATTAAATATTGATCAACTAGTTATGGTGAGTATAGTGCCTTATTTAGATCAGTGTTATTCCAGCTGTTCATAAGTCCTGGGGTCAATTTACTAAAGGCCATTTATAATAGTTTTTAATCAATTAAACTGCTGTTTTTCAGGGGCTAAATCACACATTTACTAATACTTAAAAATCAACAGAAAAAATTGTCTGTTAGAAAATGTTTGATTTAGCTTCTGAAACACAACATTGATGTTGATTAATTTAGATTGATTTTTAATAGATTAAAATTGACCTTTAGTAAATTTACTCCATAGTGTAATTAATCATATCAATTACATTCATCTATGGAGTAACTGAAAATGGTCTTTTGACTGTATTTATTTTTGGATTCTGTAAAAATGAAAAAAAAATTGAATCCTGTACTATATAAAAAAAAGGATTTAGTGCAGGAAATGTGAGGAAGGAAGGTGAACACCTGTGAAACAAGTAGAACATGATGCTGTAAGAATAAATCTGAATCTTATAGATAATTGCAAGTAAATCCTTTCCCTATGGGTGAGTGATCATGGGTGTACTAATTGAGAGTGCAAATCTGTTAAATTATTGTCACTATTGAAACATTTTGCAACCACCTATCCTGATTATAATGCATGTATGGAATTTAATGCAAACAATAAAAAAGTTGATATAAAAAAAATTAGAAGGAAAGAGTGAAAAAAGAGGAAAAAAAAATATTATTTTTTGTATATTTTGTTTCCAAAAACTTGGCAAATACTGGAGGACTTTAAAATAAAGTTGGGAACATAGACCTTCACAGAGCAGTTATTTGCAGATGTGCAGAATATCTATTTTGTATGCCTTGCATGGATCAATACATGAGGCATTGGTATTCATACGTTGTCATATTTGTGGTAAAGAGTGCACAGGATCCAGATGCTTGCCACCAGCACTGGTGCTACCATTAGGCAGCTGGAACCTGAAGGGGTGGCACTGCGGCTGCCAGCACAGTAATACAGATTTTTCTAAATGTGACATCCTCCAATTATGACTGGGCCTGTTACTGTACGTAAAATATTCAGAAAGTATTGTTTCCACACGTGTAATGTGCCTGTTCACCTTAATGAATAGGCCCCTTGATTCTATTTCATTTAACATTTAGCAAACTGCTCATTGCAGTAAGTAAAATTAAGTGTATAGTTGATGGTGAACTGCCACCTCTATTGCATTGCAGTGGCCTGTTTTAATGTAACTTAGATTAAACTCAATATGTTTAAAACCCTATTTTTCTTTGGAGTGTGCCCCATCTCTCGAGTACTTTTGCTTTCCTTTCCCTTTGTGTACCTGAATTTGCTTGTGGGTGCACCTCTTATTTATTTATGCATTAGTGGTGGCTTTCTAGATAGTGTATTTTACTAATTATGTTCTATTAGTACACACAATAACCATCTCATGTACAGCAGTGGCCAAAAGTTTTGAGAATAACACAAGTATTGGTTTTCACAAAGTTTGCTGCTTCAGTGTATTCAGACCTTTTTGTCAGATGTTACTATGGTATACTGAAGTAAAATTACAAGCATTTCATAAGTGTCAAAGGCTTTTATTGACAATTACATTAAGTTTATGCAAAGAGCCAATATTTGCAGTGTTGACCTTTCTTTTTCAAGACCTCTGCAATTCGCCCTGGCATGCTGTCAATCAACTTCTGGGCCACATACTGACTGATGGCTGCCCATTCTTGCCTAATCAATGCTTGGAGTTTGTCAGAATTTGTGGGGTTTTGTTTGTCCACCCACCTCTTGAGAATTGACAACAAGTTCCCAATGGGATTAAGGTCTGGGGAGTTTCCTGGCCATAGACCCAAAATTTTGTTGTTTTGTTCCCCTAGCCACTTAGTTATCACTTTTGCCTTATGGCAAGGTGCTCCGTCATGCTGGAAAAGGCATTGTTTATCACCAAACTGTTCTTGAATGGTTGGGAGAAGTTGTTCTTGAAGGATGTTTTAGTACCATTCTTTATTCATGGCTGTGTTCTTAGGCAAAATTGTGAGTGATTATAACATGAAAAAATAGCAGCACTGACAATGATTAGTTAATATATTTAAATGCTTTGAGATATTTCATAATAATGATAAATTCATTGATGTTTAATACATAAATATTTAAAATCAATTTTTACATAAACTGAATGACACAAGAAACCAATATAGATTATTGCTTGTTCCTATTTAAATGGCTGGACTCTATTATAGCTGATCAATTTTGGCATTAGGACCTCTTATACGTGGGGACACAGTCCACATATAATGGGTATTACCCTATAGACACTGCTGGAGGGTATAGTCCCTTATTGATAAGGTAATGTTGATCCAAAGATAGGGAGGGAAATTACAAATTCCTCACCAGTATACGACGTCCAGTCAGTGGGGTCCTGTCCACAGAAAGAATGGTGTAAGTCCTTGTGCAATAGGATGTTTGTCATCAGCAATGAATAGTCCAGTCCTGGTTCAAGCGTTTCCACTGGGATATAATGGTTCTTGGTGAAGTTGAAAGGTCTACAACTGATGTGTTTCGCTACTGTTCAAGTGCAGCTTTATCAAAAGTGATTCTTTGTGTGTCTTAACTGGATTTAAATACCTTCCTTAATGATCTACTACATTCACATCTGGTAACAATTGTCAGTCTGATTAAGTACATCTTACATAAAAATAATTAAAAAATATATGCATAATAGATATAATTTGACTCGGAGGCAGATTTATTTAAAAAGCTATTGTTTTGATAGGCAGTGGGCTAGTGGAGAATATGATTATTAATCTTAAAAATTCATTTTCCAGTTGTTGGAACGCAAATGCAGTCATGTGAAAGCTAATTAGCAACCCTGCACACATTCTTCGGACTCACCTGTGGTCGTGACCAATGTCACTCCACTGGACTGCTCAGGTATTTAAGTCACCTTAGCAAGCCCTTCATCGGGGACCTTGATCCGGAAGGAGATGGCACAACACATGTCACTACCTCCGGGTCATTCATGGTCCATCACTTACTTCCGGAGGTATGTAACGCATGGATTGTAACATTATATCTGGGGACCGGTATAGGAGATTGTGTAGACAAGATGTATTTTGGATGTACAAAATGAATTCTATCTTTCCAGAAGGTCTCAATGAGTCAGTTGAACTGAATATAGTTATATAGTTATAGAAATCTTTCAGCCACATATAAAATCTCAGTGATACTATGTTTTTCATATCAACTACCTATGTCAAATAGGCTTTTTTCCTCTTTAGTATAAACTTATTATTTTCTATATCAATAACCATTGTTCTCACCATCCATTTGATAATATAAGAAATATAGTTCTATATCCATCTGTAATGATATTAAAATTAGTGTGATATTGTTTTAAAATATATACAAATTAGTATAAATATTTGTCAATTTATAAAATTAATCAATAAAGAGTGAATCCGGATAATGAAGTTCTGAGTATGTTTATTTATGATATATTACTATGACAACAAGTTTAAGTTACGTCCTGTCTATGGTCTGCATACTGGATATGACGTTACGATCAATGCGTTCCATACCTCCAGAAGTAAGCGATGGACCATGAATGACCCGGAGGTAGTGACGTGTGTTGTGCCGTCTCCTTCCAGATCAAGGTCCTGGATGCAGGGCTCACTATGGTGACTTAAATACCTGAGCCGTCCAGTGGAGTGACGTTGGTCACGACTACAGGGGAGTCCGAAGAATGGGTGCAGGTTTGCTAATTAGCTGTCACATGACCGCATTTGCGTTCCAACAATCGAAAAATTTATTTTTAAGATCAATAATCACATTCTCCACTAGCCCACTGCCTATCAAAACAATAGCTTTTTAAGTAAATCTGCTTCCGAGTCATATTATATCTATTATACATATTTTTTTTATTGTTTTTATGTAAGATGTACTTAATCAGACTGACAATTGTTACCAGATGTGAATGTAGTAGATCATTAAGGAAGGTATTTAAACCCAGTTAAGACACACAAAGAGTCACCTTTGATAAAGCTGCACTTGAACAGTAGCGAAACACATCAGTTGTAGACCTTTCAACTTCACCAAGCACCATTATGTCCCAGTGGAAACACTTGAACCAGGACTGGACTATTCATTGCTGACGACAAACATCCTATTGCACAAGGACTTACACCATTCTTTCTGTGGACAGGACCCCACTAACTGGACATCGTATACTGGTGAGGAATTTGTAATCTCCCTCTCTATCTTTGGATCAATATTACCTTAGCAATATGGGACTATATCCTCCAGTGGTGTCTATAGGGTAATACCCATTATGTGGACTGTGTCCCCACGTATAAGAAGTCCTAAAGCCAAAATTGATCAGCTATAATAAAGTCCAGCCATTCAAATAGGAACAAGTAATTATCTATATTGATTTCTTGTATCATTCAGTTTATGTAACAATTGATTTTAAATATTTACTGTCGAATCTGGATAATTGGCTGAGACAAGATCAGTTTAAAATTGGATCGCAGCGATGCCATCTTGCGACTGGCCGCAAGACGCCATTTTGGAAATGAGATCGCAAGATGCCATTTTGCGAATGGCCGCCTAAGCGCCATTTTAGATAAACTCACACTTTAGTACATGTGGCGATATTACTATTAGCATCATGCGATTGCATCTGTGACCATCGCCATAAGTTACGGCGATTCATCAAAAGCCCATTTCATGACTTTACGTAGTTTGGGTGCTCTGGATAAAGTGTGTGTATTATTATAATTCCCCTAAAGGATATATTTCAGAAATGGCTGTACAGTATGTCAAAATTGGATTGCATTAGCTAAACAGAGCAAATGGCCATGTGACAACTAGCCTGTGAAGACAAGCTTCATGGACATAACGTCTGCTCTCTACTCCAGGTGGCCCTGCTCGAATACAGCAAGAGGGTCGTTTGTAGCACCTTACATTAGCAGGCTTCCTACAATAAAATACCTTCAAAGCCAAGAGTGTTATCTGAGGTTTGGGTCTTGTAGCTGTGCTAATTTGCATCTACACAGGCCCGGGGAGAACAAAGACCAGTATTTTGGAGCCTGAAAAGGGTGGGGGCTGCTGGGGCATGAGCAAGTCATGGAACTGTATTGCTCAGCATTCCACACTGCTAGGTGTTCACTTCTAGGGATAGCTGAGAGCGAAGAAATGCTCCCCATGTCGGTCTATGGTGGTCTCCCTCCACACAGATTCTCTAAAACTTCAGACTATGGTGGTCTCCCTCCACACAGATTCTCTAAGACTTCAGATCAGCATTATCTCTGTGCTCTAATGAATTCACGTGCCTGTAGAGGCTCATGCTATAATTGCGTAATCACTGTGAGTTTAAGTGAGATTTAAGTGCACCATTTCTCATACACACATTAATACGCACAATTGCGCTGTTAACTAGTCGCATATTAGCGAATGCATAAGACCCTGTATGCAAATGCTGAATATTATCTCCATGCACACGCATCTGCCCCAAGTTAACTAGCGTCTTTACATCAAACCCCACATACTCACACATTGCATATTCACATACAAGGTTCCATAAGCTTTAAGGTATAAGATTTGAGTATGCACATTTATTATCATTGCTAGGAAATAAAGGTTATTTCGTAACTAAGGTTTTATAAGTGATAAGTAAGCCATGTTTGGTATTGTACTGATGCGTACTCTCTCAACAGTATTCCGGTAATATCGATGGAGAGATCGCAACATGCATTCTCAACTTATGGACCGCAGAGACTTCAAGCAACAAAATGTACATTATATGAACAACTGTTAGGATTTGCATGAGGCAGGAAACCAGAGACCAACAGTTGTTAGAGGCTGGATTGCGTCTATTTGAACCAACCTGTTAAATGCCTTGTAACATATGCCTTCTCCTTTAGGACCAATGGTATTAACAACAAACTTCTCTATTGTGTTGTTTATTCCTGGGGTGTATAAATATGTGTGCTCTGACCCTGGGTTCCTAGTCTTCATGCTGAATGCTGATTGACGAGGGTTTTTTTGCTGATGCCTACATCTGGACCAGAGAGCGCTGCGTATGTATAATTGTACTTGGGTCGGTATAATCTCTTTGCGCTAAGATTATATGAGGATCATAATGTGTAACTGCTGTACTTTTACTTGAATAATACTTTGTGCTTTGGAACCACAGCTTCTAGGTCTGGAGTCTTTATTTACTGTATGACTGCGTACGCAAATTAGCATCATCCTTAGAGATTTATAGGAAGGATATTAGAAGGTATAGGCAGGGGTATTTATAAGGTTCCGTATGACCTTTAAGGGCTAAGTGCTAGCCACTTGGTAAGCAGCTTACCGTTCTATACACAGTAGCAGGTGTACATGTTGTCTTTGTTGTAGAGAGGTGCGTGGAAGTAGCCAACTTAAACTTCCATAGGTGTGGAAGTTTCCTTCTTAAATCTTATCCGGGTGTGTGGAGTAGCCTTCTTCAAATCTTCACAGGTGTGTGGGCGCTGCCATTTAAATCGTCCACAGGTAAGTGAAAGTATCTTCACTGTCTTTCACCAGTTTAAATCTTTATTGAAAAGCGTAGGAGTTGTCTCAGAATGGGAGCCATGCAAACAATAGAGATGTTAGACAATGATGTGCTGCTAATGGAAGCGCCGTTTGGATCGCCCGTCATATTATGCATACTAAGTACAGTACTTATGCAATAAGGTATTGTGATGTATAGTTTAAAATGACGATGAAGAGTGTTAGACCGTTTCCCAGAACTGGTAGTTTTGATAAAGATGTATTGGATAATGTCCAGGACCACATCCGTTTGATGCGCTACCGAGAGAAAAAGGTCAAATATTATGAATGTTTAAAGTTGTGGCAGCATGAAGGGGTTGCGTGGCTTAAAAATGCGCAAGCGACGCAAACTAGCGTTGCGAGCGCATTGCCAGAGAATACATCCGCGACACTGAATTGCAGTGCGGGTGAGCCGCAAAATGGCCCGCACGTGCAGCAAGGTAGCGTTGCAGAAGGTATTGCCAGCAGTTCACGTGCACCACCCCCACCTTATGTGAATGGAGGTGCAAGTACAGTTATCAAAAATACCCATAAAAATTTAACAAGCAAGTTGTACCCTCTCTTAAGCAACATAAAGAAAATGTTCATGATGTGGATGATGAGCCTATTGTAATGTCTGCCATTTCCCATGCTGTACAGATGATAGATGCTGCATCACAACAATCACGAGTGGTGCCGTCATCTCCATCAGTAACAGTAAGGGAAGTGCTAACACCCTCTGTACCCGTACAGGAAGTTGTTAATACCATACGTAGCAGCAACATATTATACCCCCAGCCAGGTAACAAGGTCAAAGGCAGCAGCGCTACCGGTCTGCATCCCATTCGGACAGTAACTGTTCCGAATGGAAATGCAGATGCGAACGGTGTAGTACCCACGAGGGAAATGGTAATGCATTGTCCTTGGACAAGAGCAGAACTAAATTCCATCATAAATGATTTCCACAATCCCAAAAAAGGAACTAGCCAAATGTCAGAGATTTTTGAGGAATTTGGGTAGTTCTCATGAGCCAACTAATAAAGATTAGCGTGTGGTGTTAAGGGCCTGTCTACCATGCAATACCGACGTGACAAAATTTGTCACGGATTGTGTATTGGATGGTGACGTTCCCTTAACAGACCAAGTAATCCAAGATAATATTACCCGGGTTCAGACCTCACAGCCTGGCTGGAGGGGAGTCACATTAGATACCCTCATAGAATCTGCCATAGAACATGATAAAAACATCTCAAAGAAGAGAGAGACCCAGAGCGAAAAACTAATGGCTGTCAGTGTCCAAGCTGTGGAAGGAATGACTGTAACACCACAGCCAGTAGACACACCTGCACTATACACACACTTGCACCTGAACAGTTACACGTCCTCACCAATCCCACACCACAGCAAACACATCCTTACCCCACATATCATACACAACCACAGGTCCCATGCTACCCACAAATTTCATACCTCCCACCATACCCTTATCCTCCATATTCCTACCAATACCCACTCCCTCTTGCTCAACTCCCACAACAATCCTTTCATTCACCCCATTCAAAAAGATGTTTTAACTGTCACCAAGTGGGACACATAAGTAAGTACTGCAAAGTGAAGAACACAACACATGAACACGGGTTTCCCATGGGTTCATAGGCAACCCCACTATCTTCTCCCAGGCCTTATATGACTGTTTACAATGTTTTCAACCTGCCAATGGATCTGTTCTAATGTAAAATGTGGACAATTTATTGTTGTATTTAGGTCATGTTTAAATGATATTTAACTGTTGTGCTTTATCTCTCACACACAGGACACAAGGTTGCTAAGGATAAATGGCAGCCATGCCAAGCTAAGGTCAAATACTCGGAATACTATCCAACCCAGGGGCCCAGGCATTATTTAGAGCAGTAGCTATTAATAACAAGATTTAATTGCAGGAACCTGTATGCAGATACTATATCCCTAGAATTATTCAAAGTGATAGGGGGACTCGTGTTACAGGTGGCGTTTCCCAGAACATGTGTAAGGTGATGGGTAATAAAACCAAGATCGTTCCAGACTGTCATTTCTTTTATCTGTCCACCCTTTGAGATATGAAGATGAATAAGAATAACAGAAATTGAAAGTGTTATTAACTAACATGTCTAATGCAAACTGTCATGATGTCAAACCTAGGGAATTTTTTTTAGCTCAGGTCGTTTGACTGATTGGTGGAAAGGTCCTTATCTGACGATTGTTGACAAAGTATCACATCCTCAAAGGGTGGCCGGGGAATATATGTGGGTCCATTCCACTCACTATAGGGAGGTTAACGAACCGGTGGAGATACAAGGCGGAGACGAGGCCGATAACGTGGACCTGTCAATTGCGAGCTTGTTCCAGAAGGATTAAAAAGGTGACGGTGAGATACCTGAGCTAAAGAAATGTGTAGATCAGTGCTCCCAGCAATGGAGTGGTCTGCTGTGGTCATCCTAGTTCTTTCTTCCAGAGATTTTGTCGTGATGATCTGTTTGGGCATACCCAGTTTCTGTGATGGAGGACCGATAGAGGAGATGGGAGCTGATGGCAGCGCTGATGGAGTGGAGTCAGAAGGAGTGCAATGCCAATCAGGGGAGTGTCTGACCAATCTTAGTACTGTTATTGTTAAGAGAGCTGTTATTCCGGATACTCGGGGACGGTGTGGAGGTTTATCATCTGAAGATTCCTGTATTTGTGAGCTTTGTGGGTCCCTAGTTGATGAGAATTGTATCCAACGGTGCCAGCCTAAATATAACCCGTACTGGGGTGGGTATCCTTTAGAGGATTATCATAGCATGGTAGGCAAAGTGTTAAATCAAACTGATTGCTGGGTGTGTTCACATGTGCCACAGGGACAGCATAATGTAGGTTTGGTGCCATTTCCGCTGAATATCACGGAAATTTTAAAATTACAGAAAGGGAAAACATTGGATGAAAAATTCTTCTCATCCAAACCACCTCATTTCAAACTCTATCAATTCCAAGTAGATAGATCACTTTTGTGTTTAAACATAACCAACCCCAATAAACCCGGGAGTTGGGAAGTGACAGGGAATAATCAGACGATGACCTTCTCACAAAGAGCTGATGAGTCCATAAACCATCTGTTACGCTCAATTAAATCTAGTGGGAGACATTTTAGGGACCGGTATGCATTGAGTTCCACCAACGAAATTATTGGTAAGGTGCCAGATGGTTATTGTGCTAAAATAATACAGCCAGAAACTTACATGTACAAGATGGAAGACCCAGAAATAGGATTGTTCTCCCTGATAATGTATATTTTATATGTGGAAGAAAAGCGTATAAGTGGCTCTCCCCGAGTTCCGAAGGTTTGTGTTACCTGGGAAGAGTAGTCCCAGAGTTATGACCCTCACACATGTTGAAATGCTTGGTATACATAAAAACACACTGTCACCATATCTTCACACACAATATGAACACAGAGGCAAACGAAATATGATACCTGGAGACGTGCACAAAGCCACTCAATTAATTAGTGAGACAACTGGCTTTCAAGTTTTAGTCGCATTGGATCCCACCAGGATCGCTCGGGGTACATTAAACATTAGATATATTCAGGAACTTGCTAAATTGATAGATAATATCATCGAGATGTACGATGACACATTCTGGTATACAAGGAGAGAATTGCAAGCATACAAGAAAGAACTGGTGCAACACAGGCTAGTGTTAAATTATTTAACTGCTGTAACTGGAGGGTATTGCATAACGTTGGCCAACCAATTTGGAGTAAACTGTGGCACCTATGTCACTAATGATACCAGCTACCCTAAGGAAGTGATAGACCAGAAGATGGATGAAATTCTGCAGCTAAAATGGGAATTTCGTAAGAACCATAATGCTTCAGTGGCTGAAGTAGGGGAGAAGATAGAAGGATGGGTTTCAAGGCTGAACCCAGTGAAATGGTTCTCAGATCTAGGCGAATGGGTCCAGGAAGTGATCGCCAGCATCGGCAAATTCTTAATCCTTATACTGATTGTCATCATAATAATTGGCATATGTGTCCGGTATGTTCCTATTGTGTTGAAGTGTGGAAAATGTAAAAATAGAGTAAAACAAAAGAACAAAATTCTGATGGTGGTCAGTATGAATACTGTGGTAAATACAGAACTGCATTACAACCCTGAACTAGGAAATACCATCATTTAATGTATTATATTTAGACAAGCATAGAATGTATTATTGAAATGTTATTTTACAACACCTCAGATAATGTAAAGTCTCAAATTTCCCCTTCAAAACTGCCTTTATAGGACTGGTGTATCCCCACACCTTTCACATATTCTTAAAAGATCCGTGGTGTGCATATAATAGTAGTTTTATGTCCCCACTCAGAGACACATTATTGATGGATTAAGAACCACCTTGTGCCATCCCATAATAACACTACATAGTATATAAATGTAAGCCTAAATTATATTTTAAAATCAGATTGTGATAGCATGTTGTTCGCTATCAAAGGGTGGACTGTCGAAGCTGGATAAATGGCTGAGACAAGATCAGTTTAAAATTGGATCGCAGCAACGCCATCTTGCGACTGGCCGCAAGACGCCATCTTGGAAATGAGATCGCAAGACGCCATTTTGCGAATGGCTGCCTAAGCGCCATTTTAGATAAACTCACACTTTAGTACATGTGGCGATATTACTATTAGCATCATTAGATTGCATCTGTGACCATTGTCATAAGTTACGGCGATTCATCAAAAGCCCATTTCATGACTAAAGTAGCGCTGCTACAGTAATTGATCATGGCGAGGCTATCCAATTAGCCCCAAAGTGCTACATAATACTAGCACCTGATGTTTCCCAAAAAATAATACACGATAAAAGCCATTTTTTCACCACCTAAATGGCAAAAACACATATATAATCTCCGATAAGCTTGTGGACCTGTGTTTTCGGGAGAAATATCCTATTATTTCGACCAAAATAATAGGATAGGGTGGAAAAAAAAATAGGTGAAAAATAGGGATATTTGACAAAAAAATCCACATTTTTCACCAATCGTGGCTAATTTGATACCGCCCATAGGCTCACACACTACTGACACTATAAATACGTGAAAGAACATAAAAATCGACAAAAAAAACCCACGTATTTTTGTCTCTCATTTAGGTTACATTTCCATTTATTCACACACATTATATTGCCTTTATAAATCACAAAGAAAGTTTGTTATTTTTATCTGTGTTCAATGAAACTATTCACAATAGATTTAACTCTCATGTATTTACTAAAGTGCTGTTTTTTAGAATTGGAGATGTTGCCCACAGCAACCAATAATATTCTAACTGATTGGTTGCTATAGGCAGTATCTCCACTTCTAAAAACCCACAGTTTAGTAAGTAATTGGTATGGTGGCCGGTGGACTAGACGTCGGCAGTCAGAAGATTGACAGCGACATCCCGATCTGCAAAATCCCAACATGGGCTGGTAGCCTCCCCCTGTCCCCCCTAGCCATAACCCTGCCCCAGTGGTGACTAACCCTAACCTCCCCCCGGTGGAGCCTAACCCTAACCTTCCCCCAGGGGTGCCTAACCCTAATCTTCCCCTGGGGGTGCCTAACCCTAACCTCCCCGTCCCCGCTATCCCTAAGCCGCATACTTACATTCGGGAGGCTGGTGGTCGGAATGCCGTCATCGGCATCTTCATCGTGTTCGGGATAGAGGCGTTGGCATCTTCATCCTCTTCGAGACTCCGGCATTGGTATATATACGTCCGGCATTGTGACAACTACACCTTTAATAAATATACCCGTCAGAATCTGATCCAGTTCCAAAAAAATTAAACTAGATCGTTCATCTCTAGTTGTGATAAGTAATTTTCTATCTGTGATTGCTCAGCAGTATCCCAAAATCATTACACTTTGAGGGATTTGAGAATCATGGTGGAAAAAATAACCCTAACCTTAATCTTTCTACAAATCTAAACAGTGAATATATTACAGTACAGTGCAATAATGTGCTCTCATTTCTAGTTGAAAAGCTCAACTGTGCTTTTCCTCACCCTCTTCCTGTCAACCAAAAGAGCTGATGCTTGATCAGCTTAAAATAGTGAAAATAGAGATTTCATTTTATATTCTGAAAGTATTTGTTTATGCTGCCGGCCAAGCGGCATTTAATAAACAATGAGTACGAGAACATAGTTTCCTCATCAATCAAACCATATAAAAGGCTCAGCCAGAGATTTAATCTCTCTTTTCTGTGAGCTGTCGTAACACAGTGCATTTTTACAAGATGTTTTTGTTCAAAATATATACACTCTAGCCACGTTTTGTCATTAATTTGAAAAAATTACATGCATGGATTGTAGTCTCTGGGAAACATGGAGAAATTTTACAAGTATTCTTTTGAACTAATTTTCCTCCGCACAAGTAAGGGTGATCATCTGTACAATCGCTGTCAGAGACGGAAAATTGAACTGAAAGCAAATGAGTTGCGTTGCAATTCCAAGCTTTGTACAGTTTTGTATTTATTCCTTCATTCACAGAAGCATGCACGGCACAAAATAATTACTTTATCAGTTCCTTTAAAAGCTTCTTATACTTTTATCTATAGGTGCAGTGAGCTATGCATGTCAGTTTCCATGAAATACAACAGAAGACAACAAGGTATCTTGACAGGACTTGTTGGGTCATCTCCAAACAAATTCCACTTTGTAGTTAAATCCTTATATGGCTAGTCAGGATTTGAATTGAGAGTGCCTGAGGCATATACCACAACCCTGGCAGGACATTAATTTTGATCTCTGTAGCTTGGCCATTCTAGGACATCAAGAGTATGCTCTATTTTGAGAGGTATTATTTAAATGCATCTAATAAACATGGAGAGTAGATCTCATATACCTGGTTTGGTCTTTTCAGCTGACTCCCAGATATTTATGTTAGTGTTACTACAAATGAATTCTAGGAGGGGTTTTGTCTGAGAAGGCAATTATACGCCCCAATATGTCAATTTTGAAATTTATCTTAAAAACTGGACACTTTAAACATATTTGGGAGGAATGTGAGGGGTGTATTAATATGATTAGATGTTATTACATATAATATCATATTTACTCTCAGGGGCCACATTTAATTCCAGAAATATCTATACAAGCTCTATCTCTAGTCTAATCTCTTTGAAAAACCTTTGGTCACCTCAGAGGCACAGGTAATGGAAGGTTTTTTGATGTACAGACAACAACCCTATCAAACACCTTGATGGCATCTTATGACACCACCAAAGCAGAATGGAGATCTTGGGAATTAGATATATAGAATTAAATATACTATACTTCCAAATGTATATTTTTTCTAATGTTATCTGGTGCCTAGTGGTGGGGAATGAATATTAACTTGTGGAATCTATTCACTGGAATTTTTACAAATACATTTAGCCCCACTTTTAGGAGTAGCTACTGCAAGATTTGTGATTTCTGTCTGGTTGAAATATAACATTTGCTGCCAATGTTGTAGATAGATCAAAACTTAGAACCCCGAGTTAAAGTGTTCTTCCAACATGGAAGAATGTATTCTCCGGAATGTTATGTAATAGTTTTGTAAATTCATCAGGCCAATATTCTGGAGTTATTAAACTCCTTTCTCGCTTGCAACAACTCATCTGCTCATATATCTATTTTGAGGGATTGCCTTTGGGTAGCCAAGAGCTGTCATTTAGAAAAGGAGGTTAAACAGTGTTACATTTTTGACTTGATCATGGATGGATTAGGAACTGTTGATCTTAAATTACATACAGTAGTTCTGAATAAATTGTATCTAAAACACATATTGTAGAGCAGCATGTGATTTGATTGTGATCTTATTGACTAAAGATTGTTCTACCTTGTCCCCTTTGCTGAAGCCATTGCAGTGTTTCTGTAGAATTTGCAGAAATAATATTCTATAATTGGCTTCTTAGAGACAGTAATTTAGTATAAGTTATTTGTGATTCTAATTTACTATTTGGGATTTTTCATCCTTTTTGTTCACTGAGAACAAGTTAATCACGGCTAATTGTTGCTTTGTGGAATTTCCAGTAGTCTGACAAAGGGATATCTGGTGTAATGATAGAGGTGAAATATTCTTTAATTGCCTCATTAACCTGTGCTACTATACCATACTGTATTTAAGTAATAAGGACTCATTGAGACATCTGCAAACATGTGTAGGTGGTGTAGAAAGTCTATGTACAAAAAAAATACTAAACAAACAAAAAACTGGTATGTTCAGAATAAAACATACAGTATGCCCCCTATAGTAAAGCTGCTTACATGAAAAAAAAACCACAATGCTTACATTAAGCCCCGTTCTTGCATCCGCGTCTGTCTGACAGTCTGCTCCTCAGAACCATGGGAGAGATGTCATGACGTCTCTCCCATAGTGCACTGCACACTGCGGGAGCCGGAAGCCGGAGTTCAGGAATGAACTCCAGTCTCCGGCTGCTGCTGGTGCTGTGGGGAGTGAGCATGATGCTCGCTGGTGACAAAATCTCAGCTGGTGCCCGGCAAACGGAGCCTCCCTGCAGCTTAGGTGGGCTGAAGGAGGCAGAACTGGTTCAGTCTCCCATTCTGGCCCACTTTAACCCCTGGTGGATGTGGGGGCCTGGTCTCAACCAGCAGCATTGGGGGTGGCAGTTGGTGTGGCTCACATACAGGCATTCGAATATTGGACTGTGCTGCAGTCTCACCTCTGGAGCCACCTTAGGTGTGCAGGCATATGGGTGAAGAGATATGTAATCGGTGATGTGAGGTTGCATAGGCATGTGTGAAGTGAGTCCATTGTAGATCAAATAGGGTTTAGATTGTACAGATAAAATAAAGTGAAAGTTATTGCAGTATATATTGTGTAAATTATATTGCAGTATAGTTAAAACAATATATGTATACACAATGCAGACATATAAATGAAAAAAGATACTTGCAGTGTGTCCAATGAAGCATGCTGTAAGGAGAGTTCAGGTGAATGTGGTGCAGGAATCAAAAGAGGCTGATTTCAGCTTGGGTCAAGCCTATATCCCCTTTACCCAGAATGAACTTGTTCAGGTGGACAATGACCTTCCCCCAATTACACACTACTGGAACAATAGCTTACTCCTTGCCTTGCTGACCTGTACCTTTTATTTACCTGCCACATCACCACTCAATTTGTTAAGATTGTAAGCTTGCAAGCAGGGCCCTCTTACCTCTATGTCTGTCTGTCTGTTATTACCCTGTTTTGTTCTATCAATGTTTCCAATTGTAAAGCGCAACGGAATATGCTGCGCTATATAAGAAACTGTTAATAAATAAATAAACTGTCTATCTAAGTGCCATTATGGGAATGACATCCTAGTTCCTTCACAGTCCACATGTTGATTCTAAATCAGAGTAGGTTTTATTGAAGATAACAGGATATAGGTGATATAAGATAAACAGCAGTGAATATGTTAAGGTATCAATCTTTATTGGGCTAAGTACAGTACCATACAGCCATACAGCACTGTGATGCTCCAATATCACAGTAACAGGCTTAGGCACATGCAGACCCTTTTATAATGCCAAGTAAACAAGTCTTGCATCTGCAGTCTAATTGGGTTGACCTTTAAGTCTGGTAACTCAAACATGTGACATGCACTATAGACATGCAATTTATTGTTGCTGATGAGTCATACACAGTCAATAACACACCGTTACTGTTAGAGACAGCTTGTAGCATTTACCCATTTAACTACATTTCAATATCCCATTGTGTTTTAGAGAAGCATGTAAAGCTGAAAACGGTTATGAATTTTAACAAAGTCCAAATTTAAAGCAGACATCATTGATAATGGTGTGCAGGCAGAGAAATCCAGAATTATATAGACCTGACTCAGAAGTGGGCAGGCAGATGAACAAGAGTCTTAAACCACAGCAGAATATACTTGGTTAATGCAGGAAAAAAGGATACTGGAAGCATGACATGAAACATCACAGGAAGAACACATGACTTCACATGAGTGTTAATGACCAGCAAATGACTGTCTCAGAGAGAGGAGTCATATACCTGCACATCAGGTGCAGCTAATCAGGAAGATTTAGTTCCTCACAGGCAAATCCTCATAAGAGCAGACAGAGTGATGTTTTTACAGCACTGCAGAGTTCAAGGTATACAGAATCCTGGACAAAAATACATCCTTCAGTGGTACATTCTTTTGTAATTGTGTAATACTGAAGCCAGCAATCGAGAAACATAATATTAAAAGCTATGCAAAACCATAACAAACAGTGTTAGGTACCTGGTTCATCAGTAGTCTGAAACCACGCAGTGTTTTGACCGGTGACCAAAATCTCACGAAAATACTGCTAATTTACTACATGTATCAGATGATTGACTGCTGAATCTTTGTCAAAGGATTTATTATTAATTGCAGGAAACCGAATTCTGAATTTCAACTCTGAATTTTAATTCTGCTGAAGAAAATGGATGTTTAATGACAGAACATTTACTGGAATGGATATGTAATGCCGGCTGTCGGGATGCCTCCAGTCGGGTTACCGACAGCAGCATCGCGATAGTTGGTATCTCGACAGGAGTCGGGTAAGTATACTTACCGTCCCTCCTTTCCCCCCTAACCCTCCATTTTTGTAGCCTAACCATAACCCTCCCCATCCCGCACCATAACCCTTCCCATTAGTGCCGAAACCTAGCCCCCCCCCTTCAGTGGTGCCTGACCCTAACCCTCCCCCCTAAGGGTGCCAAACCCTAACCCACCAAAACCTAACTCTAAGCCCGATACACTCCCTAAACCTAACACCCCCGCAGCTAACGCTAAGGGCGCCCCCTTACAGATGTGCCCAATTATGCCCAATGATCAGCCACAATTTCATTGTGGCTGATCATTCCACAAGTATGTGTCTGTGTCACGCTATGTGCCACAATACACTATGGTGTGTCCCCGATCGCTGGAGTACGTCTCCACTCAGTACTATGGAGATGCAAATGCGCATCTTCAATCACGGGAGTCTGTCTCACGCCACACATGGTGCGATACGCTGTGCTACAGGCAAAGATGTAGCTGGGCATATCTGTACCTCGTTTGGGCTGGCATCCTTTGGCATTAGGATTAAAATAGGCATCAGTATTTTGAAGCCTATCTTAAGTCCCTTGTCGGGATTCCATGGTCGGTATTGAGACCGGCGGCATTGCGGCCATCGGTCTCATAACAACATCCACTTTTATTAAGCGATAGTCAAAATATTGTTGTACTAAACTATAAAATATGTATATTTCAATATAATATTACTCAGAATCTTCATCAGTACTGAGGTGCTGACACAGAATAACTGGATATTGAATCTGGAAAACAGTATGATGTTAAGTCATGATTCACACTTGAGCTCAAATTTTCTAGCACTGCAATTTAAATCAGATTTGATCACCAAAAAAGGGGTGGGGGCTGACAGCCAATATGATCAAAAAAGACACACAGTATGCTTCACAGCTGGGACTCCGTCTATGCTTGTAGTGGTATGAGATGAATGTTTAGGAAGGTTTTGCGGAGAGACTACATTTTATGTTAAATGACTGGTTCCTTAAAGTGTGCTGGTCTCCTGTTGTATACACAGACCATGGAATCCATTTCCAACTCTTAAAGCGGCTGTCCGCTCGCAAGTGGGTCGATGGTGTGCACTGCGCATGCGCACGACGGCGGGAGCTCTGTCGTGTGCATGCGCCAGTTGCGACGAGCGAAGGACTTTCCTTCGCTCGTTGTGTCTGATCAAAGGGGGCGTGCTGTCGATGTTGATTGACAGCATGCCCCCTTTGGTGGGCGTTCCGGGGGCGTGCCTCCCAGATGGGGGCGTTCCCAAGGGAACGCCTACCGTCAGAAGCCGGCCCACTGACATCACTAGTGATGTCAGTGGGAGTGATTTTGGCTCTGATAGAGCCAAAATCACTCCGGGCCTTGCGGTTGAGAAACTCAACCGCAGGCTCCGGCTTGCAGTGGCGATGGTCGCCATGGTCAAGACCATTGCGTCCATCAACCTGCACGCTCGTATAGGCTGTGGGTGGTGACCCACAGCTATACGAGCGTCCAGGAGGACGCTCCATAATTATGGAGGACGGCCCTCATTCAGAGCGTGCGCTCTGCTCAGAGCGTACGGCTCTGAATGAGGGCCTTAATTTCCTAGCAGCAGGCAGTGGGGATATTTAAACAGGTTGCTAACACTGTCAAGGAATATCATAATGTAACAAAAATATATTATTTTTAAAAAAATATTTAAGAAAAACCATGTTTAAACTAGGGGTGAGCGGGTTCGGATTTCTGAAATCCGAACCCCCCCGAGCCCCCCCGATCCGAGTCCGATCCGAATCAGGCTCGACTTTTCCCGCCTGACTCGGATCTGAAATCGAGGCAAAACGTCATCATCCCGCCTTCCGAGTCTCGCGGGTTTTGGATCCTATATAAGGTACCCACGTCGGCGCCATTTTCTCACTCGGCTGTGGACAGTGAAGAGGGAGGGTGGGAGTTAGGGCTGTGTAGTGTAGTGTAGTGTAGTGCTGCTGTTGTCCACTACTTCAAAGTCCATAGGGGCTGGCTGTGTTGTGCTGTGCTGCTGTTGTTAATAGGGGCTGTGTCCACTACTTCAAAGTCCATAGGGGCTGGCTGGACTGTGTTGTGCAGTCAGTTCTCCATAGGGGCTGTGTCCACTCCAAAGTCCTGTGCAGTGTCCCAGTCCTAAAGAGGTGCTGTAGTGTTGTCCAGGGGGTGCTCTGTCCAACAGGGGTGCTCCCCCCAAGTGCTAAAAAAATAATATATTTTCTGTGTTTGTGAATTGTGTGCGCAGTAGCCGCACGTGCATCAACAAAGTAGTGCCAAGCGTGCGCCTGTGTCATAAGTAAAGGGCCGGCTGGCTTGACCGTTAAAGGGTGCTGTAACCCCCAAAAGTACACTCCAGTCCAAACCAAAAAAAAATTATTTTCTGTGTTTGTGAATTGTGTGCGCAGTAGCCGCACGTGCATCAACAAAGTAGTGCCAAGCGTGCGCCTGTGTCATAAGTAAAGGGCCGGCTGGCTTGACCGTTAAGGGTGCTGTAACCCCCGAAAGTACACTCCAGTCCAAACCAAAAAAAAAATTATTTTCTGTGTTTGTGAATTGTGTGCGCAGTAGCCGCACGTGCATCAACAAAGTAGTGCCAAGCGTGCGCCTGTGTCATAAGTAAAGGGCCGGCTGGCTTGACCGTTAAGGGTGCTGTAACCCCCGAAAGTACACTCCAGTCCAAACCAAAAAAAAAATTATTTTCTGTGTTTGTGAATTGTGTGCGCAGTAGCCGCACGTGCATCAACAAAGTAGTGCCAAGCGTGCGCCTGTGTCATAAGTAAAGGGCCGGCTGGCTTGACCGTTAAGGGTGCTGTAACCCCCGAAAGTACACTCCAGTCCAAACCAAAAAAAAAATTATTTTCTGTGTTTGTGAATTGTGTGCGCAGTAGCCGCACGTGCATCAACAAAGTAGTGCCAAGCGTGCGTCTGTGTCATAAGTAAAGGGCCGGCTGGCTTGACCGTTAAAGGGTGCTGTAACCCCCAAAGTACACTCCAGTCCAAACCAAAAAAAAAATTATTTTCTGTGTTTGTGAATTGTGTGCGCAGTAGCCGCATGTGCATCAACAAAGTAGTGCCAAGCGTGCGCCTGTGTCATAAGTAAAGGGCCGGCTGGCTTGACCGTTAAAGGGTGCTGTAACCCCCAAAGTACACTCCAGTCCAAACCAAAAAAAAATTTATTTTCTGTGTTTGTGAATTGTGTGCGCAGTAGCCGCACGTGCATCAACAAAGTAGTGCCAAGCGTGCGCCTGTGTCATAAGTAAAGGGCCGGCTGGCTTGACCGTTAAAGGGTGCTGTAACCCCCGAAAGTACACTCCAGTCCAAACCAAAAAAAAAATTATTTTCTGTGTTTGTGAATTGTGTGCGCAGTAGCCGCACGTGCATCAACAAAGTAGTGCCAAGCGTGCGCCTGTGTCATAAGTAAAGGGCTGGCTGGCTTGACCGTTAAAGGGTGCTGTAACCCCCAAAGTACACTCCAGTCCAAACCGAAAAAAAATTATTTTCTGTGTTTGTGAATTGTGTGCGCAGTAGCCGCACGTGCATCAACAAAGTAGTGCCAAGTGTGCGCCTGTGTCATAAGTAAAGGGCCGGCTGGCTTGACCGTTGAAGGGTGCTGTAACCCCCGAAAGTACACTCCAGTCCAAACCAAAAAAAAAATTATTTTCTGTGTTTGTGAATTGTGTGCGCAGTAGCCGCACGTGCATCAACAAAGTAGTGCCAAGCGTGCGCCTGTGTCATAAGTAAAGGGCCGGCTGGCTTGACCGTTAAAGGGTTCTGTAACCCCCAAAGTACACTCCAAACCAAAAAAATATATATTTTCTGTGTTTGTGACTTGTGTGCACTGTGGCTGCACGTGCATCAACAAAGGAGCAGCGCCAAGCGTGCGCCTGTGTCCCATAAGTAAAGAGCCGGCTGGCTCATTTCTTAAAGGGTGGTGTAACCCACAAAGTGCACTACTCTCCAGCAAAAATAAAAAAATATTTTCTGTGTTTGTGTGCGCTTTAGCCGCACGTATATATATCAATATAACATAAATGGAGGACCAAACTTTCTCTGATAAAAATAAAATAGGGAAAGATCAAGAACCACTTCCTACTAGTGCTGTTGCTGCTGCTGGGAGTTGTTCATCATCCCAGAGAGGAAGTAGGAACATCACTACTTTTACTAAACAATTGACCCTCCAACAGTCCCTAGCGATGAGGATGAAGTACGACAGCAGTCATCCTGAAGCAAAACGTATAACTGAGGCCTTGACTGCTATGTTGGTGTTAGACGTGCGTCCGGTATCCGACATTAGTGCAGTGGGATTTAGACAATTGATGGAGGTAGTGTGTCCTCGGTTCCAAATCCCGTCTAGATTCCACCTGCATCCTCAAAGCAGCAGCGACAAGCGTGCGTCTGTCTGTTAAAGGGTGGTGACACCCTCAAAGTGTGCTACACAAACAATTAAAATATTGTTCTTTTTTTTTCTGTCTTTGTGAAATGTGTGGGCTGTAGCCGCACCTGCATCCTTAAAGCAGCAGCGACAAGCGTGCGTCTGTTTGTTAAAGGGTGGTGACACCCTCAAAGTGTGCTACACAAACAATTAAAATATTGTTCTTTTTTTTTCTGTCTTTGTGAATTGTGTGGGCTGTAGCCGCACTTGCATCCTCAAAGCAGCAGCGACAAGCGTGCGTCTGTCTGTTAAAGGGTGTTGTAACTCTCAAAGTGCTCCAAAAAATCAAAAAAAATTTTTTAATGTGTTTGTGACTTGTGTGCGATGTAGCCACACTTGCATCCTCAAAGCAGCAGCGACAAGCGTGCGTCTGTCTGTTAAAGGGTGGTGACACCCTCAAAGTGTGCTACACAAACAATAAAAATATTCTTTTTTCTGTCTTTGTGAATTGTGTGGGCTGTAGCCGCACCTGCATCCTTAAAGCAGCAGCGACAAGCGTGCATCTGTCTGTTAAAGGGTGGTGACACCCTCACAGTGTGCTACACAAACAATTAAAATATTGTTCTTTTTTTTTCGGTCTTTGTGAAATGTGTGGGCTGTAGCCGCACCTGCATCCTTAAAGCAGCAGCGACAAGCGTGCGTCTGTCTGTTAAAGGGTGGTGACACCCTCAAAGTGTGCTACACAAACAATTAAAATATTGTTCTTTTTTTTTCTGTCTTTGTGAATTGTGTGGGCTGTAGCCGCACTTGCATCCTCAAAGCAGCAGCGACAAGCGTGCGTCTGTCTGTTAAAGGGTGTTGTAACTCTCAAAGTGCTCCAAAAAATCAAAAAAAAATTTTTAATGTGTTTGTGACTTGTGTGCGATGTAGCCACACTTGCATCCTCAAAGCAGCAGCGACAAGCGTGCGTCTGTCTGTTAAAGGGTGGTGACACCCTCAAAGTGTGCTACACAAACAATAAAAATATTCTTCTTTTTTCTGTCTTTGTGAATTGTGTGGGCTGTAGCCGCACCTGCATCCTTAAAGCAGCAGCGACAAGCGTGCGTCTGTCTGTTAAAGGGTGGTGACACCCTCACAGTGTGCTACACAAACAATTAAAATATTGTTCTTTTTTTTTCGGTCTTTGTGAAATGTGTGGGCTGTAGCCGCACCTGCATCCTTAAAGCAGCAGCGACAAGCGTGCGTCTGTCTGTTAAAGGGTGGTGACACCCTCAAAGTGTGCTACACAAACAATTAAAATATTGTTCTTTTTTTTTCTGTCTTTGTGAATTGTGTGGGCTGTAGCCGCACTTGCATCCTCAAAGCAGCAGCGACAAGCGTGCGTCTGTCTGTTAAAGGGTGTTGTAACTCTCAAAGTGCTCCAAAAAATCAAAAAATTTTTTTTAATGTGTTTGTGACTTGTATGCGATGTAGCCACACTTGCATCCTCAAAGCAGCAGCGACAAGCGTGCGTCTGTCTGTTAAAGGGTGGTGACACCCTCAAAGTGTGCTCCACAAACAATAAAAATATTCTTTTTTTTTTTCTGTCTTTGTGAATTGTGTGGGCTGTAGCCGCACTTGAATCCTCAAAGCAGCAGCGACAAGCGTGCGTCTGTCTGTTAAAGGATTACATCGGTGACAGCATCCAAGTAGGCATGTCAGACAGTCCGTACCTGTACTGGCAGGAAAAAGAAGCAATTTGGAGGTCCCTGTACAAACTGGCTCTATTTTACCTGAGTTGCCCCCCCTCCAGTGTGTACTCCGAAAGAGTGTTTAGTGCAGCCGGGAACCTTGTTAGCGAAAGGCGTAGGAGGTTGCTTCCACAAAATGTGGAGAAGATGATGTTCATAAAATGAATGATCAACTCTTCCAGGGAGACCAGCCTCCAGAACGTACAGAGGGACCTGTGGTTCCAGCAGGGACGAATTAATACTCTGTGAGGATGAGGATGTACATAACACTGAAGAGGGTGAGGAATCTGTGGATGAGGAGGATGAGGACGACTTCTTGCCTCCGTAGAGCCAGTTTGTGCAGGGACAGATTAATTGCCAGCTTGTTTTGTGGGGGCCCAAACGAACCAATCATTTCAGCCACAGTTGTGTGGCAGACCCTGGCGCTGAAATGATTGGTTTGTTAAAGTGTGCATGTCCTGTTTATACAACATAAGGGTGGGTGGGAGGGCCCAAGGACAATTCCATCTTGCACCTCTTTTTTTGCTTTGCATTATGTACAGTTTGGGGCCTAGTTTTTCAATGCCATCCTTTCTGCCACTGCAGTTTCACGCCTAGATGGGTCACGTGTTTGTGCCGCTCACTCGTGTCGCTTAGCATAGTCATCCAGCTACCTCGGTGCAACCTTTTGGACATAAAAACACTATTGTGAGGTGTGAGGTATTCAGAATAGACTGGAAATGAGTGGAAATTAAGGTTATTGAGGTTAATAATAGCATAGGAGCAGAAAAACCTACAAATTCTGTGATTTTAGCTGTTTTTATGCTTTTTTTCAAAAAAATACAGATCCAAAACACAAAACCCAGAACCCAAAACACGGAAGGGTGGTTTTGGCAAAACCAATCCAGATCCAAAACACGAAGAAAGATCCAGATCCAAAACCAAAACACAAAACACGAAAAGTGGCCGGTGCACACCCCTAGTTTAAACTCACTTATCAAAATATTCTACAAGTTTATAATAATCACTGTTATAAAACTTATATACAGGTTATGTTTGATAACAGGGCATGATTAAGAGTACTAGGTCACAGGTTAGCGAGAGTTGTGTAGGAAGTTCAAGTAGATATGAATATTAATATCATGTAAGATGAAGCTGCATGATTTTATTATTCTAAATCAGATTTCTTTAGTAAAGGAGGCCACGGGCATAAAATATATGGCTCCAAGAGACATAATTTCAGCTAGCAATATACATAACATTATTAATATTGAGAAGTAATGTAGTATATGTGCTCGGAACATTGAACAGATAACACTAGTCAACAATTTCAAGCTTTTTCTGATGACATGAACAAAATAAGGTGATTTTGATTAAATCACACACATTGAACACTAATTTGGCAGCATAAAGTTTTTAACACATCAAGTTTTTGTTCTAGCCTTGTGTTCTTTATTTTACCAATGTAAATTAACTGAATGTTTTCCAGTAGTAGCCATGCTTTAAGCCAATCACTTTTGATACCAAATAATCATATTTAAGACATACACACACACCTACACACACATATATATTATAAGGGCACAGTCGTGCCCTTATATTAAGGCTGACTCGAGAAAAACCTAATTCTCCATAGAGAATTGTGGAGGGGGGGGGGCGTGGTGTTTAAGGGGCTATGCCTCAAAAGCTATTGGAGGTACCAAGCTGAAATTTGGCATGGACAGGTAGGTCTGTCTCTCGGTGCTGCATGCCAAATCAGTGAAAAAAAATAAAGAATGAGATTTGGGAGTAATCTAAAGTTCCAACTGTAAGACCGCTTTTCTGCTGTTCTCTCTGGGGGATTTTTGTGAAGGCATAACTCAGAGTATGAGGCGAATTTAGACTTGGGGTTTGTTTCATTAGGTAGCTATTGTTCCAGGGTGGGGCTTTTGGAGTTTACGTAATTGAAAAAGTTAAATTTTTTAAACTTTTACCACACAAATGCCCATTTATATACAGTAGATAGGGAGCTTTAACTTGATGCGCAGCCTCAGTCGGTGCCTTCAGTAGGTGTACTCACTGTGGCTTCACTTGGGTGCACAAAGATGGCTGTCCTTTGCGGGCAGTAGTGGTGAGACCCGGGAAAAAGAAGCGGGTATTAGCTGCAGCTGGGACCAGGGTGGGGAGTAGCATAGTGGTCGGCGGTGTGGGCTACGGGACCTGGCGGCGGCAGACATGCAGCATCCATGGATCAGGGCTGAGCACTCATTGGCTGAGAGAGGCGAGTCTTCCACCTTTCAGCCAATGAAATGGTCCCACCATTCACTTCAAAGATGGCCGCTGCGAGCCAATCACGGCTCATGATGTCATCGACCTAGCCCCTCGGCTGGCTTATATAAGCCAACGTGAGGTGGCGGCTTGGCAGTCCATCGGGTGGGAGGGAGAGTGGAAGATCTCCTGAAGAAATTAGATGCCTGGAAGTCCTGGGATGGCTGTGGCCCCATAAAAGAGCTTAAAGACCACTGCCCCCCAGGTGATGGTGCAGTTAAATAAATTACTTTTTTTTAAAAATCAATGTAGTTTGTTTATTTTATTATTTCTTTTACTGTGGAACTACAGGTAGCAGCGGGACAATAATACCACACATGCTGGTACTTGTGGTTTTCCAAGTACCCACATGTGGGGAGGCTTGCTGGGACCTGTAGTACTACAGCCCTGAGCTATCAGCCTAGGCCTGGGGTGCCCTGGAGAGGGGGGCCTTTATTAGGGGGGTCCCCAGCTCCGCAGGAATCCATAGCCTTGGCTGACTAGTGGTCAGGGGACAAAGTGATGCAGATGGGAGGAAAACAGTGTTGTGGATGCAGAGGAGACAGAATGGCACAGTTTGAGAGAACAGAGTGGCATGGATGCGGGAAGACAGAACAGCACAGATAGGTAAAGACAGATTGGTATGGATGAGGGAATACAGACTAGCACAATGGGAGAACACACATCAGTAAGTATTGGGGAAGACAGATTGGTGCGGATTGGGGGAAAGACAGAGTGCCACGGTTAGGGGGGGTAGAGTTGTGCAGATGGATAAAGAAAGAGTGGCACAGATGAGGGAAAGACAGAGTGGTGTGGCTTGGGGGGAAATAGTGATGCAGATGGAAGGAAACAGAGTGGAATGGATACAGGAAGACAGGGCGGTGCAGATGGGAAAAGACAGATTGGTGCAGATGAGGGAATAAAGAACTAGCACAGTTAGGAGAACACACAGCAGTAGGGATTGGGGAAGATAGAGCAACATGGAGGCACAAATAATCTACATCTACAGACAGAGTATGATAGTATTAGAAATTAGGGAGCTGAATGTGTATTCTGAATGAGATGGATGTGTGGAGTGAGAAGGCTGTTAGAACCCAGTGGGATTGTTGTGGTGAATGAATGGGAAGATTGTGGGCACTAAGTGGGAGGTGTTTGCCACATAACTGCTCAGACCACAGTTGCATAGATTGCATGTGTGGATTCCACTGAGCACACAATTCTGTGAATTAGCAGCTCCACCATTTTGTGAGTGACAGCAATCTCACTCTGTGAGAGTGTTGAATCTGCAGTTAATCACAGAGTGTGATAGCATAACATATCTGTATTGTGCAAGGAACACGTCCATTAAGGCGTCAGCCTTAATGATCGGAATTTCATTGCTTTTTTAAGTTTGAGTGGCACAAATTCAGTAGGGTTTGTGAAATTTCAGATCATGTCTAAGAAGCCTTAATGGGACATGTGAAACCATTTTGTCTATGGAATATAATACAAAATCCCTACAAAGGGAGGTTGATACATTTGGAAAATATACTACAGGTAGTCTTCCATATCAAAATATTCAGAATATGAATATAATGAGATAATGATTTTAAGTATAAAATAGAGCTCTTGTCTAATGAGTAAGACGTACAACTATGGATCTGAGAAAATAAAAGATAAGAAAATTATAAAACAGTAAAAGTAATTTAAAAAAATAAATATAAAAAATAATTAAAAAATGTAAAAAATAAAAAGTAAATAAATATAAAAAGTAAAGGATAATAAAATAATAAAATCATATGATCTCCGGGCAATGCTGTGAAGAAAATATTAAACTAGAGATTGTATTTTCCACTATGTGCTTATAGCTGTTTTGTGGATATTTGTGTGGAGCCGGTCTTTGGAGGTTGTAGATGTTGTGGGCTTTGAGGGCAGTGTCACTTGCTCTGTGTTTTGGAGACACTGGCAGGTTTTAACTAGCTGACCCTATACCTACCTTTGCCTTCTGGCAGCGGTCACCACTTCCTCCTTGCAGCAATGCGGCAAAGCCTCAGGTCCCCGTCGGCATCTTACATCCATGGGAAGTGGTCACGATCGCACTTCCAGTTCGGCATCTTTCGGCTATCCCACCATCCAACGCGTTTCATGCAGTGATGCACTTGGTCAAGGATGGTTTACCTTCTCTGAGGATGTGCTGGTCCTTGTAGTGCCATATGGAGGTTTTTTTGGGGTACCTCCAAGGTGAGTCAGCTCTCAGATTATATATGTGCTGTTATCATGCAGCACACTAATTTGTAATTATATGACCCAGAGTGGGTGCTACTATTATGTAACAATAAGTTTTTTGGGTTGAGCATTTGGGAGTGGGGCCCCCGGAGTTGTTCTGGCTGGACCTTTTTCAGGGCATCACCACTTAACTCACATAGATATTTTTTTATCACTTTTTTATTTGTTTGTTAAATATACATGTCATTTTAATTCTCTCTCATTTCATTAACACTTATTGATTTATCTTTACACATCAATTCTTTACACTTCACTATCACCTTTTTTTCCCCTTTTCGTGTGATGCCCTGGGGATGGTCCTTGGCTGGAATTTTTTGGGGTACCTTGCTTCTCAAACGTGAACCCCTTAATGTTAGGGACACCAGTATAGAGGAGCCTTGATGATGGCCTGGCGCTTATTCATATATTTGCAAATGTATGTAACTAATACCTCTGAATCTCTATTATTATGTAGGATTTAAGTATTTTTTGCTGTTATTTCTGCAGTGGGCTGGAGGGAATCTCTTTTTTTCTATGGTTCAGTGTAAACCCCGCCCTTTACAAGCACCTGTGCTATGTCATTAAGCTGATATGAGCAACCACCATACTTTTTGTTTGTAGTCCCTTTTTATACCAGGGAGATTGAAAAAACTTTATTGGGCCTGTTTAAACAAATGGAAGTCCCCTGCCAGGTTTTCTGTTTAAATAAGCAGCAAGCACATGTTTGCGTGCTAGTATTCTAGATATCCAGCATTGCTCTCAAAATAAAATAAATAACATTTGAATAAATAAAAAAAAATATTGATAAAAATAAATGAAAAAATATTTAATAAATGAATGAAAAATAAATAAATAGATAAGCAATATATAAAAATGATCTAAAAGTGTGTAAATTGAGGTGTATGAACCTTATAGAATAAATTTTTCATAGGAAGGATTTGAGCTCAATGTCTATATTTAGTCCTTTGGGTTTCAAGGTATTAAGTTCCTTTATCCACTTAGTTTCAGTCTTTTTTAATTTTGCTACTAGGTCCCCCCTCTCTGTGGGGTCACTTTTTGGATTCCGATGAATCTCAGTCCAACTGGGTTCTTGTTATGTGTATCCAAGTAATGTTTTGACACACTGTGTGTGGAGAGTCCTCTTTTAATATTGTAGATATGTTTGGCTATATGGGTTTTCATTTTTCTTTTCATTTGTCTAATGTATTGGAAGCAACATGGACACTCTAAAAGGTATATGACTCCCTCAGTTCACAAGTTATTTCTTGGTGGATTTCTTATTCTTTCTTTGTTTGTTTGGTTACATTGGAATTTTGATGTGTTATTTATTGTTTTTTTGTTTGCTGTTTTGCAACCCTTGCATTTGAGACAGTTGTAGAATCCTTTGGATTTTATTCTTGTTGTTTTCTCCTGGTTGTCAACAGGGATGAAGCTAGCTGTAATTTCTTGTTTTAAACTATTTGCACGTCTGTAGTTAATTTTTGGTCTTGGTGGGATGATGGATTTAAAATTTTCGTCAAGCATCAACATGTGCCTGTGTGTTTTTAAAATCTCTTCGATTTGATCATGGTTGGAGCTGTGTTGTGTAATAAAAGCTGTACATTGTTTTTCTTCATTTGTCCTTTTCTGTTTGTATTGTATCATGTCTGATCTGTCCAGTTTGCTGAATCTCTCAATTTCTTTTTCTAGGAGTTGGTTGTTGTAGCCTTGTTTATGAATTTCTTTTTGACCTCTTGACTTTGTTCCTTAAATGTTTCTTCACTTGTGCTGTTTCTCTTTATTCTTCTCAGTTGTCCTCCTGGTATATTGTTCAACCATTTATGGTGGTGATTGCTGCAGAATGGCAAGATGTTGTTCCTGTCTACTTCTTTTGTGTATGTTTTGGTGATAATTTCATTGTTATGTTGAATTCTAGATCAAGGAAGATGCTCTTTCTTTGATCAAGCTCTTTCTTTGCTGGTGGCTGTTGTGAATTCAAGGCCAGTGTCATTTTCATTCATGTATTTTGTGAAATTATCGAGATATTCTTGTGGTCCATCCCATATAAAAAGGAGGTCGTCGTATCTGTGCCAACAGATTAGGTTTTCTTTGTACTTGTTATTTTGCCATATCTTGTCCTCCTCCCATTTCGCTACAAAGAGGTTTGCATAACAGGGTGCAAAAGATATCTCCATTGCTGTTCCTTTTATCTGGAGATAGTAGTCATCATTGTACCAAAAGTAGTTGTTGTGTAGTATAAATTCTATTTGTTACATGATGAAGTTGATTTGTTTGTTTGGTAGGTCCATTTGTGTTGTCAGATAGTGTCTTGAATGTTGGCATCCCAGATTGTGACTGATGCATGTATATAATGACTTGACATCGCTGGTGCAGAGTATATAGCTATTTTTCCATTGGATTATCTTTAAAATTTGTAGGATGTATAATGTATCTTTAAGGTAGCTTCTTTGTTTTTGAATGATGGGCTGCTGGAAATAGTCAATATACCATGATTAATTTGAAGTTATAAACCCAATTCCGGACACAATGGGTCTGCCTGGTGGCTCTTTTATGTTTTTATGGATTTGGGAAGGTGATAGAAGGCTGGTATCTTTGGATTTTTTACCATGATGTAGTCATATTCCTTTTTGTGGATAATCCCCATTTCTAAGCCTTTTTCTAATTGTGCCGTCAGTTGTTCTTGGAATATTTTTGTTGGATTTTGTTGTAGTTTTTTGTATGGATCAGTGTCTGATAGTAGTTTTTCTGCTTCTTTGTCACATTGAGATTTGTCTAGGATCACCAGTCCTCTTCCCTTGTCTGCTGGTTTGATTAACTTTTGTTTTGTCTTTTTTTAGTTCTTTTAATGCAAGTTTTTCTTTTGATGTGAGCTTGTATTTGGTTTTGTTTCTTTCCGGTAATTTGGTGATATGTTCTTCTATCAGTCTCCCTAATGTTTCCAAATGCAGACCTTTTATGTGATCTGGGTAAAAGATTGAGGTTGGTTTCAGTTCTGTGTGTTGCTATTCTTGATTTCTTGTACTTGTTCTTGTTTGTGGGTCCTTAATGAGATAATTTTTAATACATAACTTACATACTAATTTCTGTATGTCTATATATATATATATATATATATATATATGTCAAATTTATACGTACTGGATTGTGAGCCAAATTTAAGTCCCTTTTTCAACAAGCTGATTTGGTCCTCATTCAGGGGTTTATCACTCAGGTTATAGATGGTTTATTCTTCTTCTGTGTTCATTGGTGTTTTGTCTTTCCTGTTTTTTCCCCCCTCTTGTTCCTCTTTTTCTCCGTTGGTGTGTCTTTGTTTTTTTGTGTGGGATATTGGTGTTTCTGGGGGTTTGCCCTCACCCCATATCCACCCTAAAAAATCTTCCTCATCTTCATCTTGGCTTAGGGCATCTGTCATGTTTCTTTTTCTTGGATTTCTACTGAAGTGGGCAATGTTACAGTGTTATGTTTCGATGTTGTTGATTAGGGATCTAGTATTCTCCTCATCCTCTGTCTGTGCAGTTTGTATTCCTTGTCTAAATGATTCTCTGATGAATTTGTAATGATTATTTTGTTGGGTATTGTTTTGGTACAAGAAGTGTTTCTTGTTACATGGCTGATAATTTCTTTGTTGTGCTGTTGCAGTGGGTTTACCCTTAATGAGGGGGTTTCCTTTTTCTATAGTTAGTTGGTCTTGGGATTTGGTTCCATTGTGTTATGTCATTGTGTTGTCTGTATGGGTAGGTGTTGGTTTGTTTTGGTAATGTGTTTGTTGTTCTTCTTGTGTGTCTTGAGTTGTGGAAGATGTTGTTTTCTTTGAGGTCACTGACATTTTTTCTGCTTTTGTTGAATTATCTTGTCTTCAATCGTTTACATTTATTCATTTGTCATCTTGATAAGGTTCTTGAAGTCCTCCATATTGTGTAGTGGTTGAAATTTCTTCTTGGTCACTCTTATTGTTTTCATTTATTTTTTCCATTGATGCTTTCTTATCTTCATTTATTAGAGATCATATTATTTTATTATCCTTTACTTTTTATCTTAATTATTTTTTTCTTTTTAATTACTTTTACTCTATTTTATAGTTTTCTTATATTTTATTTTCTTAGATCCATAGCTGTACATCTTACTCATTATATAAGTGCTCTTTTTTATACTTAAATGTATCAAAATCCATAAGAGCTGCTCCTCATACTTAGAGCAGCCTACATAATCACATTTCTACTGAGATAATGACACCTTTAATTTTTGATGGTTCAATGTTCACAAACCTTGTTTAATGCACAAAATTATTACAAATATTGTAAAAAAAATTACCTTCAGGTTTTGTGTATAAGGTGTATATGAAGCATCAACGAATTTCATTTATATGCACAAACTTTGTTTGAGCCACAAAATTATTGAAAATATTGTATAAAATTGCCTTCAGGCTGTGTGTACAAGATGCATCTGAAACATAAATGCATTCTGGTTCCCATTCCAAAGATTTTTCATTATGGTATGGAATTATTCCAAAATATGGAATATTCCAATATCCAAAATACCCCATGTCCCAAGCATTTCGGATATGGGAGACTCAATCTGTACTTGCAGTTATTTTTTGCACTTAGCTTAGTGTGGTCCAGCAATAATTACCCATCAACACCGGATCCAATCTCCCTTGATACCAATATTCCATTGTGCAAATATCTTGATGGAACCATTTCCCCTGATCATCAGTCACAGCTCTCAAATTGTCCAGAAATAAGTCCAAGTGTGAATGTAAGAAAAGTACAACATCCTAATGTTTTGTAGTTATTCAGTAATTCCGCTTTTTTTAATTAACTAAAAACACACCAAACACAGATCTGAGATTTTATCTTTTAACAATTTGACTGGCACTAATGCATGAAATACCACAGCAGCCAGGAGTGTTTTATTTGACCAAGTTGCTTCCCGTGGGATATGCCAACACTTAAGGGTGGGGCCTCTGCCACTGAAATCTACTACCACTAGGGGGTTGGGGATGATAATGCTGGGAATCTTTTGCCACTGGGGGGACAATTTCTGATTGGGAGATAGGATGTGATTTTACAATGTGGGGCCACGGACATGGGGGGAGGTAATAACACCCCTTTGGTATATATATATATATATATATATATATATATTTATTTATAAATATTTTATAAACATACTATCTAAACTTTATTTAAAAAAAAAGTTCTGACCATTTTTTTGGAAACATAATAGTTTGGTGGTTAAAATTAGTCTAATTTCAGGGCCTACAAATATACCAACTTGGCATCACTCAATTTTACATGACCTTTAAATACAAGAGATATGTGCAAACCCCCATATTTTCTTGATTTCAAATTTTCATTGTGTTTTAGTAAAACCACCCACAATTGTTTTGGTATTGGATTTCTATAAAACTTCATAAAAACAGCTAAAATCATCTTACTTGCACCTGTTTTTGTTCATACAGTAATATTAACATCAATTACATGAATTTACAGTCAATTTGAACACCTCATAATTTAGATTTTTACCAATATTGGCCAAAGGCTGCAGTGAGCTGGCTGGCTAAACTAAGCATCAGAGCACATAGCAGTTCAAAAGAAAATAGCACATCTATAAATCATAGTGGTAATGCAGTGGCAGACAGGATGGCAGTTTAATATACGATTCAAATAGCCTAGTAGAAACTATATTAGATTTTATAATATATTACCAAAACATTTCTTCAACCAGCAAATCACCAAGTCTCAGGCCAATAGAAATTTATAATTGCCGAAATTAGAAACAAAGTATAAAATACAAAGTAGAAATTGAAAAATGAATTAAGATAAAACAAACTTCTCCAAGCAGCAAATTACAGGCTTCAGGCCACTACAGGTAAATGGAGGTGGAGTATTTATATAGTGGAAGCCAGGTAAAGAATTATTAGTTATAATAATAAAGAAAAGTAAATCAGAGACATAGGAAAAACTATAAAAATAACAAAAATGCAGGTGTAAATTTACAAACACACTGAATCCAAGCAGCAAATCACAGGCCTCATGACAATAGAAAATCAAAATAGAAGTACGAAAATACAAAGTATCATTTAAAAAAAATAATTAATAATATAATTGAAAAAAACTCCTTCAAGCAGCAAATCATAGGCCAATACAAATTATTGGAAGTAGAGTAATAAGTGTGGGAAAAAAATTATTTAAAAACAAGCATCCAAATGTCAGTTTACAAACACACTGAATCCAAGTAGCAAATCACAGGCCTCGGGACAATAGAAAATTTAAATTGATACTTTTGGAAAGTAGAAGTACAAAAATACAAAATGGAAAGTTAAAATTGATCATTAAAAAGTTAATAACAAACTTCCCCAAGCAGCAAATCACAGGCATCAGGCCAATATAAGTGATTAGAAAGGAAATACTGAAGCATGGAAAGAACATATTAAAAAACAAGCATATAAATGTGAGTTTACAAACATTCTGAATCCAAGCAGCTAATCATAAGCCTCAGCTTATGTACACACCTAAATAACTGGAAATTGTGGCAATGTTCTGGGTGATTTGCCTTTACCCTGGACATTGCATGAGTGCCGGTACACACTTAAAAGATTTAATGAAAGACAAAATGATCACTGTTGTGTCCTTCATTAATATGTATAGCCTCACATGCAATATCGTGTGACTGGATATCCAACCACACGATATCACATGCGACGGTGGGAGCATGCAAATCAGGCACAATATGCTTGTTTGTCATTCTGATTTGGCCAAATCAGCCAAATATCGTCCTAGTGTGTATGCAGCCTCAGTCCATACAAGTGATTAGAAGTGGAGCACTAAGAATTTATTTGTAGAGTATAAACAAATATTAAAACATAGACATCCAAAGGTAAGTTTATAAACACACTGAAACCTATCAGCAAATCACAGGCCTCAGGACAATAGAAATTGATCATTTTAAAACGAAGAAACTACAAAGTACTTATTTGTATGGATAGTTTTGGTCAATTTGATACTTTCTATTAAATAAGAGTAATGTATAGTTCAGCAAACGTTTGTTAGACATAATACATATTATAATGCTGCATTGTTTGCCTTTGCTAGCAGTAAATTAAGCAGCTGATATACACTAAAAGGTAACTAAAATTATTCTGAACAGCTGTAATGAATAATTTTGTGGATATTAAATAGGGATTATTAGCACTGTTCCATCTAAAATGAGTTACCTGAAAAAGATAGTTGCTATTGTAAAATTTCTATAAAGTAACCTGCAATTTGAGAGCACATTGATTACTAGACCTTTAATTAATTATACCATACAGTTCTTTACCCTTAGAGTCCAGTGCAATAGGCCATGTTTGACCCTTTGCATCTACCTATTGGAAGAGTGTAGATAGATGCACATTGTTTCTCTTATCAATCTGGCTAAATTGCATTTGTACTGCCACTGTCATTTATTTCTTTTGAATATATACTATGTTAAAATACACTATTCTGTTTTGTTTGTTGTATCTCTCTTTGATTAGGGGATAAAAGTGGTATTGGATTTGGTGGGATAGTTTTTAATTGTCTACATTATTTATAATAAACTATTCAGAGAATGTAAAAAAGATGATACTACTCTGTATCTGTGGAGAAGCTGCAGGAAACGGGGCCTATACACCTGGAGAAGAAGCTGGTGATGGATGGCCTTACAAGACATAGAAGAACATCAACACCCCAGTGATGTACAGCAATATACACTGCCAGTCTAACACAAACAATTTTGGCAAAGCCAATAATTAAAAATTGTACATGATGGAATTGTCCTTGAGCACTCCCACCCACCCATATTTTGTATATTAAAAAGGACCTGCTCAGATTAACAAACAAAGCACTTCAGTGACAGAGGCAGACACGTTTGTGGCTGAGCAAATGTGTGCTACTTTTGTACAAGAGAGGGTGCTGATGACATTTCTAAATTGTCAAATTTGATTTAAAATGAAGTGGTGCACATAGGCACAAACACAGCAGCTCTCTATTTATGATAAATTGGTGAGAGGGATTTGAGTATTGGAATATATTATAATTATTTTAGCATGACAAGTTATACTATAAAAACAATAATATCAACTTTTTGCAAATCAACGAGTCCAGTAGGAATTGTAAAACAATAGCTATGCACAATATAAAAGCATAATAAAAAAGATCCAATTTATACTGTGGTGAGGAAACAAGCATTAAAAACAGTTTGTATTGATGATAAAATTCACATTAAAAAGTAGCGTACGGTTTGTACTATGTATATTGTCCAGATGAGAAATGTCCTTTTGTGTCTAGAGAGAGAAAAAAAAAACACTGGGGTAGAGATGTTATCCAGTTTGTACAGTACTGATTATAATCCTTGTGGAAGGTGAGAGTCTAAAGATGGCCATACACGGTGCGATTTTTTGCATTATCTGGCCTATTTAGATCAATTGTAACGATCAATCGTGCACATTGTGTCTGTTTTTTGTACATTTACGATGACGATGCACATCTCCGTCGTTGTAAATCAGCACCGTACATCTTGTGGGAAAACTATAATATTACAACCTTATGTGTACAATGTGACACACATCATAGTAGTTTTCCTGTATTTACGATGTACAAGGACTTGGTAAATCCCTAGCCTCTCCCCTTCTCAATTTTGTGATTTGTGAGAGACGACGAAACAGAGAGGAGCAAGCAGCATCGTGTACATAGTCTGTGAGCCTTGCGAAGTGAGTATATATGTACTATACATCTTCATTGTACACCCTGTAACCACTGTGCCACTAATGCTAATTCCCCTGGCACACCATTGGTTATACCGTTGTGGCACCAATGTCTTTTTTAACCCTGGCACACCCTTGTTTATACCACTGTGCCACCAATGTTTATTCTCTTGGCGCACCCTTGTTTATACCACTGTGCCACCAATGTTTATTCCCTTGGCACACCCTTGTTTAAACCACTGTGCTACCAATGTTTATTCCCCTGGCACACCCTTGTTTATACCGCTGTGCCACCAATGTTAATTCCCCTGGCACACCATTGTTTATACTGCTGTGTTTTGTTTTTTTTTCAACACTGGCGCACCCTTGTTTATTATACCACTGTGCCACCAATGTTTATTCCCCTGGCACACCCTTGTTTAAACCACTGAGCCACCAATGTTTATTCCCCTGGCAAACCCTTGTTTATACCGCTGTCCACCAATGTTAATTCCCCTGGCACACCATTCTTCATACCTCTGTGGCACCGATGTTTATTTAACCCTGGCACACCCTTGTTTATACCACTATGCCACCAATGTTTTTTCCCCAGGCACACCATTGTTTACATATAAAGGTTCATCCTTTTTTTTTAATTAAATTTATTTTTAAAACTATTCAACATTATAAACTTTAAAACTGAAACCATCAGAAACATTTAAAAACAAACTTTGCTAAATGAGAAAATTTGGCAGGATTCAAATTGAATTCATAAATCTTAATGCAGCTTATGCTTTTTTGGCCACAGAAATGACCAGCGTAAGGGAACGCCAGTTCATCACAGGCTTCCAGGAGATGTATAGGTCCCATGAGTGCTTTTGGCGTATCAAAACCAAGGATTACAGCAACAAGCAGAAAAAGGCTGCTGCGATCAAGGACATGGTGGCCTTCAGCCTCAGGTACCATGCATGACGAGGCAACCCCCAAGTGGGTCAAACAGTGGATCCAGAATTTGCAAACCATTTACGTGAAGGAGAAGAAGAAGTAATGTGAGTCACAGGCATCTGGAGTAGGGGCAGATGACATCTACAGTAGTAACTTATGGTACTATAATCTACTGGAGTTCCTCCATGAAGTGGAGCCCCAGCGTCCGTCTAGAAGTCTTTTAGTAGACACGGTCCCTGAGGAGGAGACTTTTGAGAACCCAGAGAGTGAGCCAGCATCCTCTCTGGATCTGGTAAATGTATTATTGTCTTTAGAAAGGTATTTTAATGTATACAGTCCTCCTGCCATGGTACTGCCCCCACTCCATTAAAGAAGGCCAGGTATTGTTCCCTGACCTGTTTTTCCCCTGCACTTGGTAGTTTCTCCCTCACTATGGGTGTTTCCACAGAGGGCATTTGGACACCCTCGTGTGGTTGTTCCTGGTCATCCATGGTCATACCCATTGGTCTGAGTTTGTTTGAGTTTTTGGCCTGCAAAAAATTGTGTAGAACACAACAGGCCATGACCACAGTATCAATTGTGTCCACACGAAGGTTTATAGCCATATGGAATATACGGAACCGACTACACATAATTCCAAAAGCATTTTCAACTATGAGCCAGGCCCTGGATAGGTAATAGTTGAAAATGCATTTCTCTTTGGTCAGTCCCCTTTGTCATTAAATGTTCATGTAGAGCAAATGCCTCATCTGCCTCAAACACATAGTTTAGGCCGTGCTTCATAACCGCTGTTGTAGGCAATTTTAGATGGTTGGTGGTGAGTCTACCTTAAAATGCCATTTGCTTGAAGGAACCACCATCGGAAGCAGGCCATTTTTCCCCACATCAACATAAATAAATTGACCACCACCATCAGCACAATATTGTGAAAGCCATTGTAGTTAAAATAAAAGGAGCCACTGTGGGGAGGTGGGGCAATGCGAATATGTTTCCCATCAATGGCTCCTCCACAATTTCGAAAATTCCAATGGCTTTCAAAATCATCACCAATGGTCTTCCAGTCCTCAAACAATGTTGGAAACTAAAAAGCAAACAAAAAAGAAATTGAATTATGTTAAACACATTAACTTGAAATTTTCCTCTCTCTCCTCCTACAGTCTGCTACGCCCTAGTTTGACCCAAGTGAAAGCCCACACTTAACCCAGCCTGCTGAAAGTGGGCCAGAAGTGGCAGAGCCACCACTCCATGTAAGAAGAACAGCACATCGTAACCTGCCAGCCGGTGATCCACTATTGCAGGAAGTAAAGCAAGCCCTGTCTAAACCACACCATCAATTCGATAGCCTGGGATCACATGTGGCAAGCAATATTCGCATCATTGATGAAGATTAGGCACTCCATGGCTTATTTATGATATCATTATGCAGGGGAAAAGGAAGCAACTAGAAAATACTTTGAGGGTGATCAAGGAGCCAGTACTCACCTCCGCATCCAATACAGGCCATAGGTATATGGCAACGCCTTTGTTTCCCCCACCAACCTACCAGGACACTCTAAGAATGGGGCAAACCCCATCCCAAGCCACACCCCCTCCCACTTACAGTACGCCTAAAGCATCCTACCCCTCAACATCCTCCTCTTCAGATGTTCTTTATCGCACCATATTGTCCAAGGTTGAGGAGGCACTCCAATTTGACACTTATTAAAAGTGAATATTTCATCTGTATCTGCCAGTTTTTGGTTGCCGTATACCTGCTGCAGGGTATGGGGTGCGGATGATGCAGTTTGGACAGGGTGACCAACCGTATGGCGCAAGGGCAGATTGTTGTTTGGCAGGGCCTCAATCTGCACTTGCGCCATGCGCTTCTTGCACTGTTCAATCCATCATCTGACACACCCTATACCATGCAGCTGGCTATCTATTGGGCAACCAAAAACTGGTTGATGCACCTGTTATTTGTTTGAAATATATATGTGTGTTCCTGTAAAGGGAAAAAGTTTCATGAAGGAATATTTCCTCGCCTCTGTATCAGCCAGTATTTAAAGGTTGATATACTAGTTTGGCAAATATAAAGACCATGTTGGTTTTGTACTACCTAAAAAAACAGCCAAGTTGGTTACACACCATTAAATACAGCCATGTTGGTTGTTACATATAAATAATGTGTTTAAAAATAAAAAATAAAAGATCTTTTACACCAAAAAATATTGTTGTGTTTTTAATCACCTTAAAGTACTGGAACTTCAGGACTTTCACAATGGCCTCACAGGTGTCCGGGATGATGCACCACAATGCCTAGGCGGAAATGAGGGTCCCAAACTTCAGGTCTTCAAAAGACCGTCCAGTAGCCAGGTACCTCAGGGTAGCCACCAACCTCTCCTCAGCTGGGATGACCATCCTCATGCTGGTGTCCTGCCTCTGTATATAGGGGGGTCACCAGACGCAGCAACTCCTGGAATGTGGTGTCATCCATATACAGGTAGTTGCGATAATCATCTGGGTTGTTCTCCCTTATCTCCATCAGCAGGGGAATATGGGAGGGATTCTCCCTCCTCGTCAGCCACTCCTTGGTCCAGCATGACCGCATCCTACTCTCCTCAGCTCCTATACCTTTCAGCCTCAGATAGTGTGATAGGAGCACTGGAGAAGTTAGGGATGGTGTGTATATGTGTCCCAGATTCCTGTAATATGTATTTTAACCCCCAGGAAAAGTCTGTTTTACAAACTGATCTGAGTGTTGGCTTTTGGTAAAAGCCGGAGAATGGGTCCTGGGGGTGTGGATGTGAGAGAGAAGGGAGGGCTCCATCCACAGGGCCATTTCAGGTGTTAGGCCTTTCAGCCTGAGAGAAGGCTAATTAGGGATTACACCTGGAAGTGGCTCAATATAGCTGTGTAAGAGTTTAGATGCAGTGTCTCACACACCCTGTGGAGAAAAGACACAGAGGTTTGTTCAGAGACACTGTGATCTTTTGAAAGTGCTGTGTTTGTGGTGAGGTAGTAGGCCTTGCCACTTGTAGAGAGGAAATTACCTGTCTGGTCAGTGTCCAGCCGGGCTAGGAGTTATTTTATGTTTGGTTTATTTGTCTATTGGTGTTGCACAATAAAAACTGGTGCCGACCAGCTTGCATGAAAAACCACAACTGGAGTGCTGTTTCCTGGCTGCTGTGTGTAAGGAGGTGTCCACCTACCACAAGAGAGGGACCCCTACCCCAATCATATCATTATAGCCATAGGCTAACAGAAGCTTATGGCGATAGGAATCCATCAGAAAGTAGAGAAATAAAACACTTTGTAAAAGGCAAGCCTTAAAACAAAGCAGAACACACTAGCAAAGTACAACATTCAGCAGGGTATAAAACCAAGCCTCACTAGTTACTAAGCAGAGTGTGCACTGATCTAAAATGGATGCTGACTTTTATACCCCCTAGCTAAGCCATCTCCTATTCAGATTCCAGAAGATTTATCATGAGGTTTTTAGCAATAAACAATGCATTGTTAACTATTTGAAATTGGAAACATCGTATCACTTCGTATGATCATATGTCCAATCATACACAATTTGTACACATGGTAGAGAGAATTTCAAAGGAAGAATTTTAAGGGAAATCTTTAGTTTTGTTGAAAAAATTTGTTGCAGCCGTGCATGCACGTCTCCTGTGTGAATCTGCAGATAATTTTAAGTCAGAGGCTCCTATTTGGAATTGCAGCCTGGATGTCCAAAGTCTAGATAGGGTTTGTGTTGTGAAATATAGCCGGCGAACTCCCACTGCTAATGTGCGCAACAGATGTGCTGAATGAAAAGAAGTTTAGGTGGCTTCCCTTGGTCTGTTCCACTATCAATCTGTGTTTGTTCTTCTCCTGCACTTAAGGTCCCACCAGCTGAGCTCCGGTCAGCGGGACTGTAACTTCCTAGCACTCGCACAGGGTGGGTGGGTGGTCTCTTTTTTTTTTCCTCTCTAGCAACATAATGACATTTCTTCTGTGGACAATATGCATAGCACAAACAGTATGCTACTTATACTGTAAAGGTTACCATTGATATAAACTGTTTTAACGGTTGTTCTGTTTTAAAATGTTTCACAAAACAAACACTGCAGTTAAACTAGACACCCTGCCACTGCAGCTGATAACCCAAAACTATCTCCTAAAGTAGCTAGGCATTTTGGTGCCCTGTGCCAGAAAGAGCTTTGGTGCCCTGATAGAGGAAAGGCAAGTTAGAGGGGTGATTGCAGGTGGAGGCCGCTCTGTGGGGGGGCACCGGCCCTGTTGATTAATACCATCCCAACAACCAATTAAAGATCGGGGTGAGTAGGAAATATTGTGTTTATCATAGAAAGGGTAAGATGGCATCATAAATTTCTAAGCATTTTCAATATTTTTTTTTTTTAAGATATTTTTCCTGTATTTAAAACAATGTGACATGATAGAACATTATTAGTGTCATATTCTGAATCAGCACATAAAGTTAATAGAACACAACATTTTTCATCCATGTTGCCAAAATCTTGTTGACTGGTGTTGTCCTTAGAACAAACTTCATAGGGAACAATAAGCAAAATAAGGAGATCTGGGTAACAATTGGTTATAAGCACACATCCTTGTCGTGTCAACAAATAATGTAACCCTCAGGTGATTTATCAATCATCTCAATGTGATCTGGGTGTAATATTAGTGCTCAAAATTGCAATGCAGTATGTGATACCACCCGACTGTATCAAATAGCACATTGCAGGGACAGAGGCCCATCCCTGAAATGTGCTTGGAGTGAAGTGACCGCATCAGTTGTCTTTTCACTTCTCTATCGGGAATCTTGTGTATGTGCGATTTACTCTATATATTTTGAGAAGTGTAGCCTGTAGGCTACAACGGCTAATGCCATGTTCAGATGACATTAGCTGCAGGGGCCACTCCAGAATGCTTTGCAGCAGATATTGGAGATATCCCTCCTTCATGCATTGGGGTATCCCCCCAATAATGGGTGTCTTTTTGGAATATGCTGCAAATATTTAATGATAAATAAGCCCCTTAATCTTAAAACAATATCTGAGATATAAGCACTTGTTTTAAAATGGTATATAATATATATTTAAAATTCTACTCATTGCACATCCCAGACATATACAGGTACTTTATAAAAGTATTTTGGAAGAATGAATTAGTAAAAGATGGTTTCAACAAATAAAACCTAATGGTAGTAAATGTGCTGCAGTTCTCAGACCAAATTCATAAGAATCTAGAAAAGAGCCAGACAGAATTCCTTTAAAAGGTCCCAATGCATTTCGTCATTGTGGCACTACAGTAGATATTGCATATTGACTATTATCAACAGATAAGAAATTTCTATTATTACATTTTACATATGTTCCATTGGCTGTAATGTCAACTTGATTTGATCACACTATGTATGTGTTCTTCCATTTCTGCCATTGAACACTTTAATAAAAAGAAGAAATAATCCTTGTGTAGAGCCATTGATGGTTAAATATCAGATACACTCTACAAACACTGGATATGTTAGGTTGCTAGGTTTAAACGAGCTCAACGGGTTGGCTTGGGTGTGAGAGGAGTGTAGGAAGCTTGGAGATGTATTGAAGCTCCTTCTCGTGAGAATAGATGGTGGATATTTGAGTGGAAATGAAACCCCCAAGCTCTGCACAGGAGGACAGTAGTTCAGCATGACTCCAATCTGAGTATCACTCAGCTACAGCAAAATTAGATCAGTAAAGTCTGTTGTGCAAAATTAGCTATTACAGCAAAAAGCAGAGATGGAAACTGTTTATTATTTCCAGTAAATTGTAAAGACCCCCAACATATGTCTACCAAGTGAGACAAAACAAATGAGGGCAAATATTTTGACCTAACCACTGTGTACTGTTTAACCACACCAGGGCTGCCCATAGCGGGGGACAGGGAGAACACATGCTAGGTGTCCAAGGAGGTCAAGGGGCACAGAAAGGTTGCAGGACCCACTGGGCGGTTATCAGGGTAACTACACTGTTGCCTTTCAGTGCCTCAGTGGTGGTTTTGGGGAGGAGGTCACTGGGGCATATGTCCCCCTGTTTTTTTTTGCTTTCATCTAGTTCTGTAGATCAGCAATCTGAGACAGCCAGGAGGAGATGTCAGGAGGTTGCAGCAGCACACCACAGACTCCATGCTCAGCTTCCTACTAGACATTAATAGGGATGGCCATCGACCACTGATGGTTAACAACTATTGATGGTTAACCACGATGGTCAATGGTTTTGCCATCAATGGTGAGAGCCAATGGTTCTCCACTATCAATTACACAGAGCCCGGCAATGGTATTTTTCTCTCCCTGCTGCTGAGACATAGAACCTAGCACTGCTCCTGTTGTGACCGGTGAAGCTCCGCCCCAACTCTGATTAGCCCACTGCCCTGTGACTAATATAGCAGTGATGACCATTGGTTGGCAAAACCATCAATGGTTCCTCATCAATGATTTCATACCATCAAGGTTAAACATCAATGATACCATCAATGGTTAACCCACCGATGGCCATCCCTAGACAGCAAGTGTGTTAACTTTCACTTTCCTGTCTGAGGCTGAGCATCTGCAGAGGAAGCCAGTCAGAAGTCTGGAATGCAGGATAAAGGTAAGAATTGGATGAGGGGGGAGGCACAGAAATATGGAGAAAGGGGGGGTCTGGGTGCAATGACACTGCTAGGGAGGGGGAGGCAGAGAACTATGGAGAGAAATGTACAGTAGCTGAAATGGTTTCTGACTAGTATTTTATTTTAAATTGGATGATGGAGCTATGCATTTTTATATGTATACAGATGTGTTCTCACTCATCATTACTGCAGTTGTGCCAAACAGCCCCTCTCAGTGTGCCAGGTCCCGTGTTACTCTGCTAGTGCTTGGAATCGTTTTTTCAGAAAATTTGCCTTAGTCGCAATGTGATGCATGCACCAGCATACTGATTAATATGATATGCAACACTTGTATAGCTGTATGCAACCGAGTCTCTCAATCTGTACAATATAAGAGCTGCACTTTTTCTCTATGCCAAGTTCCATTGTGCTTCATGTATAATATACAAGTGTTGCATATCAAATTATTCAGTAAAGTCTCCTGGTGCATCCTAGTCACATCGCAGTGCAACTAAGATTTTTTTTGGGAAAAAAAAGCACCTGACGCTAGAAAAATTTGCACAGCATCTGGCGGCTCACTTGCATCAGTATCTCGCACAGTGTAGCATATTGAGGCTAGATGAGCAAGGACACATCTGTGTAATATATTATATATATATATATACACTAGGGGTGAGCGGATTCGGATTTCTGAAATCTGAACCCACCCGAGCCCCCCCGATCCGAGTCAGGCTAGACTTTTCCCGCCTGACTCAGATCTGAAATCGAGGCAAAACGTCATCATCCCGCCTTCCCGGTCTCGCGGGTTTTGGATCCTATATATGGTACCCACGTCGGCGCCATTTTCTCACTCGGCTGTGGACAGTGAAGAGGGAGGGTGGGAGTTAGGGCTGGCTGGGTTGTGTAGTGTAGTGTAGTGTAGTGCAGTGTAGTGTTGTGCTGTGCTGTGCTGTGCTGTGCTGCGCTGTGCTGCTGTTGTCCATAGGGGCTGTGTCCACTCCTTTAAAGTCCATAGGGGCTGGCTGGACTGTGATGTGCAGTCAGTTGTCCATAGGGGCTGTGTCCACTCCAAAGTCCTGTGCAGTGTCCCAGTCCTAAAGGGGTGCTGTAGTGTTGTCCAGGGGGTGCCCTGTCCATCAGGGGTGCTCCCCCCAAATGCAAAAAAAAAAAATACTTTTTCTGTGTTTGTGAATTGTGTGCACTGTGGCTGCACGTGCATCAACAAAGGAGCAGCGTCAAGCGTGCGCCTGTGTCCCATAAGTAAAAGGCCGGCTGGCTTGTCCGTTAAAGGGTGCTGTAACCCCCAAAGGGCACTCCAAACAAAATAAAAAAAAAATTTCTGTGTTTGTGAATTGTGTGCATTGTGGTTGCACGTGCATCAACAAAAGAGCAGCGCCAAGCGTGCGCCTGTGTCCCATAAGTAAAAGGCCGGATGGCTTGTCCATTAAAGGGTGCTGTGACCCCCAAAGGGCACTCCAAACAAAATAAAAATATATTTTCTGTGTTTGTGAATTGTGTGGGTTGTAGCTGCACGTGCATCAACAAAGGAGTGCCAAGCGTGCGCCTGTGTCCCATAAGTAAAGGGCCGGCTGGCTCATTTCTTAAAGGGTGGTGTAACCCACAAAGTGCACTAGTCTCCAACAAAAATAAAAAATAATTTTCTGTGTTTGTATGCGCCTTAGCCGCACGTATATATCAATATAACATAAATGGAGGACCAAACTTTCTCCGATAAAAATAAAATAGGGAAAGATCAAGAACCACTTCCTCCTAGTGCTGAAGCTGCTGCCACTAGTCATGACATAGATGATAACATGCCATCAACGTCGTCTGCCAAGGCCGATGCCCAATGTCATAGTAGAGGCCACATACAATCCCAAATGACAAAGTTCAGGAAAATGACCTTGAAAAAAACATTTAAATCAGCTGAAGAGAAATGTAAACTTGCCAATATGCCATTTACGACACGGAGTGGCAAGGAACGGCTAAGGTCTTTCCCTATGTTGATGACTAGTGGTTCAGCTTCACATGACGATGGAAGCCCTCCTCCCACTAAAAAAATCAAACGAGTTAAGCTGGGAAAAGCACAGCAAAGAACTGTGCGTTCTAAGAAGATGTCACAAATCCCCAAGGAGAGTCCAAGTGTGGTGGTGGTTGCGATGCCTGACCTTCCCAGCACTGGATGGGAAGAGGTGGCTCTTTCCACCATTTGCACGCCCCCTGCAAGTGCTGAAAGGAGCACCCACAGTCCACTTGCTGATATGCAAATTGAAGATGTCACTGTTGAAGTACAACAGGATGAGGATACTGCTCCCACAGGCTGCATAGCCGGTGGCTGCCATAGTCTGTGTTAAGATTGAAAGTGTTCAGATTATAAGTGTAAATACAATTTGATAACTAAGTCGGAGTTACGCCACAGATCTTATTTGTCATATGCGCACCATGCAAAGACTGATGTGACTTCTTCTCTGCATTCCACAGGTAAATTACAACTACTGCTCCCATCAGATGCTGTTTTAGTGATTGCCTCAGCACAGTTTTGAAAATTTATACTGGGTAAATTACAACTACTGCTATACTAAGAGCAATTTATCTAAAGGAAGTTAGGAATGTATTGTGAATCTGTGTTGGCCTCCCCCCTTCTCACAAATTGTTTATCTTAGACTTTATTGCATCCCAATTTAGTGTGTGTTAGAGCTTTTGGGGTGGGGTCCCAATCAGTGAGCACAGAGACACATGTTTGTAACTTTAGATATTACTGCTCCCACAGGCTGCATAGCCGGTGGCTGCCATAGTCTGTGTTAAGATTGAAAGTGTCCAGACTATAAGTGTAAATACAATGTGATAACTAAGTCGGAGTTACGCCGGAGTGAAACTGGAGGAAAACTGAGGGAAAAGAAACTCAAAACCAGAACAGTTTCTAAACAACAACAAGCAACATACTTATGTGAATGAGCAAAATCAACATCTTCTGCTGTATGCATATCCAGGCAACTACTTACTGCACTCACTGCTTTGTCACTGCAAATACTCCCCTGTCTGTGTACTGCTCTTGTTGATTGATCTTTGTTGATCAGAACACTTCGGACTGTATCAGCTCGGGTACATTGTAATTTTGTCCTCATTCAATTTGTCTTGCCTTTTCCAATTGTGTCACATCTATCCACTTTAATCATTTGTTTCTAAACTAATTCCTGCACCCACTACTCACACACCTCTCCTTTATATATCACTTTTGGAGCTGCGCTCATACATTAGCAGCACTGTTCTTTACATGTATTTTTGAACATTTAACAACTTTAATTCACACTGTCTCTATATCTCACAGCCTCCACTCCAGTTTACATCTCAATTATTACCTTGTCCACAGCATGAACACCCTTACTTTACACAACCCCCATATTCTATGTCCACATAATCCTCTACTTTATCCATCCCTCTCTTCCCCCTCCTGTCTCATCCACTTGCTGTTCCCCTTTTTTTCTCTCATCAGTCTGCTTCCAACCCTCTGCTTCTTTCCCCCACCTCTCCTATACCTCCACTCTCAACCACCTCCCTCCATGGTCTTGTTACCCCACTACTAAGCCCCATTCCCTCCTCATTCTGTCTGTCACCTCCAGGGCTGCCAAGAGAAATTCTGGGCCCGGGTACTGCAACATCCTGTGGGACCACATCATGTATGGCTGCACCCATTTGTGAGTGGGTCTAGCATGTGAGATGCACCCACTCACAGGAGCATGGCATAGCACCCAGCAGCTGGAACTAAAGTAGTCACTACTGTATTAGGATGGCGGGACAGTCCCATAATAGCTGCATTTCTTGTCAGGCTGTATATAGATGCTAAAATGTAACACACAAATTAAAGTGCTTCTACTTTACTTTGTACATCTCTCATGTAAATAACACAAACAATCTATTTTCTATCATAGAGATAGATGTTTGAAGGACTTAATTTTTACATAACATCAGGTCATCTTATACACACACATTCCGCAGCACATATCCTAACCCTCTGCTCCATGCTCCTTCCTCACTATCTACCCCTCTTTGTCACCCCTGTCTGTCTGCCCTTCCCCTTTAGAATGTAAGCTCTCACGAGCAGGGCCCTCATCCTCACGTGCTTCTCCTCCCCCTACTTATAGTATAATTTACTCCTAACTCCCCACAATGGCACCTAACACCTGGTTGCTGATGTCCTGCTGCTTGTGTTTTGCAGCTGAGTTTATAACCTTGTCCTTGTCCTGCATTGTTTTGTATTACTATTAACTGTTTTTCTTGTGTGCTCATTTATGTACTGTGTAAGGCGCTGCGGAACCTTTGTGGCTCCATATAAATAAAGGATAATAATAATAATAATAATACTGGTGTAGCTGGCGCTGAGGAGGAAGTTGGCAAGGAGGATTCTGATGGTGATGTGGTTTGTTTAAATCAGACTACGGGGGAGACAGTTGTTGTCCGTGGGATGAAAAAGCCCATCACAGTCATGCCTGGGCAGAAGACCAAACATTCCACCTCTTTGGTCTGGCAATATTTCTATCCAAATCCGGACAACAACTGTCTTGCCATATGTACCATGTGTAAAGGTGAAATAAGTAGGGGTAGGGACGTTAACCACCTAGGAACATCCTCCCTTATACGGCACCTGCAGTGCGTTCATAAAAAGTTACTGTCAAGTTCAGAAACTTTGGCTAAGACCGTAAGCAGTCCAGGGAGACCTAAATCCCTTTTTCCTGTTTTATCGAAGGAATCGGTGAATGAGGAGGAGGAGGACGACATCTTGCCTCCGTAGAGCCAGTTTGTGCAGGGACACATTAATTGCCAGCTTGTTTTGTGGGGGCCCAAACGAACCAATCATTTCAGCCACAGTCATGTGGCAGACCCTGGCACTGAAATGATTGGTTTGTTAAAGTGTGCATGTCTTATTTATACAACATAAGGGTTGGTGGGAGGGCCCAAGGACCATTCCATCTTGCACCTCTTTTTTTTCTTTGCAGTATGTACAGTTTGGGGCCTAGTTTTTCAAACTGCCATCCTGTCTGCCACTGCAGTGTCACTCCTAGATGGGCAACGTGTTGTGCCGCCCACTCGTGTCGCTTAGCATAGTCATCCAGCTACCTCGGTGCAATCTTTTGGCCATAAAAACAATATTGTGAGGTGTTCAGAATAGACTGGAAATGAGTGGAAATGAAGGTTATTGAGGTTAATAATTGCATAGGAGCAGAAAAACCCACAAATTCTGTGATTTAAGCTGTTTTTATGCTTTTTTTCAAAAAAATACAGATCCAAAACACAAAACCCAGAACCCAAAACACGGAAGGGTGGTTTTGGCAAAACCAATCCAGATCCAAAACACGAAGAAAGATCCAGATCCAAAACACGAAAAGAGGCCGGTGCACACCCCTAATATATACACACACACACTGTATATAACTACTATATACCAGTGAAATGAATAGCTCACAATTCAAAGATAAGGCTGCAGTCCTGAATCACACTACTTGTCCAAAAACCTGAAAAGCAGCAATAGTGCAGTATTGTTTAATTCCACCTGTGTGTGCTTACTAATGTGATAAAAGGCCTCATACCAGAGATAAAATTGAATGGGCTTATTTGAAATTGATTAAAGTCCTTTCACCAAGTATGGACCCCGTAATTTCTCAGCAGATAACCTCCAACATATATATCTCCAGGGCCGAATTAAGGGGGGGGGCGGGGGCGACAGGGGCGGTCGTCCCTGGGCCCACACACACAGAGGGCCCCCACACAGGGTCAGTGTGACCCTGCCGAGAACAGGTGCCGGCGGGAGGAGGGCGCTCTGCAGCTGCGGCCATCCTACTGTATGCAGCAGCACAGTCAGTGCTGCTGCATCAGCTTGGGGCAGGGCGGTAGTGTCCGCACTACACAGCACAAACACACAGCCGCCGGAGCCGGCAGCTGTGTGTTTGTTTTAACAGCAGCGGAGAGTCAGTCAGACTCTCATCGGCTGCTGCTCCCACTGAGGTACTACTTCTACTAGGGGCACTGCAGGGGGTACTACAAGGGGCACTGCTGTGGGGGATTACTGGGGGGGTTTACTAGGGGCACTGCTGGGGGTACTACTAGGGGCACTACTGGGGGGACTACTAGGGGCACTGCTGGGGAGACTACTACTGGGGGCACTGCACACTGGTGGGACCACTACTAGGGGACACAGCATAGAGGGGGATTACAACTAGGGGTACTCCTGGGGGGACTACTGTTGAGGGGGACTGCTACTGGGGGCACTGCTGGGGCAGACTGCTAATGGGGGCACGGCTGGGCTGTGCTCGACTCTGTGTGGCTTGAAGGGGCCCCCCACAACTTAGTTGCCCTGGCGCCCCCACAAGCCTTAATCCAGCCCTGTATATCTCACAGTACAATATGGTTTTAAAACTTTGTAGACTGAAACCAACAAACATACACAAAAAAAATAACTGACAAAATTGCTTATCTGGATGCCAGGTAAAATGGTGTATCGATCGGTTCCTCCTCCTGACACAACGAGGTGTACGAAAAGCAGTAGCAGTTGGAACTCAGATTTACTGTGAATACAGCTTTCTGATGTGTTTCATCCTGGACAGGACTTTTTCAAAGGGAAATAGTCCAGGACGAAACAAGTGCTTATTCTGACCCCTGACCACCACTGAAAGCGCCTACAATGGGCATGTGAGCGTAATAATTTGACCATGGAGCAATGGAAGATAGTGGCCTGGCCTGAAGAATCAGCTTTCTTTTACATTATGTGGATAGCTGAGTGTGTGTGTCATTTACCTGGGGAAGACAATAAAAATAAGAAAAACCCAAGCGCTAATACCTATAGAAAAAATGGTCTTTACTTAAAAATAGGTGTTAATATATAATATACTTGTGACCTAATTGACAGCCAGCCCTCCACAGTAGGGAACTGGAATCACCAACCAAGAGATACTGAAAGGAAAGGTATTGAGCGCTATCAGAATAAAAGGTACATTTAATACACAAACATATACACAATACAAGAAAATAATGCATAAAAATAAAAAATATATCATATAAATACAATTAGGCAATAAAATCAATATGCACCACAGTAATTGAGGTACTGTGTAAACAGGAGATCAACTCCTAGGTAATACCAGAAGTAGCTGCTTGGCAGTTCAAAAATCACAAATGGAAAAATCTGGTTTTCCATACTGATGTCATATAAATGTCAAATAGTGGCTCCATTGTATTTATATGCTATATTTTTTATTTTTATGTATTATTTTCTTCTATTGTGTATATGTTTGTGTATTAAATGTACCTTGTATTCTGATAGCGCCCAATACCTTTCTTTTCATTACCTGGGGAAGAGATTGCACCAGGATGCACTATGGGAAGAAGGGAAGCTGGCAGAGGCAGTCAGGCCCTCAAAGAGCCGTGGCGGGCCCGGGTAACAGGGGGTGTGACCTAATCACGGGAGATGTGGCCATGTCCCCTTCCCGGAAAAAAAAAAAGCTTTGCATCGCCCCCTCACAGGCATAGGAGACTGCTGTGGCTGCTGCTCAGCACGACAGCAGTCTCACACTGCAGCTCAGCACATGCTGTGTGCTGGGCTACTGTGAGGGAGGGGGGGTGGCCCCCACCGGGTCCCTCAGGAAGCCCGGGCCCGGGTAATCTGTACCCGCCCCCCCCTCTCGGCACCCCTGGAGGCAGTGCGATGTTCTGGGCAATGCTCGCAGTTATGTGTCCCTAACCCACCTGCACTTCCCTCCACTCTTGTCCTCCCTGTTGCACACATATACTGAGTAGTAAGCCTCAACAGAAGCCCTGCCCAGAAGACAATACAGTGAGGCTGCTATTTGAGATCTGGTAAGGAATACAGAGGGGGGCGGAGACAGTTTGTCCTCAGGGATGTTTTCCCACTGCCTGTGACCCTAATGCCCATGCTCTATGCTAGCAAGGTATACAAATTAACTACTGAAAGATGCCATGTACAGTATTTGACAACATAATTCAATTTAAAAAAGAAGACAGTACTCTAATTGCAAACATTGTACAAAGATAACATACGTTTCATTTCTTAACATAACAAAGTGATCACCAAACATCAGTTTGCAGCTTAACTGTCAGCTTTAATTTTTAATTGCAGCCTATGAGTTGCCTGTGGTAACATTTTGTGTATCTATGGACTTGTGCTGGCCTCTAGTGGTACAGTTAAAGAGTTAAAAATAAACACTGCTGCAAAACCTAATGGTAATGGTTTATGAGTTACAGCTTCCCTGTAACTGATTAGCTGTAAAGTATAAATTCTCCTATTCTATACATCAGATGTAAGTTTAAATTTTTTTTTAGTTTGTAGCCCTTATCTGCGCTAACAATATATATGTTAATTTTAATGACAAAAAACTTAAACATGTTCAGGAAAACTGTGAGACTGGAAATTGTACAGTTCATTGGTCTGCCTAGCTTGCCTTTGCATGTATGGAGGTACAGTACGCTCCCTCACGATAATTCATAAAGGCAAGGTTTTCTATGACGTGATTGTTATGTTAATCTCAAAATTTAAACATATTCCCAACCTTTTTGGTAAACAGTATGTGATTTATTGGCGTATAAATGCGTATATATATATATATATGTCATATTTCTCCATAATTTTTTTATATTTTACGGGACTTCAGGTAAAATACTATTGTTTAACCTACCTATTATCGAACTTTTAGGGGTAAATTTACTAAGAATCGAGTCTAGTCAATTTTTTTTTATCTTCAACTCGAATAGCATCACCGAAACTCGGGTGATTTGAGGATCCTGAAACTCACAAATTTACAAAGAAGTGAATTTAGCTGAGAGTGAGATGGCCGATGGTGAAGTGGACCGAGATATCTCCCCCGAGTAGCAAGTTTTGAAGGAGATCACTCACCTGAGATAGCAGTGTTATCTCTCTGCAACTCTCCCGAGCAAGCAGCCTGCATATATCAGTGATATATGTGAAGGCTGCTTTTGTTGTAGCTGTAAAAAAATGGGTTAAATGGTTAAAAAAAAAAAATGACGTAGGGTCCCCCCCCCCCCCAAAAAAAAAAAAAAAAGCATAACCAGCCAGTCCTGGTTCCAAAAATTACGGGGAACAAAACGAGTAGGGTTCCACCATAATTTAGGAACCAGCACCTGGCTGCAGGGCCAGTGCTGGTTTTAAATATAGGGGGGAAAAATGCATAGGGGTCTCCCTATATTTAAAACCAGCACCAGACCCAAACCGACCAGGGTGTAATGCCACAGCCGGGAGACCCTATATCCGGGTTTCCATGGTCAAAGCATTCGCACCCCAAGCCAGTCAGCCCAAGCTGGAAATCTCAGGGGTGGTGGGGAACCCCCAAGAAGGAGTCCCCCCTCTCCTGAAAACCCAAGATTGGGCTGAAGCCTGGGACTCTTCCCTGCACCCCTGGGCTGTGGGTATGGGCTGTGGGCTGGTACCCATGCCCCCACTGTACAATAAATAGTTAAAAAAAGACAGAACACAGACACTGTCTAAAGTAAAGCTTTATTACACACCTACCTACCTCACTTACACATACTTACCTGTGCCAGCTGGTTGGTCCACTTCTCCCATGTAGAATCCATTTGGAGTACCTGGAATAAATATCCTATACTCACCTCCATCCTTACGCTGCTCTCTGTATCATCCAGGGGACTTGGCAACATACAAACCGAGTAACCTAACCCATACGGACAAGTATTGGTATGTGTTGGCACACATACCAATACTTCGCGAATGCCGCTGACGGACTCCTCGGGAAATCCCACTGGTTACAAGTGGGTCCCAGCCAATGAGTGGCTGCTACATGTAAAGTGGCCTGGCGGGCGGTGGGATTTCCCATGGGAAAAGTGGACCAACCAGCTGGCACAGGTAAGTATGTGTGAGTGAGGTAAATAGGTGTGTAATAAAGTTTTACTAAGGACGGTGTCTGTGTTCTGTCTTTTTTAACTATTTATTTTACAGTGGGGGTACAGGTGCTGGCTTCCTGCTGGCACTTGTAGTTCCACAAGTGCAAAAGGGCAGGCATGCTAGCATCTGTAGTTCCACTGTAAAATACAATAGTTTATAACTATTTAACACATTATTACCCCCGTACCCACAGCCCAGGGGTGTGGGAAAGAGCCCCGGGCTTCAGCCCAAGCCTGGGGTTTTGGGAGAGGGCACCCCTTCTTGGGGGGTCCCCACCTCCCCTGAGATCCCCGGCTTGGGCTGACCAGCTTGCGGTGTGAATGATTTGGCCATGCACCTGGTGATAGGGTCTCCTGGCTGTGGCATTACACCCCGGACAGTTTGGGTTCGGTGCTGGTTTTAAATATAGGGGGACCCTACGCATTTGTTTGCCCCCCTATATTTAAAACCAGCACTTGCCCTGGAGCCAGGTGCTGCTTCCTAGATTATGGGAGAACCCTACTCATTTTGTACCCCATAATTTAGGAACCAGGACTGGCTGAGCAGTCCGGGCAGGTTATGCTTTTGTAGGGGGACCCTACGACATTTAGAAAAAAAAAAGGTAACCCTTTTTTTTTTCTTTTTACTATTTACAGGCAGAAACATACATGGATCACACTGATATCTGTATGTTTCTACTGAACTCGCAGCTCACAGGCAGGTGAATTGATTTAAGAAATTTTTACAGGAGTGTTGTCCGGTCTCATGAGAGTTTATAAACTCTCCTCTTGGTAGATTTCTGAATCCTATATTCACTAGCGAAAAGTTACTCGAGTTTAGCCGATTGTGAAGTGAAGAGAGTTTGCTAACTCTCCAGTATTTTCCTATAGCAAAGGAGATTTCTCTCCCGGGTTTGTCATTAGTAAGTTTGTGAGTCGAAAAAAATGCCCAAACTCTCCAGAGATTGCTAACTCGACCAAACTCGAATATTAGTAAATTTACCCCTAGAGTAAATACTGTAAGCACAAATTTATATTCACAGATATTATTAAAGACAGTACAAAACAAAAATAATTTATTAAAAGAAAAAAGTACAACAGGACAGAGCTCAGAAGAATACAGACAGGAGGGTCCTGTATTCCAATGTTTTCAGGTCTTTATTATTTTGCATATATCACACAAAATAATTAGTTACCTTAAATATCACCCAAATTGGTGAAGCACACTGGATCTTCTCGGCCTCCACTTCAGTGCTAGTAATGCCCTTAACTCTAAGCAACTGAGAGAAAGGCAGTCCCTTTTTAAGTGCAAGAGGCTATTCTTATCAGTGGGTTTACTGTAGAATGATGTAATGATTTTTTTTATTCTCCACTGTTTTGGAAACATCCAGAAAAATAATATTATCAAGGGTGGAACAGGTGAACTTAATGGGAAAATCCTGTCACAACTCATAGATGGGTTGTGGATGCTAACCCGTATTTTGAGTTTGGTGAGACCTATTACTGGGGTGCAGAGGCTAATGTGCTGGCGGTATTCACCAGGGACCCCCGCAAGGAGGTATGGAATTAGAAAGAAACATAGGGAGAGCGCTGGACAAAAGGTATAATATTTAATAGTCACTTACAAAAAACATATAATATAAATATACAGTATATCCAAATCTCCCATATCCAAATATTCCAAAATACGGAATATTGTATAAAATCACCTTCAGGCTGTGTGCATAAGGTGTGTATGAAACATAAATAAATTTCATGTATGTACACACGCTTTGAGTCACAAAATTATTGAAAATATTTTATAACATTACCTGCAGGCTGTGTGTATAAGGTTTATATAATACATAAATGCATTATGTGTTTAGATTTGGTTCCCATTTCCAAGATATTTCATTATTGTATGCAAATATTCCAAAATATAGAATATTCTGAAATCCAAAGTACTCCTGGTCCCAAGCATTTTGGATATGGGAGGCTCAACCTGTACAATAATGGATATACAAATTATAAATCCAGGACCAGACAGACCAATTAGCTCTGAAATGTTAGTTTAGAAGCACCTCAGTCAGTCAAAGACAGCCAATAGTTTAATACAAATAGAATCACAAATAGAAAGCAGCTTGTGTTAGTAAAAGCAGAATTAGCTTAGAAGTGCCTCATACACGTCAAAAGTCCACACTCAGCATGTATACAGTAGATATATAGCTGCATTTCAATGGATTAAAAAGTCCTGCACACGTACTCTAAAAATCCAGCTAATTAGTTAGTATTAATATCTCAGAGAGAAAAGCCAGGGAATTAATTCAGATATTAAGCAGCAGTGACCCTGTGAAGGGACCGCATATCACCTGTAAAGTGTAGTGCTGTCTGCCAGCGTCCCGGTCAGAATCAGAGGTGTAGCATCTGCCTGGCTCCCACAGTGTCTGGCAGCATGGCAGCTGTCGACCGACCTGGAGGGGAGAGTCGCGCTGTGCGGTGAGGTCCTGGCAGTATAAAGTCCCGGCAGCTGGAGCGATAAGGGCGCACCTCCATTAGTGAGATACTGGTGGCTGGAGGAACAAAGTAGCCTCCCTGTATGTTAACTCCTGCCGGAATGGTGCAAATTGTACTCTCTGTAACAGAGGGTTTGTGACCAATCAGGTATGGACTTGTCTGAGGGCCACGACCTGCGTGTGGGACACAGCTAAGTTTCCCTAATACAGATGCTGGCATGCTCTGGATGTAGCAGAGTACGATGAAAACATACAGCAAAGTCGACAAACCGGGTCAAAACCAAGTGGACAAGATGGTACCAGGGAGCAGACATATGCAGGTCAAGAAGGCTAGCCAAGGTCAAACCAGAATACCAAGTGCAGTAACAGGGAGCAGAAAAATGCAGGTCATGAACAAAGCCAAGGTCAGGAACGAGCAAATTAAGTCAAACAGGAATGCTGGTGTAAGGTGTGGGAGCCTATACTCTGGCAAAGGAGTGCTCCCAGGGACTTCCTTATATAGGTAGGGTTTGATTTGGGCACTTACTGTGACATCACACTGGGGGAGTTCTTGCCCTTTAAGTTTCATTAGGTTCTTATATTCATAAGTGTACTACTAAATGGCCACAAGGGGATTTCTTAATTCACCTCAAAACTTTTGTTACTGTATGTATAAACAGGACACAACCAGCATAAAAAAAATGTAGAGAAACAGTACAGTCTGCAGTGCAGGAAGAAATTCAACAAAGCTGTAACAGGTTCAATTAAACAACAGTGGTGGGGAGATGAGACAATCCTAAAGGAATCCAGTTAATATGATGAAATTTGAATTAGGGAACCAGGAAAATGTAGCACTTGCTGTGGTGAGTGGTAATTTACAATGATATCCAGTAAACTTATAGAGGTCTGTGATTGAAGTTGAAGGAACCTGTTTTCAGTTTTATTTGCAGATATGAATGTTAGCAGACAGGAGATCCAGTAAACATGCAATGGTCTGTGGTTGTAGATGTGAGAGACTGTTTTCACTTACAGACATAATTGGTACCAGACAGGAGATCTAGTAAACATGCAATGGTTTGGGAATAACTGAGGCCAAGGTAATCCAAATGACAGACAGAGTACAAGAGCAGACTGTAGCTCCAGGAGTTTTGCTGTGTCCTAGTCTTCAGAAGTATGACAAGCAAGATCAGACTATCACCAGCTCTGAGGAGTCAGTGAGACCAGGCTGTAAAGGGGATTGATTGACTCACCTCCATTACTCACACAATCAGCTTCACAAAATTACATGCAATTCACATAGGGCTGAACAGAATGTAAACATGAAGACTATCTATAGCTTCAGTGTCCTAAATAATGCAACCCCTACAACAGATTCTAACAGCCAGCAAGTACAGCTTGCTTGCTATCACCTTGTACCTGACTCAGAAGAAGCCCCTCTTATATTTGTTATTTTTGTTTCCCAAGACATCTATCAGGGGATGTAGTAGGTGCCTCTAATAAAAAGTATTCTATTTAAAGCCCTTAGAGTTTTGGACTATATTCCCATTTAGATTAACATCTTCCAAGCTCCTGGCATATCTAGTAATGTCTTCTTTATCATGAAAATAGCAGATGACATACCTAGGTCTATCTGGCTGGGAGTCCCATGGATGCAGGGCTCTATAGACCCAACCAAACAAAATGTAGTTATCCAGATCGCATCCAAAGATGTTGTTAAAAAAATGTTTTAAACATCAACATGACCTGCGGGTGGTATATTCCCCTGGGTTGCCTCTATTGAGTAGGTTGTGGCACCTGCCCCTGTTGCCTAAATATTCCAGGCATCTCTGGAATACACAAAGTGTGTAGGCTTCAGAAGAGATTGTCTCCTGCATCTCGCAGAAAGTGAACTCTCAATATCCTGGACAAAGATGGAAAGGGTGAAGATGCTCTGGTTGGCCAGGAGATGCAGGTTCACTCCAAAGAGAAGACAGCCCTATATAGTTATATAACTCTGCATTTGGCCCAAAGTCCCCAAAACTAGATTTTTAGATAAAAGTTTACGAAGACAGTCAATAGCTTTCTATTGAAAAATCCAAATTTGTCCAAAATATAGGACTTAGGGGTATTAACAACAAATGTTGCTGTTAAAGCTTTTTTCTTGTACGTGCCAGATATGGATGGTGACTGAATTCTCACTGTGCAGCATGGAGAAGTTCCTACAGACTACAGGTGTATTTATGGTGATGCTTTGTTTGGGAACTGAAAAACTTATTGTCACGGACTGAGGAACTTGGAGTTGTGTACCCAAACTGGGGTGGTGGACAGAGACACCTGGATCAGTAGATGGTTTAAAACTGGATGGTTTAATATAATTTCTGCTTATACAGTTGAAATAAAAGAAGATCATAGTGTAAGATGAAATACTAGAGTCCTCTGAGCAGAGATAACACAACTAGAAGATGCCGAATAATAATTGTAGGGGAAAGTCTCTAATTAGTCGTTGAACTTGGAAAAGGAACTGTAGACTTGGAACTTGAACTTGATCTCCGGACTAGAGTATCATGGATAGAACTGAAGAACTTATATTTGTCTCCGGACTGGAGTACTGTGGATTGAACTAAAGAACTTGGATTTGCTTTGTAGTGCTGGAAAGCATAGATTTCACACCGGGTGCTCAGGAACATAGGTAATGCTGCAGCAATGGACATTGTTGTACTGGCAACCAGCATGTGTTACAGGGAAATCCTTTATAGCACCAGGCTGGAGCGGACTGGCTGAGGCAACTAGGGACTGCTGCTGACTGGATGCATCTGACCTGGCCCAAGACGGCTGTGCCCAGGTCCTGGAGAGTTTGAATGCTGGCACGCCACCTGCGCAGGGATCTGCGGCAGAGGGATACAGGCAACAGCAGAGATGTTGCAGCTGATCCTCCAATGAAGGCCCTGCACCGGAGATTGCCAGAGTAGCAGGCCGATGGCATGGAAGAGTGCGGCGGCACAGACGCACAGGAAGGTACAATGGATACTATAAGTAACATTCCACAATGGGCTTGTATCCTTACTGATCATTGGAAGTCCTCAAACACTGATGAAACTTCTTCACATTGAAGGAAATTTAAAAAGAAATTGAAAATATGATTTTTCCCTCAACACCAGGTGCCTGATTCTGAGGCAGCCGCAGCCGCATCTGTGTTTGTGTCTTTTGGTACAGTTACAACTTTACACTAATGCCACTACAAAGCTCTTCCATGCGTCCAACTGGGTAAGGACTAAGACACCCTTTTTAAGCATCCTTAGACACTCAAATACCACTCTGTTGTGCCATAGAAACTTGCACCAGCCCTATGGCAGGTGCAGATTATAATTATCTGTCTGACTATGACCTCCTATATTAATGATTCTGCTTCTCTGAATGCAACCATCTTCTGTGACATGCCTGCGACACTTCCATAAGACGCAACATCTAACCACCTCCCAGTCACCACCCAGGAATGCACCTTACACTTCCAATGCATTTCTGGTATCATACGTCCATACCTGTACTGTACAAAGAAAGATTTTGGGACGCATGTGCGGTGCGACTCAGATGAATGCACAGACTCAAAACATCAATTCACTATGGACCTCATTCAGAGCTGCTCGCAAAATGCGAGCACTCGCTCTGAATGAGGGCGGCCGCTTCTCTGTAAAGAGCCGGCCTCCTGGCCACTCGCTAAGCTGTGGGTGTCCACCCACAGCTTTAGCGAGCGGCTAGGTTGATGGTCATGATGGTCAAGACCATCGTGACTTGAGACGAGACCCTTGTGGTAGGGTCTCGTCTGCCACAAGCCCCAGTGAGCTTTCAGCTCTAATAGAGCCAGAAGCTCACCACTGACATCACGAGTGATGTCAGTGGTGCCGCCCCACAGGGCAGGCATTCCTTCGGGAATGCCTCCATTTGGCCAGCCACCCCCCCCACAAAACGGTGCGAGCTGTTGATCAGAATCGACAGCCGCCCCTTTTGTAGTGAGCCCCGGAGCGAGAGAATTTTTCTCACGCTCCAGGGATTGCGCACGTGCAGTGCAGCCGCTGCGCGTGCGCAGGGCCTCAACATCGACCCACTTGCAAGCACTCAGCGCTTGCGAGTGGGTCTGAATGAGGCCCTATGTTTGACATTACCACGAAATCAGAGTCAAAATCAGGCCCTAGAAGTCCACACCATAATCTAATGGACATCCTATGGAAAGAATTTGCCATGAAATTAATGAAAGCAATATGCCAAGCCATCAATGTGCAAAGACTAGAGATGTGTGCAGACCTAATCTCTAAATCTTCATTGTGTTTTGGTTTTGGCAAAACCACCTTCAAATATTTTAGTTTGGATTTCTTTAAAAATTTATAAAAACATTTTTAAATCATGTAAATTGGACCTGTATCTGTTCCTACAGTATTATTAACATATATAACAATCATTTCCAGTCAATTTTGACCACCTCACAATATTGTTTTCACCAGTATTAGGCAATGACTGCAGCAAATTGGCTGGCTAAACTAACTGACAGAGCAGTGGCACAAACACATGGCAGTTTAAAAGATAATAGTACATCTATATAACAGGGTAGCACTGTAGTGATAGATGGCAATGTAATAAACTATACAACCCTATAGAATGTTTTCATTAATCAAGAACTAATAGCCTAAAAGTAAAAGCCTAGTGAAAAATAGGATATATTATCAACACACTTCTCCAAGCAGCACTTCACAGGTCTTAGGCCAATACAGACAATTCAAAGAAGAGAAAAAGCCTAGAAGAAAATATAACAATCTTCTCCAAACAGCACATCACAGGCCTCAGGTAAGTACAGGTAAATCGAGATGGAGCAACAAGCTTGTAGTTTTTACACCAATAAAGGAAGGTGGGCAAAACCCATAATGAAAAGTGGTACCCAGTGGAATTGTACTGGGGTCCTCCCATGCATTTTTATGCTAAAAAAGGAAATGCACAGTTTAACAAACAAAGGGGGTCATTCAGACCCGCTCGCGAGCGGCAGAATGCTCGCAAGCGGGTCGATGTTCCCCACTGCACATGCGCACGATGGAGGGAGCTCCGTCGTGCGCATGCGCGAGACCCGGCAAGCGACGGGCTTACCATCGCTCCGGGTCTCGCACCAAAGGGGGCGTGCTGTCGATGTTGATTGACAGCACGCCCCCTTTGGTGGGCGTGCCTGCCAGATGGAGGCGTTCCCATGGGAACGCCTACCATCTCAAGCCAGCCCCACTGACATCACTAATGATAGAGCCAAAATCACTCCAGGGCTTGCGGCAGCGAGACCCTACCGCAGGGTCTCCGTCACAAGCCCGATGGTCGCGATGGTCAAGACCATCGCGACCATCATCATGGACGCTCGCTATAGCTGTGGGTGGTAACCCACAGCTATGCGAGCGTCCATGAGGACACTCCAAAAAATGGTAGGAGGGCCCTGATTCAGAGCGAGCGCTCTGGTCAGAGAGTTCAGCTCTGAATCAGGCCCAAAGTACTTTAGCGACAGAAACTGCAACTTTTGTGGCTAAAGTGGTTGGTTTGTTTGGGTCACCACAAAAGAAAAGATTTTGGTGGTTTGGTTAAACCAAACTACCAATGGCCTTACGGCTAACAGTGTTAATCATCCTCATCTCTGTTGCTAATATCATCATCACATAGTATTAGCTCATGTCCACTGGAATCCACCATTACAGTCTTGGGTTTGTAGTTGGCAGCAAAGGAATTCCTCAAAAAATGTGCAGAATATTAGTTTTTCCACATTTTTGAAAGTAGCCTTCTACACCAATCACTCACAAGGTTCCCAGCTATGCTAAACAATTTGCAAGTACACACTGGAGGATGGGCAGCTTATGTAAAGCAAAGCTAGTTTTTACAAGGGGCTGCAAATTGCCTTTTTTTTCCCTCTGTCATGACCAGGGGTTCCTTACCAGTAAGTCTGCGGACTTTGTCCGTTTGGGCGCTCTGGCGTGGGCCATCCAGTGGCGGCGCTGGAGTATGGAGACTGGCATGGGGTGCATCTGGTGGTTCCTTGTTGGTAGGCCATGCCAGTATGGGAGTGTTGCACAGTGTTCCCAAGCTGTAGTTCTATGGGCGCCGCCATCTTGCATTGGGCCATGTGACCTAGGGAATCAATCCCCTAAAGGTCAGCTGTTCTGTCCAGCCAATCACGCTTTGCTGTTTGGGATTTAAGGGCGTTCGCAGCTTCCTTTCTTTGCCAGTGCAACGTGTATCAGCCGAGTCTGATCACACTTATCTGAGCTCCTCCACGCAGCTGACTTCGGTTCTGCCTAGCTCCCTGCCGGTTTAAGGTAGCCTCAGGATTCCCAGCACCTGCCAACAACTCTTCCTCCCGCTACTGTTGTAATCCCACTCACCAGCCAGACTACCTTCTTACCGCATCAAACTCTGTCTACAGTTTGTTTCCCTCTGGACATACCTAAACATTATTGCTCCACTCCTGTTACTTTCATTCCGGATTTTATTATTTGCTGCTGGGCTTATTATTTGACTCTGACTCATCTCCACTTTTGCCCTGGACTTTTTTTTTAATGTCTACCATTCCATTCATTAAACAACCCAAGTTTTTCTACAGTTCTGATTCTGTGTCCCCTCCTGTATCCACCCCGGGTCCACAAAAAAAGCAACCCCTGACACCCTCCCAGTATTCAAAGGGACTGTGTGACATGCTAATTTGTACATTATCATTAAAGCAATCCTCCACCATTCTATCAATGCTTACTGTATCAGATTGACTAATGGTAGAGGCGTCAAGATGAGGGCAATTATTTTAAGCTTGACCAGATAGTATAATGCTTCTCTGTGGTTCACTGATTTGACTTCTCATCATCATTAGTGGGTCTCTTGGAAAAGATCAGTTTTTTTCTGACAGTAGTATTTGCAGGAAAAACTGAAGCAGAAGGAAATTTAATGTGCCACTTGAGCTGACAACTTTCTTGCAAGGGGATCTTACATCTTGTAAGTAAGTTCTGTCACAGTTGGAAAGAAAGACAGTACACATGACTTAAACCTAGGATCAAGCATGGTTGCCAAAATGTAGTGATCCAAATGCAAGATGTTGCAAACCCTTTGGTCCAGGCAAATCAAATAAATAACTTTATCTACAAGTCCAACATATTTAGTGGAATTGCTTAGTTTGATCTCCTCCTTCAGCTTCTCTAGCTGCTTTTCCAGTTTAATTAAGGGTATGACATGACAGGCTGGCAGTGTCTGAACTCACTTCAAAGGTTACAATTTCAAATGGTTTCAGTAGCTTGCATAAAACTGAGAGTATTTTTCCAATGTGCTGCACTAAGGTAGTAACTTGTTCTGTCCTCTCCATCTCATGGTTTGACATGTACGTCAAAATGGCTTATTGCTGTTCCTACAGTCGCTGAAGCATATGAAAGGTTGAAATTCCACCTGGTAACTACTCTTCTTGCTTCAGCAGGTATCATGGGAAATAGAACATTTCTTGCAGCTGCTGCAATAGTCTATATGTGGTTGCTGAATGTCAAAAATGGTTAACACCTATACTTCTGCCTACTTTGGCACTACAAATGGTATAGATTCCTCGACAAATATTGACAGGTTTTGGGTAAAAAATTTTCCACGTGTAAGAGGTGGCTTTTTTGGTATTTTGCCCAGACATGAAAATGCGCTTCTTATCTCTGGCATTAAGTGTTGCCACCACTGGCCGACTTCCTTTGACACAAACAGCCTCATTCTCCTGAATTTTATCAATTTGTTAATTTCATCAAACCATCATCATTTATTTTACTACTTATCCTCACATTTGCAGAGGGTTCATAAGTGGTGGAAGGAGGCTTCTCTCGGAATACAGAGCCTGATTCAACAAGGAATGTACCCTAGCAGATGCATGCACCCAGCTGCTGTCAGGATATGCTAATTAATGCAAATGCACGGAGACCGCAGCACAAGAAGCAGACACCCAGCAAAACATAAAGCTACCCACCTATGCCATGATTGACAGTGTAAACAATTGGGAACACCAGGTGCCATTGAAGCTGCGTGTAAGTTAAGGGTAAGTCTGACCCTGCCACAGGACTTGAGATTCCTGCACACAGAGAGGCGTCATGCGGCTCCGCTGAGATTAATTTATGCACGTCCCTGTAATGGCATGCAAACGCACAGGCACGCCTTCTTTCGGCAGACCACCCCCATCACCAACTACAAACGGTACTTCCTGTCAATCAACATCAAAGGTCCCTGCAAGCTCCCTGTGCACTCTGAAGAGCCCTTACCATACCCAGTGACCTGTTCACGCATGTGCAATGCGATGCATATGCAGATCGCAAACATTGGCTCGCACCATGCATTCTCTCACGTGCGTTGGTTGCTGAATAAGACCCACAGTGTCAAAATTGTCAGGCTCACACAAAGCACTCATACAGACTCTTAGAATTTCAGGAATCTGAAGTATGTGAACACACAATTTGTTCTTTAAGCCTTCGTGGTTTTTGTGTGCCCTGATTTTTCCATTTTAGTGATGACACATCTAGAGTCACAGCCTGATTCTGAGTTGGGAATACAGTATGAAAGTAACTGTGTACCTGGACAAACCATGTAGCAATACAAGTGGTGTAAATGCATATTTTTTGCATGTATGGTAAATAGTGGCTGCTATTGCATTAAGGGCCTGATCCAGACCCGCTCACTATCTGCGTATGCTCACTGGATACGTATGCAAATTTATCAATGTGACACCACGGAAAGCGAATGCTCACCAAGGCATAAGCACGCCCACCATGACTTAGCGAGCTGCAACTTTGTCTGAGCGTACGCCCAATCGCACAGGCAGAGCCGCCCACCAACACCACGTAATCTCCAGGAAGTGTATTAAAACATTGGTACATCGAGCACCATCGGATGCTAACGCAGTGCTTGCACTTGCTTTACCCTACTGCAAGCATTGTGAGGAAATCCGCGTTAAAAAAGGCAAGTGACGTGTACTATGACGCTGCCTGTTAATTGTGCATGCCTCTAAAACTGCGTCGAAATACTCAGGCATGCCTGCGTTTACATCTCCAACCCCCCGTTATTAGTGTCCTGCCCCTGTTACCACCCACAAACGGCCTCGCCTGTCACTCATTACCCTGGGCTGCCTTTGCTGGGTGAGCAAGCGGGTTGCGATCGCAGTGTGTAGTTCGCGCACACGCAGAACGAAGCATGCGCATGTGTGTATGCAGAACATTGGGCCACTTGCGAATGCACAGCACGAGTGAGCAGCTCTAAATCAGGCCCTAAGACCACAAAGTTACACAGCTTTATTTTAACACTGCAATTTAGATATCAGTTTGGACATGCCCCTATCAAATATAAATATCTCTGCACATTTTAAATCAGCCCCACCTGCAGTGCAGCATGGTTTTATCAAGGTGCACAGTTATTTGCCCTTTCTTTCTTTATTGCTAACTCAGAATTAGGCCCACAGAGCGAGAAGGTGGTGCATGCGAGGTTACAGAAGATGACAGACTGTGTTTGGCCCTGACTTTCGCAATAGGCATTCTAGTGCATGAAAGAGCAGTAGCAGGACCACAACAAAGAAAGGCCATGGTCCGAGCCTTTCCTTGCCACTCCATATGGTGTAAGGAATGTTGGCAATTTTACTTTTTACTGCAGTAACTTTTCCCTTCATATTTAGAATTGATGTTTTCTTAAAGATGGTCAAACATGGTTTACATTTGGAGTGCCCTTTCTTACACCTTCTTAATCCTTGAACTTCTTTAAAAGAAGACGTTAAAGTAGTACTATGACTGCCAGCACTAGTACTTGGTTGATCCTGTTCTTCTATAGATTGATTCATGATTGGTTTACACCAGGACAAAAGTAAAGTTACTGTACTTAAACTTGTAACTGCCACGACACCAAGTGAATGTACAGTAAGAGAGCAATGAGGGACTTTTACCTTTATCATGCAGTTTTATTAAAAGAAAGACAAGAACATTTTTTTTAACTAAAAAAATAAATAAATGTATTTTTCCCACTTATTTTGGCGTGCAGCAGATGGGGCTGAAACACCCAGTAAGTGTAGTAATATACACCCAGTAAGTGTAGTAATATATATCACAAATACGCACAGTCTTCCCTTTAAATATAAAACTTGAATTATAAAAGCCATTTTTTTTAAAGCACAAAAAATACATACATACATATATATATATATACACATATATATATATATATATATATATATAAATAATGCAGAAAAAAGGGTCCAAACACACTTAAAGTCACAGGGTGCCAGGTTATAATAGAAATAGAAGCAAATCCTCCAATGTCACCAAAAGGAGGATAAAACCAGCACATTTACATTGGAGTGCTGGTGTTATCCTTCTTTTGGTGACATTGGAGGATTTGCTTATATATATATTTTATTGTTTTTTTATTTATTTTTTTCCATGTATTAGTTTTGGGTGCAGCTGATGGGGCTGCGTTACTCAGTAAGTACCGTGATATTAGCTGCCTCTTAAAAACATACAGTCTTCATAAACATCTAAATAGAATTCTATTAAAGACAAGATTGTTTTTTTTTGCACTTATATTTTGGAATGCAGCTGATCCAGTAAGACATGTTGACTCTCAAAAACAGACAGTCTTCACTTTAAATATCTAAATTGAATTAAACCTCTTTAGAATATTTTTTAAATATCCAAAAAAATATTTTCAACTTGTATTTACAATTATAAATGCAACTTCACTTTTTCCTCCTACTACAACCCCAAACAACTCTCTATAATACAGTAGTTTAATGATGACTGTTAAAGCACAACACAGCCCACAACCCTCTCCTGTGTATAATCATGGTGTCTGAAACAATGCAATTCAAAACATGCAAAATCCAACAGTTCCAGGAAACTGAAGTTTTGCAATATTCGGTTCTATTGAATTCTCCCCAATATGAACCGCTGATCTCTATCAGTAGTACATAGGATCTATATAATCAGTTGATAGTGATTTCACTGCTAAGACTATAAAAAATTTAGGAACTCTATTGTAGGGGAGGTAGTGGCAAAGATTTAAGGTTACAGTTGATTTTTTATTTTTTTAAGAACCAAATAAACTGATACACTGAGACTGAAGTTTTATAATATTCCTAGGAAAAATGTATAAAATATATAATTGTCATTATTATGGTACGTACAGTAGGCTATTGCTATGTTATCTTGGCAGAGATTCTAATGAACCAATATAATTGCCAAACATACTGAATGTTCTTTTTGAGCTCTCTGAGATTGCAGTGGGCAACATTTAATTTATAAAGAAATTGTACGTGTTAGTTTATTAAATTAAGATCAGAAGAAACATATTGCATTTCATTAAAAATCCTACATATACACAATGCACAGTCAAGCGATTATAATTACAGAACACTTTACTGCAATGCGTAATTGTATGCTTGGTTAGTGATCTGTGCATATTGTGCAGCTGGCTGTATGCACATTTAATAAATTAGTGTCTGCTAAAGTTATTAGACTCAAACATAGGGTTAAGTGATATGTCGACAGACATAATGTCGACATTCATTATGGTGAAATGAGAATGATGACATGGTCATAATGTCGATGCTGACAATGTCAATATTCATCATGTAAACAGTGATGAAATGTCGACATGTTAATATGTCAACTTATTATCCCTGGTAGCCCAGGGTGATTTACCTGCTCCTGACAGCTGCAGTGGCTCTAGGGTGTCTTCTAGGTCTCGGCAGTCATGGGACTGACTTCCTCGTCAAACCTCTGATCTGATCATTCAGGTATTTCTCCCCTAACCCCAATCCTTCCTCTTGTGCCTAACCCATAGCAGCTGCACCCCTTGAACCTATGCTAGTTACGCCCATGCCTGTAAGCTTAACTTTTGAGATTTACAATGTAAGGATATTTACACATGCCACATGTTGCTTGCCTGAAAAAGAGGGTGTGGTGTGCCCCAAAAAAGCAATGAGTGTGGGGACTGTCCCACCAAAAATCGGGGCAGTTGGGGGGTATGCTTTTTTAGTGCTCTGAGACTATGAAATGTAAGCTGACAAGCATATACATTTGTATAATAAATAAATGGGGTTGAGTAGCTGGATAATGTAATAAACACCCCCAGATACTCAGCACCTGCTCTTCATTCACATGCCACCCCCTACCCAACAGCCTGTCACTCACATGCCACCCCCTGCCCAACAAACTGTCACTTACTATACATGCCCCTCTGCCCACTTGTTTTCCCCTCAAATTCCAACTCCTGTCCATTAGGTTGCCCCACTATGACTATTACACTTACCTAAATAGCTGCTCAGGAAACGTCTGCCCTGTAAATTGTGTGACTGCAGGCGGAAGTAAGTTCCTGGGCATAGCTGGGGAGCCTGATTCTTATTGGCTATTACTGTTACATGTGTTAACAGACAGAGATAGCGCAATTTCAGCTAGCCATGGCCTCAACAAGCAGCGGCTTAAATGCACCTATAGGAGAAACACTGGCTTCTTTGAGAGTGCAGGAGGTCTTTCCCAGTTGGTGGCTCTGAGACATTTCAGGAGATTAAAAGCATTAGTACACCAAATTTGTCATGGACATCGGCAGTACAAGTACCACAGCTGTACTTGAATTGCTAACGCCATCTGAGGATAGCATCAACTGTGGGGTAATCATTGGAAATAATATTTTATTACTAAAAGCACATTTTAATTTTTTTAGTTTTAATAGTTTTATTTTTGAACAAATGTTTATTTTTTAATTTTTTGTTAAATATAGAAATGGAAGCCCAAGTCTTCGTGCTCATTCCAGCCTTAACCTCTGTAATATTTATCCACTGGTATCTTTTGATCATTTTTCAAATATGTAGTCATTACTCCAATTCAGTGGTGGCTCCAGAGGTGGGGCTGCAGGTGGGGAGCCACGCCAACTGCAAGTGAGTCCTGGTTGTATGTTTGGCAGCGTTTGGGGTGACAGTTGGTGTGGCACCCCTATTTGAATTTTGGACTGTGCTGCAGCCCCACCTTTGGAGCCACCACTGCTCCTATTCAAATAAAACAAATTTTGGGTCAAATTCTACAGTATCTCATCTCTCAGCCCGCAACTCTAAGAGGTACCGTATGCTACTGTACACTCTCCTAACCTGATTCCTTTACTCAAACAACCAATTGGACAATGTCCAGTCTGGATTTCATTACCTACACTCCACAGAGAGTGCAATGATTTCATACAAGCACTACTGTACATTTCCTAGGTCTGAAAGACATTACCACATTTGAATTCTCATCAAGTTATCAAACTACTTTGTTAGTGTTTGCTTCCTCCATTAGTTGGCGTGCTGTACACTGTAGTCCTAGGCCCTCTGTACTTCTCTAGTTATACAACTTCTCTTAGAAAAGTAATAGAATAATTTGGATTTCAGAATCATTTCTATGCAGATGGCACACAGATGAATATAGCCTTCCTGGAACTTAAGTGTCAATGTTGACCCGTGTTACTGCCTAATGCCTTTCTACTATTCCTGCCATCTCAATCTCAGTCTTTCAAATACCGAGCTAACGTTCCTACCACTCAACAGAAGCCATTGATAATAAAAGAAAAAAACTGTACCTCTCAAGCTTCTGCCTAAGCATATTTCCTGATTGAGCTATCATTTGTTCCTTACATTCAATTTGTATCCAAATCATGTTATACACAGACATCTATAACATTCACAGAATATGCATATCTTGCACACAAAACACTGCAAAAACTTGCATTGATCTCCTCATAATCTCCTGCAATTTCCTGCTTACTTGTCTTCCATAAACAGGCTCTCATTCGCATAATCTATTTTGAATTCGGCATCTGTCGCTTCCTATGGTATTTGCCTGTATTTTAACAAATACAATATAAAATATTTCTACCAACATACAGAGCCATTAACAAAACTTCAGCTACATACATATGGTATCTGGACTTTAGATAGAGAGTAAAAATGTAGACAGTGACTAGATAGACACCAGATGTTAGACAGTCAATAGGTGAACAGGTTTTTTGGGGTTAGGCACTTACCAGAGGGTTAGTGTTAGGCATTTACCCCCCCAATGGTTTGGGACTTACCAGAGAGTTAGGAACTAGAGGGGATGGTTAGGGTCAAGCACATACCCTGATGGTTAGGGTTAGGCATAGGGATGAGTGGATTCTGTTCCCTGAGAACCAAACCTGCACAAAACTTTGGGATCCAAGGCAGATCAGAGTCGGCTTGGGTTTTCCCGCCTGACTCTGATCTGAAAACGAGGCAAAACGTCATCATGCCGCTGTCAGGTTCTCGAGGGTTTTGGATTCTACAAAGGTCCCGCGATTGCCACCATTTTTCATTCCAGCTGTGGAGAGTGAAGAGGGAGGGAGCTGGGACCTGAGCTGTTCTGTTGTTGTTGCATGCTGTCTCTGTGCATAGGGGCTAGTTACTGTTGTCCATATAGTGGCTGGCTGTTGTCCTGTCCATAAGGGCTGGCTGGCTGTTGTCCTTTCCATAGGGGCTGGCTGGCTGTAGTGCTGTGTTGTCCAGAGAGTGCTCTGTCCTTCAGGGGTGCTCTTCACCCACCCCCAGTGTGATAAAAAGAAAAAAAATAGTGTTAGCCACACTTGTCATCAGTGCAGCGGTGCTGTGTTGCTGTATGTCAAGGGGCTGCTGTCTCTTTCAGGGGTTCACCCCCGGTGTTCAAATAAAATAAAAAAATAACCTATTTTTTTGTATGCATGTTAGCCACACCTGTCATCGGCGTAGGTGCGAAGGGGTGCTGTGCTGCCTGTGTCATTTATTAAGAGGCTGCTGACTCTTTTGGGTGCTCTGCCTCCCAAGTGCCCCCTAAAAAATAATTAATTCATCAATGTGTTTTTTTTCTGTGTGTGTGTGCGTTAGCCATGGCATATCAAACGCCTCTGCTGAGATTTGGATAAGCATTTTCAAAGGTGAAAATAGAGGAGATGGTTTAGAAAATTGAAAAAAGCAGCTAAAACTGCATTCTCTGATTATAGTGTCCCCACTCCCTACCAATGGCCCCTCTACTTGAATTTCAGTGAGGCAAAGGGGGCAACTCCATGCAACCGTATTCCAGAGTGCAGCTGCTCCTCCTGTAGCCCAGGTCAGAAGAAGTGTAGGGGGTGTGGTGATGATATGGTCTAAAATGGAGCTCACATCCACTAAAGTGGACAATGAATTCCCAATCTAACTGGGAGCACAGCTGTAATTTATACACAACACAGGATGGGATGACGATATAGGCTTGGGTGATGGTATAATCTAGGGTGATGTATACTGTACATCATCTTCTTCACACAATATTAATTTGTCACCACTGGAATCCACCATTACAGGTGCCTCTGTAATTTTTGCACATAATTGACGGTAAAGGTCTTTCTCATAGAATTTGTATTTCATTTTGATGGACATCATCTTTTCCACACTTTGGGGAAGTAGTCTTAGGCCAATCACTGACAAGGTTCCCGGCTGTGCTGAAAACTCTTACTGAGTGAGTACATACTTGAAGGTGGGTGGGCAGCTCAGGTAAAGCATAGACCATCAATGTTCTTCATGTTGCCCAAAGCAAGTCGGAAGGGGATGCAATCGGGAAACCGGCTGCCTTAATCCCGACAGCTGGCTTCCCGACTGCTTTATCCCGGCAGGTGTTAAATGACAGGCGTCTATATCTAGACGCCTGTCATTTTCCCGAGCGGACAGCTTCGGGGGGGAGGGTTAGGTGGAGGGCACCCGTGGGGGACTTAGGGTTAGGCACCCCCCCGGGAGCGTTAGGGTTAGGCTAGGGGGAGGGAGGGTTAGGGTTAGGCACCCCCGGGGGGGACTTAGGGTTAGGCACCCCCCTGGGGAACTTAGGTAAAGGCAGCAGGGATGAGGGGGGAGGTTAGGGTTAGGCACCCCTAAGGAGGGTTAGGGTTAGGTTTTACTTACCCTTGGACGATCGGGATTTCCAGCGTTGTCGGGCTTCCACTGCTGGGATTTCTGCTTCTGTCGGCCTGCCGCTGCCGGGATTCGAACTACCGGCCAGAGGGCCGGCGGTATTTCATACCGCTTCCGTGGCAACATGAACACTTTTAATTTTTAGTTAGAAAGTTAAATATATCCCCAAATTGCCTCTTTTTCCTGCCATTAGTTATTTACATGCATCTCTTTCTCTTCAGATCTGTGTCCATTGGGAAGAAAAAAAAACAATCTCTTCATCCCTTCTGGTATGAAAATCCACTCCCAGCAAGCAGGCATAGTGCTCAAGAATTCCCAAGATACAACATAAGACTTAAACCTTAAATCTGAAATGATGCATTTAATGCTCTGTTCCGCTTGTCCACATATCTGATCTGGTTAAGTGGACAGTGGGAACTACGACAGTTTGAAAGCCACTAACTAAAGGTGCATAACACTGTATGATCTGTACCACCAACAACTTGAAAGATATCTTTCAAAGATATCTTTCAGTGAGTCATCCTGCCACATCTCTGAAAAGTGAAAATTAACGATATCATCCAAGTTGGCCTGCATCCATGGACGATGAAAGAACCAACACTGAAACCAAACCACAACACTTCATATTTCATAGATAAAAAACCTTAAGGTTTCACATGTCCCATTAAGGCTTCTTACACTGTTGTAACTCTTTCACTCAAGCTCGAAAAAACAATGAAATTCCGATTATTTAGGTTGACGCCTTAATAGAAGTGTTCCTTGTTCAATACAGATAGGATATGCAATCACACCATGTTGGTGACTACAGATTCAGCACTCTCAAGGGGGTAAATGTAATAGGTTCTGAGTTTTTTCTGAAACTCACAGTATGTAATAGTCTACAAGTTGGAAGGCGCAAGTTTATCTGAAAATGTGAGTTAATATGAGTTTTATGCTATTGTTGCTGTGGGAAAACGCGCAAATTGTAATGTGAGTTTCATTACAAGGTGCAAGTTAGCCAATTTAACCAGCAGCAGCATGTTTGACAGTAGCCTGCACATCAGTGAGATCCATGCAGGTGTCTGTATACAAAAAAAAAAAAAAAAAAGGGGGAAAAAAGGATGTGAGGTCCATCCAGAAGCATAACCATCACCAGGTTATGAGTGTCAGTCCTGGTTGTGAAAATACAGGGGGAAAAAACTTAGGGGTCCCCATATCTTCATCGACCAGCACCAGGTTCTGTCAGTCAGACCTGGTTGTGGAAATATGGAGGACAAATTAAGTAGGGGTCCCCCATATTATCTACAACTAGCACTGGGCTCTAACTAGTGGAAGGTGTAGAACTACAGCAATGGGACACACTTGACGAGGTCCCCTTGCCAAAGCATTTACATCACCTCACTAGTCAGCCCAGGCCAATTCCTGGAACCAAAGTGGGGGGTCCCCACATGGTGTTGGTGCAACCACCATGATTCCAGACAGCCTCGGGCCAGTTGGCACCAGGGCTGGCTTTCCCAGGGGAGTCAGACTAACAAAAGTGCATGTGGGTCCCTCCTGGGTATAAATTGTCACAGGAGCTTTTCTCCATACCCTAGGGTGGTGGGTATGGGCGTAATGTAAGAGGTAAAAATAGCATTTTACAATATTTCTTTGATGAACTACAGGTCATAGCATGTGACAGCCTGCTACATCTTTTATAACCACAAATTAAGGGATGTGCAGTAAGACAAGTCATTACCATCTAAATGCACACTTAAAAAAAGGGGAAAATGTAACCCCCTTTACTCTCTAAAAGGACACCAGGTTACAAACTCCCATGTAGTCTAATATGTACCTTAACTCCTGTTAAGTTGTCTACCTATTTATGTCAGTGCCTCCACCAAAACTAGTCTATCAATTGTGGTTAGTATTAACTGGACCTGCTTGGACAGACCCAAACTAATTCAAAGGGTTAACTATCATCTAATAATGTTTCCTACAATAGTATTTAAATAGGTTAGGTATACATGCTGCAAATTCTCGCAGTAACTTGTCGGAGCTGATATGTCACTCACTCTTCCTTAGGTAAGTAATTATACAGTACAGATACAAATATAGATTTCAACTACTTTATCCTTTATATCATGGGATCGGTATGAATAACCTCCCCCCTGGGGTGCCCAAACCTAACCCTCCCGGGGGGTACCTAGCACTAACCTTCCCCCGGGGGTGCCTAACCCTAACCCCCCCTCCCCTAGCCTAACCCTAAATCCCCCCGGGGGGGGCCCTAAACCTAACCCTCCGCCCTACAGCTAGGAGGATGCACGTTTGGTCCCGCGTTGTTCGGGATTTCGGCGCCTATAGGCGTTGGTATTTTTACGCCTATCAATAATCCCTAGCCAGCATTCTGCCGTCGGGATTGTAACTGACTGCATCTCCATAGTGTAAGTCATAAATTGTTACATAATATTTACCCCAAAGGCATTCAATATAATAAACAAAGATACAAACAATATTTAACATACAATAATCATTAAAAGGTAACTATAATAGTTAACTATACTCTCTAAAGAGGATATATTCTGTGCTTTATTCATATTCAGCATTTTGACTATAATGTAATACAATTTATTGTAACAAATCCAAGGATGCTCAGTATCCGGGAGCATATAGGTGACTCAAAATTTTTGAAACTTTTTCCTCCCTATAATGTGAAATCATCTGGGTTAATTTTCCCTTTGTGGCATGTGGTGCTCCCAGTTAGGGAAAATTATATTTATGTTCTCCTTATTCTCCCTTCTGATTTGTTGTCTGAATTCCTGCTTGACATATCCCAGTTTTTAGGAATATTTCCCAATGCAAGATGGTTGCTGTCCAGTTCCTGGGCCGGCCGCATGAACCCCTTTGCTGGGCTGGAAGACACTGCTGGCTGGGCTGGGAAGACACTGCTGTCTGAGCCTGCCAGCTGCCACACTTCCAAAATTTGCGTTCCGCTATGAAACGCAAACCAGAAGCTCCCGGCTCCACTATCAATGTGCGCTGCAGACCGCGGTGTCCCCTCCCTCAGCCACCACTGCCGCCCCCACCGTCAGTCCCCTCTCTGGGATGGTCCAAGCCGGTATGAGCAGTACCGTCCCTTGGGGCTGCTGGAGATCATGAGGTGAACCATGCAGCTGTGCCTGGGATGGACTCGGAGACAGAGGAGCGGGACATGAATCGCAGCGGTACACTCACTCTGGCTGTCTGAGGCTGCTGTCAGCACTGAGGAACTGCAGCCGGGACAAATGAGCTGAAGTGGCCCTGGAGTGGAGGTGATTCTTGTTCAGCTTCTTCCTGGTGAGTCTCTTCCACTCTTATCCTGTCTGCTTATTCCCACCATTACAGCCACCCTGCCCCCTGCTCAACAGCACTACTCCCAGCCTTCCACTATTACTCTCATTCTGCCCCCTGTTCTGAACTTCTACTCTAAGCCTGTTCCTACTCTGCCATTACTACTACTCCCATCCTGCCTCCACTTCCCTTCTGCCCCCTGAACAGCCCTACTGCTACTCCCATTCAACCCCCTGCTTCCCCCTACTACTACTCCCATCCTGTCCTCTGCATCCCACTACTATTACTACTCCCATCCTGCTTTCCACTATTGCTACTCCCATCCTGACTCCAGCAGCGGTGGAGTTTATGAAGCACGTGCTTCAGCAGTTAGTTCCGGAAGGGGGAGATTTGCTCACCAGCCCTACCCCCTGGCCTCACAGTACAGCACCCACCTTAACTACCATCCCCACCCCTGGAACATACCCATAACCTGCCCTACACCCGGCATCCGGATCATACCCTATCCCCTGGCCCCCTAGACTGACACTACTCACCAACCCCAGGGCCCCAGCCCCCGCTGGCCCTGGGGACATACACTGTTCACCCTATTTTTTTCCCTGTGGGGGCCATTGTGTTTTATAGATATCTATAGGGGGCAAATTGTTTGTGTTTCCATTGGGGACCAATGTGTTTTATTCTTTTTCTGTGCGGATTAATGTTTCTTTTTTCTCTTGTGGGGGCCAATGTGTTTGTATTTTTTCCTGTAGGGGCCAATGTGTTTTTTATTTTTTTCTTGTTGAGGCTAATGTGTTTTTATTTTTTTTCTGCGGTGACTAATGTGTTTGTTTTGTCCTGTCTGGTATCAATGTGTGATTTTTTTTTTCCTGTGGGGGTGAATGTTTATTTATTTATTTTCTTGGTGTGGACCAATGTGTTTTATTTTTTTTTTGTTGGGGATAGTTTTTTTTTTTTTTTTTCCTGTCGGAGTTCAATGTGTTTGTCTCCTGCAGGGGCCAAAGTGTGTGTTTTTTCCAATGGGGACCAAAGAGTTTTTTTTTCTCATACAATGTTTTTCATCTGCGCATGAGTCTGAGTTGCAGTGCAGATTCAGAAGCATGCATCAAGATTTGTATTAGAAATGTGTTGGGTGTTCCAATGTGGTTACAGGGAGTTCGCTATAGAGACGCTGAATTGCTCATATTGGAGGCCATACTTAGATGGATGATCTGCACCTAGCATAGGGCTGGTGAAAGTTCAAATGTTGCGACCGATGCTGGTGTCTAAAGACTTTAGGCCGGTACCCACTAGATGAGGTCTAGTGTGTACCAACCTAGTTAGTGACGGGCCCCGGTGGGGTGCCGGCATTAGCAAGTACATGCAGGTCCAATGCAGGGACGTCGAGAGGGGGGGGAGCGGGTACAAATTACCCAGGCTGGGCTTCCTGAGGGGCCCGGGTCTAACGCCACCCCCGCTCCCTCACAGCAGCCCAGCACACAGCCTGTGCTGAGCTGCAGTGGGAGGCTGCAGCGACTGCAGCCACAGCAGTCTCTTAGGCCTGTGGGGGGGAGCGATCACACTTATCGCACCCTCCCTGGCTTTGCACCGGGCTGAGGGGGCTAAGAGTGCCCCCCTCGCCAGCAAAGCGGCGCTGAATTTATTTATTTTTTTAAGAGGGCGTGGCCATGCCCCATTACCCGGGTCCGCCGCAGCTCTTGGCCAATGTCGTTGACGATGTGTGAAAGTGCGCATAATTAGTGACATAGTGGGTACCCACTGGAAGATGTGCCAGATATGTCGCTTTAATCCACTGGTCGCTTAGTGTGTACCTAGCATTAGACACTGACAGTGGGCGTCTCCAGGGGTGGACTGGGCCACCAGGACGCCGGGCCGTTTCCCGCTGGGCTGGCCCCTTTTTAGTCCTTTTAGGGGCCGGACGCCCTTTCCTATCCCACCCCACTGCTGGCCCAGCTGCCGTGATCGGAGCTCAGCTCAGATCGGGCAGCGTTGCAGCTTCTGAACATTACCGGCAGCCGTCTTTCCCTCATCCACCCCTCAGCTGGCCCAGCTTTCTGCTGCGATTGGAGCTCAGCTCTGATTGGCCAGTGATTCTGAACCTAAACAAAAATGGCCGACGGGGGAGCTCCCCCATAAACCTTTGCGGAGCCTGTCAGTCATTGCTGACGGCTCCACCTTCAGGCTGTCTGTGGCCCGCCTCGGCGCCTCCAGGATCACGGGCAGCACTGGATGCTGCCTGCATCAAGCAGCAGACATACTGTACACAGAGGCACAGCAGCAGCCAGCGTGGGAGCCAGCAGCCTACAAATCCTGACAGTAGGTAGACTGTATTATATGTGTGTGTGTATATATATATATATATATATATACATATACATACACACACACACAGTGGCCACTTTTTTTTTTTTTTTTTTAGAACGGTCTCCTGTCCGCTCGCATAGCTACAGTGAACGGCCATAATGATGGTCGCGATGGTCAAGACCATCGGGCTTGCGACGAGAGCCTAGTGGTAGGGTCTCGTGGCCGCAAGCCCCAGAGAGCTTTCAGCTCTAACAGAGCCGGAAGCTCTCCACTGACATCACTTGTGATGTCAGTGGGGCCGCCCCCAAACGACAGGCGTTCTTATGGGAATGCCTCCATTTGGGCAGCCACTCCCTGGCCCACCCACCAAAGGGGACAAGCTGTCACTCAACATCGACAGCTCGGCCCCTTTGTTGCGAGACCCGGAGTGACGGAGTGCCCGTCGCTATCCGGGTCGTGCGCATGCGCTCTGGGCCACCATCGACCCGGTTGCGAGCACTCAGCGCTTGCGACCGGGTCTGAATCAGGCCCAGTGTGTGTGTGTATATATATATATATATATATATGTATATATTATATGTACATACATACACACTGTGTGTGTATATATGTATGTATACTGTATATATATATAATATATGTTATATATCTATATGAAAGTAGGTGCATGCAGAGATGCTGAATCACTCACATTAGAGGCCATAGACCATACTTAGATGGATAATCTAGCAGATGGTACGACTGATGGTAATGTCTAAATGCAAAAGTGGGTGTCTCAGTCCTTGCGCATTCGGACGCACGGCTGTGCACCATGCAAGGGGTTAGTAGTAGCCGTGACTGCGTCCAACTTAGAATCAGGCTCTATAAGGAGGGAGTATCCCATTCCCTCTGCAGACCCCGCCCCCATCAGGGCTGCTTTCATAACGCATAATCAGGCCCTGTGAGAAGGGATCCCACCCCCCTCAACAGACCCCCACCTCCTCAACAGACCCCGCCCCCATTAGGGCTGCTTCCATAAATTTCCTGGGCTGGTTTTCCATCCCAATCCATCCCTGGTTGCTGTTTAAACACAGTAGGTCTCTATCCTTTTGTATTCTAAACACAATGCTAATCCTTCTTTAATAGTTAACTGTAGAGTTATTAAGACAAAAATAAAGTCTGCCAATACTTCTTTATAAGTAAGGCTGATGTATGTGGCTCCAAGTACAGCTGGTATGGTATTTAGCTGGTATGATATTAATTTAATACCAAATGTCTAAACTATGTTTCATAACATGTCACAGCCTCTTATAGGATCAGATAACATAAGATACATATGTTACCCCTTTGGTGGTTATCTACAAATTATAATGCATTGAAATCTGGGGAGGCAAAGATAGATATATATAATGTAATTGGTATAGTTAGGTTTCCCTGAGCAGCGAAAATGATAATTTAATGTAAATATTAAATTTAGCATGAATTAAGTTATATAGTAATATAGGAGTAAGTGCATTGACAATTCAGATAATGAATGTTCTGAAAAGTGTTTTGTAGTTCATGATATGCATAACTGTATTTTAGAATATTGCAAATGTGTAGAAACTGCTGTGGATATTCTACATGTATGTGAAAGAAAGTATATACAGTATGTTTCATGTATTTACATAACAGATTATAGGGTACATCTTTCTTTGGTAAGGATGTGCCTCAGTGTAAGGGATGCACTTCACTGTAGAAGAAGCTGCGGAGTAATATAGTTGGGAGTAGTTTGGTTCCTGTCAGGGGAAAGAGGGTACGGTTTGGAGATAAGGAGGAGTGAGAACAGCAGCAGTGGCTGGGAGTCAGATTATGTGGTGCCAGTGAGGGCTCTATGCAGGGGCGTATTTATAAGGGGTGCAGTGTGTGCAGGGCACATGGCCCCCTGCAGAGCCCTAACTAGACTTACTGGTGCCCTGTGCCAGAAAGAGCATTGGCACCCCCCTCATTATTCAAAGGGACATAATGCACCCAAAAAAGGGCCATGGCTTCATGGGGAAGGGCCTGGATAGAGATAGGTTCTAGTAGTGCTAGTTGGAGTTCCCAGGGGTGACTCCCAGGTAAGCTGGCTCTCAGTTAGGATGCATTTATGTATGTGCCTTTATCATGAGGCCTTACATTTGCCAAAAATATATATGTGCCTTTATTATGAGGCTTTAATTGGCATACATTACATTTGGGGTGAGCGTTTGGGCGTAGGTCCCCCGAGGCCGCTCTGGCTGGGCCTCCTGAGAGCATCACCACTTAATACACATAGTTACTTTTCATATCACCTTTTTATGTTCGTTTATTATTTATTTAATTTATCACATATACTTTAACCCCTTAACACTTAGTAATTACTTGCACCCTTCTAGACTTTACACTGCACTGTCACTCTTTTTCCATTTTTTGTGTGATGCCCTGGGGGGGTCCTGGGCTGGACGTTATTTTGGGGGGCTCTGCGCCCCAGATGTGAACTGTTTAGTGTAGGGACTGCTAGTGACAGAGAAGCCTTGACGAGGCCTAGCAGCATCCCAAGTATTTGCAAATGCATGCAACTAATATCTCTGAAATTCTATTACCATATAGTGTTCATATATTGTTGCTAGTATAATTCAGTGTGCTGAGGAACAATAGTGGGTTAAACCCCCCTCACTTTTCTAGAGATATCGCTAAGTGGATACCCCCCTTTAGTAACCTGGCGTCCCCTTTAGAGGTTAAAGGGGGGTTACACAAATATTACTTATACTGTTTTTTTCTACAGTAAATATTAGTTACAATTTACTCAGTTATTAAGTTCCTCCCTTGTACCAAATGTATTAACTCCCTCATCAGAATAAGAGGATACTCTGAGGTACTGAGCTGCTGTCTCTCTGCTCTAATTGACTGGCAGCTATAGGCATTGAGCAGCCTATCATACCTAAAAATTCCGTTGCTTGTAATTAGGTTTAGAACTCACATGGAGTTCTACATAATTACTGGAGGAATTCATCATTCCTCCTCTCCATAACTATCTATTTCGAAAAGCTGTCATTTTTACGATGACAGATTTTCATGAAATAGATAGTTTTCCCTATCTACACTAACTTACCGCAGCTGGAATCCATGCTGTGCATGCGCTGTTACATCTGTAATACCAGCGCATGCGCAGCATTGCCTACACCTGCGGTAATTTTGGGTGTCGGCTCAGCTGCTGCACAGGACACAGGGGGTTGAGCACTCGAGGAAGAGATCTCCAGACTAACTGTCAGTCTGCCTGCAGTTCATTTTATACCTCACTCTGCCCCTGCTAGGAACCCAATCACTCCCAGCTATATAACTCCGCCCCTTCTATAGTGTATGTGCATCCCACACACTGGAGCACATCCGCACCACAGAGAAAATAGTTGGAAAGTATTCACAGCGCTTCACTTTTTCCACATTTTGTTATGTTACAGCCCTATTCCAAAATGGAGTAAATTCATTTTTGTCCTCAAAATTCTACACACAATACCCCATAATGACAACGTGTAAAAAGTTTTTGGTTTTTTTTGCAAGTTTTCTTACAAAAAAAACTAAGAAATCACACATACATAAGTATTCACAGCCTTTGCTCAATACTTTGTTGATGCACCTTTGGCAGCAATTACAGCCTCAAGTCTTTTTGAATATGATGCTAAAAGCTTGGCACACCCATCTCTGGGCAGTTTCGCCCATTCCTCTTTGCAGCACCTCTCAAGCTCCATCAGGTTGGATGGGAAGCGTTGGTGCGCAGCCATTTTCAGATCTCTCCAGAGATGTTCAATCGGATTCAAATCTGGGCTCTGGCTGGGCCATTCAAGGACATTCACAGAGTTGTCCTAAAGCCACTCCTTTGATATCTTGGTTGTGTGCTGAGGGTCGTTCTCCTGCTGAAAGATAAATCGTTGCCCCAGTCTGAGGTCAAGAGTGCTCTGGAGCAGGTTTTCATCCAGGATGTCTCTGTACATTGCTGCATTCATCTTTACCTCTATCCTGACTAGTCTCCCAGTTCCTGCCGCTGAAAAACATCCCCACAGAATGATGCTGCCACCACCATGCTTCACTGTAGGGATGGTATTGGCCTGGTGATGAGCGGTGCCTGGTTTCCTCCAAACATAACGCCTGGCATTGACTCCAAAGAGTTCAATCTTTGTCTCTCATGGTATGAGAGTCCTTCAGGTGCATTTTGGTAAACTCCAGGAGGGCTGCCATGTGCTTTTTGCTAAGGAGTGGCCTCCATCTGGCCACTCTACCATACAGGCCTGGTTGGTGGATTGCTACAGAGATGGTTGTCCTTCTGGAAGGTTCTCCTCTCTCCACAGAGGAATGCTGTAGCTCTGACAGAGTAAACATTGGGTTCTTGGTCACCTCCCTGACTAGGGCACTTCTCCCTCGATTACTCAATTTAGATGGCCGGCCAACTCTAGGAAGACTCCTGGTGGTTCCAAACTTCTTCCATTTACAGATGATGGAGGTCACTGTGCTCATTGGGACCTTCAAAGCAGCAGATATTTTTCTGTACCCATCCCCAGATTTGTGCCTCAAGACAATCCTGTCTCGGAGGTCTACCGACAATTCCTAGGACTTCATGCTTGGTTTGTGCTCTGACATGCACTGTCAAGTATGGGACCTTATATAGACAAGTGTATGCCCCTCATGACCTACCTGCCAGAAAAACCCTAAACAAAAGGAAATAATCAACTGGTGACTGCTCTTACCTTTATCTTCTGAACCATGGTCACAAAACCACAACCAATCCGCTTGATACTTTTCTAGATGGGTTAAACTTTTCTTGGTGGGTTAATCCATTGATGCCAGTCTGATGGGAAAGAGATTGAGTAGGTGAAAATTTTTTGTCAAAGCCTTCCAAATCCACTCCTCCTGTACACCAACTCCCATCCAAATAAGCTCCAAAACCAGAAGAGCCAATCAAAAAATGTAACCTTCCTATTGGACTCAACAGGTAAAGGCCAAATGGAAATACCATTACATTGTAATAAAAAGATATCCCAGACTTTGTGATCCCAACCATACACATGTTGGCCCCTCCGTCTTGTTGCAGGTGATGGGTACACTAAATTCCACAAACAAAACACCAAGGCTGCAATTAAGCCTAGTGTCAGGATCAGACTCAGGGGGTCTTCTGGTGAAGGGCAGGAAGCCAGGGTACTAGGATGTGGAGAGAGCAGTAATCAAGGGGGTTGTATGCTAGTCTTCCTCATCAGCTAGATCAGGATGTTGGTGAGACTTGACCAAAGGCGTGGAGTCTAACCTACTGGGAGGTCTTTGCCAGTGACCCCTCCAATTGGGATTTGGTCTTCTGCTGCACCCAGTAGGCAGGTCGGGGCCCCTTGGTCAGGTATCCAGAGCTAGCAAGGAGACTGGAGTATGATCAGGAGAATACAGACACACTAGATTACTGGAGACTAGTACACAGACTGTGCACCGATAGTATCCAGACGCAGGTTAGTGTTAGAGTATAACACTGGAGACTGGTACAGGGGCTGTGTACTGAGGTTATATAGAAAAAGGGTTTCTGTGCTCCCATAGTTGGGGTGTCATCTCAAACCTTGGCAGTAAACACAGTACTTATATCAATGGTATCAATGATCTGTAGGGGTGGAACTGCATGTTCTATAGTGTATTCCTTCAATGCATACTTTATTTTCTTTATACCTCTTCAATTAGCTGCTTCATAATACTGGATGCAGTACCTTAAAAAAATGATATGATGCTCCACATAGTGCACAATTATATTTATTTGAACACTCATGTATTAAAATTCTCTCTTAAAATACAATAAATAAATAAAATAAAACCATCAAATATATTTGGGATTCCTGCATACCGGATTGGGCCCTTTTGAAAAAGGCACACTTGAAGGTATAAGGGACATGATGGTAAACCCGGGTTTGTCTCCTTTTCCCAGCTGTGGATCACTCCTTAGGTCCAATGGGTAGGCAGTAGTTCCCCTCCACCAATGCATTTCAACTGGTGCATTCTTTATGAAGGTGTAAGGTGGTAATGGATGCTAGGGGCTTTAAGTAGTGATCAGACTTTCTACGGGGGCAGGTCCACATGTCTAATAATAATTAACTTCAAAAAGACCTAGAAAGACCTTCATCGAGTGACAATCCCTGGTGATTAGTGTTCATCACTCCAACTCACAATCTTCCATCCTTAAATTGCATAATACTCTAAAAAAATCGGTAGTTTCTCATTTGTGTTCCAACCATGGAATGCATTGAAGTTAGTCATACCTATAGAAATCTTCCAGTTGGGGATGTGAAGCCTCACCCTATATAATCCGGAAGTGTGTCCAGGTGAGGGTGGAGCTATTTTAGTACACTGTGGATAAACCAGATGTAGGTCACTCTAAGGGCAACTTAATAGTGTTTCCTTGATGAATGAAAATAAAACTATATCCAAGACATACATATTATGTGTCCAAGAAATAAATTATGGGGGTGAATACCCATCTTCATAGTTGATTAAAAGTCCATATTAAAGTGCTATAGTAATTAGAGATGTGCGCCAACCCCTGTGTTTTGGTTTTGGATCTGGATTTTTTCTTAAAAAAAAAAAAAAAGCTAAAAAAAAATCACATAAAATGGGCCTTTTTTTGTTCCTACAGTATTAATAACATTTATTTCCACTTGTTTTCAGTCAATTTTGACCATCTCACAGCTCACAAGGGGACCAGGAAGTGTGCTTTCCAAAAATAAACAAACAAATGACTTAAATAATGCTTTGCAAATCTTCTATAAACTGGCATTTCCCAACCTGTAGAGGGACATAAAAAAAAAGTTAGTTCAAACTGCAGTTGTTCCCACTGTCCACTTAACCATATGAGATATATTGTGAACAAGCGGAACTGAGCAGCAAATGCAACATTTCAGACCTAAGGTTTAAGTATTACATTGTGAGGCTGCGCCATGCCTGCTTGCTGGCATTTTTTTTTCATCCCAGAAGGGGACCAGGAAGCGTGCTTTCCAAAAATAAATCTTCTGTTCTGTAACAGAATTTTTCCAACCTGTAAAGGGACATTAAAAAAAACAGAGTTAGTTAGTGGCCTTCAAATTGCCATTGTTCCCACTGTCCACTTATTCTTGGACTGGAGCAACCATGGTGACTGAATTAGTGTCATAACTTGAGGAGGCTGCAAACTGGGTGTCATGTTAGTAGTTGGCCATATGGAGTATGTTGCTGTTAAGGGATCAGGCTGGTTATATCAGTGGACACATTAATTATAGTTTTTGTTATTCTGGGTTTCCATCTCCTGAAGGGTGTTTACCAACAGACAGAGACTACCTTACCTATCAGCTCAGGCATAGACAGTTCCTGAGGTACAGAGCTTTGTTCTCTGGACAGAAGCCAAATAGGTGGGAGCCTCTGTTCCAAGTCCAACATTTGAAGCGCTTATTCTCTCCACATCATCTATGATAGAAGACAAAAAATGTCATTGGGGACATCCATCTCCTCTTTCTGTACCCTGCTTACCCTTTTTGGACAGTAAGTCCAGCATGGATGGTTTGGAAGAAGGAGGACTAGCAACAGATGGGGATGGTCATTATCAAGACATGGTCCCGCAAGTGGGTGTAGTCTGGGAGGTATTGGTTGGCATGCAGGCAGCGGAATAACAAAGGCCTCCATGTTGTCTGTGCTTACTATTCCGTATTTCAGTTTGCCATTCAGGTAGGAATAAACTAGTGGGCTACAGAACACAGTGACAGAATCACTGGATGTCTTAGTGCATTCAGGCCAAATACGATCCATGAATTCCCAGACAGATTCTGGACAGATGAATCCTTTGCTTGTAATAATCTTTGGCTATCTATAACACCCACCTTTGCCAGGAATTACTAGACACTTTGAAGGCTGTAACTTTGAACTGCTTTATAGAAAATATGTGAATGAAACCTTTCCATACTGCAGAACATGATTGAGAAATCCCTTTAAGTTCAGCACCTAGAGCATCTTTTTTCATGTTCTCTGAGGCCTCTCCTGACTGTGAAGAAAGATTTTCCACACTGTAGTCTTCCATTGTGACTTTTTAATGGTGATTTCAATGTTGTCCACTGGCTGAGATCCATCTCATCTGAGGGTTGAGGTTGTGTTTTCCCCATGCTAATGAGACAATTGACATCCAGAAGGTGACTTATGTTTTGCCATGGTGTCAGTCTCTTTTGGCTGAATTAGGCTTTTTTTTACAAATATTATAAATATAGGCTTTAGTTTTTTAGAGCATATAACTTTATAAGCTGTTAGGATAACATTTCTGCTATGTTTAAGATTAAAACAAAATAAACTTTTTGTAACCCAATAACTTAAAAAAAAGGTTTTCATCGCAATATTCATGCAGCCCCTTGCCAGACAGCAGCACAGCACCCTTGCACAGCTATGCCGATGACAGGTGTGGCTGACACGCACATAAAAAAAATTGTTTATTATTTTGGGCAGCAGCCCCTTGACAGACAGGAGCACAGCACCCCTGCGCAGCTATACCGATGACAGTGACAGCCAGGTGTAAAATTGATCATAAATTAATTTAAACACAATTCAATGGTTGCAGCCCCTGGCTGTTAAATTGGTCATAACATTAATTTTAAAAAATCATTGGTTCCTAAACCAACCATAACATTAATTTAAAATGTCAAGCAGCAATGCCTCAATCAGCACATAATAGAATGGAAAGAGGTGCAAGATGGAATAGTCCTTGGGCCCTCCCACCCACCATTATGTTATATATGCAACAGGACAGTTTAACAAATCAATCATTTCAGCGACAAGGACTGCCAATTGTGGGTGAAATGATTGGTTTGTTTGGATCCCCATAAAATAAGTTGCCAATGCGCTTTGGACATGGAAAAGAAAATAATCCCATACTCAAACTGGCTTTACATTACAAGTTGTCATCATCCTCATCCTCTTCCTCCCCATCAGTGTGTACATCCTCTTCTTCACACAATATCAATTCATCCCCACTGGATTCCACCATAGGCGCCTCTGTAATTTTTTTATGTAATTGTTGGTAGAGATCTTCCTCATGGAATTTGTAATTCATTTTAATGAACATCAACATTTCCACATTTTGAGGAAGTAACCTCCTATGCCGATCACTGACAAGGTTGCCAGCTGCACTGAAAACTCTTTCAGAGTACACACTGGAGGGTGGGCAACTTAAGTAATGCAAAGCCAGTTTGTGTATGGGACTCCAAATTGCCTCTTTTTCCTGCAATTACTGAAAGGGACTGTCTAACATGTCTATTAGGATGGTATCTCTGAAATAGTCCTCCACCATTCTGTGAATGGAGACCGTATCACACATAGTCACGGTAGAAGACATGTAACTAGTAGACAGTTCTCTCAGGCCCGACCAGATGTCATTTTTTGGTGACTGATCTGCATGAGCAGCAGGCATTCTGTAAGGAAAACGTAGTTTTTTTCCTGGCAGCTGTTGAAACTGAAAGAGGAGATGAAGGAGTTTCACAGGCGGCTGCAGCTGACAATTTTTTGACCAACAGCTCTTTGCATAGTTTTAGATATTGGTCTTTTGGACAAAACTCAAAAAGGTAGGACTTAAACCTAGGATCCAGAATAGTGGCCAAAATATATTTTTCAGATTTCAATAGATTGACGACTCTTGGATCCTGGTGAAGTGAATCAAGGGCTTGATCCACCAATCCGACATACTTTGCGCAATCACTCCATTTCAGCTCCTCCTTCAGTTTCTCCAGCTGTTTTTGCAAAAGTCTGATGAGGGGAATGACCTGACTCAAGCTGGCAGTGTCTGAACTAACTTCACGTGTGGCAAGTTCAAAAGGGTTTGAGAACCTTGCACAACACGGAAATTATTCTTGAGTAAAGTGCATTCCCCCTCCACGGTCTATGTCATAGTCCACTTTATAGGCCTGGATGGCCTTTTGCTGTTCCTCCATCTGCTGAAGCATATAGAGGGTAGAATTCTACCGAGTTACTACCTCTTGCTTCAGCTGAAGGGCAAATTTAACTGTACCTACTGGTCATGCAATCTTCACCAAGCGGTCGCCGAATGTCTAAAACGTCCGGATATTTTGCGTGCCACCGAGAGCATGTCCTGCACTCCCCTGTCATTTTTTAAAAAATGTTGAACCACCAAATTACTTGTGTGAGCAAAACATGGGACGTGTTGGAATTCGCCCACATGTAATGCTCTCACAATATTGGTGGCATTGTCCAAAATCACAAATCCCGAGGAGAGTCCAAGTGGGGTAAGCCATTTAGCAATAATTTCCCTGAGTTTTTCTAAGAGGTTCTCAGCGGTATACCTCTTAGTGAAACCAGTTATACAAAGAGTAGCCTGCCCCTGTATCAGCTGTCTTTTAGGAGATGTTGCTGCTGCTGTTGTAGGCAATACACCTACCCATTGGGCTGGCACAGTCATGTAGTCCTTATGTGGCCAAGTGGGACAGGGCAAACTATCAGTGGTCAAGTGGACAGTGGGTACAACGGCATTTCTGAGGACATTAAAAAAAACCTTATTAATGTCCTTGTACAGATTTGGAATTGCTCTTCTAGCAAAGAGGAATCTAGAAGGGATCTGGTAGCAAGGACACAGGACCTGGATTAATTGTTGAAAACCCACTGCAGTGATGGCGGATATTGGACGCACATCTAATACCAGCATAGCTGTTATGGCGTCAGTAATCCGCTGTGCAACTGTGTGATTGCTGTCATACTTGTTTGCCCTTGCAAATGATTGTTTAACAGTTAATTGCTTTTTGGAGGATATGCTACAAGTAGTCTTCCTCCTGGTCCCCTTCTGGGATGAAGATCCACTGACAGAAACAGCAGCAGCAGCAGCAGCAGCAACAGGCATAGTCATCAAGGATCCTTCTGAGGAATCACGGATAGGAGAGGACTTAATCATGTTTGGGATGCCAACATTGGATGCAGCAGGACTCCAGATGATGAATGAGGATGTTGATAATGCATGTGTTGGTGTTGGAGATCAAAGGCGCTTGGGTCTCACAGAGAGGGAGCAGGTAGGTGACACTGGACTTGTTGTTACGGTCTGAGTTTTGGAATTGGCAACGTACACTTTGATATTTGATGAATGCGCTCCAAGTGACGTAACAAGGAGGAAGTTCCAAGGTGGTTTAGGTCCCTCCCTCTACTCACTCTTGCACGGCAATGGGCACATATGGCTTGACAACTGTTCTCCGGATCGGGATGGAAATAATTCCACACGTGAGAAGTAGATTTTTTTTTGTCTTTTGTCCCGGCATGACAACAATGGGCTTTGGCTTTTTCAAACCATGGGCAACAGCTGTTGCCTTACTTACACAAAGGACATCCTCGGCATCAACATCCTCATCACCAACACCAACACCATCAACATCCTCATTATCCTTAGAGCCTTCATCTACCAAAATATCCTCCTCCTCCATGTGCAATTCCACAGAAGCATCCTCAATGACTACGTGTGCAAGATCTTGACGGCCCTTCCCCACATTTACAGAGGGCACACAAATGTTGGAACTTGGAGGATCCTCCAGTACACTAGTATTTAGATCGGGCTCACACATGGCAACCGCGGACACACTTGCACTCTCCTCTGGGATTTGTGATTTCGATTTCTCTGGGCACAGTGTTGGTTTTTCCGGAGCTGTCTTAACAACTTTCACATTTTTAATTGGATCACCACCACCACAACTACTACTACAAGCAGAAGGGCTATCAGAATCAGCAGTCTTCTTCATAAAGTAAGAAGGCAAAGTCCTTATCCTTTCCTTGCCACTTCGTGTAGTGAATGGCATAATGCCAATTTTTGGTTTATTTAAGGTCAAATATCCTTTCAATTTGTTTTTCTTAATGTCAGTAAAACCTGCTTTACCATATCGATGGTGTGACTTAAGCCCTGGGGCATGGGCCTTCCTAGAGGTCAAGGAAGTTGATGGCCTTGCACTGCTGTCATGTGACAGCCCTCCATATTTTTTCTGCAGTCTAGAAGCAGTGTCACAATCACCAATAGTGTAGCCAAGGTGCGGTTACAAAATTGACACACGTGCAGTCGTGCGCACACAAAAATATTAGAAAAAACGACAAATGATGATTTATATTTTTTGTCAGCTCCAGAAGAACTTGGCCCCAGAGTAACGATTGATCATGACTGGAGTCTGGCAGCACAAGGTTGCAACTTGCATTACTTTCTGGATCTTGTCCACTACTACGGTTAAGCCGAAAACCCACCCACACAAACAAGAAAAAAAATATGACACTTTTTTTTTTTTATTGAACACAACTGTAGTCACTGTATCTTGTGCACTAATGTGGTTACGCCTAACACCCACGCACACCCAGAAGAAAAAAAAAATATAAAAGACAGTGACACTTGTATTGTTTTTTTAAGATCGACTGGAGTTCGGGTGACCTCGGTTCTCTGAGAACCGAACCCGCTCATCTCTAATAGTAATATTACAGAACAAGACATACATAATATCAATAAAAATATTTTTAAAAATCACAAAAACTGGCATTGTAAAACTGAATAGTTACATATAAATATATCAAAATAAATATGAATAAAATACTCAAGGATGGAAAGAATGATGAAGGATGATAAAAAAGGGAGATCAGAATAAGCTGAATCACAAAGAATTTAAAACAGAGACAAATGAGCATATGGAGTATTGTTGTTTCAAAAAACATTTGAGCTTAAATTCACTGTTCACACCCTTGTTTCAGCTTTAGCTAAAAATGTATCCGACTCCTTGACTTCACAATTCCCCTCAATCTTTTTAATGCTTAGGATTTATTTAATTCCTGCTGTGGAACATAGATGTTTTTATTTGGTGTTTTTATAGTGTATGATTATCATAGCCCTTTTTGCTATTTCTAAGGTGTTCACCCCATCTGTCTTTTAATTTTCTTTTCCCAGTGTATTGTAAATTACAGTTACATTCAATCATATATATGCAGTTAGTGCTATCGCAGGTAATGAATTCCCATATTTTAAGATTGTTCTGTGGTGATTGATGTATAATTTTCTATTTTACTTTTTTGGTTTTGGGGGGTCCTGCATGAAATGCACATGCCACATTGATGGAATCCAATGGTTTTTATCCTATTGCTCCTTTTTTCAGGAATCGCACTCTTGACAAATTTGCTCCTTAAATTTTGAGCTTTTCTATACATAAAAACTGGTTTGGAGGGAAAGATCTCTTTTAAAATGGGATCCTTAGTTGAAATGTGCCAATGTTTTTTAAAAATCTGTTATACTGAACGATATTGATTATTGAAAGTAGACACAAAAGGAACTTTCGGCTAATTAGCTGGTTGTTTTGAATTATTGTATTCCAACAATTTTGTTTGGGGGATTATTTTTCAGTTATTCTATGTTCTGCTCAATTTCATTTTCATTATATCCCTTGATGATGAATTTATGTTTCAGTTTTGCTTGTTGTTGAAATATGGTCTCATTAGTACAATTTTATAAAAATCTTTGGATGTGGCCTTTTGCAACATTCTTAAGCTATCTAGGATGAGGATTGCTATTCATATTTATAGAAGAAATGCTGTCAGTGGGTTTTTGATAATTTTTTGTATGAAGTCTGTCCCTTATTTGTACATCACCAGATCTAGGAAGTCTATTTCTTTATAGCTTCTGGTAAAGACTACATTAATATTGAGGAAATCATCATTTAGACTTTTGTAGAATTTAAGAAGATCCTCTTCTGTGCCCTTCCAGATGAAAAAAAAAATGTCATCACTAAACCGAATCCAAAAAAATCACATTGTCTCTGTATTTGTTATTTTCCCATATTGTCAACTCTTCCCACCATCCCATGAATGGATTGGTATATGATGGTGCAAATCAGGTGCCCATAGCATTCCCTCTTAATTGCAAGTAAACTGGCCATCAAACCAAAATAAATTATTTTGTAAAACAAGTGAGATAGCTTATGTAATAAAATCAATCTTCTGTTCTTCTTGATTAAAATCTGGGTTCTTTCTTAAGGCATACTCTACACTTTCAATTCCTGCTTTATAATCGATGATTGTGTACAATGCGCTCACATCAGCTGTTACTAGAAGTTCTTCCTCTGTGATGGAAATATTTTCAAAATTTCTAAATCACATCTATTATGTCCTTTACATAGGACTTTAATTTAATTACTACAGGCTGTAAATGAAAATCCACATAGTGTGATAAATTTGAGGAAAGGGAATCGGTACCTGCTATAATTGGGCAGCCAGGTGGGTTCTTTTGATCTTTGCGTATATATTTGGATTCTTGTAATGTTAAGATCCCTTCATTCACACATTTCAATATCATGATTTTTAAGTTCTTTTCCTTTTTTCCACTTGGGTTTCCTTTCAGTAATTTGTAAGTCTCTTTGTCATATAGTGGTCTAGTGATTTCTTGTTTGTATTTTTCTGTGTCCATCATGACAACTCCTCCCCCCTTGTTAGATGGCAGCAAGACTCCATTTTAGAAAAGAAAGCTTACACAAGCGCCATTTTGTCAAAAATACATAGTACACAATCCACAGTGCAAAATTGATAAAAGTGGCAATTTTGCTACTCACAACGCAAAGTTGCTAAAAAGTAGTACGAACAGCTTTTTAGCAATCTTCCCCTAACACCTACCGATGGTGTTTAGCAGACATAAAATAACTTTGCAACACATTAAAATCACCACAGACTTATATTTGAGCAGTAGCAAAGTAGTGGTGTTTTCCCCTGCATTCACATTAACACATACGCGATGTAGCAAATTAGTGGTGTTTTCCCTGCACTTCATGTTAAACATAGGACAATGCAAAATAGCTATTTAGACGCACAGCCAGCTTTTAGTGACCTTTCCCAAACCCATACTGGCTTGCTCACACACATACACAGAAGCCTTTCCAACTTAGTGCTGGTCGCTAAGTGCCCCACAGACCCTCAAACACACAACACAATTTAGTGTCATTTCTCCCCGCATACACATTTAAAAGCAATGGTCCCGCAGCGCGAAAGGAATGATTATTACTTGGTTTAATCGCAATGTCAGCATATAAAGAAATGAATGTTTTCTGTAACTATGGCTTAGTAAATGACAATTGGACCGTGTTTGGTGCCGTACTGATCTACTCTGTTCCCACAGTGTTCCGGTGGTATCGGTGAGAAGACCAGAACATACGGCTATGAAATATGAATGATAGAGAGAATAACTCCTTGAAATGTTGTATGCCATAGTTTAGACTAGATTTATTATGCATCGGGAAAGTGGACACAATCAGGCTGTTAGAGGCTGGGTTGAGTCTTTGCACTGACCTATGAATTGTACCGTAACGGAAGAAGCAAGAAGAGGAACCAATGAGAACCTGCCAACGTATTCTATTGTATTGCTTATCCCAGTACGGGTATATATGTGAGTGCTCTGAAACGAGATGCCAGTCTGCGGTGTTCCTGTTATGCTATTTCGACGAAGGTTTCATTACTGATGCCAGTATCTGGTCCCAGAGCGCACGCGTATGTATTGACTGTACCTTATGACCTAATATTTGTACAATTTATTTTGCGCTCATTGTTAGATCATAGCGTGGTAACATCTGTACTTTTTACCTGAATAATAATCTTTAGCGCGTTGGACCACTATTCAACTGTCTTAGAGTTTTATTAATGGCATAATTAAACACAACGCTAAATAGCAACATCTTGTGGTTTTAGAAGGTATAGGCAGGTTTTGTCTTAGAGGTTTATAGGCAGGAATGTACTAAAATGTTTATTTACGATTCAACACTCTTCATTACTAGTTTTTTGTCCCAAAAAGTATTTAAGGGATATTGTTCATATATACTTCTATATATCCACATACATTTCAAATTTGTTAATTTTCTGTCATGGAGCAAATTTTAATCCTTTGCTTAGAACTGATATTTTCTCTTTGATTAGGGTGTGTGAACTTAAATTAAATATTTGTTTGTGACCAATCTTGTTGATGTTTTATTGGTTTTCCCCCTCGATTTGTTTTCTCTTTCCAGACCTCTTCCACTATTGCCTCTTCTCTTACGCCTTATAATGGGTTCCTTTTGTATCTCCTCCAATCCCTCTCTAAAAAGTGCTCTTCTTATATTTGATATTGATTTTGAGTTAGTATATCATTAAACCTTTGTTGTATGTTATTTCTAGGTATCCAAAGTTTCTCCCAACGTGTTCTGTATTATTCCACTTTCCATAATTTTTTGGTCTTGGTTCATACATTCTTCTTTGTTTATAATATCCAAATTTTTCATTATGTCTCTTCTGTGTTGATTCAGTCTTTGAATAATTTTGTCTGTTGTATGTATCATGTCTTTTTTTTTTCCTCTCACTCCGGACTTCGTTAGGTGTACTGGACAGGGTGTATTGGTCTCGTATGTTCCCTGATCATCTTCTTCCTCACTTTCTACTTCACTGTATGGATCCTCTCCTGAGAATGCTCTCTTTAGTTCCAAACATTAATTCTCCTCTACCTCTTTTGAACTATTTTTTGTTTTCTCAGAATGAGATTTTTCTTTACAGATCACTTTAAATTCTACTTGTCTTGCTAGATCCGTACATTCTTCTAAATCCCTGAATGGTTTGGTAGTTCCTGTTAATTCTGAGATCTTTTTCTACATTGATAAGATCCTTCCTTCTCTCCTTGATGATTAATGACAGTAATGAGAAAGAGCATGTATCTAATATGTCCTTCCATTCTTTAGTGAAAATTTCATTTTCATGTTTGAAGGAACACTTTTTAAATTTTTAAACCTTTTGGTATAAGGTGGTCTGCTACATATGTTTCTAAAGTTAGTTTCCCACCATAATTTACTTTCTTTAATGAGTACATGTTCCAATTTTTTCATAATGGTGTCAAGATCTTCATCAATCAAAATAGCATTATTATCATTCTTTTTTCATGGTACCCAAACATGGTACAGCAACCAGTACTGGTGATTAACAAATGTAAACTCAAAAATTGATATGTACAAGTCGCACTCCTGGAAACGGGGTGCTGCTGAAAGCTCAAAGTGGAAAACACCAACCACTACTGTGTTCAAATAAATATCATTGATTGTACACTATGTGGAACATCATCTTATTTATTTGAGGTACTACATCCATGCATTGAGGGAATAGGCTATAGCATTCTGAAACATGAACCCTTTTTAAGAAGTTCCACCCTACAGATCATTGGTACCATTGATAAAAGTACTGTGTTTACCACCAAGGTTTGAGACTACACCCCAACTAGGGGAGCGCAGAAACAGTTTTTCTATATAACATGTTAAACAGTAGTGGTTGGCGTTTTCCACTTTGGGTTTTCAGCAGCACCCAATTTCAGGAGCGTGACTTGTACATACCAATTTTTGTGTGTACTGAGGTGAAGCTGAAGTATCCAGATGCAGGATAGCGTCAGAGTATAACACTGGAGACTTGTACATGGGCTGTTTACTAAGGTGTAGCTGGAGCATCCAGATGCAGAGTAGCAATGGAGTAACACTAGAGAAACTAGTTAGGAGAAGACACGGGAGTAATCACTAGTGAATATTGCTGGAAACAAATCACTGTTAGAGACCGCATGGAGTCTGGAACAATGTCACTGCAAACGGTCACTGAAGTAGCAAAGTTGTTCTGGCAACTTCCTGTTCCTGGAGCCCGGCTATATACCCTTAGGTAGCTGTCCATTGGAGGAGAGAGTCAGCTGAGCTGTCAAGGCTACCATTGGATGAGAGACTGTTCAGGTGATACAAACATGGCTGTGCCCATGACCACTGCCACAGGAACTCCAAAGAGGATGATTGCGTGGAAGTCACCTGGGCTGTGGGGAGAATACTCAGCATGTCACCCATCACTGCATCAGGCATCTGACTGTACTGCTAGTCAGGGGAAGCCAGTGCCGTGGTGAGTAATAGCCAAACCCAGGCTGAACCTAACACAATCAGCAGAATCTGGAGCTCCCACAAGTAATAAATCTAGATAATGAGCAAAACCATGCTCACCTGGATTTACCGGAAAAAACAGTGCACAATTGTACTGAATCTATCAATATATGCATCCAAATAAAATTCATTAAATGCAACCATGGCAACATCTTACCAACCCTGACAGAAGTAGGGACCTTTTGGCTGTCTACTTGAGGAAGGAAACCCACCCCTTCCTGTGTTACGTCCACATTCCTTAATGGAATGTGCCCCCACCCCCCAAATACACTGGTGATGAAACCAACATTTTGTCAGAGGGGAACATTGGCCATTATTATATGCAAAGCACTTCCCTTTTTGCTGAGATTGGGGGGGGGGGGGGGCACTACCTGGAAAAGGTACATGCTTCAGGTAAGCTGGCCCTACAGCGATCCACTGCAATTAGGTGACCTCTAGCCAAACATTAACATCTTTACACCCAAAGTCCATATCTGCAAGCTCGTGCTTCTTGCGCCTCATCATAAACTCTCCACACAAAACCTTTTGCAGAGCTAAACAGATTGTTTATAAAGGTGGAAATATCGATTGCATATCGTCGGCAGGGTGCATCTCCAAATAGGAGGACACAAAAACATACATTCCACCAAGCCAGTTATGGTAAGACTTGAATGCCTCCTCACCCATTCACCCTCTCTTTTGGCCACTACCAATGCTTTTTGCATTTTACTTGTGAAAGTGAACATCTCTAGACAACAACCCATACGAATATTTAACGGACCCTGGGATGTAGACCCCGCAGCACAGATTTGTCCACTCAGTGAACAACATCCACACTAACCACATTAGAATACAAGTTGCATGAATGCTTACACCCTCTACCCCACCGTGTATGAGAAGCAGAATTAGAGTGGGAGGCAGCATCACTAGATGACTCAGAAGAGCTAAGGTACAGATCGTCGCTCATGCCACTCACATGGCTAACCTGTATTCAGAAACGCATATGGGACCCAGCCCAATCAGTGCAAACCCGAGATGCAAAAGACATATCAGGGCTACTATATACTGCTGAAGATGTTATACTCAAACACCATTCATCATTAGAATTACCTGAGGACTCACCAAATAGACCAAGCATGTCATCCAAGAACTGCACTTACAAACCAGCGTCCTCCCCAGTAGGGCTGTGATCACCAAACATCTCTGCAGCAGCCCCTTAAAAAGAAACAGAAGCCGGCTCTCACAACTCTCGGGTAGATAATGGATGCAACCCGTATTTTGGGAATTAGCAGGACCTATTTCCCAGTTCACCAGGGACCCTCACAACTGGACTTGGTTGCGTTCGACACACAGGTCTCGGCCCTCAAAATAGGTTCCACTATATAGGTGCTGGTGAACTCTGGATGGAGTGAAGAAGGCTTTCAGCATAGTCAACAGGCCAGTCAGAACCAAACAGACAAGACAGTACCAGGGAGCAGACGTACACAGGTCACAAAGTATAGCCAAGGTCAGAACCAGATAACCAAATGCAACACCAGGTGATTAGATGAAAATGGGTCAGGAACAAAGCCAAGGTCAGGAACAAACTTGCTGGAGCTGATTACAACAGGCTGAGAGTTAAGCTTAACCAGGAATCCTCTAAATCAGTGCAGCTGGTGATTGCACAGGGCTGGAGAATATGAAGCAACTGAGGACCTGATTCAGCAAGGAATGCATGGATGCAGACGCATGCACCCGACCGCTGCGAGAATATGCTAATGAATGCAGTGGCGTAACTTCATCCCAGGTACCCGGAGGAAAGATAAATGTTGGTGCCCCACCCCCAAACTAAAATGTACCACCCCCCAGCACCTATGCCAGCCCCAGCTGCCGCCGCCCCCCTTATGCAGTTCCTTTTATATAATGCCCCCAGTAGTGGTCCGCCTATGTAGTGCTCCCCAGTAATGGTCCCCCTATGCAGTACATCCAGTAGTGAGCCCCCGGTAGTTGCCCCCAGTAGTGAGGCCCCTTGTAGTTGCCCCCAGTAGTGAGGCCCCCAGTAGTGAGCACCCTGTAGTTGACCCCAGTAGCAGGCCCCTGTAGTTGCCCCCAGTAGAGATGGCCCCCACCGCACGCACAGACACAGAAAAAACAAACACTTACCTTTATCCCCGCTCCAGTGCTGCTGCCGTCCATCCCTGGTGTCTGCTCCTCGGCACTATGGGAGTGACGTCATTACGTCACTCCCATAGTGCACTGCGGGACCCGGAAGACGGAGCTCACTCCTCAGCTCCGTCCCCGGGGTCCGCTCCTCGGCACTATGGGAGTGACGTTATGACGTCACTCCCATAGTACACTGTGGGACCCGGAAGACGGAGGGAGCTCCGTCCTCCGGCTACCGCCAGGAGGGTAGGAGCCGGGCGTCCGCTGGTAACACTCAGCGGGCGCCCGGCTAATGCAGGGTGCAGGGGTGCGACCGCACCCCTTGCACCCTCCGTAGTTACGCCAATGGAGGTGGAGCGCCGATCAGTGGCACTCCTTCTCCATGCAGCTCCCGGGGACAATGGAGCCAGGTGCCCCCTTCAGGGCTGACGCACGGCGGCAAATGACTCCATTGTCTCCGGGAGTTCCGCCACTGAATGAATGCATGTGCACGGCAATTGCAGTAGAATAAGCAGATGTCCAGCACTACATAATACTACTAACTTCCCTTTACTTGCATCCTCTATATATGGCAAGACAGCGCAAACATCGAGAACATTTGGACCCATACGCACAATAGTGGTTGACCTGACCCTCCTGCAGACATAGCAAGATTTCCTGTGTGCAAGTAGACCTCATGCTGCATCCACTTCCACAAGGGCTTCATTATGTACCCCCCTGAAATGCCATCCAAACGCACAGGCATGCCTGCATTTGCCCAACCACTCCCCCATCACCACCCACAAACGGCACTTCCTGTCAATCACTGTCCCTGGGGCTGCGGACTCCCTGCGTATCCATACTCCGTTGCACTGGCCGATTCGTGCACTACAATACATACGCAGAGCAAAACCATCAACTGATTGCGTGCATCTGCATCCATGTGTTCATTGCTGAACCAGGCCCTGAGACATTTGCTGAGTGTGTACTCTGTGAAAAACTTGATATTCATCTAACTGGAATTCAGCAGCACAGGACACAGGAATTAGGAGAAAACAGCAACTGTAGACAGGGCCACCATTGAGTCCCAGGCCCGGACACTGGCAGAACAGGAGGGGCCCGGGCCTGCTCCTACAACTGCTGCATAGCATAGTCCCCCTCACTACCCACTTGAGTGAAAAGTGAGTGGGGCGCTGCTACCGCCTGCCGGCATGCACTACTTGATTAAGTAGACCTGTACCAACCTGAGAAACCCCTCCCTCCCCTATTCCACAATTCCCCTCTTCAGTTGGCATGTAATAGGGGTTGAGCCAATGCGTCAAGCCCCGCCTACCGTGAATCACATCATTCCTTAGGGGCGGGGCCTAAAAATGAAAGGTGCCTGCCACCCATTAGCAACCAGCTGGTGTGAAGAAGTTTAAGTAATAAGTATGCTTGTGTTTATATGTGTTAGTGTGTTTATATGTTTATGTATGTCTATGTGTTAGTGTGTATATATGTGTATGTACTGTATATGTCTGTTATTGTGTATATATGGGTATGTATGTTTGTATGTGTTAGTGTGTATACATGTGTATGTATATATCTGTATGTGACAGAGTGTATATAAGTTAGTGTATATGTACTGTATATATCTGTTAGTTTGTATATATGGGTATGTGCAGTATGTCTATGTGTTAGTGTGTATATATGCATATGCCTATGTTTTAGTGTGTATACATGTGTATGTATTATGCATACCTAATGATCTATACACCCTAAATGTCGCTATTCAGCGTTATAAGACGCACAAGAAATAATTGCTTTCCAGACTTTGATTGTGGTTCCAAAGCACAAATTATACAATCACTAAGTACAGTCGATACATATGCATGCGCTCTGGATCCAGATTTCCCGGCATCAACTATGAAACCTCCGTCAACAGGAAAAGATGACTAACTATCAGATCCAGAGTGCTTGCTTATGTACCCTTACAGAGATAGGCAATACAATAGAACAAGTTGGCATAATCCCATTGGTTCTTCTTCCTGGTTCTTCTGTTATGATACAGTTCATTGGTCAGTTTGTATTGTAATAGTTCAGCCTCCAACAGCTCTTTGTGTCCATTTTTCCGCCGAAAAACAAATCTAAACTCGCTAATTAGCATTACATTACAGAGTACATTTCAATGCCTATCTCTCTATGATCCATATTTCGCAGCCACATGTTGCGATCTCCCTGCCAATGGAACCGGAAGTCTGCAAATAAACAGTGGTTTAGAATAGCACAGATCTTAAATACAGTCACTTCATAATATAATTAATAATGAATATAACCTTGAATATTAACCTTAATGCTAGGGAACCTTTTTATGTAAGTGTGCAAAGTGTAAGTGTAAGGATATTAAGAAAAGACGCTAGTTAGCGTTGTGCTTCTAAGTGTTTGTGGGGTGCACCGTGATACGTGTTTTGCAGGGTTGTTTATATTATATGTTTTAGTAAATGTATGTATTTATATAATGAGGACTTTTAACAATGTTCTATTGAGTGGGAATCGCACAACGCTAAACAACAACATTGCCGTATGTACTAATATTGTGTGAGATTCGCTAAAATGGCGTTGGGCGGCCATTCGCAAAATGGCATCATGCAGATTTTAATTTTAACAGATTCTGTCTCAGCCAATCATCCGGCTTCGACAGCATCCATTTGTATGTGTTAGAGTGTATGTACATAGGTTAGCGTGGATATATGTGTATATATGTGTTATATATAACATATACATGTGTTATATGCTGTATATATTATTATATATGTGTTTAACAAAACACACACATATAAAAATTTTATATTTTATTAGAACCCGCCCCCCTCCCCCTTAGAAAATCCTGCATTTGCCCCTGCACTTGTTCAATACATTTTTTTTCCTTTGGAGTTGGGGTGCATGACTTCACGCCACTGGAAGGGAGAAGTAAGATCAGCCGTGGCGCGTGAAGAGCAGCGCCAGCCAGCCCTGGAGGAGAAGAAGCCATAAGGAAGAAGCACAAGGCGATAAGGTAAGTCATAATTAATTCGACTTAGCAGTAGTGGGAGGGGGGTCCCAGGGGCCCTGCCTATTTTTTCAGTCCTGGGCCCCATAATTTGTGATGGCAGCCATAACGGTAGATATGAGGCCAGATAACAGTAATGGTATACTGCACAAAGGAGCCACAGAATAGCAGGTAACACAAGGAAGCAACTCTTTGCTCTGGCACCAGTGGGAGTTCTCACAGGGGGTATGAATCTGCTGCAAGTCCCTGATCAGATAGGCTGCTAAGGTCAGCTGAGACAGGAGCACTCCCACTGGAAGAATGCTATCAGCTGACATAGTGCATGATGGTGATGTCAGTGCATGGTTCTCAAACAAGGTCAGGCAGAAATTCTGATCTGTGGCAAATGGCTAGGTAAGTGTGATACCGGCATTACCAAGGCAGAGAAGATAGGAGCAATAGGAAGAAAATAGGGAGAGTGAGGTTCAGCTGATGACAACAAACTAAGCGCTGGTATTAGGGCCTGAATCAGCTGTGCAGCCACAGGTTGATTTGCAACAGCCAAAGAACTAGCTAGGGCAAGTGGTGAACCAGAGCCCTTGTCCTAGGGACTGGAGGGTTAGGGAGGGGGCAGCCAGATTAGCTCTGCAGGGGACGTGGTGGCAGCAATGGTGGGTGATGTGGGGGCATGGCAGTGTGAATGTGTCATTTGGGCTCTGCTCCCCATTATGCAATCCAGAGATATCCAGCATTATAAAGCAGGAGAAGGGGCTATGATGATATGGTTCAGCACAAATCGCATCATCAGACCCCTCCAGTAAGTGTGGAGGGGGGTGCATGGGAGGTGGCCAGCATGGGAGACTTGTCCTCTCCTGTAGGGGGACCAGGAGACTCCTGGCCATTGCAGGAGAGTTGGCAAGTATGCGCTGGCTCCATGATGCTCTTTTAGGGAAGCATCTTCCGTGTGCCAAGTTGGCCACTGTTTTAGTCTTCTGCACATGCCCGGCGCCATCTTGTCACTGTGTAAGAGCAGCACAGTATAACACAGATGTGTTCCACACAGCTCCAGGAGACCCAGCAACATTAGACTCTTACGAGTAGGCCCTCTACCCTCTTGTGCTTCTCCTTACTTATACTGTTATCTATTCCTCACTTGGGCACCTAACACCTTGTTGCTTAGGCCCTGTTGCTTATTTGAGTGCTACAATCACTAATGTGGCAATGTGTATATAAAACTCGTCATGCATTGTATTGTAGTGTAAGCCACTTGTTGCTTGTTCACTTATTTGTTTATGTACTTTGTAAGGCGCTGCTGAACACTTGTGATGCCATATAAATAATGGATTATGATAACAATAATAAATATTGATATTTGCTGGCTAGACGCCACAATAGCTTCAAAGTGCTTGTTTGTATATGCACCACTACCCACATAAAATCACCAGCTGGTAATCTGTATGCTCTGCTCAAGCTTCGCTCCATCCAGGACACTGACTGTATGTAACCGAGCACGGTTGTACAAACATTCACAATAAACCAAACTGCTGGTTAAGTCTCCTGAGCTGTCTAGTACATCTGGTGAATCAACTGGAGTTTACCATTCACTCTGCTATCACCAGCAGCAAATAGTACACACATTAACATTTTATACTGGTAAGAACAAATTGTTTCATACAAACTACAGGTTATATCCACAAGTCATGACACTATTGGTCACAAGTTAAGACATCTCATTAACTCAACATTCTATAGGTCTAAGGTGATTTCTCTGTTTGCGGTATCTATGTGCCATATAAATGTGCCTTACTGCTTTCAGTTTATTGCTTTAACAGTGCATGAGGAAAAATTACTTCACAGAAAGGGTAGTGGATGAGTGGAATAGCCTCCCCTCAGAGGTGGTTGAAGCTAAGGTGGTGGAACAATTTAAACACGCTTGGGATAAGCATAAGAATATCCTTAAGAGACCTAAAGCATACATGCCTACCCTCCCGGCTTTCGCGGGAGGCTCCCGATTTTTTGGGTAACCCCCGGAAGGGTAGGCATTTCTCCCGCATTCTGCCCACTTCCTAGTGAAGTGGGCAGAATGAGGAGAATATAGTTATGGAAGTACTGAAGCACTACACCATGCAATATTGCTGTCTAATAATGATCAATAATGTATGTACTAAACACACACTGATGTCTCAAAAAATAGTAAAAATGTTTTACTTAATCCAACAGTATTCGATAATTACATAAACATATATAGTAGGAAACATGATACAAAAGAAAATAGAGAAGCAAAGTACTTAAATAAATAAAGTCAATGTAAACTATGCATTATACTCAATGCATGCAAACAATGCAATTGAAGGTGAGGGGTTGTAAATGGGGGATATAGTGACAAATAGCTGGGAACACTATGGTCACTAATCTCCTCTGTTGATAATGAGACAGACTGAGAATTCCGATTAATGTTAGTGTCAGATTTGCGGCTGGATGAAGTAATAAAAGTTAATGGTGGTGTATATGAGAGTGAGGCCCCGGGGTAATCTTCCCAGGGCAGGAGTACGGCTCTAGTCTGGGTGTGCAAGGTAGGAGGAAGGCCTTAGAGGTGAAGCATACCTCCCCTGTACAGAGCAGTACACTGGCACTTGGGCTAGGCGTCTCAGACCAGCATCAGTGAATGCGCTGGAGGCAGGTAACAAACACGTCCGGGGAGTGGATTTTTTTCTAAAATGCTTTGATATCATCTTTATTTGGAAGGGTACTCACGATAAGCTTCAGGATTTCATGAATTATATGGGTAATAATTCTAATGTAACGCGGAAGCTGAAACGCGTTGGAGATCCACAGCATCTACATGAGACAGACAGAAGAATTCTCACAGGCTATTTTGGACTTATTCTTACAAGCCTCACTCCTTTTACCACACTCATCCGGATTGCAACCACAGGCAGCGCTTGCATGCGGCAGACAGAAGACGGAGGCAGAGACTGAAGACGGAGACTGAAGACACCGCTAGCCGAAAAGGGACAGGAGCGGCACCTGGGACACGCAAGGGGAGGTAAGTGCCGTACAGGAGAGGATCAACGGCAGCAAGCTCCGTGAGAGCCCACACCGTCACATCCACTCCCCGGACGTGTTTGTTACCTGCCTCCAGCGCATTCACTGGTGCTGGTCGGGGACACCTAGCCCAAGCGCCGGTGTACTGCTCTGTACAGGGGGTATGCATCACCTCTAAGGCCTTCCTCCTACCTTGCACACCCAGACTAGAGCCGTACTCCTGCCCTGGGAAGATTACCCGGGCCTCACTCTCATATACACCACCATTAACTTTTATTACTTCATCCAGCCAGATAGCGGGACACCGCAAATCTGACACTAACATTAATCGGAATTCTCAGTCTGTCTCATTATCAACAGAGGAGATTAGTGACCATAGTGTTCCCAGCTATTTGTCACTATATCCCCCATTTACAACCCCTCACCTTCAATTACATTGTTTGCATGCATTGAGTATAATGCATAGTTTACATTGACTTTATTTAAGTACTTTGCTTCATGTTTCCTACTATATATGTTTATGTAATTATCGAATACTGTTGGATTAAGTAAAACATTTTTACTATTTTTTGATACATCAGTGTGTGTTTAGTACATACATTATTGATCATTAATAGACAGCAACATTGCATGGTGTTGCGCTTCAGTACTTCCATAATTATATTGTCTATTAATTTTCTGGAGATGGGACATCTCTAGCCTTCGCGAAGCAGCTCCCTTATAGATATCACGATTCATCACAATTAAGCGCTGGTTCCCTTCCATCCCCCCTCTTTCTAGAATGAGGAGAATACCCGCGGTGATTGCGGGTCTCCCGGTAGGGGGCAGGGCTTAAAATGTGATTCTACATGAATCACGTCATTTGGCCCAGCCCCCTATGCAAATTCTAGCCAATTGCGGCAATTTTACCGCGAGAGGGTGGGGCTTAATTACGTGAATAGTCAGGCCCCGCCCCCCATTGCCTCCCTCCTGCTTCTCTTACCCGGGCTTCTCCCGGGAAGAGATCTTTAAAGGTAGGCAACTCTGACCTAAAGACCAAATATGGTGGAAGTTGCCAAAAGGATAAATGAAATGGGGCAGACTAGATGGGCCAAATGGTTTTTATCTGCCATCAAATTCTATGTTTCTATAATACATGAATATAATGAATTTCCCAAATACACCCATACTGAACATTTCCTACATAAGCACATCCTTTTCCACCAACAGTTGATTAACATAATGCTTCCCACTCTGAAAGCATGCATTTGAGTGCACTAACTTTCTGGGTATTAGCATTGAGAATAAACTGGCATCATGCTGACCCTGCATCAGCCCGAATGTCCCCCATTTAATCCAAAATAGTGTCAGCAGATATGATTTTCACATTTTTTATCCAGCAAAAGGGGACTTTGTCCCAATATATACTGGCCTTAGTTTATAACACTAAGCAACATGTACCAGACCAGCACAGCAAGTGATTTATGACTAAAATATTACTGGAGCCTAGCAAAGATAAAGTCTCACAAATTTCAGCATCATTGTACTCCCAATGCTACCCTATATTTACCAAACAATCCACAAAGATGACGTCTTCTAGGATGCTGTGAACTACTTTCTTGAGATTAATTGCAGGTGTTCTGTAAAGGGTCATATACTTTAAAAGAGAAAATCATTATTTTATAGGTTTTACTTCATACTAAAAAGAACACTCCCAGCAAGATAGCTACTACCTGTAAACAAAAGCATAAGAGCTGCCTTGTGCTAACTGAAAGTCTAATGCTTGAAGATATATTACAATATATAGAACTGAACTATGAAGTGTTTTTTCTACAAATAATGGTGCCGGTACTCATCTAAAGTACACTTTGATCAAAGAGTTTTTTTAAATGTGGGGTGCGCTACTACGGTGCCTCTATGAATGCTCCTTAGATGAAGCACTCTACCTAACCAAGATGGCCACTGTTTGGTCTTCTGTGCATGTGTGGCGAAATCTTGTCACTGTCAATCAGCACCACCATGGGACACGGACGTGTTCCGCTTAGCTCCAGAGACCCCAATACATTATCCTGCATATTGTCTTGTGTACTTGCTCAGCTAACAACATACATCACCAGCTGGTACTCTGTATGTTTCGCTCAAGAGCCACTCCATCCAGATTAACAAGTGTGTAATTGTGAGTACGGCTGTATCAGTAACTACTAATACACTTCAATAAATCTGACACCTGGTTAAGCACCTGGACTGTTTGGTGGATCTGCAATTCCTCTTGTGGTGCTATTTAACTCTGTATACCGCCATCAAATAGTACACACATATCAACAGATTTATAGTAGGTTACACCATACATACTCTTTTGTAGTAGTGGCAGTACTACATACCATGGAGTACCACCAGAAAAAAAAGCACTGGATCTATTTATTTCTTGCTTACACAAAGATCACTGTGGTACCATAAGTGTACTGCAGTTAGTATAAATGTTTGTCAACTAAAATCATGAAAGAATACACTTCATAATGCATGAGTGTTTACTGTATAGTGTTATTTTAGGTGCTGAAGTCCCAGTCAATGTTTGGGTACCATATCTCCGAACTTTCTTGAAGTGAAGAACGGGGCCCTAGCATGCACCAGTGGACTGTGCCTGGAAAAGTGGGCATGGCCTTAAGGAAAATGCAGTTCCCATGTAACACGCACCCCATTTTTCCATTCGGAGGGCATGCCCAGTGCCCCAGGAACTGCTGGGAATGCCCCCATCACACTATCCAGTGAATAGATGCCAAGACCCAGCACACAGCAACTATTCACCGTTTCCTCTGATAAGCACAGCAGCAGGTGAGAGGGTGCCTCCCAATCCAGCTACCCACCCACCGTGGGACACTCCAGTCTGCAGGTGGAACAGTGCCCAAAAAGCGGGACTGTCCCGCCAATATCACGAAGGTTGGCAGCTACGTGGTACCACAATAGAGGTGACCATCAGTGCCGGCTGTCTGGTCCTTGTGCTCTCAGTTGGGGCTGTCTCAATCATATCCCCTCCATAAACACAAACAGCTGCAAAACTTAACTGTACCCATGAAGACTCTCTCATTCACTGTTTGGATAAAGTATAAGGAAAAGTGTTAAACAAGCTGTGTATATCATGCATCCTTAACCAATGGGAGAAGCGGTTCCTGCATCACTTCAACAACAGAACTGGTTGCTTCATATCAATGCACCCAGTGTACTGGCTGTGGCAGCACTAAAAGCAGTACTTGGGTCTAAGGGGTAATGCTGTGTTTGCTACATTTATGGGTGGAGGGCCCTGCTTGTGAGGACTTACCTCATTCAAACCCGCTCGCTAGATGCGTTCACTCGCTTGCTCGATGTAAATGCAAATTCGGGAAGGCAGGCGATCGCACAGCAAGGCATTAGCACGCCTACTATGTCTTGGCGTGCGATCGCTTTGTGTATGCAGACACCCACCAGCCAGTCTAAAGACACCCACTTGCGCACGTCATCTCCAGGAAGTGTATTCAAAATACAACCAAGTAACGTGTACTATGATGCTGCCTTAATTATGTACACCTCTGGAACGGCGTTAAGACGCTCGGGCACGCCTGCATTCGCACCTCCACTCCCCCATTTCTAGCATCCAGCCCGTCACCACCCACAAACTGCTTCTCCTGTCACTCATTCTGCCAGGCTGTCTATGCGCAGCAAGCATATGCTTCCCGATCGATTGGACTGGTTCACGCATGCGCAGAATGCAAAAATCAGCTGGCTGCGTGCGAACGCTTCCTAGCGAGTGGTTCTGAATCAGGTCCTTAGTCTACAGGATCAAGTGTTAACCTGGAGGGGTCCGTGCGATCGCAAAGTGCTCGCCCTTTGTGTACAGACGCCTCGCTAGCTTGAGTGACAGGAAGAGCTGTTTATGGATGGTGACAGGGCTTTGTTGGTGGAAACGGGGGAGTGGTGGTGCGAACGCAGGTGTGTCTGTGCATTCCATCGGCGTTTAATGGACGTGCATAAATTACAGCTTGCGAATACATTTGTAGCTGTCGATTCACACAGCGAGCGAAAGGTATGCAGTTCTTGAGGTAGGGTATGGTCAACCACAACCCTGCGTGTAGGTCAGCCCTGACTTGATATTACCGATGTTTACTCGGTGGTGAGAATACAATCAGTGATGATAGTCTGCATACTTGTATAACTGCCTTCTCATCATTAACCACTTTACTGATAGAACTGGTGTACCAGCTTGTTTTCACAGTGATATTGGAAATCCTGGCTTGCTGATTTTTTTATGTAATTTGGGTACATAAATTTACTCATTTTAACGTACGTGACGTCACAGCTACTGGAGGACCATCATCCAATTGGAGTGGCGCTGGTCGAACCTGAGGCACCAGGACCCAAGCCTGTTCAGCTGCAAACAGCCGCCACCGTAAGTATTTTGCATATCTGTATGCATTTTGCATCATAAATACTGACACTGACGTCATGACATCACTCCCACAGTGCACTGCGGGACCCAGAAACCGGAGCTCAGGGGTGAGCTCCGCCCTCCGGCAGCCACTGGCGCCAGGGGGGAGAGAGAAGGAGCCGGGCGCCCGTTGGCAACACAATCTCTATAATTTATTATTATTTTGCATGCAGGGTAAATACTGGCTGCTTTTGCATGTAGCCCACAAATGCTAGACAGCTTCATTTTTACACTGCAATCAGATTTGAGTTTGAACACACCCTTCTCACATCTTAATCTCACATTTTACATCTGGCACATCTGCAATGCAATGGTTTTCCTCCTTTACGCTCAACTCTGAATCAGACCCGTAATGGCTACCTCCACTGTATGAAGTAACAAATTAGAGAATCTTCTTCATTGGTTTTTTGTTGCAGTAAGCCAAAATAGTTTTTGCCAGGTATTCCATATTTTGAATTTAATGGTTTGCGGTTACTGAAAATACAAATAAAAATGGAATATACTAGAATAAAATTATTTCTTCAAAAATAGGGATTTAAAGAAAAAAATTCTAAAAAGAGCTATTATTGTACTACCTCTTTTCACTACTTTTCTTTTATACTACTTCCTTCTAATGTTCACTCAGCTGGCATTAACCATCCTTAATATCCTGTAACAGCTATATAAACTATCAAGAAGTATCGACCGTCAGGTGACAAGTGATGGGATGTTAAACAATTGTTGGCCTACAATGATAGAACATTGTTCTGCTTGTTAGAGAACCTCCTGTGTTTTGTACTAATGTGCATGTTAACTTGCCCAGAATCCCTTTTGATCTAAGCAGAGAGGGTATCATTTGTGAGGTTGAAGAACTACAAAGACACAAAGGGAGCTGGTGGGAAAGAATACAAGCCTGAAAAAAAAAAAAAACACTAAAATTGCTTGAACATTATTTTTAATACTTGCGCTAGTCAACTGGGACACTCTTTAGTACAAGCTCAGTGACTCGGAGGATGCCTCATATCCATACACACGCACACGCCTGATTAACTCCTCACCCCTGATGCTGCCAAGTGTCAATAGCTCAGTGTAATTGGCCCCTTTGGTACCCAGCTGCCTCAGTTAATTTGTGTTTAACAACATACTAATGTTGGTTATGCAATTGCATCAATGCAAAAATAATTACTGTTTGGTGGAAGAAAAGACTTGTGGAATGTTAGCATATAGCTTGTGTCTATACATGAAAAATATAGAACTATAGGAATTTGTTAAAATTTACAAAAGTTGCGAATAAAATTAGGTTTTGTTCCAGGACATGATAGACAAGGTTGATTATATCACCTGTGGTATTTTTTTTTTATTTGGAAATTCATCTAAAAGGTGATGTGATTTCCATCTAGATGGGTACCTATGTTAATTTGTTTCTATAAATACAACTCTAAATCTACTTTATATGGATTATGCATCAAAAATGTAAAATGCTGTTACTAGGGTTAAATATACATGCAACATTGCTTAATATATTAAAACTTCTATTAATATTGTATGTATAGACTACCTTTTCAATATCACAAGAACAATTCTTCAACTCAGAATTCTCAGCTCTGGGTGTATAGGGAATTTATACTTTTTATTATTACAACACAGTTTGTGTCTCTCCAGATTATTCCCACTCTCTTGACCTCTAAACGCGTAGATCCCGAGATACAACTCATTTCTCTACAAGACACGAACAGCTGTGGGCACAAATGAGATCTCTTGTGACTTTCCATTGTTGACCCTTGACACTGCATTTTCCAACATGTAGCAAAGTATAACAATACATCATTTATAGTGGGTCTCTAGAATTTAGGTCTGATTTTAGAAGCATGAACAAAGATGATAATTTCATTGAGTTATCCCAAAAATACAAATTATATTTTATAAAAAATTAAAAAGGCATATAGAAACATAGAATTTGATGGCAGATGAGAACCACTTGGCCCATCTAGTCTGCCCCTTTTAATTTATCTTTTTGGCCACTTCAACCCTATTTGCTCCTTACATCTCTCTTAAGGATATTCTAATGTCTATCCCAAGCGTATTTAAATTGTTCCACCGTTTTCGCTTCAACCACATCTGATGGGAGGGTATTTCACTTATCCCCTACCCTGTCTGTAAAGTAATTTTTCCTCAAATTTCCTCGGACCCTACCACACTCCAGTTTCAGTGCATGTCCTCATGTTCTTGTACAACTCTTCCTTTGAAGAATGCTTCCCTCCTGTCCCTTGTTAAAACCCTTCATGTAGTTGAAAGTTTATATCATGTCGCACCCTTCTCTGTTGCAAACTATACATACTAAGATATTTATGGGGTCTATTTACTAAGCAGTGTTAGGAGATAGAGTGAAAAGTGATATGAAAGTGATAAGGTGCCAGCCAAACAGCTCCCAACTGTCATTTTTCAAACACAGCCTGTGAGATGGCAGTTGGGAGCTGATTGGCTACTTATCACTTTCTTATCACTTTTCACTCTGTCTCCTAACATTGCTTAGTAAATAGATCCCTTAGTCTTTCCAGTTAAGTTCTGTGCTGTAGGCCAGTTATCTGGGAATTTTTGGTACATAAGCTTTTCTTATAAATGTTTTTTCTGTTAATTGTGAGCATTATGCCTTAAATACACTATGTATACTGTATATTATATTTATAAATTTCCTTTTTGTTTATCAACACACCATCACTATTTAGCTGTGATCCTCACTGTGGGGTCAGTTAAGAAGCACAAAATGTGGCAACTCCATACCGCAAATGCTGGTTTGGACCAGTCAGGCACAGCAGGATTTGCCTAACAATGTGGCCATATTTGCAGAGGGGCAGAAGTTTGCACAGGCAATGGTCCGTATTCAATTTGGGTGCAAAAAGTCCGTGCTGGACTTTTCGCTCCACATCGGAGCTTTTCCTGGGATAAAGTATCGGGCGCGTGCCCGCTTTATCCCCGTATTCAATTTAAAATCAGCGAAAACGGAACCCGGCGAATTGGGATCTACGAAAAAAAACATGAATTTTCGGGAAATAATTGTAGGACCCCCCTAAAGATGTCCAGACATGGGGGATAACCATGGGTACCCCTGTTTTTGCCTGCAAAAGAAAGTCAGGTTTTTAAATAGCCGCGGCAGGTGTTTTTTCCCCGACATTGAAGAAGTGATGCAGAAGAGCACAATTTTTTCCTTTTTTTTATGTGTTCCCATCAAATTTGGGGTACATGAAAATGGGTACTAGCATATTTTTAAGTCATTTATTAAAAATTCTGCAAAAATTAACCTCCCGCTAATAGCCTATTCTAGAAAACACCTGCCGCATATTTGCAGAACACCCCTAAACCCATTTCCCTATTTTTAAACACGGTTTCCACCTTTTTTTTCACCCCAAATTTTTTGTTTATTTTTTTAGGGTGTCCCTATTTTTTTTTTTTACTCTTTTTGAGTTTATTTTTAAATGAGAGTCCCAGTGGTGCAGGCTATTTTTTTTTTTTTTAAGCCTGCACCCCTAAACCCCAATTCTGCACTTTTTTTCGCCATGTAAAACATGGTGAAAAATTATCCCCATTTTTTTTCAAAGACTTTTCGAACCTGCGAAAAATCTTTGAAATTGAATACGGGGAAAATTAAAATAGGTGAAAATTATGTCATCGGCAATAAATTGTCGATTTCGACTTTTCGCAGCCTAATTGAATACCCCCCAATGAGTAGCTTAGAGGAAATGGGCAGAGTACAGGCATTGCGAATGAGAGAATCTGGAATCGTTCATGGCTTTGTTCTCAAATGGGTTTGGTGCATTGGTTCTAAAATTAACCAGAATTTCTTGAATTTTCCAATTGGTGCAGACAGGATCTCATCCTATACTTTTAATAAAAAAAAATATACAATCTAATGCAGAAAACAGCACAAAAACAATGAATTATAGGCAGAATGCATTATGAGTAGCAATTAGCAGTATGCTTTCCTCAATGAATGAATGATAAAAAGAAATAAAAAAATAATAATAATAATCCCTATAGAAAACAGTCAACTGTTATGAATCATTGTGTGTGCAAAACCCAAAACACAGACTTAAGCAGATAACGAAACAAAAAGGGAAATATACAGATCAACACTTGCAGGTATATGTGGAGTTCATGAAGACTGGCGAGTACCCAAACACAATACCAGGTAAACAATTGCTTGCAGACTGAATAAGCAGGAGTACAGCAGAATGTACAGTTAAAATAGAAACTAGAAACAGCAAATGCAAATACATAGGAAGATACAGATTTACCTGCATGACAATGGTACTTCAATACTGGATATGTACATAGAACAGGTGATCTGGAAACAGAGACTCTGGATATCACAGAATAGCAGAAACTAGAACCAATGCTGTAATAGCCACAGAATGACCCAGGAAACTCTTCAAGAACATTAATGGCCAGCAACTTCCTGGCTCAGAAAGAGGACTGAAATAGCTGCCCAACAGGTGTAGCTAATCAAATAGAATTAACTCCACACAGGTAAACCCAATTAGTAAATCCAATTAGTGCCCAAACAGAAGCTCCATAGTGGTGAGCTCACAGTACCGTGCAATTCCTGCAATATAAAACAGACTACTTAGGGCCCTATTTATTAAAATCTGCAATTTAATTGCGGATTCCAAATGAAAAATATAATCACATTGGAATGTAATTAACAACAATCCACATATTGAATGCAGATTGTAGTGTGATATTAACAACTGAATTCACATTGCGAATTCAGGCAATATCACAGGGATTTACTACAGATCCCTTGCAGGGACAGAGCTTCCAATAAAGCTCTGTCCCTGCGAATCACATCCACACACTCGCAAAAAATACCGTGACAAAGTGCCCACGCATGCACCAACCGGCCGCCGTTGCTACGCCCCCCCGGCGCTAAGCCCTGACTCCACGATTGCGGACTCACCGCGACCCCTGCGACCACCCCCTCCCTTAATTACACTTACCTGCATGATCCGGGCCTCCGATGATGTCCTCCATGCCTCCGGTCAAGTGATATCCCATACTGCGCTGGGACCCGATCACCTGATGACCGGGCTGCAGTGCAGCATGGGAGACCAGCTGACCAGATGGAGGACATCACCCAGAGCCCCGACCACCGGTCCCTGGAGTCAGGTAAGTGAATTTTTTTTTTTACTATTTTTTTATGTTTTTTTGCAGTGAATCAGCTTGCGGTCTGTATAGACCACACAGCTGATTACTGGGAACGGCTCCAAGCTCTGCTCTCCCTGTTAGAGCAGAGTAGGAGTCCAGTAACTGGGGGAGACCCTGGATAATGCCACCTCCAGGTGGCGTTATTATCACAGGGCTTTCCCCAGTATTTTTTTCACAATTTATTTTTAGTAACTACCAGACAGATCACATTTTCCATTACAATTATGGGAAATGCAATCTGCTTACTAAAAATAAGTGATACTTAGGGGTTGGAGTAGAATTTTACGAATTTTACTCCAATTGCCCTGTAATAACTATAGGTGATACTAAAATAATGTGAAAAGGGTGTAAAAATAATGTTAATAAATAGAGCCCACAGTGATAATTTCAATTACCACATGGATGTATGATCTATTTGCATGCCAAGGCAGACTTTGCGACAACGCTCTGTCCTGGCTAATCCCCTCTGCACACTTCTCATTATGTTTTTTGTGAAAAAAAATACAGTGAGACGGTGTCTCTCACTGCAGCCAGCTGCCTCCTCTCCTGTCCCCACTAGTACCGGCGGCTGCCTCCCCTTCTCCTGCTAACACTGCCACCCCATGCCACCACCACAGCCCCACCCCCTACCGCCACTGCCTTTCCCCATGTAAAAAAAGAAGATAACACTTACATGCACTGGGGACTGAGCGTTGACCTCCTCTGACCGGCAGATCAGCTGATGCTGCAGTCGGCTAAGATGCAGGAAAGTAACGGCCGGTAATTTACTGCAGTTCAGCTGACAGCAGTCATCAAGTGAACCACCGGTCAAACAAGGGCGCCGATTGCCTCTCCTGGTGCAGGTAAGTGTTTTTGTTTTTTTTTAAACTATTTTATTTTTCCTGTGATCAGTCTTTTTAGACCACAAAGCTGAACAAAGGGGCCAGCTCCTGGCTCTGATCTGCCTGTCAGAGCAGAGAAGGAGTCGGGGAACCAGGGGAAAGCCCTGATAACGTCATCTGAAGATGGCGTTATTATCACAGGACTTTCCCACTAATTTTTTTACAATTTATTTTTAGTAAATTTCAGGCAGATCGCATTTCCTATTACAAGTATGGGAAATGCAATCTGCTTACTAAAATACGTGTATTGAAGGGATTGGGGTAGTTTTTCACAAATACTACTCCAATTGCCCTTTAATACATTTATGTGATACTAAAATAATGTGAAAAGGGTGTAAAAATGCCCTTTTTCAATTTTTTTTGTAAAACATATTATTGATAAAGAGGGTCGTTAGTAACACCAACCAGCACACTACAACCGACTGCCTGCAAATGACTATAAATGGCAATAATCATGTCCCCCCTTCACCACCTTGTCAATGGCTTCACATTTGTCCCCTTGTGATTGACTGACTAGTGAAGGGTCAAAATAGGTAGTCAGTCACAAGCTTCCAGAGATAATGGGAAGGGGGTGGAGTTGACATCTAGCGCTCACTGTGAGGGTGACAGCAGATCTAAAAGGAGAGGTCCCGTGCTCTCCCTGGATACTCAATGAAAATATAAAGAGTGCTCTGTGTGACCTGGTATATGGAAACGTATTCTTCATAACCAAGGTCAGTGATGCACAAATACTTGTGATAGGCTAGCTGGTGATGGGCAATCCCTATTATTTCTGGCAATATTCATGTCATGTCATTTGGCTTTAATGTGAAGGTATATAATTTTTTTTATGGGGAAGAGAGAGAGAGAGACCCCATACACTGTGTGATATGTACCTTGCAATGCGATGGCCGGTCCAATGGCCAACATATCGGGCGGTCCCTACACACAGAGCGATCGAGTGGCCGACCGCTCGATATGCTGGCACCCTCCTCCCCCACCCACCTAGTGCTGCATGGGATCGTACATCGCTCCCCCAGATCAACTGAACATGCAGAAAGATCTGGAGGAGCGATGTACGATCCCATGGGAGGGCGCACTGGCCAATATCATCCCCACACATGGAACAATATAGCAGTGATATCGAACCAATCTGTCAGATTGGCTGCTATATCGCACTACGTATGGGGGCCTAGAGAAATCTGTAGCACAGAAAATTGAATACAGTTTCAATGTCATGAAAATTCCCCTAACAATGCTAATTCCTCGGACGTATTGTTGGTGGGAGTGCTAACACAAATGCAACAAACAGCAGTGAACTGTAAAGGGGCCTATCCATTACATGACTTAGTGAACAATCCGACAAAAACCAGGAGGTTTTGGTCGCATTGGTCATAAAGTCGTCTGATGGATAGCCAGCAAGGAAAAGCGCTGCGCGTGCACGCTGGGTCCTTGCCATCCCCGACTATCTACTGAACATGCCCGTCAACCTGACGACGCTCGTTAGGTTCGGCATGTTCAGAGATAGGAGGTTAGACTTCTGCACTGAATGTCATTCAGTGAACGCTATTCAGTGTGGGCACCACACCTCGGCGTCCTGAAGGTCTGAATGCTAGACGTTCAGTCTTTCAGGTCGCCTAGTGGATAGGCCCCTTAAGGAGTGCACTACAATAAAAATTAAACTTTTATTACATTAGATAAAAGTAATAAAACAAACAATGATAAAAGCAATGCAAAATATTTTAAAATGTAGTAAGAAATGTGTATAGAGTAGGAAAAAGTGATTAAAACAAAAGAAAATATTTTTTTGGGATCACAGAGTGATTATTTAATTGTTTCCTAATAAAATATTGGGTTGATGTTTGTCATATTAATTACTCAGATGCATACAGTACACTCATAGTATCTTCACAATTATTACAATGATTCTGTATACTCTCAGTGCACAAACAAATGATTATATTAATATTGCCGGATCTGAAACAGTTGTTTATCAGATTAAGAAATTTCTATGATTGTGTACAGATTTTAGTTGCTCTCAAATATTACTTGTTTGGTTTTATCTCAGGGAGCCAGTTTCAGTTATTGTATAATTTCTATTGCCAATCTGCCAGGTAACCTCCAGCTTGTGGAATTTGGGTCTCATTCAGACTGATCGTGCGCAAGCCCTGGATCGAGAGAAAAATTATCACGCTCCGGGGCTCACTACAAAAGGGACGGCTGTCGATGGTGATCGACAGCTCGCCCCGTTTTGTAGGCGGGGTTGGGGGCTGGCTGGCCAAACGGAGGCGTTCCCAAAGGACTGACTCGTGATGTCAGTGGTGAGCTTCCGGCTCTATTAGAGCCGAAAGCTCACTGGGGCTTGCTGCAGACAAGACCCTACCGCAAGGGTCTCGTTGCAAGCCCCGATGGTCGCGATGGTCTTGACCATCGCAACCATCAACCTGGCCGCTTGCTAAAGCTGTGGGTGGTCACCCACAGCTTAGCGAAGGGCCAGGAGGCCGGCTCTTTACAGAGAAGCGGCCGCCCTCTTTCAGAGCTAGCGCTCGCATCTTGCGAGCGGCTCTGAATGAGGTCCTTTGTTCCTTAAATAAAGTGATTGTGTATCTCTCACACAAATGTGTCCAGTATAGTTGCTACTTATATGATGTATCTATATGGTGTATCAAATACAGTTACTACTGAGTTTGTTGGATACAGTTACCATTCATTGAGAGTTCTAAAATTGTAACTGTTACATTCTGGAACATTCAGCATGAGGCAGGCAATCAGTGTGGGATTATTCTCAATGGATTCCCAGTGAGCTCATAATAAATTTACAGTGGGATTGTGAAGTTTGTGTTGGATTTCATACAGCACTAAGTTATTTGTTTTTTTCTGCCCAATAAATCCACTTGATGTGTATCTCTCGCAAAGGGATCTATGTATCAGTAATCGCAGTACTGCCACATTTATTATCGGTCCAACTCGCATGGGGATATTTACATTATTTATGAAAATATCATCAGTATGTACAAAGGGGAACTCTCAGGGACTGTGGTTGTGGTAACCGCTGTCCCTGCAAGTTATAGCCCCGGCAAACTGTGAAAGTCTTTCACAGAAGTGAAAGACTTTTCCGGGGGAAGCTAAGAGAGCTTACAGAGCTGGCCAGGAGCTGCAAGAGAGAGATCAAGAGATCTCGCTCCTGCCCCTGGAGCCTCCATAGGTTTGCAGTAGTTTACAGCTTCTGAAGATGGTGTAAACTACCAGAGATAAACTCCAAAAACTTTAGCTTTTTGGAGGTTAGTACATAGGAGTCAGATCATAGACCCCATTGATAATAAAAATTCAAAAAAATTAGTAACATTCTAGAGAATATTTATCTGTACTCCAGATCCTTTCCTATATTAAAAAGGTCCAATGGAGGATAACATTCAGATGCCCTATAACCTTGATATGCTGCAACTGTTTGATCTCATAAGGAACCAGTTTTGCAATACTGATTTAGCAAGAATATATTTAATTAGTGTGTGGTCACTATATAATAAACTTTTCACAATTACTCCTTGCTAATCCTTGTATAAGGATATTTATAATAAAGAGTAAGTGTGCATATAAAGTTTAATAAATGTTCAGGAAAGTTCTGCGATCATATTTGCCAGTATTATCAAATCTCCACACAGACTATCAAAAATTAATCTGGACTGACACTGATTCAGTTGCATCTACAAATGATTAAGAACAACCAGAGGTTACTGTATTCTGCAGTGAGTGTTTAGTTGATGCTGTGGTGACTATTAATCGTGGAGTATTATAAATATCAACAACTCCTATCAGTGGCAAACGCAGGATTTTGAAAGGGGGGTTTCCAAATAATTGGTTACAGACCCAATCACAAAAACGTCTAACCGGAATAACATACAGCAGACAGCAGCTGGCATCATCTAATAAATATTATCCTCCCATCCCCCCCCCCCCCCCTGGGAATAACATACAGCAGACAGCAGCTGGCATCATCTAATAAATATTATCCCCCCACCCCCTGGGAATAATATAGAGCAGACAGCAGCTGGCATCATCTAATAAGTATTATCCTCCCATCACCCCACCCCCCGGAAATAACATACAGCAGACAGCAGCTGGCATCATCTAATAAATATTATCCTCCCATCCCCCCCCACGGGAATAATATACAGCAGACAGCAGCTGGCATCATCTAATAAATATTATCCCCCCATCGCCCCAGCAATAACATACAGCAGACAGCAGCTGGCATCATCTAATAAATATTATCCTCCCATCACCCCATCCCCCGGAAATAACATACAGCAGACAGCAGCTGGCATCATCTAATAAATATTATCCTCCCATCCCCCCACCCCCCCGGGAATAATATACAGCCGACAGCAGCTGGCATCATCTAATAAATATTATCCCCCCACCGCCCCGGGAATAACATACAGCAGACAGCAGCTGGCATCATTTAATAAATATTATCCTCCCATCCCCCCACCTCCCGGGAATAACATACAGCATACAGCTGGCATAATCTAATAAATATTATCCTCCCCCCATTCACGCCCCCCACAACCTCAAAACCTCAAATACATGGAGCAGTCAAATGGCATGGTATCATTTAATACCTAATATCATCCGCCCTGGCGCCCGCAACCCCCCCCATATGCATACAGCAGTCAAATGGCATAATTTAAGAAATATTACTTTACCCCCCGCCACCGCTGCCAGCAAGGCCCCCGGCGCTACCCCCGCATAGACATACAGAAGTCTGAGTCATCTTGCTTTATACAATAAATATTATCACCCCGGGCGGCACCCGGCCACCTATGTCTTGCGGCTGAGCTCCGGAACTCCACAGCACTGGCAGGTGTGGACAGTGTCCCGGGAGCAGGTGCTCTCATTTGATCACAATGCCCAGCCTATGGGAACTGACTGAGTTGCGCGCTGCAGCTCCCCCTACAGCCAGCCCAGGCAGTGTCTCTTTGCAAAAAAAAAAAAAAAGATATATTTTGTTCAGCACTGCTCACCAGGTCGTGCCGGGGCGGTTTCTAGGTACTCGGAAACCCCCCCTGCGTGCACGGGTGCCTATTTAAATTTCCACATTATGTACTGTCTCTGCAGAGGGTTTTATTTGAACCATGCTTTATTCCCACTCACACGTGTAATTTAATTCATATTGTTTTTCTCACTCTAAAATACATGCTGCACACTGGTATAAAATACACAGATTAAATCTGGGTAGCGTAGGGTTATAATTGGCGCACATATAGAGGAGATGGCATTGAGCCAACTTACAATCAACATATACAGTTTACTATTGAATCATTTGGACACATCAGATGCTCGGCTACTGTAGGCAGCGTACATTTCGTTATCAATGGTTTAACACAGCAGCCTCTTCTTCCTAACCTTCCACATCACTGAGTATCTTACTTAGTTTGGATGCCAACAAAACATTTGATACAGTTTCTTGGTCTTTTTTTATATGAGGTTCTGCGACTGAGAAGTTTTGGTACTGATTTTATAGACTTTCTATAGTATGTTTCCTTTACATGTCCCTGACCACCTCCCTCCTAATTAATGGCACAATTAGTGATCCAGTCACCATGACCACAGGTACTCACCAGGGTTGCCCACTTTCTCCCCTACTTTTTAACTTAGTATTGGCCAATGGCCCCTATGCTAAGTTTTCTGCAATCTTGACTTGTATTACGAGGCATTAATGTAGGTTCACGTGAGGTCAAACTGACTGCAAGATGATCTCTTATACCAAAGTTCCGGGTCTGACCTGGGGGTTGGAACAGAGGGCCTGATTCAGAGCCGCTCGTAATTGGCCGCTCATTCGCTCCGAGCGATGTTCGCACATCTGCGCATGCATATGGGTCGTAATGCGCATGCGCCAACCAGTCAGTGCGGTCAGAAAACGTGTGTTCACAAAATTGCAAGTGCCTGCTAATTTGAGTGACAGGATAAGGAGTTTGTGGGTGGTAACAGGGGAAGGTTCTTGAAAACGGGGAGTGGAGTTCCGAACGTAGGCGTGCCAAACGGTCAAAACGGGCGTTTTAAGGGTGTGCATAATTAACAAAGCAGCGTCATCGACCACGTCACTTGGTTGTTTCTTAGCCTGAACTGTTTGCATGATTGCAGTAGGAAAATCCAACCACAAGCACTGCGAGCAGTTCAGACGCCTTTCGATGTACTCGATTAATCTAATAAATAGCGGAGATGACGTATGATGCGAGCGGCCAGGGGGCGTCTTTACAAAATAGCGAGCGCATGTTTCGTTCGCTCGCTCAGACATAGAGGCGTCAACAGACCGCAAAGAGCGAGCGCTCAATTTAAATAGCCAGCCCCTTTTTCTGAACGAGCGAGCACAAATAGCATCCAGCTCTGAATCAGGCCCAGTGTTTCAATCCGGATCAGACCCCTTTCATACTGCGGCACTGACCCAGGATATTCCCGAGTTGGTGTCATTCACACGGGACCCGACTCTTCCGATGTTGCAGTGGACTCTTGAAGATGATGTCATCTCCAAGCGCCACTGGAGCTGGCCATACGGGCGGCATGCAGCGCGATCCGGGTCATCGTGACTCGGATCGCGCCATTTAAACACTAGAGGGTGCCATGGGAATGACCCATGGCCAACCCTGCAAAGTACCTGAGTTTGATCCCCGGGTCCCTAGACCCTGGTGAATCCATTTACAGAGACAAAAATCCCGGGTTAATGTGCATCACCTCTAACCCTTTATTTATGACCACAAGAAATGTTTAGCACATAGTAAGTCATACATTTAAGCTCCATCAATACTTGTCTGTGCATCTGCCCCTCCTTAACAACCCTAGTTAACAGTATGGTGAGGTCACATTCCCCTTTACTATTTGGAAGACAATGGGTCTCCATACTGTTGGCCAGCCTGTGCACAAGCAATCTAAAAAACCCTTGACCTATATTCAGGTCTGTGAGGCCTGGGGATTGACTTCTTTTAAGCTGGAGTTCCTCCAGGCCCAACATTACACTAGTCGCTCAGGCTTTTAGTGACACTGACTGGTCAAATGCCCTAAACACACTCCTCCTCCTCCTCCTCCTCTGTTTGTTTTAGTAGCCTGCTTCAATAAAGTTTTTTTTAAGAAAAAAGTTACGAAACTTGCATAATGCTGTATTATTATTATTATTATTATTATTATTATTATTATTATTATTATTAACATTTACTTTTAAAGTGCCAGCATATTATGTTTTGCTTTACAGTTAGGAACACAGTAATAAAACAAGACTAGGTATTAATAGGCAGACAAAAAGTAGCTTCTGGGAAGGGGAGAGTGCTCTTATTACACTACCCCCATTCCCCACGGAAGCACTAGCTGAAGCAGTCTGTGACGTCTTTCCACTAGAGCAGAGTAGTCAAATGCTCTTGGTCTCCATTTTATAATGGAAACATTTCACAGGATAATTAGGACTAGCTATTGATTTTTTTTTCTATTTAATACAACGAGCAGGAATGCTTTTAGTACAGGTGCCGAGTTTGTGTGGAATGTAACTAACAGGACATAGGATATGCCTTCAACTCCTCTTCTCTGCTACACTGGTATCACTGAATGCAAATTTTTATTTGCTGCACACACATAAATTTGCAGTATATTATTGTTAGCGCCGATAGCAAAAGTTTTTCTGTTTTGTACACATTTATGGCATTAATATTGCCACGCTGCAGGTACCATGTATGATATGGGTAAAACCGAGAGCGGGCATATTCCTTTTCTGTTTTGTTTCAAAATTTTGCCTTGTGCTATCATGGCAGCTTTCAATTAAGGCTATAAAAGGCCTATCTGGGTGTGGCTAACAGCCAGCCCTGTATAGATGTGTCCCTCTGTATCTAGGAGGTGAGTTCATTTAACTGCAATGTAATGATGTTCTAGGCATATATGCTAGTGTTAGGGACCTGCAGAAAAATGGGGTCCCTTGATGCTGGGCTGCAGGCTTAAATGCTTTGATCAAGTCATGACAAAATCCCCTTTGTTTTATTTGCTGCACACACATAGATTTGCAGTATATTATTGTTAGCACCGATAGCAAAAGTTTTTCTGTTTTGTAATCATTGAATGCAAAGACCCAATTTTCACTGTCATACAGCAACTAACTAACCTAACTTGGTGAAGTTTATACTGCCTCCTGCACTGTACATTTTCACCATTAATATGAATAAAGGACTTTTCTGTACTCACTCGGGGCCTGATTCACTATCAATCACAACTGCAAATGCAATAGAGATTACGCGCGCAGTTCAACTGCAATAGTATGCTAATCCATTGCACTACACAAGGACGCCCACTTTACTTAGCACACATCCATAATGTTTAGCAAGACCCGCAAAACCATCGGTACAATCCAGTACCATCGCAGCCTCACACTGCACAAGCTCTGACCTTACTCTGAAAGTGGGAACTTCCATGCATGCTATGAGAACTGAGGCTGCGTAGGCCATCGCATTGGATAATTTATGCACACCCATGCAATGACATTCAAATGCATTGGCACGCCTGCGTTCAGCCGACCACCCCCCATCACCACCCACAAATGGCACTTCCTGTCAATCACTCTGCAATGGGTCTGCGTAGTCACTGCGATCACAGTCCCGATGCATATACATACTGCATGCAATATTCGGCCAATTGAATGCGTATTAGCTGCTGTGTTCCTTGTTGAATCAAGCCCCCAGCTCCTTTTATTCCGTGTTACTGCAGTTGCTTTCTCTGTGTTGTTATTCTGCACAAACTGGTGGCCAGGGTCCACAACCTATTGGCAGATCCTATAGTTGTTGATAAAGGTGCAGCAATGTGTAATAAAGGCCAGTCCACACAATGAAGAAAAGATTGGATTATTAACCAGGCAGAATGATTTGCAGGATAACACAGAATCTATGCAGTAGGTACACAATAAAGCAGATTCTACAGATCCAGCAAGGAACATGTGGGGGTTATGGTTATTATTATTATTATTATTATTATTATTATTATTATTATTATTATCATTTATTTATATAGCACCACAAGTGTTCCGCAGTGCCTTCCAAAGTAGATAATCAAATAGGTGACCAGTTACTTACAGTATAATGTAATACAATTCAGGACCAGGACATGGATAATATACATTGCTACATTAGTGACCATAACACCCACATAAGCAGCAGAGCATAAGCAACTAAGTGTTAGGTGCCCTAGTGGTGAGTAAGAAGTAGATGAAAGTGAAGTAGGGAGAAGCACAAGAGGGTAGAGGGCCCTGCTCGTAAGAGCTTACATTCTAAAGGGAGACAGACAAACAAGTGTGACACAGATGGGGAAGACAGGGAGGAGGGAGCATGTAGCAGCAAGTTAGGATGAGAGCTGGAAAGCTTTAATGAAGTAGTGGGTCTTGAGAGCCCGTTTGAATGATTGTAGAGAGCTGGAGAGTCTGATGGGGAGAGTGAGAGAGTTCCCAAGGTTGGGAGCAGCACGGGCAAAATCAGTTGGCTTGAAAGCTGACATGCATTAGTTGAATGAAGAGGGCGGGGGTTAATGCAAGTGAGCACACACCTGCACACATGTACACAGTGAAGGCAGAGGATACAGCTATGGTAGTATATGGGAAAACTCAATTGGAAGATAATTTTCAAAAAAGTTTGCACGCTGGGTTTTTCCTGCAGGAATGAGATTTTTGGTAATCAATTGGGCGCAAGGTTTTTATTTTTTCACGTGGAGATCAATTTTTTTGTGCACCTTTAGAGCATGTCCAATATTTCCTAAAAACTTTATTTTAAGAAAACATTTTCAGGACTTGCTTTTGAACCCCTTAGTTAACCCTCCTAATGACTAACTGAGCAATTGGAAGTTTCCAATTGGCTTAATTAATCCAATCATTACATCTCATTATTAGTTGTTAAAACTGATAATGACTTCAAATGCCTCCAAAATCAACTTTTTTGTTAATGTATGCACCCCAAATTTAAATACATCAATTATTTAAATGAAAAATAATTGCTTTAAGTTTTTTGTAAAAAATTTATTGGCCTAACATTATCCCCAAATCACCTTTTTTCTGCTTTTAAAAAATTTGGCTTTGTATAATTTTTTACAAAATAAAAATGTTCAAATTATCAAATTGCTGCATTTGTAAGGAACAAATAGTTTTTCTTTGGGACAGTAATAACCATTATTACTGTTACTTAATGTTTTTTTAGTTGGGGGGAGGTAAAGGTTGCATCCCATTATTTTTTCACATTTCACACAGTTTCAGTTACAAAAAAATTGCAACTATTTTTTATTTTTATTTAATACAGTGGCTATCCAGAGCGTGCATAGCCACAATATTTGAAAAATGGTTGCAATGCCTGCATCATTTTCTGTTCCCTATATTACGTGGGCAATTGAATATGCCCCATAGTGTACTTACACTATGGGCATTGAGGATGGAGCTGGAAAATGCGCAGACACACCATACATGCACAGTAGTGCATTCAGAGCGGCCGGGTTGAAGGTCGCGCTGTGACTTGACTCCAGCAGTGCAGGGTCCCATTGGTTTAGATGAGACAGCGCAGAGCACTCTCCTCCAACACACATTTCTATGCTAAGCACTCATCATACTTTACCAATGTAATAAAATGCGTAACTCACAAAAGTTAGTCCCAATATCCCTTCATTGAGCAGACTGTTTTACACTGGGAAGATCACTAAGGTGCATCAGTGCAAATCAAGTTATAAAAGTGTGTCTAAGGTATGATTTGTAGAGTAAAAGTGTCTTTTAATAGTGTGACAATCAAACTTCCTGTTCTTTCTTTATTCACTTAGAGATAACCAGGAGATGGTTAACTCTGACATAATAATAGACTCAAAAAATGTATCTAGAAATAGAAACACACATAAGGACAATGAATGTGTGTGTGTACTGCAGGTTCATACAATACACATTGTAAGTGACATGGGGCGCATTTATCACAATCCGCATCTCAGATGCAGATGGGATGTGATAAACTCGCACCAAACTCTCAATGCGATATTTGAGTACATCGCAAGCATTTATCAAATATTGCATGCAGGGATAGAGCTTGCAAGAAAGTTCTGTCGCTGTGAACCCTCTCCCTGCACCTCTCACCTCTCAAGGCCTGAGACTATGCCTGTGCATGTGCTGCCAGGTACCACCCCTACTCTACCCTCTCCCTGCAATCCCTTCCCTAACTAACACTTAACTGCACGGTGATTGGTGATCTCCTCAGTGACTCCGGTCAGCTGTTCACAGGGATCCTGCTCCATGACCCCAGTCAACTGCTCTGTGCTATGAACCAGCATCTCAGTTTAAAGCACAAAGTAGCTGACTGGGAGTCATGGAGCAGGAGCCCAGCAATCAGCTCACCAGAGTCATGGAGGAGATCACCTGTCACAAGCTCCTGATGAAGGTGTTGTTATTATTTTTTTATTCAAATGTCTTTTTATTTGTAATCAGCCTGTGGTTTATCAGCTACACAGGCTGATCACAGAAGCCTACACCAGTATCTGTTTTCCCTGTCACCAGGCAGGGAAGGCTGAGCTGGAGTAGGGAAAATGGGGGGTAGAGAACTCTGCATAACACCAACTCCAGTTAGCATTATTATCGAAGGCTCCCTCACGATATTTTTTCACAATTTCTTTTAGTAAATCTGAAACAGGTCGCATGTCCCATTACAAGTATGGGAAATGCGATCTGCTCACTAAAAGAATGCAAATTTAAGGGATTGGAGTAGTTTTTTACAAAAAGTGCTCCAAAAGCCCTTTAAGACATTTAAGTGATATTAAAATAATGTGAAAAGGGTGTGGAAACATCCATTTTCACATTATCTTAGTAAAATTAATATTGATGAATATGCCCCTAATCTGTCTAATTGATATAGCTAAATATAGAGTCTAGTTTGATGAAAGAGTAACTTATGGACAGATATAGAGGGTATCAGAGTGGTGAATTATGTATGGAACCCCACTTATACAATAGTGCTATAATTTATAGCCTATAAATATGGAGGAACAGAAGATGATACAGGTAAAAGTCTACATAACACTTTCAACTGAATAAGTTACATTGTAAAACTGCTTCATTGTCATTGAAGGCTTAATTTGGGGTTTACTAATATATAAAGTTTTCTAGTTTGTTTATATGTCAAAAATATAAAGTAGTAGCAATAAAGGGATAAATCAGCTTACAAAGAAAATGTTACTTTGCCCACATAGGGCCTAATTCAGAGGTGGCCGCAGTGCGGATGTTTGTGCAGTTGAGCACTTACTTGCTACTGTGCATGCGTGAAAAGTCCTGAAAATAACCATGGAGCATGTTTTCATCTTAGTGTATGCAGACACACACTGTTGTGTACGAGATGGGAGGTGGCCTGAAGTGAATGCAAAAAAAAGTCCCTCTCGTGAGAGTGTTATGGGAGTGTCACGGGGGATGTGTAAGCAAAGGCGGCTGCACTTCCAAACGCAGGACTGCAACCACAGAAGCCATTTTAGATCAATTTCAGAAGTAGATACTGCGCCTGCCTTAGGCTGGAACAAGGGTCGAAGGTGGACGCAATGTTGCGCTAATGGTGGAGTGTTCAGTACCAGAGCCGTAACTATACTTTTTGGTGCCCTGTGCCAGAAAGAGTATTGGCACCCCCTCCTATTTTTTAAATAGGGAGATAACACACCCGAAAAAGGGCCATGGCCTCATGAGGAAGGGCCAGGGAAGAGATAGGGGAGGCCAGGAGATGCTGGGGATGAAATAAGAGGAAGCTAAAAGTGAGAATGATAATAAATGTAACACCCTTATTCTCTACCTGTGTTGTGGTGCAGAATGTTCTTACCCTGTTCAGCGATTCACAGTTCCAGCTTAATTTCAAGGAAGTACAGGCAAAGAAATATACCGGCTTGTATTTGAACAACAGAAGTAAATTTATTCAGTACAATCTCCCTAAGGAGTCAATTACTACCATGCAATAGCAGGTCATCAATTAACAGTACAATACAACTATGCAAAGCATTACAATAAATGTTCACAAAGTAAAAGTACATGTAGGTCCAGGGTAATTTATTTATCTGGAACACTGGATCGCCTTTGCATTTGCCTTGGGTTGGGGAGGAAAAGGTTAATGCAAATGCACAACACAACTATTCCTACAACACATTAGCTACAGAAGTAACACCTGAGTCCAATGTCCCTAACTGTGCACAGTCAATTATCCTAAACTACTGCATGCAAGTAGTTATTTTTTGAATTGTGGAATATGATAAACGGTGCCTGGGTTTTAACTATCTTTACCAACGATTGAACTTAGTAATATGTAAACTGTGTAATAGTCTCCTTTTAAATGTTAAGGTCCCTGTGTCCTGATGCTTGCAGTGTATTATAGGTAACTTTACAGACAGATATTGCTGAGCCTTGAGCCTGCAGTGCTCCTGAGGTAATAACAAGTCCTTTCCTAACTTTGCAGAGGAATTATATATATATATATATATATATATCATGATATATATAGCTAGCTGTAATTATAAGCAGTCTTTTTGCAGTTTATACAAAGTGATCTATTCTGGATCAGCTTTCAAATGTATTAACTCCTCCTATCACCGTTATCACGTCTTCTCAAGTTATCTGGACAACTTAACTGATTTTAGTGCAACTACAAGAGGTAGTTACGTTCACTTAGGCGGCTGTATTTTCCTCACTTTATAACTTTAGACTTTTAGTAGCTGGTAGTTTATTTGTTAGTCACTACTCTGTATCCTTCCTGAGAGAGTTTTTAGAGGAAAGGCTAAAATAACTGGCACTGACAGGTTAAGTAAATTAGACTACTTCAGAGTCTCGGTAAATGCTTGTCTAAGTCTCTTCTGAAATGACAGACAAGTTCTAACTGAACTAATGTCTCTGGCACTGTGCTAATGGGCCTTCATGCTGCCAGCTTTTATAATGGTGCTGATGTGTAAATGAGTTACAGCTGACAGACCTGCTCCAATTGTTTTCTGTAGCACCTTGGACTGCACCCCTCCTTCCAGACCAGCCCCCGGCTGTCAGTCACTTTGAAGGGGATGGCTTGTGTGCGGCTTCGACTGATGCTGCTTCCCCCAACTGGGTCTCACAGCTTCCTGGCTGCACACAGGGCCGCCATCAGGGGGGGACTGTCGGGACTACTGTCCCGGGCTCGGACACTCCGACAAAAAAATGGGGCCCTGCCGGCTCCTACCACCCACCCGCCGCCGCTGCTACTTTGGATGAATGGTGCCACTTAACCCAACCCTGCCTCCTGGTCCCCAAGGAAGTCTGCCGCCCGCTGCGAACGAGGTGCTTGTCCGCCCCTTCTGCCAATGTAACTTTATTGTACATCGGCAGAAGAGGCAGACAGGCCTCCTGTTCATGGCAGGCGCTGGGCTCCTTATTTGGCATGCGTGACATCATTACGTCACCGCGCTCTAATGAAGAAGAGAGGAGCTGCACCATCACCAGCCTGTTGGCCCTGGACCTGGAGCAAAGACCCGGGGTAAGATTTATATGCTGTCTCGCTGGGGGCTGCAAGAACACTGGGCAGGGCTGGAGAGAATATATATATATATATATATATATATATATATATATATATATATTGTATGTACTGTATGTATATATAATGTGTGTAAATATATATATATTGTGTGTGTATGTATGTATGTATATATATATATATATATACTGTGTGTGTATATTAATATATATATATATATATTTTTTTTTTTTTTTGTGAGTGTGTGTGCACTGTGTATATATATTATAATATGTGTGTGTACTAGGCACATATGCTGCATGTGCAGATGCAGTTGTATATACCTATATGCAGGGTTATGCGGCCAGTGTGGCCACACAGGGAGGGATCACCTGGGGGGTGGTATTAAGTTCCCATACTTTGGGGGGGAGGGGGACCCTGCCCTGCCTATTTTGTCAGTCCCGGGCCACACAATTTCTGATGGCAGCCCTGGCTGCACAGATCCCGATGACGCCACCTCCTGTCAGGCTCCGGACAGCTTCCTCACTGCTCCGGTCCCAGCGATCACTTGACCACAGTGGCAGCTGCTTCTCTCTGAGCGCAGTTCAGTTCCGTCCCTCTCTCCCTAAGGCAGCTCTCTCCCAGCAGCCCCTGCGTTTGTCCCTTTTATAACAGCAGCGGTCGCGTGCAGGTCCGCTTCCCACCGGCCGCACGCACCGCTCCAGCCACTGGTCACCAATGCTTTCTATATGGGGACAGTTTTCCCCTCCATAGCAGCAGTTAGTTTGGTCTTGCCCACACGTCCACCCTCCGGCACGGTCCAGGGGAAGGCTACTCCACTTTTCCCCTCTGTGAGGGGGTAGCACACAACTCCTCAAACCCATGTTGTACATATATTAATTAACATTTTTTAACTATTTAAGTGGGGTAACCATATGGATTAGCAAGTAAAACAATGATATATATCTCCACACTTTATCCAGTCTCCTGGATAGGAGCACTCACCAGAAAATCAAAAAAACGTCTTTAGTTAATCCAACAAAGTCTTATTTTAATCATCAAGATTTGAAAGGTTGTTCACATTTGCCATGTAAATAATTTGTCATTTATCGACGTTTCTAATATGAACCTTATTCAACATTTGACAAAAAATTCCATAATGTTCAATATATGCAATTTCACATTAAATCTAAAAATAAGACACAAAATACATAATCAATACCTAGAAACATGGAAAACAAACCAATAGACATAAAAAGCAAGACATAGTGATACAGTCTACCAGGCTCTATATAAATTCTTCAAACACATCAGAAATGTATCCGAAATATACCAAAAAAAATTTTATATATCAAAAAAATCTGAAAAAACATGTCAGGGAAAGAGCTCGCATACTACGCACTAGAACCATGGCAACAATGACAACATAACATCTTTCTCTCTCAATCTCCTATTAAATCCATCTACAAAGAGTTGTATTATAACAACAGAGTTCCATGTTATTTGCCCCCCCCCCCGATCAAGGCTGCGCTCCACCCCTATCACGACTGTAAAAATATAAACTATCGTCTGGGAGTTCTGGGATGTTTTCCAACTACAGTCACATAGGACACTATATACTAAAAATACAGTCATATAAGATAATGCTGATACTACTGTATACTATCAAATACAGTCACATATGACACTATATACTGCAAATATGGTCACATAAAATAACACTGATGCTGCAGTGGGAAATGTGTCCTAGGACATATAATCGCATAGAAGGGCAGAGTTGCACCAATCGCAGAAAGCCACTAATGGTACACTGCTCTGTACCCAATCACAAAATAAAACTAACACACAGCTGTTCACCACTGCCACCCCGTCAGCCTGCACCTGAGAGGAAATATTCAATGGGACTAGCCTGCTGTTGTATGCGCATGTTTGCCGTGTGGTCGCCCGGAGTTTCCCGGTTGCTCTGAATGGGACGGCGAAAGTGAGCCCGCTTGTGTCCACCTGGTAAGTGTTGTTTATTTGTATAGTATGCCCGCGGTGCCCAGGGGGGTGCTCTTGTAGCGTTGAATATTTCCTCTCAGGTGCAGGCTGATGGAGTGGCAGTGGTGAACAGCTGTGTGTTAGTTTTATTTTGTGATTGGGTACAGAGCAGTGTACCATTAGTGGCTTTCTGCGATTGGTGCAACTCTGCCCTTCTATGCGATTATATGTCCTAGGAAACATTTCCCACTGCAGCATCAGTGTTATTTTATGTGACCATATTTGCAGTATATAGTGTCATATTTGACTGTATTTGATAGTATACAGTAGTATCAGTATTATCTTGTGACTGTATTTTTAGTATGTAGTGTCCTATGTGACTGTAGTTGGAGAACATCCCAGAACTCCCAGACAATATATATAGTTTATATATAGTTTACAGTCGTGATAGGGGTGGAGCCCAGCCCTGATCGGGGGGGCAAAATAACATGGAACTCTGGGCCTGATTCAGACCAGCTCGCAAGAGGGGCGATGTTGCCCAAGTGCGCATGCGCATGACGGAGGCGGCTCCGTCGTGCGCATGCGTGAGACCCGAATAACGACGGCCAAGCCGTTGTTATGGGTCTCGCACCAAAGGGGGCGTGCTGTCGATGGTGATTGACAGCACGCCCCCTTTGGTGGGCGTGCAGGGGGCATGGCTGCCCAGATGGAGGCGTTCCCATGGGAACGCCTACCGTCTGGGGATGGGCCAACTGACATCACTAGTGATGTCAGTGGGAGTGCTTTTGGGTCTGATAGAGCCAAAAGCACTCCAGGGCTTGCGGCAGTGAGACCTTACCGCAAGGGTCTCATCGCAAGCCCGATGGTCGCGATGGTCTTGACCATCGCGACCATCATTTTGGCCACTCACTATAGCTGTGGGTGGTCACCCACAGCTATGCGAGCGGCCAGGAGGCCGCTCCAAAAAGGAGGAGGGACAGCCCTGATTCAGAGCGAGCGCTCTGTTAGAGCGTCTGGCTCTGAATCAGGGCCTCTGTTGTTATAATACAACTCTTTGTAGATGGATTTAATAGGAGTTTGAGAGAGAAAGATGTTATGTTGTCATTGTTGCCATGGTTCTAGTGCGTAGTATGCGAGCTCTTTCCCTGACATGTTTTTTCTGATTTTTTTGATATATAAAATTTTTTTTTGTATATTTCAGATACATTTCTGATGTTTTTGAAGAATTTATATAGAGCCTGATAGACTGTATCACTATGTCTTGCTTTTTATGTCTATTGGTTTGTTTTCCATGTTTCTAGGTATTGATTATGTATTTTGTGTCTTATTTTTAGATTTAATGTGAAATTGCATATATTGAACATTATGGAATTTTTTGTCAAATCTTGAAAAAGGTTCATATTAGAAACGTCGATAAATGACGACAAATGACAAATTATTTACATGGTTAATGTGAACAACCTTTCAAACCTTGATGATTAAAATAAGACTTTGATGGATTAACTAAAGACGTTTTTTTGATTTTCTGGTGAGTGCTCCTATCCAGGAGACTGGATAAAGTATGGATATTGATTGGATCAGAGCAATGCTGATCTTGGTTAGCACCCCACTGATGAGTGTCTTTTGATGAGAATGCAGGATTTCAAAGGATATATATATATATAATATATATAGACAACAGGCTTCTAATACAGCGTCAAGGTAGAAATCAACTTATCTGCCATGGCACAGGTTGCACTATCCTAGTTACGGCCCTGTTCAGTACCACCAGAGTAATTAAACTATCATGGGCATTGAAAGTGGGCATCTTAGGGCTCACACTGTCCTGTGCATGTAAGTGCACAAAGGGAAGGCTTAATCTAGCATTTGCATATTACCACTGATGCGACTCTGCAAACAATTGCAATTGTGCCTGCAATAGCCTACATCTCGGAACCAGGCCGATAGCTTTGAAAATCACTGTGATATAATTGCAATGAAAGTCATACAAGTACATTAAAAGACATTCATGTATTTTAATGTATTAAATAGTGCACACATAGGGGTATATTCACAAGTAATCAATTTTGATTTTAGTGTTTCGATTTTCATTCAATTTCATTTCATTCAAAGGCAAAATCGAATGTCAAATCGAACATAAAACCGAATTTCACTCAAATCCCACTCAAAATTGAACATCGGAAAAACATCGGTACTTTTACATAGACCAACACACAAATCCCTTATTTACTAATATTTGATTTGTGATCGATTAATAAAAATTGAACTTCAAATCAAACTTTAAATCCCCAAATGAATAGACCTGCTTCATGCCCCTGTATTTACCACAACCAGCACTGGGCTAAGCGAGCCAGTCCTGGTTTTGGAAATACAGGGAAGAAAATGAGTGAGTATGGGTCCCCTGTATTTACCATAACCAGCACTAGACTCTTTCTAGCGTGGGTGTAATGCCACTGCCAGGGGAACCCTTTCACCGGGTCCCCCGGCGAAAGCATTATGCCTAAACACTAGTCAGCCCAGGCCGATGATCCCTGGGGAGGTGGGGACCCACACCCATAAAGGTGTCCCCCTCTCCAGGGCATGCCAGGCCTGGGCTGATTTTCCGGGGCTATCCTCGGCACCCCTGGGTGGTGGGTGCCGGGTTGATAGTTTAAAGTTTGTGGAAAAATAGAAGTTATAACCTTGTCTTTAACAGTAGAACTACAGGTCCCAACAAGCCTCCCCCGCATGCTGGTACTTGGAAAACCACAAGTACCAGCATGTGGGGCAATAAGGGCCCGCTGGCAGCTCTAGTTCACCTGCAAAGAAATGTTAAAATAAAGACAAGACACACACCATGACAGTATAAGTTTATTACACACATACACACTCACACATACTTGCCTACAATACCTGGAATGGTCCCCTTCTCCATGTAGGCATCCACCGTCATCTTAATACCAAAAAAACAGGAGCCTGAACCATGAACTGTACCATCCTCTAAGGACAATACTTACCAAATGATGGGCTCAGAGATGCAGCATTTCTGTTAGAAATGTCGGTGCTGAGTGTTCATTGGCTGAGAGAGTCAAGCCTCCGCCTCTCTCAGCCAATGAACGGCTCCCACAATTGACCTATTGCTTCCCTTAATGTTGCTACCTTATTCAAATGTCTTTCACTCACCTACAAAGTACTCACCTAATCCTCTCCTATTTACATCTCATCTTCTTCCACCCCCTTCACTCCACAGACCAATGCTGCATCTCCTCTCACGCCTGACTCCAAGGATTTGCCAATGCTGCTACCCATTACTGGAACTCTCTCCCCCATCCTATCAGACTTTCCACCTCTCTACAAACCTTCAAATGTGCTCTCAAGGCACACTTCTTTATTAAAGCTTTCCAGCTTTCAATCTAATACACTGCTACATGTATCTCATCACTGTCTCTTCCCTCTGTGTCACCCATGGCTGTCTCCCACTCCTCTTTAGAATGTAAGTTCTCATGAGCAGGGCCCTTTTCCCTCATGTGCCTTTCCTTCCCTCACTTATACCATCAGTTCCTTCCCACTGCCAACAGTGGCACAAAACCTTTGGTTCAGTCGGTGCTGCTTATTTGTGTATTATCATTGTTAATGCAGCAATGTTTGTAAACCTTTAAGATCACGTTCTGCAATGTTTTGTACTGTAAGCCTCTTCTTTGTTTTGTTCATATGGTTTCTGTTAATCTACTTTGTAAGATGCTGCAGAACCCTTGTGGTGCCATACAAGTAAAGGATAATAATAAAATGTTCAGTACAGTTCAGTATTAACCAGATATTGAACCTGGGCCCTCATTCAGAGCCGCTCGTTAGCGGCAGTACGCTCGTTCCGAGCGATGTTTGCACATCTGCGCATGCGTACGGTTTTTAGTACGCATGCGCGAACCAGTCAGTGCGGCCGAAAATCGTTGGTACGCAATATAGCGAGGGCCTGCTATTTTGAGTGACAGAATGAGGCGTATGTGGGTGGTAACAGGGGAAGGTGCTTTAAAATGGGGAGTGGAGATCCGAACGCAGGCGTGCTTAAAGGTCAAAACGGGCGTTTTATGGGTGTGCATATTTAAAACAGCAGCGTCATTGACCACGTCACTGGGTTATTTTATAGCCAGAACTGCTCGCAAATTTGTGGTAGCAAACACCAACCACAAGAATAGCGAGCAGTTCATACGCTGCTCGATGTACTCGATTAATCTAATAAATAGCGGACATGACGTAGGATGCGAGCGGCCAGGGGGCGTTTTTAACAAATAAACGAGCGTATGTTTTGCTCGCTCGTTCAGACTTAGAGGTGTGAACAGACTGCAATGTGCGTACGGATCATTTGAATAGCCACCCCTTGTTTTTAAACGAGCGACCACAAATAGCGAACGGCTCTGAATGAGGGCCCTGATTCAGAGATAGACATAATGCTGTTTACCTAGTTGAGCAATTATCTGTGCATGGGTGTTACGAATCCCACTGCCTGAGTCCCCTAGAACCCGGCTAGCGAGATCTTCTGCCAGTAACAACCGCCCATTGTTCCCTTAGAACTGGAATACGTTCAACGGTACTTAGGCGGCCACCTGGACTTATGCTCGAGGTAGTAGCGGCTCACATGGAGATACAGGGGAATTCAATAGGTAAAGAATGTACAGTTAGGACTGACACAGTTGATGATTATAATGATATCGATGGTACAGATGTTGTGAGAGTACAGTTTGTTTTTTTGGGCAATAGCTTTGGAGTCGATGGTGTGGCAGCTGTGCCGATGGTGCAGCAATGGTGCAGCAATAGCCGTAGATAAACAGTCCAGGGTTAGTAAATGGCTCTGAGAGCCGATGGTGTGGCAACTGTGCCGATGTTGCAGCGATGGTGCCGATGTTGGGGCAGTTGCCGTATATAAGTAGTCTATGGTTTAATATTGGCTTTGAGAGCCGATGGTGCAGCAAGTGTGCCGATGTAGCAACGATGTTGCCAATGTTGGGGCAATTGTCGTGGATAAACAGTCTATGGTTTGATGACGGCTTTTAGGGCCGATGGTGCGGCAAGTGTGCCAATGTTGCATCGATGGAGCCGATGTTGGGGCAATTACCATGGATAAACAGTATAACAGCTTTGAGAGCCGATGGTGCGGCAAGTGTGCCGATGTTGCAGCAATGGTGCTGATGTTGGGGCAATTGCCGTCGATAAACAGACTATGGTTTGATGATGGCTTTGAGAGCCGATGGTGCAGCAAGTGTGGCGATGTTGCAGCGATGGTGCTGTAGGATGAACGTTGGCAGCACAGGAGCTGCTGGATACGGCTAGGAAGCCGTTTGGAGATTGGTGGTAGCATGGAAGCTACTTGGAGCGGCCTCGAAGCCGTATGGTGAACAATGGCAGCATGGGAGCTGCTGGATACAGCTAAGAAGCCGTTTGGAGATTGGTGGTAGCACAGAAGCTACTTGGAGCAGCCTGGAAGCCATATGGTGAACGATGGTAGCACAGGAGCTGCTGGATATGACTAGGAAGCCGTTTGGAGATTGGTGGTAGCATGGAAGCTACTTGGAGCGGCTAAGAAGCCATATGGTGAAAAATGGCAGCACAGGGGCTGCTGGATGCGGCCAGGAAGCCGTTTGGAGATTGGTGTTTTTGGTGGAGAGCCAAACCAAATCACCTTTCTTAAAGCAACATGACCTCCGATGCTTGTCAACAGATTCTTTGGAGCGGAGAGATACCTTCCGAAGGCTTTGATGAACCTTGCCCCAAATATGTTGGAGACGAGAGACAGAAGAAGAAGCTGGTGATCCGGAGTCGAAGGCATTTGACCTTGGATTTTGTCCTGTAACACAGAAGAATGGGGATACAGAAGATGCAGAATGGCATGAATTATTAAAAGCAAACTCAGCAAGCGGCAGATGAGATACCCAGTCATTATGACACTTGGAAACATAGCAGCGTAGATATTGTTCCAGACACTGACTAATGTGCTCAGTCTGTCCATTCGACTGAGGATGGTAACCTGAAGAAAGACTAAGGGCCTGATTCAGAGCCGCTCGTAAGCGGCCGCTCGTTCACTCCTAGCGATGTTCGCACACCTGTGCATGCGTATGGGTCATAATGCGCATGCGCCAACCAGTCATTGCGGTCGGAAATCGAGCGCTCGCTTAATAGCGAGTGCCTGCTAATTTGAGTGACAGGATGAGGCGTTTGTGGGTGGTAACAGGGGAAGGTACTTGAAAACGGGGAGTGGAGATCCGAATGCAGGCGTGCCAAAACGGGCGTTTTAAGGGTGTGCATAATTAACAAAGCAGCGTCATCGGCCACGTCACTTGGTTGTCTCTTAGCCTGAACTGTTCGCATGATTGCTGTAGGATAAACCTACCACAAGCACTGTGAGCAGTTCAGACGCCTTTTCGATGTACTCGATTAATAAATTAAATAGCGGAGATGACGTAGGATGCGAGCGGCCAGGGGGCGTCTTTACAAAATAGCGAGCGCATGTTTCGTTCGCTCAGACATAGAGGCATCAACTGACCGCAAAGAGCAAGCGCTCAATTTAAATAGCCAGCCCCTTTTTCTGAACGAGCGAGCGCAAATAGAGTCCGGCTCTGAATCAGGCCCTAAGTTCAATGCCCATAGAGGAACAGAACACTCTCCAGAACTGTGCCACAAATTGTGATCCTCGATCTGACACGATATCCATCGGTAAGCCATGTACCTGAAAAATGTGTTGAAGAAACAGGCGGGAGAGTTCCTTAGCGGAAGGAAGTTTTTGCAATGGTATGAAGTGTGCCATTTTGATACCCAAGCGGGAGAACGAGGCGATCTGACGGGAAGATCTTGTTCACGTTTGCGTTCCCGTAACCGCCGGTCAATCCTTATGGCTTGTTGCATGAGGTCATCCAAGGATTCAGAGGGTGAATGTTGCACAAGGATGTCCTTGATGGCCTCAGAAACACCAACACAATATTGGCTATGTAAAGCCAGGCCGTTCCAACCGGAGTCAATAGCCCATCTGCGGAACTCTGATGAGTAATCCTCTGCTGCCTTCTGGCCCTGTTTGAGAGCACGCAACTTGGACTCAGCCAAAGCAGCATGGTCCGGGTCATCATATAATGGGCACAAGGCCGTAAAGAAAGCCTCCACTGACTGTAATGCCGCATGAGTAGAAGGCAGTCCGAAGGCCCAAGTCTGTGGGTCCTCCTGATAGAGAGAGATTACCATTCCAACTTGTTGCAATGGTGTCCCTAAAGAGGCCAGATGAAGTCGGAAATAGAGCTTGCAACTTTCACAAAAGTTTAAAAACTGTCAGCATTCCCCAGAAAACCGATCTGGCAAATTAATTTTAGGTTCTAGATGAGGAGCTGCACAGGAGAACGGTTCTCTTCAACTCATATAGTGAGTTCCTGGAATTTCTGGGTAAGAGTTTGGATCTGGGCTACAAGCATCTGAGCAAGACTCTGTCCCTGTTCCATGACAGCAGAAGTTCTAAGTCCGACACAACATTTTCTATAACTATATTCTAGTGTATCAACTATTGTTTTTTGGGCCAACTATAATGTTAGAGTACAGTTTGGTTTTTTGGGCAATAGCTTGGGAGTTGATGGTGTGGCAGCTGTGCCGATGGTGCAGCAATGGTGCTGATGGTGCAGCAGTGATGCCGATGGTGCGGCAATTATGCTGATGGTGCGGCAATGGTGCCAATGGTGTGGCAATAGCCGTAGATAAACAGTCCAGGGTTAGCAAATGGCTCTGAGAGCTGATGGTGCAGCAACTGTGCAGATGTTGCAGCAATGGTGCCGATGTTGGGGCTGTTGCCGTAGATAAGCAGTCTATGGTTTAATAATGGCTTTGAGAGCTGATGGTGCAGCAATTTTGCCGATGTTGCAGCAATGGTTCTGATGTTGGGGCAATTGCCGTGGATAAACAGTCTATGGTTTGATGATAGCTTTGAGAGCCGATGGTGTGGCAAGTGTGCCGATGTTGCAATGATGGTGTTGTATGATGAACATTGACAGCATGGGAGCTGCTGAATACAGCTAGGAAGCCGTTTGGAGATTGGTGGTAGCACGGAATCTACTTGGAGCGGCCTGGAAGCTGTATGGTGAAAGATGGCATCACGGGAGCTGCTGGATACAACTAGGAAGCCGTTTGGAGATTGGTGGTAGCACGGAAGCTACTTGGAGTGGCTAAGAAGCCATATGGTGAATGATGGCAGCACGGGGGCAGCTGGATGCGGCTAGGAAGCCGTTTGGAGATAGGTGGTAGCACGGAAGCTACTTGGAGCAGTTAGGAAGCCATGTGGGAGTTCAGTGAACTGGAGAACAGGAACAACCTGACTCTGCAGCAAGGCTGAGGGAACTCACAGACACTCTATAGTCTGCACAGGTGCAATAGATCAGTGAGTATAAATAGGCTGAAGTCCCAATCAGGTTTGCACTTGTAGAACACATCACTTCCTGAGGCGTGCCGATCTCCTAGCAACAGGAAGAACTGGGGTAACCCCGTCCTGTCTGGGCATACTGTCAGAAACTGTCAAGTCGTGACCGCGTCTTGTAACAGTGGGTCACATTGCGAATGCATCAAGTTTTATTACCAATGACACTTGCAGTGAGGATTTATTCGCAAAGTGATTAACAGGCAGGGACCGTTGGGGGCAGCAACAGGGGGTGGTGACTCAAACACCTGCAACTGCAATTCTGTGTGCAGTAAATATTGCTCCCATGTCTCAGTCCACGCTACCATTCTGCATGACCATTGGCTTGCTCAGAAGGCCAATTATCCACTGATCTGGATCTTTGTGCGCACTCACCTGAATTTGCCAAGCTGTCGGAGGGTGTTTCAATATAAATCCCTGTGACTGCGACATTTGCATATTTTCATACAGCCGCTGTGTACACATTTTCAGCAGTAGCGGCGTACATCTCTGAATCAGGCCCATTATACTGCAGTTATATTAAAAACTAAAGAATAACATCCTCAGGCAGCCGCCCTCACATCTACGGCAGTGTCTAGGATCAGATGCAGATAGAAAAGTATGTCTCTCTATGTGGATGAAGCTGCAAAAGAGCTTTAGAGAGGTGTGTTCTCTTTATTGTAATGTTAATAAATATATAACATTTACCTACTTGGTACTCCCAAATTTCAGGAGATTAGCACAGCCTTCTAGTGTAGTGGGCAAGATGTGGTCTTGATATCCAATACACTACAAATTATATCTTCATGGTCCTGTGTGCTGTAATCCTTAAATGCTGCTAGTTACAAGTCCTATATTACAGATTTATAAATCCATGTGTGTATGGGCACTTGTGACAGAGAGGAACCACACACTTGCCTTAATTAAGACCAGCTAATTTATATAAACCTGGTAAGTTTAGTTAGTCAGTGGAAATGTGAGGGAGAGGTTGCATCTGTAGAAGCTCTCTCTATGCTGGACAATCTGGACCATGACTGTGCTAGGAATACTCTGCTCATTTGAACTGCTGTCTCATGTAAGCTGAATTATTGTTCCTGAACTGTGTTTGCCTTATGTAAGAAGTCACTACACTAACTCTGCCTTTTCAAGCCTGGAATAAAAGCTTACTTGTTTGCATCATCTCAGTCTCAGATTGGTCATCTGAACTTCCCCGCTACATTGTGGTGACAGAAGTGGGATAAAGTGGGTACTGTGCCAAGGATCTTAAAGAGACTTCCATTGAAGCCATTTTGCAACAAATGTTGGACTTCTGTTTAAACAGCAGCAAGCAATGGTAATTGCTCCAGTACTCCCCAAAATGCAGGCCTCAGATGATGTGAAGGCCTTTCTTACTTTTTGAAAGGGTTTCTACCTTGCAAGCATGGCCCAAAAATTCCTGAGCCATACGGATTGTCCCTCTGCTAAAGGGGAAGCCCCAAGCTGCATATGCTGCCCTCTCCCTGGAAGATGCAAAAATGTATGACTGAGTGAAGGCTGCCAGAGCGGATCGGTTTTCCCTCTATCCACAAGTGTACGAGTGGAAATTCAGGACTGTGTTTTATGATCCTGATGGAAGGCCACATGTCCTGGCCCAAAAACTGGCCAACCTTGCAGTTAAATGGCCACAGCTGGACCTACGTAATTCCACTCACCTGGTAGAGTTGGTCACTCTCAAACAGCTTGTTGCACTTCTCCTTGCCAAATTTGCTCACTGGGTCCAGCTGCATCAAGTTGAGAATTTGGATTCTGCTGTCTGGCCAGTGGAAAATGCCTTGCTGGCAGTAATAGACTGGTCGAGAGCTTGGTGGACTCTGGCTCTGCTACTACACTGATACAAAGGGATTTATTGTCCCCAGAGTTGTTGTTGCCCCATGAACTAGTCCACATCTGTTGTGTGCATGGAGATGTTTGGGTTGCCATGGTCCCTTTGATAATCAGGGGAAAGACTGCCAAACTATGTTGGGTGTTTGTCCTTGGTTACCAGCCCCTGTGCTAATACAGTAGGTCATGACAAGCCTCACTTCCATGCTCTTGTTCTGCCAGAGGAACAGGTACCTGCAGCAACCCTTGGAGAGACATTTCCCTTCTCCCTTGATTTGTTTCTGTCTTGGGTAAAGGCTCCTAAATCTAAGAAACAAAGGAGAAGGGATCACAGAGACTGGCTTGCTTATGATGTTTTGTTTGGATAAAAGGTCTCTTCCCATGATGCTACTGCTCGCAATGTGCCTGTAAATACTAATGTTCCTGTTCATGTCAATGTATCTGATAATTCTGATGAACCTGTCGTTACTAGTGTGCCTATGCATGCTGATGTCCATGGTAATGCTGAGAGGGATAGGGACACTTTCTAGCAGCCCGCCAAATCCTCGTAGCATGGGGAATAATGCTGAGGTTAAATTAAGTAGTATTAATGAAGAGGTCTTAACACTTCCCCTTGTGCATCAGCTTGATTTAAGAATGCCCAACGGGAAGATCCTGCTTTAAAAAGGGCCTTTGAACAGATTCTTTGGCTGGGGTCCTCTTGTCACATGTAACAGAAGTAAAATATCCCCATTTTGTGTTGCTTAGAGAGGTGTTATATCGACTAGACAAGCAGAAATAAACGGGGGAGGTGATATGACAGATGGTGGTCTTGGGCTTTTTCAGAAAGCAGGTTCTAGTTTTAGCCCATGAAGGTCCTTGGAGTGGTAATTTGGGATAGGATAAGACAGTGGAGAGAATAACTTCCCGATTCTATAGGCCAGGTGTTTATGCTGAGGTCTCATGGTTCTGTTCCGATTGTTCAGAGTGTCAAAAGACAACAGTAAACTGACCATCTCCTGCCCTGCTGATCCCTCTCCCAATTGTAGGGGTCCCCTTTGAAAAAATAGGGGTTGATTTAGTGGATCCAATTGAACCATCATCTGAGGCTATAAATTCATTTTAGTTGGAGTTGACTATGCCACCTGTTATCAAGAGTCATTTACCTTAAAGGTTGCTACAGCCAAACAGGTAGCGACTAAGTTATTAGAGATGTTTTCCAGGGCTGGATTACCTAAAGAAATTCTTGCCAGCTAAGGGACAAACTTTATGTCTAAGTTAATGCAGGGGGTGTTAAAGTTGTTAAAAATTAAATCTGTCATACAGGAAAAGGGGAAGAAGATTGATTGCACAGGAAAACAGTTAATTCTAACGATCTAATTATAGATTTATTGGATACACGTATCTAGGTATATTTCAAAAACTGGAGGTGCATCCCAGGAGTAAATATTATCAAGGTTTAGAAGAGGAGAGAAAAAAAAAAAAAAAAAAGAAAAGACTCCTATCAGGGCACACTCCTGTGCTGTATTGATGGCTACAAAATTAGTATAGGAGAAATAGGACAAACTGATTACACCTAAGTGAGATCATGATCATATGTGAAATTTACATTAATGTCTCAATTAGCAGACAGACCACCATATATTTACCCATTTAATATATCTGAAAATAGATGTATTGATGTTGATATTAAAACTAAAGTTTATTAAATTCTTAAAATGAAACATAGACACTCGAAATCAACTTATTATACAAAGACGGCATAGACAAATAAGAACATTAATAGTGTATGATACACTATATCTATTAACAGTGATCCACTATATCCAGGTCTATTTGACAGTACTGGAAGTATAGTTATAAATATTTGCTAATGATATACACAATTGAAATCGACAATTCATCGAAATGCCACCCTAAATAGTACACATACGATACTTCACTAATCACAGAAACCATGCATATGGTGCTGGGGGTATAGTTATAAATATATGCACAATTGAAATAGATAATTCATCAAAGTACCACCCTACCTAGTACACATATTAAGATGCAATATTTCAATGATCACAGGAAACATACATATGGTATGTCTAGTGAAAGTAGTCCCTCAGTAATCCACCAGAACCAGTGAAAAAATAATACATAAGATGAGCCCACCACAGCCTTCTAATGTGATATTAGTTAATAAAGGTGTAATGTACTGTTATCTAGGGTAAGATATTCTAAGGTTGAGTGGATCCACCTGTATATTTAGATATACAAATAACATATAAATATAAAAAACATGTATCACAATTGACATACAAATACAAAACTAAAGGCGAAATAATAAACAAATACATACAACATGCAAAAGGTATAATGATACCACAATATTAAAATGCTGATACAGGTATAGAGTGGTGTGCTTATATGCCCAGGATCTGCTGTTGCCTGTCTTAGATATTAGAGGACAGGGAATGAGAGTCCCAGGAACTCTGGATTATGCTGTCAATAACAAACAGCAACCTATCAGCTTACAGCCAGCACTATTTATTTCTGGCATGCACATGACAGCATGGTGCTTCCTTTGATAAAGCCCCGACAAAACACGTGTCAGACAGCCTGCTGGTGGGCTCCACAGTGCGCACTCTGGACCCCTGCACCACGGACGATCATACAGAAGGGAGACAATATTGGCAGGTACTTTCTTCCTTCTACTTTTTCCTGCTCTCTCATTATAGCCAGCTGCCTGGATTCCCTGCGCTGCTGTATGGCAACAGGGATACTGGTGAGACTGGGCTGTAACAGCAGAAGCAGCTTTCTAATTTCTGGTGCCAGTTCCTGGGACTCTCATTCCCTGTCCTCTAATATCTAAGACAGGCAACAGCAGATCCTGGGCATATAAGCACATCACTCTATACCTGTATCAGCATTTTAATATTGTGGTATCATTATACCTTTTGCATGTTGTATGTATTTGTTTATTATTTCGCCTTTAGTTTTGTATTTGTATGTCAATTGTGATACATGTTTTTTATATTTATATGTTATTTGTATATCTAAATATACAGGTGGATCCACTCAACCTTAGAATATCTTACCCTAGATAACAGTACATTACACCTTTATTAACTAATATCACATTAGAAGGCTGTGGTGGGCTCATCTTATGTATTATTTTTTCACTGGTTCTGGTGGATTACTGAGGGACTACTTTCACTAGACATACCATATGTATGTTTCCTGTGATCATTGAAATATTGCATCTTAATATGTGTACTAGGTAGGGTGGTACTTTGATGAATTATCTATTTCAATTGTGCATATATTTATAACTATACCCCCAGCACCATATGCATGGTTTCTGTGATTAGTGAAGTATCATATGTGTACTATTTAGGGTGGCATTTCGATGAATTGTCGATTTCAATTGTGTATATCATTAGCAAATATTTATAACTATACTTCCAGTACTGTCAAATAGACCCGGATATAGTGGATCACTGTTAATAGATATAGTGTATCATACACTATTAATGTTCTTATTTGTCTATGCTGTCTTTGTATAATAAGTTGATTTCGAGTGTCTATGTTTCATTTTAAGAATTTAATAAACTTTAGTTTTAATATCAACATCAATACATCTATTTTCAGATATATTAAATGGGTAAATATATGGTGGTCTGTCTGCTAATTGAGACATTAATGTAAATTTCACATATGATCATGATCTCACTTAGATGTAATCAGTTTGTCCTATTTCTCCTATACTAATTTTGTAGCCATCAATACAGCACAGGAGTGTGCCCTGATAGGAGTCTTTTCTTTTTTTCTTTTTTTTTTCTCTCCTCTTCTAAAAATTAAATCTGTCAGAACCTCAGTATATCATCCCCAAGCGGATGGCTTAGTTGAAAGATTCAACTGTATACTAAAGTCTATGTTAAAGAAGTTTATAGAGACAGAAATAAGGTGGGATGAGCTTCTAACCCTATTTGTTATTTGCAACCAGAGAAGTGCCCCAGGCTTCTACTGGCTTTTTCTCTTTTGAGCTTCTTTATGGGAGGAAGCCATGTTGTATTCTTGACTTTCTGCGGGAAGCATGGGAAGAACAAACAATAGAGGCTGAAAGCATCCTTCAATATGTGGTCCAGATGCATAATACATAGACCTACTTGATCATTTGGCCAAGGAAATTTTTTTAAATGCCCAGGAGGCTCAAAAACTTCTCTATAACTGTAATACCCGAACTTGAGTTTTTTCACCTGGTGTTAAAGTCCTTTTGTTGTTACCTACTTTGGGAAGTAAATTACTACCAAAGGGGCAAGGGCCATTTGAAGTAATTAGAAAGGTTGGCAAAATAAATTATGAAGTCTCTCAACCTGACTCCCGTAAAGGTAGGCAGATTTACCATGTTAACCTGTTGAAAGCATGGAAGGATCAAGAGGTGTTTTTTGTAGACCATGGTAAAGGACATAGTGACCTTGGTCCACAGATTCCTCAGTCTGATGGAGTCTCTCCACCCCTTGAACCTTTGAATTCAGACAAGTAAAGCCTCCATTGGGGAACCTTGTTAATTAATTCGCAGATGTTTTTTCTGATAAACCAGGGTGGACCAATTTAGTCTTACATGGCGTAGTAGTTCGACAAAGACCCTATAGGCTTCCAATGGAATTACAAGTGCAGGTAATCAAGGAACTACAAGAAATTTTGAAGTTAGGAGTAATTGAGGAGTGGTCTAGTGACTTGTCTTGGTCCTGAAACCAGATGGTTCCGAAAGATTCTGCATAGACTTCCGCAAAGTTAATGCAGTGTCCAAAGTTAATGCCTACCCAATGACAATGGTTAATTACCTGCTTTATATGTTAGGCTTGGACAGATATATTTCTACCATTGATCTTGCAAAGAGATATTGGCAAATTGAGCTGACAGAGGAAGCTAGGAAAAAAACAGTTTTTTTCTACTCAGTTGGGCCTCTTTAAGTGGAACACAATGCCTTTTGGCTTGCATGGTGCCCTGACCTCTTTTCAGAGGGTAATGGACAATGTGCTTTATCCTCATCAGAATTATGCTACAGCATACTTGGACAATATTGTCATATATAGTCAGCATTGGAATGCCCATGTTAATAGGCTTAGGGCTGTTCTTCAGTCTTTGAGAGAGGCAGGTTTAACTGCTAATTTGAAGAAATGTGTTCTAGGTAAAAATTAAACCAAGTACTTAGGGTATGTGGTGGGCAGTTGGTGTCAGAAGCCATTTGTGAGTAAGGTACAGACACTAGTCAATGCCCAAGTTTCAACTACCAAGAAAGAGTTAAGGTCCTTCTTGGGTTTGGCAGGCTATTACAGGAGGGTTTTTGCCTCCATTTTCTACATTAGCACCTCCCTTAACAGATCATTTGAAAAATTCTGCTCCAAATAAACTTGAGTGGTTAGGGGCTGTCAGTCTGCGTTCACTAAAATTAAACATCTTTTGTGTAAAGTCCCGGTTTTAAAGTCTCCAGATTTTACCAGGCCTTTTGTCATACAAATAGACACCTCAGATGTAGGCTTGGGAGCAGTTTTGTGTCAGGAGTTTGATGGCATTGAACATCCTATTCTATATCTTAGTAGAAAATTGTTCCCACGAGAGACTAGATATTCTGTAATAGAAAAAGAATGCCTCGCTATAAAATGGGCTCTTGAGTCATTGAGATATTATCTTTGTGGGACCAGGTTTACTGTGGTTACTGATCATGCACCTTTTAAAATGGTTACAGTCTATGAAAACTTAGAACGCAAGACTGACAAGGTGGTACCTGGCTCTCCAGCCTTTTTCTTTTGAAGTCCGGCACAGAACGAGATGTCTACATATGAATGAAGATTTCTTTTGTCCCGAGCTGGGGGAGGCATGTGACAGAGCGGGTCTCTCCCACATCCTGAGGAAAGGGTTAACCTCTCCTGTAGTCCGGCAAAAACAACACCCTTACCTCCTTTAAGACCAGCTAAGGTATAAAAACATGGTAAGTTTAGTTAGTCAGTGGAAATGTGAGGGAGAGGTTGCACCTTTAGCAGCTCTCCCTATGCTGGAAATCTGAACCATGAATGTGCTGAATTATTGTTCCTGAACTGTGTTTGCCTTATGTAAGAAGTCACTACACTGACTCTGCCTTTTCAAGCCTGGAATAAAAAGCTTACTTGTTTGCATCATCTCAGTCTCGAATTGGTCATCTGAACTTACCCGCTACAGAGCTGTATGCTAAAAGAGATACGTCCGACTCCTGATCAGCCCTTTTGTGCACACTATAAATAATCCTTAAAAGTGTTGGTGATGAATTGTCACAAGGACATTGCTTGTGATATAGACTTGAATGTTTCCATAGTTGTGTCATTGTCCAAATTGCAATTTTCTCTTTGAACCTCTTCCCACATACAGTACCTCTCTTATATATGCCACTCAATAACTGGATAACCCTGGATAGCCGCAAAACCTCCAAGTCCACTGACTACACAGACTCTGTCACTAGCACAATGCAAGACTGGCTGAATCTTCTCCCACCTCTAGGACAATGCCTGGGATTTGATACAGGTCACAGAAAAGCCCTGTTAAAATCAACAAATCATCCACACAGTGCAGTTCTGCAGGGCAATTCTAACTGCTGTTCACTGTGGACCTGAATCAGACTAAAATTAGATGCAGTCCTCCACCTGTATTCAGAGTTGACCGTACCATCCTTATACATCCACTTGTGAAAGTAGCTGTAATCACTATCAGCACCCATTTGCACCAGCTCTACAGTATATTTGGTGTATAATATCTATCTGGTTCTCTGCATATGTTTTCTTCTGAATAGCCCACAATTTTGTCTACACGCCCACAGCAAAAAAAATTCTATGTGCTAGCTTATGCCCTATTACTGCCCACTTACACCTATTTAGTCACAAAAGCAAATGTGGCTCAGTTGCCTAAAACTACAGATCTGCAGAGATGCATATGTTCATTTTGGACAGCCTCTGACACATGCACAGGGCGAAAAAATGCAGATGTGACCGATCTGCACATGACTCTACATCAGTGCGGATCCACCAATCAGTTATGACACTATTATGCCCAGTAATTTAGCAGCTGATCACTGCATGGTTGGGCATGTGGCTTACAAGTAGGCAGAGGATGTTATCTGGGTTCTGCGACTGTGTCTAAGACAGGATTCTTTCTCTGCCTGCCTCTCTGCTACTAGGTACCTAAACATAGTATGGGGTCACAGACAACCCGCCCCTGCTAGTTGGGGCAATCACCCCCTCTGGATAAGCCATGGATATTGCCTCTCTCCTAACCTGTCAGCCTGCTACTTTGGAGTGAAAGAGGGCACTGCGGACATATTTAGTGTAATATAATCTGAAACACAGCTTTTGATATAATGACAAACAGAGGCTATAATTGCTCTGTAAATTGCTCTCAATAGAACTTACCCAAATTTCCTGAAAAGAATGTCGCCTTTTGCAGCATTGCCTAATGGAGGGTTTCTTTTTCATCCTGTAATATATATATATATATATATATATATATATATGCAGCAAAATGGTTACAGAGACAAACACCAGCAGTGCCACAGAAAATGCAGTTCTGGGAGCCAAGGTAGACAATGAAATTTTAGCAGATGCACTAGTTATTTCACAAATATAAAGTAGCACATGGATTGAAAATGACCGGGGAATAAATAAAGGTGGCCCTGTGCACATTTTGCTCTGCTTTTAGCTCCCATGGCCATAAATCTTTTTTGAAACAGAAATTATATCCACCTATTTCCTGGAAAAGAAGGATGGATCACTACAGCGAGAAGGGGTCAACATCAATTTATCTGCATAAGTCTTTGTCACCTGAGATGTCAGGTTTTATCAGCCTAGATAAAGCATGTTTGATTTTGCTATTAACTTGAACAGCTTTGTTTGCTGCCATGTTTATTCCAGGAGAGCTACAGTTAAAAGGCTTTTTGCCATGTCTTTTTTTACAACATATCAGTAACATTTCTTAGAAAAATAAATTGATAAAGAGGAATCACTACTAGAATTTAGAGGAGTCTTACTACAGGACCATAAATAACTAAAAATATATTTTACATCTAAAAAACTTAAGTTAAAAATATGGTTCTTTTAGGGCAAATGGGACCAAAATCATTGCCTGTGGTTCCACTATGAAAAGAAAATCACATGCCTGCGGTCCCACTATGACGAGCAAATCACATGCCTGCGGTCCCACTGGTCTGGTCAAAAGATGATGACGATCTGCCAGTCTGTATGGTCATTGGTCACCAGTATTACATGGGCCCCATGTGCTTCAGTGATTTGCTGGAGCACTTGGCAAGCAGTTGGTGACCTACTTCAGTGACCAAATTACACACAGATACAGTTGCTTGTGATTCAGTAAATCAGCTGTATCCAAAGAAAAGGTGAAACATAATTATCTATCATTCAATTTCAGGTTTATATAATAAGGACTGATAGGTAGACAGGTGTAGAGGGGTTGGCTGCAAAGGATCCTATATATAAGAATTACATAGGTTATGAAGATGAAGGTGAATTAAATTAATTTAAAATTTACTTACAACTCCTATATATGGCATAGATTTGACATCCTGTTCTACTTATCGTTATTTTAGAGCAGTGTAGGGAGGTAACTCAGGGCAAAGAACTAGTGATGACACCTGCAATTGGAGCCAGCAAGAGAGGGTCCTCACAGGGAGTGGCGGCTAGTGGTAAGCACATATCTAGTCTACTGATGCCCATGATTGTGTACACAAGCATTTATGAGAAATAGTGCAATTTAGAAAATCAAAGCAAGCATCTGATGCTACAGAGTGACAACCACAGTTATCCTGTGCATTGGTTCACAACCATGCCCTTGTGTCTTATGTCAAGATAGAGAGAGATAAGAGTGAAAACTTAACTAAATAAATAAAATCTATGATGTTCACCATACACACCACTTGTAATACTAACATGTCCAGATACATAATTAAATATAATATTAAGAAGAATAATCTAACATATAATGATAGATGCTATGTTTAATGTTCTGGTCTCTTATCTGCAGCACTGCAGAGTTCTCTATCTTGTTGACACCAGTATAGTAGGATTAAGGGTTTAAGGCACATTCATATATCTAAGCATGGAACTGTAAGCTGCTAAAGAGAATGAGTGATTCCAGATGGATGACTATAAATTCATGTCAAGCCCTTGTTCTTATTTTAAGTGAATCCACTGAGCATAATCTGTTTGTAAGACTGGGTCAGGATTATACAAACCACAGCAATAGAAAAACATGGAGGCTTTTGGATATGACCTCATTTATTAAAGGCGCACTGACACCTAAATGTTTGTTAGGTTCTCAAAACAATCAAGTTAACCAAAGTAGCTCGAAGGGTGCAGATGGTCTAAAGTTACACATGCCAGGTATATAATAAATGAGGATATTTATCTTTGTTAAAGCCAAACAAGCGTTTCTCTGCTGCTTAAGTATAGCCAATGATTTACTATAGCTCTATTAATTTTAATAGCAAAAATTAAAATGACCCTGGACATTGTGCTTGAGATTCAGGTCCTGGTTCCCTGGTGTCAAATTATAGCAACCTCCCTGGTTAAAGTTTTATAATAAAGGAAAAATGTATAGAATACTTTAGATAATAATAGGGATACTCTAGGTCAATGAGACATTCCATGACCTATTTATCAAAGCACCTTAACCCTTAAATCCCTCTTCTTTTGCAGGATTAAAACTATTCTGTATTAGACCAATTACTGCAGCTGTCACCAAAGTTCTCTATGGAGACTGCAAGATAGGGGTATTTAGTAAGCTCCGAAAAGCTTCATTTTTCAGGGCATGTATCCAATAGCAAACAGTCTTCCCTATGGGTTACAGCATCACTGGAAAGGGATCTTTTCACCCCTCCTCTCTGTCTTGGCTGTGATTGCTTCTGCCAGGATGTGTTTGCCCAGTGATCAGGGTCGGATTTCCCACTAGGCATCCTAGGCTGTTTACAACTTCACAGCGCTCCCAGAGGAGCACTGCGTGAGTACCGCATGACATCAAGAGTGGCTGAGAGAGACTGTTGTATGCGGCCTGGCCATCAGCCTGCGCACGGCACACTGTGACTGCAGAGCAGACTCAAGTAAGTAACTCACCAGCGGGGACCCGCTGCCCTGTCCCACTCCCTCCCAGTCCCAGGCAGCTGATGCTTCATCCAGGCCAGCTAGCCCCGCCGCTACCCGGCCCAGCAGCCATTAGAAGCAGTATCCCATCAGCAGCAAACAGTAGCAGTGAGAGAGAGAGCTCAATATGTACACTGTTTAAGTGTATATATAAACACACACACACATATATATAGAATAAATATATATATATGTGTGTATATACTGTGTATGTATATATTTATTAGGGAGGAGCGGGTTCGGATTTCTGAAATCTGAACCCCCCTGAATCCCCCTGATCCGAGTCGTATCCGAGTCAGGCTCGACTTTTCCCGCCTGACTCAGAACTGAAATCGAGGCAAAACACCTTCTGGATCTCGCGGGTTTTGGATTCTATAAAATGTCCCCACGTCGGCGCCATTTCTCACTCTGGCTGTAGACAGTGAAGAGGGAGGGTGGGAGCTAGGGCTGGCTGGGCTGTGTTGTGCTGCTGTTGTCCATAGGTGCTGAGACCACTCAGTCCATAGGGGCTGACTGGGCTGTGTTGTGCTGCTGTTGTCCATAGGGGCTGGCTGGGCTGTGTTGTGCTGCTGTCATAGGGGCTGGCTGGGCTGTGTTGTGCAGTCAGTTGTCCATAGGGGCTGTGTCCACTCCAAAGTATATAGGGGCTGGCTGGACTGTGTTGTGCAGTGTCCCATAAAGGCTGTAGTTCTAAAGGGGTGCTGTAGTGTTGTCCAGGTGGTGATCTGTGCATCAGGGGTGCTCCCCAAAAGTGCACTCCGCAAAAAAAAAAAAAAATTCTGTGTTTGTGAATTGTCTGCGCAGTAGCCGCACGTGCATCAACAAAGCAACGCCAAGTGTGCGCCTGTGTCATAAGTAAAGGGCTGGCTGGCTCGTCTGTTAAAGGGTGGTGTAACCCCCAAAGTGCACTCCAAACAAAATAAAAAAATATTTTCTGCGTTTGTGAATTGTGTGCACTGTGGCTGCACGTGCAACAACAAGGGAGCAGCACCAAGCATGCGCCTGTGTCCCATAAGTCTGTTAAAGGGTGGTTAACCCCCAAAGTGCACTCCACAAAAAATAAACAATTCTTTTTTTTCTGTGTTTGTGTGCCAAATGTATACACTGTGGCCACACGTGCATCAACAAAGTAGCGCCAAGCGTACACCTGTGTCATAAGTAAAGGGCCGGGTGGCTCATCTGTTAAAGGGTGGTGTAACCCCCAAAGTGCACTCCAAACAAAATAAAAAAATATTTTCTGTGTTTGTGAATTGTGTGCACTGTGGCTGCACGTGCATCAACAAAGGAGCAGCGCCAAGCATGCGCCTGTGTACCATAAGTAAATGGCTGGCTGCCTTGACCATTAAAGGGTGCTGTAACCCCCAAAGTACACTCCAAACAAAATAAAAAATAATTTTCTGTGTTTGTGAATTGTGTGCACTGTGGCCACACGTGCATCAACAAAGTAGCGCCAAGCGTGCACCTGTGTCATAAGTAAAGGGCCGGGTGGCTCATCTGTTAAAGGGTGGTGTAACCCCCAAAGTGCACTCCAAACAAAATAAAAAAATATTTTCTGCGTTTGTGAATTGTGTGCACTGTGGCTGCACATGCAACAACAAAGGAGCAGCGCCATGCATGCGCCTGTGTCCCATAAGTCTGTTAAAGGGTGGTTAACCCCCAAAGTGCACTCCACAAAAAATAAACAATTCTTTTTTTTCTGTGTTTGTGTGCAAAATGTATGCGCAGTAGCTGCACGTGCATCAACACAGCAGCAGCGCCAAGCGTGCGCCTGTGTCATAAGTAAAGGGCAGGTTTGGACATCTGGTCCGGACTGAAGGACGTGCCAACAATGTCAATTTCTGACATGTCTACTGTCACTGCATATGATACTGGCACCACTGACAGAATGGTGGAGGAATTATTTTCTGTGTTTGTGAATTGTGTGCACTGTGGCTGCATGTGCATCAACAAAGGAGCAGCGCCAAGCGTGCGCCTGTGTCATAAGTAAAGGGCCAGATGGCTTGTCATTTAAAGGGTGCTGTAACCCCCAAAGTGCACTCCAAAAAAAATAAAAAATTATTCTTTCTTTTCTGTTTTTGTGAATTGTGTGGGCTGTAGCCGCACCTGCATCCTCAAAGCAGCAGCGACAAGCGTGCATCTGTCTGTTTAAGGGTGGTGTAACCCTCAAAGTGCGCTCCACAAAAAAGAAAAAATTCTTTTTTTTCTCTCTTTGTGAATTGTGTGGGCTGTAGCCGCACCTACATCCTCAAAGCAGCAGCGACAAGCGTGCATCTGTCTGTTAAAGGGTGGTGTAACCCCCAAAGTGTGCTCCAACAAAAATAAAATAATAATCTTTTTTTCTGTTTTTGTGTGTGAAATTTATGCGCAGTAGCCGCACCTGCATCCTCAAAGCAGCAGCGACAAGCTTAAAGGGTGGTGTAACCCTCAAAGTGCGCTCCACAAAAAATAAAAAATTCTTCTTTTTTTTCTGTCTTTGTGAATTGTGTGGGCTGTAGCCGCACGTGCATCCTCAAAGCAGCAGCGACAAGCATGCGTGTCTGTTAAAGGGTGGTGTAACCCCCAAAGTGCACTCCAACAAAAATAAAAAAATATTTTCTTCTGTGTTTGTGAATTGTGTGCACTGTACGTGCATCAACAAAGGAGCAGCGCCAAGCGTGCGCCTGTGTCCCATAAGTCTGTTAAAGGGTGGTTAACCCCAAAGTGCACTCCACAAAAAATAAACAATTCTTTTTTTCTGTGTTTGTGTGCGAAATGTATGCGCAGTAGCCGCACGTGCATCAACACAGCAGCAGCGCCAAGCGTGCGCCTGTGTCATAAGTCAAGGGCCGGTTTGGACATCTGGTCCGGACTGAAGGACGTGCCAACAATTTCTGACAAGTCTACTGTCATTGCATATGATACTGTCACCATTGACAGAATGGTGGAGAATTACATAGGTGACAGCATCCAAGTAGGCATGTCAGACAGTCCGTACCTGTACTGGCAGGAAAAAGAGGCAATTTGGAGGCCCCTGTACAAACTGGCTCTATTTTACCTGAGTTGCCCCCTCTCCAGTGTGTACTCCGAAAGAGTGTTTAGTGCAGCCGGGAACCTTGTCAGCGAAAGGCGTAGGAGGTTGCTTCCACAAAATGTGGAGAAGATGATGTTCATAAAAATGAATTATCAACTCTTCCAGGGAGACCAGCCTCCAGAACGTACGAACGTACAGAGGGACCTGTGGTGGTGGATTCCAGCAGGGACAAATTAATACTCTGTGAGGATGAGGATGTACACAGCACTGAAGAGGGTGAGGAATCAGTGGATGAGGAGGATGAGGACGACATCTTGCCTCCGTAGAGCCGGTTTCTGCAGGGACAGATTAATCGCCAGCTTGTTTTGTGGGGGCCCAAACGAACCAATCATTTCAGCCACAGTCGTGTGGCAGACCCTGGCGTTGAAATGATTGGTTTGTTAAAGTGTGCATGTCCTGTTTATACAACATAAGGGTGGGTGGGAGGGCCCAAGGACAATTCCATCTTGCACCTCTTTTTTTTCTTTGCATTATGTACTGTTTGGGGCCTAGTTTTTCAAACTGCCATCCTGTCTGTCACTGCAGTGTCACTCCTAGATGGGCCACGTGTTTGTGCCGCCCACTTGTGTCGCTTAGCATAGTCATCCAGCTACCTCGGTGCAACCTTTTGGACATAAAAACACTATTGTGAGGTGTTCAGAATAGACTGGAAATGAGTGGAAATTAAGGTTATTGAGGTTAATAATAGCATAGGAGCTGAAAAACCCACAAATTCTGTGATTTTAGCTATTTTTATGCTTTTTTTAAAAAAAAATACAGATCCAAAACACAAAACCCAGAACCCAAAACACGGAAGGGTGGTTTTGGCAAAACCAATCCAGATCCAAAACACGAAGAAAGATCCAGATCCAAAACACGAATAGCAGCCAGTGCACACCCCTCATATATATATATATATATACATACATACATACATATACATACATACACACACACACAAAATGGATCATTCCCATAATTGAGATAAATTCACACACATATAGGAGCTCATTCAAAGTCGGTCGTGAGCGCTGAGGGCTCACAACCAACTCGATGTTGCCCCACAGCGCATGCGCACGACGGAGCTCGCTCATCGTGCGCATGCGCGAGACCCAGCTAACGACAGGCGCTCCATCGTTAGGGGTCTCATAGCAGATGGGGCGAGCTGTCGATGTTGAGTGACAGCTCGCCCCATTTGCTGGGCAGGCCAGGGGCATGCCCGGCCAAATGGAGGAGTTCCAGTCGGAATGCTTGCCATTTGGGGGCGGCCCCACTGACATCATTGCTGATGTCAGTGGGGAACTTCCTGCTCAAACAGAGCAGGAAGCTTCCTGGGGCTTACGAGTGCCCAGACCTTACCCTACGGTCTGGTCGCAAGCCCCGATGGTCGCGATGGTCTTGACCATCGCGACCATCACCCATGTCGGTCGTTAGAGCTGTGGGTGTTAAGCCACAGCTTAACGATTGACAGGGAGGCGACCATTCAGGATGCAAGCGGCCGCCCTGATTCAGAGCGACCGCTTGCATCTAACGACCACCTCTGAATGAGGCCCATAGTGCTATGGATTGTTTGAGGGAGGGGCCCCAAACTAGTATCTTGCCTAGGGCCCCATGAGGTCTAAATCCGGCTCTGCCAGTGATTAGGCCAGGACAGAACCCAGAACTATAGTCTCTTTGTTGGGATAGCCTCTCATCTGAGCAGCTGTCGAGGCATGCATTTCTTGTTAAATAGTTCTTTTAAGTCATCTGTTATCACTGCAAATACCAGTGATAACAGATAATAATTAACAGGCAAAATGTTTAAAGAATAATATACAGAACCCTAGGGCACAAACTGTTATGCTGGGTAGACACTAGATGATTTTTATTAATGATTTTACCGATTCCGATGCATCGTAACAACAAATCGTTCAAATAGTCTAGTGTGTACCCACTATGTCGCTGACAATGCGCGCTCCCGCGGTTCGTCAGCGACATCCCCGTCGGACCTACATGCAGGTCCAACGGGGGATGTTGTTAGCGGGGGCCATGCTGCCAAATGCTCCCCCATCGGGTCCAGTCACTGCAGATGTCGAGCTGCGTACACATCGTCCAGTGTGTACCCAGCTTTAGACTGTGAGGCTACACAACTCTAATTGTTCAGTTCTCTTTGTGATGTTACTGTCACCCACCTGCCAATGTGGTTGCACAACCTCAGACTCTCAACCCTGCCCCCAGGGTTCTTGCATCTAATCTGCCACCATGAAGGATTTGGGCATTTTTTTGTTGTACGAGACATGGTCACAGAGGAGCTCCTTTCGGCACATGATGCCAATCAAATCTCTGTTTATACTACTCTGATCTTTTCACTAGTACTTTACCGGAGCAACAGGTCCCAAAGATATTAGTGTCCAAGCTCATTTTATTTTCTGCTTAATTAGGATGCACAACCTGGCTTGTTTTATCTAGAGAAGAGCGAATCGGTTTTAGCTTGGATCTTTCCGCCAAGTTCATATCTCAGAGCAAGGCAAAACCTAATTTTTTACAGACAAAACGTCTAAATTGTCCATCAAAGATAATGTTTTGCCTCATTCTGAGATCTGAACTTGGTGAGAAGATCCAGGCCAAAACCGATCCACTCATCTCCAGTTTTTTGTTTTTGTTCTCTGTTTTTGCACTATCAAAAGATAGGTTTGGGGGCCACAAACTGTGGGTTCCTTGTTTTAAAGACCGTCACAACAAGGGAGGTCCATATTGAAGATCAGGATTTTCATTTGGCTTTGCACCCATTACCAATTGTTAGTGGCATACTGGGACCACATCTGGTCTGGACATGACAACTATGACTGGTGTAATAATACTAATTTCTAGACACAGAAAACGGACATACAGAAGAAACAACATGCACTCCATATAGGAGAAGTTACAAAACAATATACAGTACTGTATAATACATGACACCAGGGGTGTATCTAGGTATCTGAGCACCCCTGGCAATGACCTGGCGCCCCCCTCCCCCCATAATTTCAGGAAGTGCACCCCAGTAGTAGTCCCCCCTATGCAGTGCCCCCAGTAGTAGTTCCCCTTATGCATTGCCCCAGTAGTAGTCCCCCTATACAGTGCCCCCAGTAGTAGTCCCCCTATACAATGCCTCCAGTAGTAGTCCACCCTATGCAGTGCCCCCAGTAGTAGTTCACCTTATGCATTGCCCCCAGTAGTAGTCCACCCTATGCAGTGCCCCCAGCAGTAGTCCCCCTATACAATGCCCCCAGTAGTAGTCCACCCTATGCAGTGCCCCCAGTAGTAGTTCCCCTATGCAGTGACCCCAGTAGTAGTCCACCCTATGCAGTGGCCTCAGTAGTAGTCCTACTATACAGTGCCCCCAGTAGTAGTCCCCCCTATGCAGTGACCCCAGTAGTAGTGCACCCTATGCAGTGCCCCCAGTAGTAGTCCTCCTATACAGTGCCCCCAGTAGTAGTCACCCCTATGCAGTGACCCCAGTAGTAGTCCACCCTAAGCAGTGCCCCCAGTAGTAGTCCTCCTATACAGTGCCCAAAGTAGTAGTCCACCCTATGCAGTGCCCCCAGTAGTAGCCCCCCTATACAGTGCCCCCAGTAGCGGCCATTCCCCCCCATAACATGCCCCCAGTTGTGGCCCGTACAATACAGTGTCCCCAGTAGCATCCAATCCCCCCATAGTATGCCCCCAGTAGCGGCCACCCCCTATAAAGTGCTCCCTAGTAGCCACACTCCCCCACAGTGCTGTGCCAGAAAAAAAAAAACTTACCTGATTCCCCACTCCTGCCGACAACCGCCGCTGTCCACTCCTCCGGGCCCGCTATCGCTTTGCACTATGGGATGGGAGAGTTGTCTCTCCCATCACCCGCTGCGGGGGGGAGCCGGAAGGTGAAGCTCATGAGTAAGCTCCAGCCGGCTTCCTCCGTGGACGCAGCAGCCAATTAGAGTCTGTCTGACTGTTATTGGCTGGCTGCTATAACAAACAGACAGCCGCAGCTGGCGGCTGTGTGTTTGAAAACTGTGTAGGGCAGACCGCTCTCACTGCGGTCTGCCCTACACTTAGGGCCCGGTGGACTAGCGGGGTAGTCCACCCATTGGCTGCTTGTGGCGCTGCCAGATGGTGCCCCCCCCTTTGGCCGGCACCCCTGGCGAGTGCCATCCTGGCCAATGGGTAGACACGCCCTTGCATGACACATTATAGAGAAGACACAAGAGAGGGAAATGTTTTATTATAACCCTTTTCTTCCTCGGTTTCATGCTTCCTTTCGGCAAGAATGTATGAAATAAACAATACAGATGAGGATATAATTGACAGAAGGATTTTATTGGGGTCCCTGATTATAATCAGTCTGCTTAGTTATTGCCGAGTTTTAGAGCATTTTGACTCAGTCACAATGGGCCTGATACAGAGGTGACTGCAGAAGCGGATGCAGCTGCATCTTTTTCATGCATCCTTGTCTGAGTCTTTATGCTGATGCCGCAAGCGATTTTGTTAACACCGAGACACCCAATGCAGCAAAGCTAATCCGTCTCGTGCATCTTTAGCTGCACCATTGCTGACCACAATAATGGTGCCCCATAGGATAGGGCCATTCAGTCTGAATTGTTTGTGGACACATTTACTGCACCCGCCAACTATCACTGATAACAATATCCTGTAACCTGCCTCAGGCTAAATGTAATACTGATAAATGCAGTTATTGCAAATGTAAAACAGATTTCCAACAGAGAGTTTCTTTTCTGTCTCATATCCTCTGCAAAGTCCGATTACATATTCTGCAAAATTCCTAATAGCAATTCTCCATTCTGTGCTTGCTTGAAATGACTAGAATTCCACGTTCCACCATAGTGCCTCAGCCGTCTCTCAAAACCTTATGATCTGAAATCTATCCCCCTTCCCCTCCTCTGGCTGATACACTAGAGTATGACATACTTATTATCATCCTGCAGCCTCACCAATAAGCACTGTTGCGCCCTTCCTCTATTGAAATCAGGTTATTCACATTCAGCTGGGCAGCAGCACCATTCATCATACAGTTTCACAAAGGTCAGTTAGCTTGTTCTCCTTCGTTAATCTTTGTTTTTGCTACCTGATTTATGAAAACTGAGCCTCAGCACATGACTCGCTGCTATCCAAGGGAATTTATGGTTTGTTATAGAGCTATGCAGCACTATATCATATAGCAAATACAAATAAACAGTAAAAACTTTTGTATATTATTATTATTAATAAATAATAATAAATAATAATAATAATAATAAATTATTAATCTTACATTTACTATGTTATTTATATATATTTTTATCAGGTCAATTTTATGCATAATATGTCAAAGTATGGAAGTGTCCCTGCACAGGCTCAAAATATTACGTGAAACCAGGGTTTATGCAAAAATACTATCCCTATCGGTAAATGACCCTTAGTATGGTGTACAGATATTATATCCCCTGGTGGTGCTCCTCTAGAGTTTGAAATTAGCAACAAAGGGACAGAAAAATAAACTATTTGTGGGGCACTCTTCTGTAGTTTAAAACTTGTTAGTAGCTAAAAACTTGACCTGAAAACATACATGTATGGGCGGAATTCAATTCTCTCCAGCCCCTATCGCGCCCGACGGAGCTATTCTATTCTTGCTCCTGTCGGGCGCGATCAGCTGCCAAGCGCTACATTTCAGCTCGCAGCCAATGGGGGATGAGAGCTGAAATGTGCGAAAAGTGACATGTTTGGGCGCCCAAACATCACTTTTCGCTATCGCGCCCAGCACTTTGGTCGTGTTTAGCTGCTTTACGCGGCTAAACCTGACCTCTATGGGCACGATCAGCGTGAAACTCTTGCACAATTGAATAGCGGCCCGTGATCTCCTGTCACTTTAGACAGGAGATGCGGGCCGTGAAATCAATTGAATTCCGCCCTATATGTCAAATAATTCCATGTAAAAAATTATTTGTGACATCAATAAGTCCAGTTAGCAAGTTCAAATATCAAGTGTAATATATTGGTTACTTCCTTGCTATTCCTGGATGGTATCTGTACTATAGACAGACAGTTAAAAGGTTCAACAATGTCTAGATAGACACCAGATGTTAGACAGTGTCGAAGCCGGATGATTGGCTGAGACAGAGGAGCTTATTCAGACCCGGTCGTTAGCTCTACGAGCTCGCAACCGGGTCGATGTTGCTCCAGTGCGCATGCGCACGATGGAGCTGCCTCTGTCGTGCGCATGCTCGAGACCCGGCTAGCGACGGGTGATCCGTCGTTAGGGATCTCGTAGCAGACGGGGCGAGCTGTAGATGTTGAGTGACAGCTCACCCCGTTTGCTGGGCGGCCAAACAGAGGCATTCCTGTCATAACGCTTGCCGTTTGGGGGTGGCCCCACTGACATCATCAGTGATGTCAGTGGGGAGCTTCCTGCTCAAACAGGCATAAGGTTGACGAGACCCTACCTTAGGGTCTAGTCATCAGCCCCGATGGTCGCGATGGTCTTGACCATCGCGACCATCACCCTTAGCGGTTGTTAGAGCTGTGGGTGTTAACCCACAGCCTAGCGAACGACATGGAGGAGGCCGTTCAGGATGCAAGCGGCCGCGCTGTTTCAGAACGACCGCTTGCATCCTACGACCATCTCTGAATGAGGCCCAGAGTCTGTTAAAATTAAAATCTGCATGATGCCATTTTGCGAATGGCAACAAGACGCCATTTTAGCAAATCTCACATATTATAAGTACATACGGCGATGCAATTATTTAGCGTTGTGCGATTCCCACACAATAGAACAATGTTAAAAGTCCTCATTATATAAACACATACATTTACTAAAACATTTAATATGAACAACCCTGCAAAACACGTACCACGGTGTACTCCACAAACACGTAGTCTCACAACGCTAACTAGCGTATTTTCTTAATATCCTCACACTTACACTTTGCACACTTACATAGGAAGGTTCCCTAGCATTTAAGGTTAATATCCAAGGTTTTATTCATTATTAGTTATGTAAAGCGACTGTATTTAAGATCTCAGGTTTAGTACATGATAAGCAGACCGTGTTTGGTGCCATTCTGGACCACTGTTTATTTGCAGATTTCCGGTTCCATTGGCGAAGAAATTGCAAAATGCACCTGCAAATTATGGATCATAGGGCCAGATTCAGACCCACTCGCGAGCGGCTGTCCGCTCGCAAGTGGGTCGATGGTCTGCACTGAGCATGCGCACGACGGAGGGAGCTCCGTCGTGCGCATGTGCCAGACACGACGAGCGAAGGACTTTCCTTCGCTCGTTGTGTCCGATCAAAGGGGGCGTGCTGTCAATATTGATTGACAGCACGCCCCCTTTGGTGGGTGTGCCGGGGGCGTGCCTCCCTGACGGGGGCGTTCCCACGGGAACGCCTCCCGTCAGAAGCCGGCCCACTGACATCACTAGTGATGTCAGTGGGAGTGATTTTGGCTCTGATAGAGCCAAAATCACTCCGGAGCTTGCGGTTGAAAACCTCAACCGCAGGCTCCGGCTCGCAATTTCGATGGTCGCGATGGTCACGACCATCGCGGCCATCAAAATGCACGCTCGTATAGCCTGTGGGTGGTGACCCACAGCTATACGAGCGTCCAGGAGGACGCTCCATGAAAATGGAGCCCGGCCCTCATGCAGAGCGTGCGCTCTGCTCAGAGCGTACGGCTCTGAATGAGGGCCATAGAGCGATAGTCATTGAAATGTACTCTGTAAATATAATGTAATTAGCCAGTTTAGACTTGTTCTTCGGCGGGAAAATGAACACAAAGAATATATTGGAGGCTGAACTATTACAATATAAACTGACCTATGAACTGCATCGTTACAGAAGAACCAGGAAGAAGAATCAATGGGATTATGCCAACTTGTTCTATTGTATTGCCTATCTCTGTAAGGGTACATAAGCAAGCACTCTGAATCTGATAGTTAGTCATCATTTTCTTTCTATTGACAGAGGCTTCACCTTTGATGCCGGAAATCTGGATCCAGAGCGCATGCATATGTATTCGACTGTACCTAGTAATTGTATAATTTGTTTGCGCTAATTGTATTTAGATCACAGCGTGTAACTATCTGCTTTTTGGTAAATAATATCTTTTTGTTCTTTGGAACCACAATCAAAGTCTGGAAAGCAATTATTTCTTGTGCGACTTATAACGCTAAATAACAACATTTAGAGTGTATAGATAGGTAGGAATCAATAGTTGTGGACTCGTAGAGTGAGATCACGCTGCCATTCAGACGGTAACACACAGTTATCGATCTCTTAACAAAGGGTGGAGGCACCATACGCAGGAAAGAACGCATTGTGCCTTTGAATACCTGCTACCACTTTGTTGCTGAGAGACCGCTATCCGTTATTGAGTGAGTTCAAGGAGCGCTGATTAGCATCCAGGGACAAGGAAGGAAAAAGTTTGTTTTCCTTCGTTGATAAAACTTCATGTTAAAAGGGGAAGTCGCACAATAGCGTAAAGGTAATAATACATTTTGTGTAGCAGTCGAATTATTGTGTATTCGACTAGTCGCACAATAGCGTATACGTATTTCCTGTATTGCTGCCGTGTGTTTAAACAAAGCCATTGAGATTGCATTGTGATATTGATAGCGTGATGGCATTGTTTTAAAGATCTTAGTCGGTGCTGCCATATCTGGGAAAACATTTATTTTTCTGCGCAGGAAAAGGTGTGTAACAGTGAACGTGTGTTGGTAGGGGTAACATGTTCCCTAGCTAGGAGTATCGTAGGACCCTTAGGGGCTAGGCGCCTGGTGTCATCCTAGTGGTTCGGTAGTAGATACCGGAGTCTATACACACAGCAAGTGTAGTTGTTGTTGTTTGTGTTAGGTATCAGCTCTCAGTGTGATTGCAGCATCCAGTGATCAGTTAGGGTTATTGGGCATTGTGATTGAACCACACGGTTGTGGCATATCATGATTGTGAACTGTGTTGTGGTGGACGAAATCACTGAAAAGGGTAAGTGTTATTGGAATGCTTAAATTCTAGCAGTGCAAAGTACTCAAAAAGGGCTTAGGTGCATGGAAGCAGCCTGGTTATTCTTCCATAGGTGTGTGGGCACGGCCCTGTTAAATCGTCCACAGGTAAGTGAAAGTAGTCTTGACATTCTTTAACCGATTTAAATCTCTATTGAAAAGTTCAGTGTTATTTTCCCAAGCTGGGAGCCAAGCAAACGTTAGAGATGTTAGATGATGTGCTGCTCTTGGAAGCGCCGATTGGTTTGGCACGGCATATAATGCATACTAAGTACGATGCATATGCAACTATGTACTGTGATGTATGGTTTAAGATGACAAGAATGAATGTGAAACCTTTTCCCAAAATTGGCAGCTTTGATAAGGAGGTATTGAAAAATGTCCGAGATAGCATCTGTATGGTGCACTCTCGAAAGAAAAATATAAAGTATAATGATTGTTTAAAGTTGTGGCTGCACGAGGGGGATATGTGGCTTAGGGGTGTGCATGCAACGCAAACCAGCTAAGCAGTGTTGCGTGCACACCACGAGGTAGCGTTGTGGAAGGTAATGTCAGTAGTTCACGCGCACCACCACCGCCCTATGCGGATGGGGGTGAAGGTACAGTCGATGAAAAAACCCATAAAAATGTAACATGTATCCTGTACCCTCTCTTGAGTAATTATAAGGAACGTGTTGATGATATAGAGGATGAACCTGTTGTGATGACCACTCTCTCCCATGATGCACAAATGTTAAACGTACCACCACGGCAAGCACAGGTAGCTGCCTCACTAGTACCAGAAATGAAGGTAGCCCCACCCGTACAGGAAGTATTAACCCCCACTTTAACAGTTCCGGAGATTACTAATACCATACTTAGTAGCAGTAGGCTGAACCCTCAACTAGGTAATTCGGCCAAAGGCAGCATTATGGCAGGCATCCATCCCATCCAGACAGTAACTGTTCCCAATGGGAAATCGGATGCGAATGGTGTGGTGCCCACAAGGGATGTAGTGATGCATTGTCCTTGGAAAAGAACTGAACTAAATTCCATAATGACAAACTTCCCTGACCCTAAGAAGGAATTATCAAAATGCCAAAGATTTGTGAAAAACTTGGGTAATGCTCACAAGCCAACCAATAAAGATTGGCGAGTGTTGTTAAGAGTGTGTCTTCCACACCATACCGATGTGAAAAAGTTTATCACGGATTGCGTATTGGAGGGAGATGATCCCTTAACAGACGAGGATAACCATGGTAACATTACCCGCATAATAACTCAATTGTGTGTATATTTTCCGGTAGTAGTTAACTGGAGTAAAATTTTCACCATAAAACAAAAAGAGAGTGAATCTGCAGAAGATAACTGTACCCGAACTCTGCAGGCTATCACCCAGTACACTGGGATAGAAGATATTAAAGATAGCACTCACCATAGGGAAATGGTCTTCACGGTAGGATGGTCTTAAAGACAATCTAAAGACCCAAGTCCAGACCTCTCTACCTGGCTGGAGGGGAGTTACTGTAGACACACTCAGGGAGTCTGCTATTGAGCACGATAAAAACATCCTCAAGAAGAGAGAGACCCAGAGCGAAAAGCTAATGGCGGTCAGCATTCAAGCTCTAGAAGGAATGATTATACCATCACAGCCACTAGACACACATGCACCTGCACAGCTACACGCCCTCACCAATCCAGCACTGCCACAAACACAGCCCTACCCCACTTATCAGACACAGCCACAAAACCCATACTACCCTCAGCCACCATATTACCCTCAAAATTCATACCCACACTGACAATCTTTGTCAGTGTGGGTATGAAACCCACACAACAACAACAACCTTTTCCCCCACCCTACTCATGAAGGTGTTTTAACTGCAAACAAGTGGGACATGTAATTAGGAACTGTAAGGTGAAGAGGGTAGGACCCCCTAACCAGGGAGTACCTAGATATCCACATAAGGGATATATGCAAAATGCAGGGAATTCTCCACAGTCACCTGCTCCAATTGTGGCCTTAAATGCTGTATTGGAGAGTGAGAGTCAACGCTAGGGGGCAGGTCATACCTGTAGTCTACAGCCAGTCAGGTTAACTGGGGATGTTAGAGAAGAACCTGTAATGTTAATTGAGGTAGCTGGTACTAAACATTCTTTTCTTGTAGACACAGGGGCAAACAGATCAGTGATAAAATCTCTGTCTAATTTACAGATGATCAGCGAAACAGTACCAGCAATGCGTGTAACGGGTAAAGTGGAACATTATCCTTTAACCAAATCTGCAGAGGTTACTATCGGTCCATTGCATACCAGGCATTCCTTTCTCCTGGCAGCAGTGGCCCCTACTAACCTACTGGGAAGGGATTTGTTATGTAAAATGGGATGTGTAATTTATTTTACCCCTGATGGTATATTTTTAGATATCCCAGAGAGAGTTGCGCATGAGGTGAGGGATATATTGGACACTCCCCAAAGGTTAATGTTTCACTCTACTGTTGCAGATAAAAATCCATCTCAAGTAGAACAAATGCTATCTCAGATACCGGGGTCCCTCTGGACAAAATATGGACAGGACATTGGATTGATGGCAAACGTAGCTCCTGTAATGGTAAATTTAAAAAGCAGTAGGCAAGCTCCAAAGATTCCCCAGTACCAGCTAAAACAGGAGGTAGAAATAGGGGTTTATCCCATAATTGAGCAGTTATTACAACAGGGAATTTTAGTCCATACAGCAAGTGTAGCCAACAGTCCCATCTTTCCTGTGAAGAAGAGTGGTGGGAGGGGTTATAGGCTGGTACAGGACCTTAGAGGGGTTAACAAGGTAGTAGAAAGCCAATTCCCCATAGTGCCAAATCCAGCTGTCATTCTCATGCAGATCCCACCAAATGCAACCCATTTTACTGTCATTGACCTCTGTTCTGCTTTCTTCTCTGTCCCTCTTCATCCTGACTGTCAGTACCTATTTGCATTTACATACAGAGGGGTACAATATACATGGACACAATTGCCCCAAGGTTTCATAGACAGTCCCAGTATCTTCTCCCAGGCCTTACACGACTGTTTACAATCTTTTCAACCTGCCAATAGATCTGTTCTAATACAATATGTGGACGATTTATTGTTGTGTTCTGATTCGTTTATGTCATGTTTAAATGATACTAAACTTTTATTGCTTCATCTCGCAAACAGGACACAAGGTTGCTAAGGACAAACTACAGCCATGCCAGTCCAGGGTTAAATACTTGGGACATTGCCTAACCCAGGGGTTATGATATCTGACCACTGACAGGATCCAGGCCATACAGCCCATGACACTGCCACATAACCAACAGCAAATCCGTACCTTCTTTGGAATGTGTGGATACTGCAGAATGTGGATCCCAGGCTTTTCTATTTTGGCCTTGCCATTACAGGACTTTGGGCCTCATTCAGAGGCAGTCGGAGGATGCAAGCGATCGCTCAGAAACTAGGCGGCCACTTGCATCCTGACCGCCCACCTCTGTTTCGGTCGTTAGGCTGTGGGTTTACACCCACAGCTCTAACGACCGCTAGGGTGATGGTCACGATGGTCAGAGACCATCGCAACCATCGGGGCTTATGACGAGACCCTAGGGTAGGGTCTCACTTGTCATAAGCCCCGGAGAGCTTCTGGCTCTGTCAGAACCGGAAGCTCTCCACTGACATCACTAATGATGTCAGTGGGGCCTCCCGCAAATGGTAGGCGTTCCCATGGGAATGCCTCCATTTGGGCTGCCACCCCCTCGGCCCGTCTTCCAAATGGGGCAAGCTGTCAATCAACATTGACAGCTCACCCCCTTTGGAAAGAGACAGCGCTAGTCGTAACAGGTCTCACGCATGCGCATGAAGAAGCCGGCTCCCTCGTGCGCATGCGCACTTGACAAACATCGAGGCGGCCATGTGATTGTAGACTGTACGGCCGCCTCTGAATGAAGGCCTTAGTCTCTTCCCCAAAGCCCAATCATGTCATACAAACAGAGGAAAAAGAGCAGGCTTTCCTTAACCTTAAGGATAGTCTGACAAGAGCACCTGCATTGGGAATACCTGATTATGAAAAACCTTTTGATTTGTACTGTACGGAAGCTAATAGTTGCACAGCAGGTGTCCTCACACAAAAACATGGTGATGCCAGTAGGCCCGTATCATACTACAGTGCACAATTGGACACTGTGGCAAGATCACACCCAACGTGTTTAAGAAGTGTAGCAGCAACTGCTATATTGGTCAGTAAGAGTGAGGATGTAGTATTAGGCCATGATATGATTGTTTATACACCCCATGCTGTATCTGCTTTGCTGAATTCTGCCCAAACCAGACATGTCTCCTCAGCTAGGTTCACAAAATGGGAACTAGCCCTAAGAGCACCTGCAAACATCACCATGAAATGGTGCAGTACGTTAAATCCAGCAATGTATTTACCATATGTGCCTCAGGATGCACAAAGGGCGGAGAGAGGTGAGTTGCTGGTGGAAGGTGAGTTCTGCAGGTATATTGATGCACATGATTGTATGGAATATCTGAATCAGACCTTTACTGCAAGACCTGACATATACACCTTTAGAAAATGTAGATGTGACATTTTACATGGATGGGAGTTGTCATAGAAAGAGTGAAACTGGAGAGTTATGTACAGGTTATGCTGTGGTAAATGACGAAGACATCATACAAGCCGAACCATGGTCCACCTCACTCGGCCCAAGTGGCAGAGCTGGTGGCTCTATGAAGAGCGTGTGAATTAGCAGAAGGCAAATCTGCTAATATCTACACTGACTCTAGGTACGCCTTCGGGGTGGTACATGATTTCGGTGCTCTATGGCATCTGAGACATTTTATGACAGCAGCAGGCACGCCAGACGCACATTCCAGACATATAAAAGGACTACTGACATCAATCCAATTGCCTAAGGCAGTGGCCGTAATTAAGTGTAAAGCCCATACATGTGAAGACGACCTAGTGTCACTGGGCAATAATAGGGCAGATGAAGCTGCCAAATGGGCAGCAGGGTTAAAAGTGAACATGCCAATTAACCAAATGATGTTTCAAACGATTGATATGCAGAAATTAATTGAGATGCAAAATTTGTGTTCCATACAGGAAAAGGCAGTCTGGAGGTCCAAGGGATGTGGGCAAGAGTCTTCTGGACTCTGGAGAGATGGACAAGGTAAGCTAGTGGCCCCCAAGGTGTACTACCCAAGCCTGGCTGAGGCAGCATGGTCTGACTCACTTGGGAAAGCAAGGTATGTGCAAGTTGGTGAGAGCATACTGGTGTGCACTGGGTTTTTCTTCTCAAGTGGAAAAACAAGCAATGTCCTGTTTGACCTGCTTGAGGAAAAACATTGGGAAAACAATCCCCACCGAGCCATCCCATATTCCTCCGACCGATGGACCTTTTCAGGCAATACAAATCGATTTCATCCAATTAAAACCCTGCAGGAATCTCAATTATGTATTAGTGTGCACTGATGTGTATTCTAATTGGGTTGAGGTATACCCAGCTGCCACTAATACTGCTGCGTTTACTGCTAAGAAAATAGTTCAGGAGTTTGTATGCAGATACGGTATCCCTAGAATTATTGAAAGTGATAGGGGTACTCATTTCACAGGTGATGTCTTCCAGAACATGTGTAAGTTGATGGGTATTAATAGTCGACTTCATACCCCCTACCGACCGCAAGCCAGTGCCAAGGTGGAGAGGATGAACGGGACTATTAAAAACAAATTAAGTAAAATCATGTCGGAAATTGGACTGGGTTGGCCAGAAGCACTACCACTTGTTCTCCACAGTATTAGGACAACTCCTAAACCCCCCCTCAATCTGTCCCCCTTTGAAATACTGTTTGGTAGACAACCTCATTTGATTATAAATCCGCAGGAAGATTTTAAAAGTAACAATGAGGTTACTGTAAGGTATCTTTTAACAATGAGTAAACAGTTAAAGCAGCAACAGCAGAAACTGAAATTGTTGTCACATGATATGCCAGAAACAAACTGTTATGATGTTGAACCTGGATAATTTGTTATGATCAGAAATTTCTTGCATTCAGGTTGTTTGACAGACCGGTGGGAAGGTCCGTATCATGTGTTGCTGATGAGTATAACTTCTTTGAAAGTGGCAGAGAGAGATACCTGGGTCCATTCCACCCACTGTAAGAAGGTCAACCAACCGGTGGAGAGACAAGGTGGAATCGAGGTAGATAACGTAGCTCTGTCAATTGCTAGTCTGTTCCGGGAAGGTTAAAGGTTACAGTGAGATACTTGAGCTAAAGAAATTTGTAGGTCATTGTTTTCAGCAATGGATTGGTCTGCTGTGGTTATTTTAGTGTTTTCTCCCAGAGTTCTCATTATACTGGGTTGTTTCGGGATCTCTGGTTTCTGTGACAGAGGACAGAGGGGGTCATTCAGACACGCTCGTGAGCAGCAGTATGCTCACAAGCAGGTCGATGTTCCCCCACTGTGCATGTGCAAGACGGAGGGAGCTCAGTTGTGCACATGCGCGAGACCCGGCGGGCGACGGGCTCTCCATCGCTCTGGGTCTCGCACCAAAGGGGGCGTGCTGTCGATGTTGATTGACAGCACTGCCCCTTTGGTGGGCGTGCCGGAGGCGTGCCTGCCCATGGGAACGCCTACCGTCTCAAGCCGGCCCCACTGACAGCACTAGTGATGTCAGTGGGAGTGATTTTGGCTCTGATAGAGTCTCCATCGCAAGCCCGATGGTCGCGATGGTCAAGACCATCGCGACCATCATCATGGATGCTCGCTATAGCTGTGGGTGGTAACCCACAGCTATGCGAGCATCCATGAGGACGCTCCAAAAAAAGGTAGGAGGGCCCTGATTCAGAGCGAGCGCTCTGGTCAGAGCATTCAGCTCTGAATCAGGCCCAGAGGACGGAGAGGGGAGCTGATGGTGATATCAATGGAGTGAAGTTGGGAGAAAGAGCAATACAGTCACAAGGGCAGTACCTGACCAAACCCAGTACAGTAATTGTTAAGAGATCTGCTATGTTGGAAACTCGGAGACAGTATGAAGGTCTATCATCTGAGGATTATTGTATTTGTGAGTTTTGTGGGTCATTAGTTGAGGAGAATTGCATCCAGCAGTGCCAACCTAAGTACAACCAGTATTGGGGTGGGTATCCTTTAGAGGATTATCATACTATGGTGGGCAAAGTTTTAAACTAGAATGACTGTTGGGTGTGTTCTCATGTGCCTCAGGGACAGCATAATGTAGGGTTAGTGCCATTTCCATTGAATGTCTCTGAGGTTTTAGAACTGCAACAAGGGAAGACGCTGGATGGAAAATTTCTTAACACCAACCCACCTCATTTTAAACTCCACCAGTACCAAGTAGATAAATCACTTTTATGTTTGAACATCACCAACTCCAATAAACCAGGAAGTTGGGAGGTGACTGGGAATAACCAGACGATGACCTTCTCACTAAGAGCTGATTATGAGCCTATAAATTTTTAACTGTTACGCACAATTAGGTTAAATGGGAGACACTTCTGATATCGGTATACACTAAGTAACACCAAAGAAATTGTTGGCAGAGTACCAGAAGGGTACTGTGCCAGGGTTATACAACCAGAAACGTGTTAGCCAGATGGGAGAACCTGAGATAGGATAATTTGTTAGGGAAATGTGTTGGATGATCATGATGCATTCTATTCCTTATGCATTCTATGCATTCTATTCCCCCGACAATGTATATTTTATATGTGGAAGGAAAGCGTATAAGTGGCTCTCTCTGAGTTCCGAAGGTTTGTGTTATCTGGGAAGAGTACTCCCAGAGGTTATAACCCTTACACATGGTGAAATGCTTGGTATTCATGAAAACACACCATCACCATGTCTTCACACACAGGGCCTCATTCAGAGGCTGTCGGAGGATGCAAGCGGTCGCTCAGAAACTGGGCGGCCGCTTGCATCCTGACCGCTCGCCTCTGTTTCAGTCGTTAGGCTGTGGGTTTACACCCACAGCTCTAACGACTGCTAGTGTGATGGTCATGATGGTCAGAGACCATCACGACCATCGGGGCTTATGATGAGACCCTAGGGTAGGGTCTCACTTGTCATAAGCCCTGGAGAGCTTCTGGCTCTGTCAGAGCAGGAAGCTCTCCACTGACATCACTAGTGATGTCAGTGGGGCCTCCACCAAATGGTAGGCGTTCCCATGGGAATGCCTCCATTTGGGCTGCCACCCCCCGGCCCGCCTTCCAAACGGGGCAAGCTGTCAATCAACATCGACAGCTCGCCCCCTTTGGAAAGAGACCCGCTACGACCGGCGCTGTCGGTCGTAGTGGGTCTCATGCATGCGCACGAAGGAGCCGGCTCCCTCGTGCGCATGCGCACTTGACAAACATCAAGGTGGCCGTGCGGTCATAGACCGTACGGCTGCCTCTGAATGAAGGCCACAGTATGAACACAGAGACAAAAGAAATATGATACCTGGTGATGTACATGAAGCCACACAATTGATTAGTGAAACAACTGGCTTTCAAGTTTTAGTCGTATTAGATCCCACCAGGATCGCTCGGGGTACACTAAATTTCAGATCTATCCAAGATCTTGCTAAATTAGTAGCTAATATCACCAAGCTGTATGATGACATGTTTAGGTACACAGGTAAGGAGTTACAGGCCTATAAGAACATGTGCAACACATATTAGTATTAAATTATTTAACAGCTGTCACTGGAGGGTATTGTGTAACTTTGGCCACCCAATTTGGTTTAAAGTGTTGCACATATATTACAAATAATACTAGTGACCCCAAGGAGGTGATAGACCGGAAGATGGACGAAATTCTGCAGCTGAAATGGGACTTTCGGAAGAACCATAATGCTTCAATGGCTAGAGTAGAGGAGAAGGTAGAGGAATGGGTTTCTTGGTTGAACCCAGTGAGATGGTTCTCCAGTCTAGGAGAGTGGGCCCAGGAAATGGTTGCTAGCATAGGTAAACTCCTGATCCTTACATTGGTTTTCATCTTAGTAATTGGCGTATGTGTCAGGTGTTTTCCTACTGTGTTGAAATGTGGAAAATGTAAAGATAAGGTAAATTGAAGGAATGAGATTATGATGGTGGTTAGAAGCTACAACATGAATACTGAGGTAAATGTAGGACTGCATTACAACCCTGAACTACAATGTACCATCAGATGATGTATAAATTGACATGCATGAAATGTATTATGAAATGTTATTTTAAACATCTTAAATAATGTAAGTCCCTATCCCCTTCAAGACTTCCTTTATAAGTTAGATGCATCCCCACATCTTTCCCATGATCTCCCAAGATCCCCAGTGTGCATATAAGGGTAGTTTTATGTCCCTCCCAGAGACACATTATTGTTGATTTAAGAACCATCTAAATTACATTTTTAAATTCAGATTGTGATAGCATGTTGTTGGCTATCAAAAGGTGGACTGTCGAAACCAGATGATTAGCTGAGACAGAGGGCTGACTCGGACCCGCTCGCGTGTGCACGCAACCGGGTCGATGGTGCCCAAGTGTGCATGCGCACGATGGAGGCGGCTCCGTCGTGCACATGCACGAGACCCGAATAACGATGGCCAAGCCGTCATTGAGGGTCTCGCACCAAAGGGGGCATGCTGTCGATGGTGATTGACAGCACACCCCCTTTGGCGGGCGTGCCGGTGGCATGGCTGCCCAGAGGAAGGCGTACCCATGGGAATGCCTACCGTCTGGGTCCGGCCCCACTGACATCACTAGTGATGTCAGTGGGAGTGATTTTGGCTCTGATAGAGCCAAAAGCACTCCAGGGCTTGCGGCAGCAAGACCCTACCACAGGGTCTCATTGCAAGCCCGATGGTCGCGAAGGTCTTGACCATCGCAACCATCATCATGGCCGCTCGCTATAGCTGTGGGTGGTCACCCACAGCTATGCGAGCAGCCAGGAAGCCGCTCCAAAAGGAAGGAAGGACCAAATCTCACATATTATAAGTACATACGGCGATTCTATTATTTAGTGTTGTGCGATTCCCACGCAAAAGAACAATGTTAAAAGTCCTCATTATATAAATACATACATTTACTAAAACATTTAATATGAACAACCCTGCAAAACACGTACCACGGTGTACTCCACAACCATGTAGTTGCACAACAATAAATAGCATCTTTTCTTAATATCCTTACACTTACACTTTGCACACTTACTTAGGAATTACTAGCATTTAAGGTTAATATCCAAGGTTTATTCAGTATTAATTATGTAATAAAGCGACTGTATTTAAGATCTCAGGTTTAGTACATGATAAGCAGACCGTGTTTGGTGCCATTGTGAACCACTGTTTATTTGCAGATTTCCGGTTCCATTGGCGAAGAAATCGCAACATGCGTCGCAAATTATGGATTATAGAGTTATAGGCATTGAAATGTACTTTGCTAGCCAGTTTAGACTAGTTCTTCAGCGGGAAAATGGACACAAAGATGTTGGAGGCTTAACTATTACAATATAAACTGACCTATGAACTGCATCGTAACAGAAGAACTAGGAAGAAGAATCAATGGGATTACTAGTTCTATTGTATTGCCTATCTCTGTAAGGGTATATATGCAAGCTCTCTGAATCTGTGAGTTAATCATCATTTTCTTGCTATTGATGGAGGTTTCACCTTTGATGCTGGAAATCTGGATCCAGATCGCCAGCGTATGTATCGACTGTACCTTGTGATTGTATAATTTGTTTGCGCTATTTGTATTTAGATCACAGCATGTAACTATTTGCTTTTTGGTGAATAATATCTTTTTGTGCTTTGGAACCACAATCAAAGTCTGGAAAGCAATTATTTCTTGTGCGACTTATAACGCTAAATAACGACATTTAGAGTGTATCGATAGGTAGGAATCAATAACAGGCAATAGGTCGACACACTAAATGTCGACATGGAAGAAGTGTGTCACCCATTTTTGTGTTGACCTTTTGACCCTGTCAACCATTTATACTTATGGACCTTCTTCTATGTCGAACCTTTAGTGCATCAACTTTTTGTCCCTGTCGACCTATTGCCTGTCTAACATCGGGTGTCTATCTAGACACTGTTGATCTTTTAACTGTCTATCTTCTATATCACACCCTTCCTGTATAGTGATATATTTTAGATATAATTAATCCAGCAGGTGGTGAAATATCATCAATAATACAACATTAGTCAGAAAATTGCACTCAATTCAGCAGGTTGCAAAATATCAGCAATAATACAGAAATAGTAAGCAAATTGCTAATTATATCTTACCATGAATCAGACTAAATCTAAACATCTTAATAATAACAATTGTATGCACATAAATATATTTGCAGAAAGGAAGGTTGTCCCTGTATTACATTATTATCTACCAACACCTACAACCTAGTGCACTTTGCATATATTGCTTACTGCAGAAAGAGAAGCCCAAGCCTGTGGTTCCACTCCAGCTAGCTGTTGTTCTCAACTGTTCCATTCCGGTTCAAGCCTGTATTTTCACTCTGTCAAGCTGCTGTTCGCTCCAGTCCCAGTCCAATTCTCACCTGCAGTTCTATTCTGGCTAGCTGCTGCTATAACCTGTCCCATTAGAGTTCAACTAACCGGTTCCACTCCGGCTTTGCTGCTGTTACCTCTGGTCCTATTCCGGATCAAGTCTCCGGTTCTGTTCCGGTTCCACGTTTGCAACCTCCAGTTTTTATCTGGTTCAGCTACAGTCCATTACAAAGACTTTCCTAGTGCTTCAAGTGCCAAGTCTTCAGCCACAGTGACATACTAACAAGTCCCCTGAGTACAGTACATCTCTCCTTCTTATTGCAGGGTCAAGTGGATTTTATCCTCACTGTACTTCAGTTTACTTTCTGCTTTGCATTATATTGCTTATACTCAGTATTGCAACTCCTGATTATCTTGGGACTCACTACTATACCATCGGTACCACTATCGATGGCGGTTGTTGCTGTGTGTCCTCTCCTAGAGTGTTGGGGTTCGGTGCTGAGTTTCTGCTACAGTGTTCATTCCGATTGTTGGGGACTGGCTGCTGGACCTAGACTCCTCCTTGAGGATTTAGGCTCCAGTGACACAGCTCTGATAATTGGTCTGCAGCATATGCTAGCAGCTTCCAGGTGTGTTACCGATTACCTCAATTTCTTGCTGCTTCTTGTTTCCTGAGTTCTCAAACACTGGGCCTGATTCAGACCCGGTCGCAAGCGCTCGCAACTGAGTCGATGGTGGCCCACAGCGCATGCGCACGTCAGAGCCGGTTCCGTCGTACGCATGTTAGAGCCGAAAGGTCTCTGGGGCTTGCGATGAACAAGACCCTACCACAAGGGTCTCGTCGCAAGCCCGATGGTCGCAATGGTCTTGACCATCGCGAGCATCATCATGGCCGCTCGCTATAGCTGTGGGTGGTCACCCACAGCTATGCGACAGAGCGAGCGGCTCTGAATCAGGCCCACTGATCCTGGCATCTTTTCTATCATTCAGGATAAGGGGTTGAGTTCAGTTCCAGGGACAGACTTTGGAGCCTTGCAGGTATCACTCACCTCTCTGAAGGCACCAGGCATTTATCAGATGGGTCTCACCCATGAGTAGACCCTCCGACTCAGTCACCACTATTCTGATACAAAGGATTCTGACTCGGATCAATGAACCCTAAACCTGACATATGCTATTAGGCAATAGCTTTCCCCATAACTGCTACAATGGTGCATCTGCAGAGAAAGATAGGGAGTTGAATACCTGATGTCAGGAAATGTTTCTTTTGTGAAGACAAGTCGAAAGAAGAGACATTACAGAAGATGGAAATTAGCTCCTTGCAGGGCCGGATTATAGGCGGGGCAGACGGGGCGGTCGTCCAGGGGCCCCCACACATTAAGGGCAGCGCATTGCCACAAACATTCCCATCCACTCTATACCCTCTCCCGACTGCAGTGGCCGGCTCCCAATAGCAGTGACAGACAGCACTCTAAGCACAGTCACTGATAGGCCGGTCGGTGGCTGATGATGAAGCCCCTCCCCCTCACTATCATAATGCCACAATTTGCGGATGTATAAGCAGGGGGCGGAGCCTAATGCCGTGAATTGCCCCCATCAGAAGCCGAATAATGCTGCAGCTGGAAGTCTTCAACAGGTAGCGTGTAGCAGTGCGCTCTCTCTGTCCCTACCTCCATCTCTCTGTCCCTCTCTCTCTTCCTTCCTTCCCTCTCTCTCTTTCTCTATATCTTCCTCATGACTTCTAACTCTCTTGTTCCCTCTCTCTGTCTCCCTTTCTCTATCTCTCTCCCTCCCTCTCTCACTCTGTCTCCCTCTCTCTTTCTCTAACAAGGACACTATAATATTTGGAAGCATAGAATCTTCGCATCGTACCCCTGAGGAAATGATATGTATAAATCCCCATGCAGAGGAAATGTTATGTGCTGGAGGACTGTGAGCTATTGATGGGCACCGAGTCACACCTGACGGTGCGCAGTTCAATAAATATATTCTGCTATAACATCTCTGCAACATGGGACACTGATATTTACTTCCATTACCTGACTATGGGCTGATTCAGAGCCGGTCGCTATTAGTGCTCGCTCGTTCAGAAAAAGGGGGTGGCTATTCAAATGAACCGTTCGCTCTTTGCGGTCTGTTGCCGCCTCTATGTCTGAACGAGCGAACAAAACATGCGGTCGTTTTTTTGATAAAAACGCCCCCTGGCCGCTCGCATCATACGTCATGTCCGCTATTTATTAGATTAATCGAGTACATCGACCAGCGTATGAACTGCTCGCTATTCTTGTGGTTGGTTTTTCCTACCACAAATTTGCGAGCAGTTCTGACTATAAAATAACCCAGTGACATGGTCAGTGACGCTGCTGTATTAATTATGCACACCCATAAAACGCCCGTTTTGACCTTTAAGCACGCTTGCGTTCTGATCTCCACTCCCCGTTTTCAAGCACCTTCCCCTGTTACCACCCACATACGCCTCCTCCTGTCACTCATATTAGCAGGCATTCGCTATTTAGCGAACAAACGTTTTTCGGCCGCACTGACTGGTTCGCGCATGCGTATTACAATCCGTAGGCATGCACAGTTGGGCAAACATCGCTCGGAACGAACGAGCGGCCGCTTACGAGTGGCTCTGAATCAGGCCCTATATCCACACTCTGCCTGTCTACTAAGGAACGTTATGCTTTATCTCTTTCCCGTTCCCTCTCTTTCTTTCCTTTTCTCCCTCCATCCCTGCCTCTCACCCCTTTCGTCCCCTTTACGCTGTTTTTCTTTCTCTCCCTCTATTGTGCTCTCCCTCTCTGTCTTGCTCCCACCCTCTCTCCCTTCCCCTCCCTTCTTCTCACTCTCTGTCTCTCTCTCTAAGGCCCCACTCAAAATCCTGCGTTTGCCCCAGTAAGTATACTAGATCATGTACGCTATGCTGGCGGGAGTTGGTTCTCAGCAGTGTCACGGACATGAAGTAATATGCTGCGACCTTGCCGGTCAGTGGCGGTATGGGGCATAGTAGTCACTGCATTGGGCCATGGCAATTTTATTGATAGGGCCCCCTACAACTTAGTTGCCCCAGGGCCTCCACAAGCCTTAATCCGGCCCTGGTTCCTTGATTACATTTCAGTCCTTTCCATCAACATCGGAGTTAACACTAATTGGCACTGGTCCCATCTACAGCACTTTGCAGTTGTTACTCCATTTAAATAGCAAGCTATGGACTCTGCAAGGTGTAGGTTCATCAATTGTCATTTGCCCGATATTTACTAAAGCTTCATTTTGTGGCTCTGGTGATAAATCACACATTTGCTAATACTTAAAAAAAAAAAAAAATCTAAAATTGTCTGTAAGTATTAGCAAATGTGTGATTTAATGTTCGATCGATTAAAATCAACCTTTAGTAAATATACCCCTTAGTGTGTCTGTATTCCTGGCTGCATCTCTCAGCATTGGATTGTGGAGTGGAATCATCAGTAGAAGAAATTCAAAGCCATACACAAGTGGCTTTGCAATTCCATCCTGCTAAAATTCAAATGCTACAGGAGGCACCTGAAGTGAAGAGACACCTCCTGTCAGCATCTGCAATTCCAGCGCTACGACCGAGGTTGCAGCCTGGGATCAACATTGCTGGCCGGCTTGCAAGGCCAGGAAATCTGCATCCATGGATGCAGACCCTGGCCTCGCACTCCCGGAAAACAGGGTAGACAACTTACTGTTGTCTCATTGACATCATCATATTCTATCTTAAAAATTAAAGCATGGTTAATAGCTGTTTATATGTGTTTATATCAGTGGCAAACGCAGGCTTTTGAAAGGGTTTTTTCCAAATCCTTGGATAAAGGACCAATGAAAACACATCCAGCCACAAATATATAAAATATATATATATATAGATGGATAGAAACCACTTACACAGGTTTTAGGACCACTACAGTAAAATATACCACTGTGTACACCTATGACGAGGTGTACACACACTGACTGATACAGACATACAAACACACACACACCTCTATCACTAAAAAACATGAACGTAGCAGGCAAATATATACATCCAGCATTATTTATTAAAAACTCCCCTCCCCCCAGTAGTGCGGCTTATACGGTACAGTGCCCCCAGTAGTGCCCCCTTCTACAGTGCCTCTTATACAGTGCCCCCAGTAGTGCCCCATATACAGTTCCCCCCTATGTAGTGCCGCCAGTAGTGCCCCTTATGCAATGCTTCCTATACAGTGCCCCCAGTAGTGCCAGTGTCCCTTATGCAGTGCCCCAGTAGTAGTGCCCCCAGTACTGGTCCCCCTATGTAATGCCCCCAGTAGTAGTCCCCCCTATGCAGTGTCCCTTACATATATAGGACAAAGACCATTTAAAAAAAAAAAAAAAAAAAAACTTACCTGAATCCCCGCACCTGCCGCTGTCTGCTCCTCCGTCCTCCCGGCTCGCTCTGCGCTATGGGAGGGACATCATGTGGTCCACACTACACTTACTGATCAGCAGGCAGGGAGGGGTTACTGGGTACTCAGAACCCCCCCCCCCCCCCTGCATGCCCATATGTATATTAGCTTAGGGTATAAATTACACATATAATACCATACCATAGGTGATTTAGAATCATTTTTTTTATAGTGCTGCACTGCAATGCTGAAATAGTAACACACTACACTGGCAATTTAAAGTGATACCAACTGAAGTACCCAGGTTTAAATCTTCAAGTTTTTAAGTTTTATTATGTGATGTCATTCAAATCCATCCAGTGGAAGGCCCAGAACAGGCTCCCTGGGTCAAAGTTCTGCCCGGTGCACTCCGCCGTGAGTTCCGACTGGGACTCCAACCACTCCATTAGGCATCCCAGACCATTTGATACCCCTCTGTGAAATTTTCATCCAAAACCATCCAGTGGCAGGCCCAGAACAGGCTCCCCGGTTAAAGTTGTACCCAGCTTACACCAACGGGAGGTCCGACCAGGACCCCAACCACTAGATTAGGCATCCCAGACCATTTGACTCCCCTCTGTGAAGTTTGTCTCCAAATCCATCCAGTACAGGATCCCCGGGTTAAAGTTGTACCCAGCTTACACAACAGGAGGTCTGACCGGCCCCTCAACCCCCTAGTATGTCTTCAGGGATCCAATGTTACCACTTTGTGAAGTTTTAGTCCAAATCCACCCAGTGCAAGGCTCAGAACAGACTCCCTGAGTCAAAGTTCTGCCCAGCGTACACCAACAGGCGGTGTGACCAGGACCCAAACCCCGCTAAAACATGGCTTTAGAGTTGATCCAAATGGACCACCTTGCATTGGCTTCATCCCAAGCAGATGGTGTGCCTTGGCAATTTTAAAATCTTGTGTAGTGTGCCTCAAGTTGTAAAAGGTTGAAAATCACTGGCATAACTAGACAAACAACAAACAAATGAATTTTATATATAAGATATATTGAATATTTGTCAACTGGATGAGTATCAAAGGAGAAACTTTTGAGTTGTTACCCAACAAACAACAACCACTCTGTACATATATGTGTTTTTAAGCATATCTCTGGTACACATACAATTTGTAAATTTCACATTAATTGAATGAACTAACCTACCACACATGTGAATGCCTCTGAAAAACAAAAACAAAACACTTTTCAAAGAGTTTTGTCTTTTGCAAGCCGCACCCCATATTAAATGTTTTAGAGGCACAGGTTTGCTTTGGTTCCTTGGTCCAGTATAGTGATGGTCACCTGAGTAGTCATAAAGGCTGCTTTGACCATGATAATGCTCTGTCTTCCAGTAGAAGAGTGTGCATATGTTTATGCAAGAATGTATATGATTGATTATGGTGAATGCTTTGAGGGGTGTTTTTTTCTATACAGTACAGTGTCAGTTAGTAGAGTACAAACCAAACAAGTGGAGCGCTTATTTGAAAATTTGATAGGTGGAGGATGCCATTAATACACTGGTGATACTCGTTCACACAGAGACCAACTGTGGGACAGTTAGGAACCTACTAAACGCAGTGTTTTATCACACTAACAGGGAAAAACATACGGTAGACACCTAAAGTTACGGTAGACTTTTAGGAATCCTGCATTACACTCTGGAGTGTTCGGATATAACTTGTATGACACTGTGGGCCTGATTCAGTAATGAACGCAGTTGCGTATACGCACACAATTGGTCGATTAATTCACACTTCACATGTATCGCAGCACGCGTGCGCGAGCTAGACACTGTGGTCAGAATTGCGTACACAGACTCTTTACAGGATGATTGACAGGAAGTGCCGTTTGTGGGTGGTAACGGGGGGGGGTCGGGTGAATGCAGGCATGCCAGTGCGTTGCGGAGGCGTGCATAAATTAGACACTGCACTGCCTGACGCAGCTTGAGGACTCATAGCATGCGCAGAAGTTAGCAATTGCTGAGTGAGGTCTGGACTTCCTTAACTGTGCGCATGGGTCCGCTGTTACTCAATGTTACCAATTGTTTCGCTTTGTTGCCTTAGTATACGGATGTAAGGGGAAGTGGGTGTCCTTATGTCAGGCTGGGTACACAATGTGAATTTAAATAGCACCGCTGATATTAGCAACTGTGTTGCCTGCATATTCACAGAATTGCGTTCCTTGCTGAATCAGGCCCTGTGTCCCTAATAGTGAGTGTGAACCTTTTTTTTATATATTTGCTTAACTAATCTGAGCTGATTGTTGCTCCCATATTCATTCATGTTTTAATCTGATGTTACTAAACATATTTTGTTTTCAACGATTTGGTGTACTTTTTCAAATAAGCACTCCACTTGATTGGTTTGTTATTTATTTTAGCAGATTGCAGATCCTGCTGTTGGAGCAGCTATTTTGATTATGGGCAGGATGTTCTAAGCATCACATTTGCGATGTGGTACATCCCCCCTGACTTCGGGTACATACCATGGTTAATTACCGTGATATGTACGAAGAATATCGCAAAGGACAGCTCTCACGATAAGAGCTGTCCTTTGCGATGGCCCCAGAAATTGACTTATGGGTTTACCACCAAGAAGTCACTCTGGCGTCCTTCTGCGCATGCACAGAAGGGCACAGGCCATGGTGAGTGATGGGAAGGATCCGATTGGATCCCTCCCAAGGGGGAGCATCCAAAAAAGAAGCCAACAGGCTTCTATTGGGAATGCCACCTGAAGGTGGCATTACCCATCGAGATGAAGCACCAGAATGCATCACATTCTGGTGCTTAGTACATTTGGATAATGCAGTAAAACCCTGAAAACTGCATTTTCGGGAGTTTTACCGCTGTACATCCCGCAGTAAGACTTTATATAGATTGGTTGAAAGGCACACCTATTTCTACATTACAGTTAGTAGAGTACTTTAAAGTTGGATTTGTTTACAGATGGTCATGTGACAGTTAAGTAGTTGTGTCACATGATGTGAAGCAGTTCAAGTGAGCGGTTAAGTGTGCAGCCATTGGGAAATAATGCACAGTCATATGATCTAGTGTGTCCAATCATGTTAGTTGGAATCCTGTCATTATAACATACTACTTTACATGGGAACTTTGCCGCTCCGATACACCTGAACCATTGCCCCAATCTCATTTCTCTCTTCAACTGGCACATCTTTATTTTGATACTGCAACCATGTTTTTACGTTCAGCCGTTCTCTCAAAATAGGTCTCACAGTAAAAAACCTTATAGAATTTATATACAGATATGGACATTAATGGTGCATACACACGGTCAGATTTTTCCATCAGATATGAACGATAACGATTTAAAAATCGTTCAGTCGTTCATATCTGAAGGAAAATCGTTCATATCTGACATGCCTGAACAATGGACGATCAACGATGCGCGTTCCCGATGGTCAGATAACGATTTCTGAAATCTGATGTGTTTGCAGTCAGACTTGGACGATTCCATTCATTTTAATGCAGTCAAAAATCGTTCAAATCGTTCAAATCGTTCAAAACTTTGTGGTAAAATCGTTCAAATCGTTCAAAACGTTGGTAAAATCGTTCAAATCGTTCAAATCGTTTAATCGTTCATCTGACAAATCTGACAAGTCTGACAAATCTGACCGTGTGTATGCTCCATTATATGTATTTTTACATTTAGTATATACCTATACTATATATTGTAACACGGGGTGTATAAACGAGGATTCAGACAGGCAGTTATTCGGTAAAGCAGTCTTTTACTGGCAGCAGACACTGCACTTTAGCATGCATGAGATTAGGCCTGGACTCACACTGGCACATAACAGAAAATAAGCAAACAAACATAAAAGGTTCCAACAATTAGCAGTCAGCAGTGGCTTGTAGCCACAATTGGCCATGCTATCCTAGCATAGCCCTTTCCCTGGCACTACAAACACATAGTCCTACTACCTGGCTGCTAGACAGCATCAGGGCAAGGAGCAACAGATGTGTGAGTTTTAACCTCTTCCTCTGCTGCTCAGTGATGAGTTGTAGCTGGGCCTGTGCAACTGTGAAAACATGGACTTCCACATCTCCCTTGCTGCAAACTGGACAGTGGGACTCCCTTGGAGGGAGCTAATCCCACCAGAATGTGGGAAATTCATATGAGAAACCACCCCTCTCACCACAATATATATCACTCACACACACATGCACACAGACTAGCTCCTTGATACTATGAATTAAAAAAAAAAACATGCTCATGTTACTCTGGTGCAAAGGAGATCAGATAAATTGGCTCATGTGAGCAGACCCTACAGGTCAGGAGAGGCTCTGGGACAGACTGTTGCTTGCTGCATTGGACTCTATGCATAGAGCTTGATTCAAATATGTGCGCTAATGTCAACACAGCTGCGAATTTGTACGCAGCAGCTGTTCAAAAAATATGCGAATGTCACAGCTGTCTGGATTTGTATTGAGGTGCCAAACGGTGAAAATATGCGCTAATGACTGCATACCCACTGCCACCACACCATAATATGAAGACACCCAGCACTTCATAAAGATGCCCCTTTTCCTTCACTCACATCCGTGATAATGTGCAAGTTAGCGAAAGCATCGGTACAATGGAGACCCATTGGACCAATACGCAGAGTACCCAGGCTGCTTATGGGTTTGCTTTCAGTAATTTATGCACGCCCCTGCAACGGCATTCGAACGCACTGACACAACTGCGTTCGCACAACCACCCCCTACCCCCCCCCGCAGTCACCACCCACAAACAGCAGTTCCTGTCAATCACTTAGTATGCATACTGCCTGCTATCGCATTCCCGATCACAGCGCCTGGGTCTCACATGAGTCTTATACGCATGTACAGATCGCGAAAAAGTGCGTGCGTCTTAGCACTTGCGATCCATGCTGAATCAGGCCCTAAATCCGGCTCTGGCTGTGGGAAATGAGACTCCAAAGCCATCTTTACTGAGTACATAATCACAGTCAGTCATCACCCCTCCGCATACTTACCTACTTTTATCATCTGCTCCACGGGAGAGCAGACACAGGTGACCAGTTCTGGGGGCTGGGCCAGACTCCTATGTCATTAGGCCCCATCCCCATCGCGGCAAACCCCCGCAAATCACGGGAACATGAGGAGGGGGCAGGACCAGGGCTGTCTTAGCAGTGCAGGCCCCTGGGCAAAGCAATGCACTGGGGCCCCTATTAAACAATCCTCTGCCAGGGATGGGATGCTATCGGTGGAGGCTGTGCCAGGGGAAGGGGGGGGTGGTTGTTGGTTATCGCCAGAAAAACAGAAGTCACAGTTTGAACATGTACAGTACAACAAATTTCCTATGCAGTGCCCCTTATACAGTGCCCCCAGAAGTGGTCTCCCCTATGCGGTGCTTCCAGTAGTAGTCCCCCCTATGCATTGCCCACAGTAACAATCCCCCTATGCAGTGGCCCCAGTATTAGTCCACCTATGCAGTGTCCCCAGTAGTAGTCCCCCCAACGCATTTCCCCCAGTATGCACTATGGAATGGGAGAGACGTCATGACATCTCTCCCATCGCCCACTGCGGGGGGAGCCGGAAGGCGGAGCTCATGAGTGAGCTCCAGCCGGCTCCCTCCGTGGAGGACGCAGCAGCCAATGAGAGTCTGTCTGACTCTCATTGGCTGCTATAACAAACACACAGCCGCCGCTGGTGGCTGTGTGTTTGTAAACTGTCTAGGGCAGACCACAGTGAGAGCCCGGGGGACCCTAACAGGGTGCAGCGACAGCTATGGGACCCTGCACCATAGCGGGCCCCAGTGCAATGCACCAGCTGCACCGCCGCTAGTTACCCCCCTGAGCCGGTACCCGCCTTTGCCTCCTCCCCATGCAAGACTATCAGCGGTGACAGCTATGCAGTGGGGGGTAGGGGTGCCATCGTCCACGGGCCCTCGGAATCCTGGGGCCCTTGGGCAACTGCCCATTTAGCCTATAGGTAGAGATGGCCCTGGGCAGACTACATAACACATTTCCACATCATTTAGCCCTGGCTTCTCCATACGGAGCCGCGATTTACCGTGATTCCCGGCATTTATCTCAACATCCTGCCTACTTCACTAGGAAGTGGGCGGGGTGCAGGAGATCCAGACACTCTTCTGGGGGTGCGGGGGGCTCCCCAAAAATTTGTGAGCCTCTGGACACTTCCAGGAGAGTAGGTAAGTATGCCCCTCCGTTGCCACCCACAAATGGTCCCTGCCTGTCAATCCCTCTGCAAATGAATTCTCACTATGGGGTCTATTCATGTATAACATGAAGTGGCTACTAAAAGATTTCACAAAATATCACATCACATCGATGCAATATATAGTGAAGGTTAGTAGCCATTCATGTATACTTACCTCTCCGGCAATTTCGGGAGCTCCTGTACGCAGTGAGAAAACAGACACTGCACATGCCACGGCATCTGAGAGCAGCAGGTCAGGTCAGACCTGCTGCCAAGGATGCTGGGAAAGGGGGACGGAACCAACGCCGGGTGCCGGACAGAGAGCAGGGAAGTATGCAACTTCCTTGCTCTGTTCGGATTGCAGTACAGACTACGCCATTCTCCAGATGGCGAATCTGTACCGCAAGAGAGGAACGGAAAGCTGAGCTTTCCGTTTTTTTATGAATCGCACTCACCATACAAAAGTATGGTGATGCGATGTAGGCATGGAGCAGGGGTGCCGCTGGAGAGGTAATACACTTCTCCACTGTAAACTTGCTCCATGAATTACACAAAGCAGAGAAGAGCCCTGATTTCAGCTAAACAGCTCTGCTTCATGAATAGACCCCTGTGAGTGACAACGAAAATTAAACTTGACGGGTGCACAGTGCGGCTCAGACGCATACTCTGATTACCGATCATCACTCAAATACATAAACATCGGCATTTCAACCATCTCTGAATGATGCCCATAATCAACAGAGACAACCATACAACCATACAGTAAAGTATGTAGAGTCCTGGACAAAGCTTTGAAGGTGTTCTGAAGTGATCCACAAGATGGAGCTCTCCTCTTTAAATTTATTCCTAGATTTACCATTGATCTTTTTTTTTATGCAAACTGCAATTGGTTGTTATTTTCTCTTAGTTAAAATGTACTGTATGTTAATAGTCAAAATTTCCAGGAAATTCCAGTCTAGGAAGAAACCTGTCCACAGATCAAACTATAGCATTGAAAGATGCCGATTGTACAGTGATCAGTAGCTCTGTAATTTAGCCAGTCAATGGGATTAGTTATTATATTGGGCCTACTATTCATCCCTATGCTTAGTGTTACATAAGATAAATAGAACAATTTTCATTTCGCTACTCCATAAAAACTGTGTCACTTACAAGCTCATTATGTCATCTTTCTGCATGAAGTATATGAAGGATGTTGATGATGCAGGTGTTGGTGGTGATTGCAGGCGCTTGGATCTAACAGAGAGAAGGTAGCAGCTAGGTGACGCTGGACTGATTGTTATGTTTTTCGCCAAAGTTTCAGAATTTTGGAATTTGATGAATGCGCTTCAAGTGATGTAACAGGGAGGAGGTTCCTAGATGGTTAAGGTCCTTACCGCTACTCACTCTTGCTTGGCAAACGTTACAGATGGTTTGACAACTGTTGTCCGGAAATATTTCCACACATGAGAAGTGGATTTTTTTTGCTTTTTGTCCCGGCATGACAATGGGCTTTTTCATACCATGCACAACCACTGTTGTCTGATTTACACAAACAACATCCTCATCATCCTTGTTAGCGCCAACTAAATAAATATCCTCCTCATCCTCCTGGTGCAATTCCAAAGAAGCATCCTTGATTTCTTCATCAGCATTTTGACCTGTGTTGATCATCCCTACATTTGCAGAGGCCACACAAATGGTGGAAGGGGGATCCTCTTCAAGTACAGTATTAGAAATGTGAGGCTCACACATGGCAACCACAGAGATACTTAGGACCTTATTCAGACCAGCTTGCAAGCTGGTTGATGTTTAGGCCCTGCGCACGTGCAGCGGCTGCACTGCGCATGCGCAAGCCCCAGAGCGACAGAGAAATTCTCTCGCTCCGGGGCTCACTACCAACGGGGCGGCTGTCAATGTTGATCAACAGCTCGCCTCGTTTAGTAGGCGGGGAGGGGGGGTGGTTTCACAAATGGAGGCGCTCTTTAAGGAACGCATGCCATTTTGTGGGCGGCCGCACTGACATCCCGAGTATTGTCAGTGGGGAGCTTCCTGCTCGATCAGAGCAGGAAGCTCCCTGGGGCTTGCAGTTGCCGAGACCCAACCTTAGGGTCTCGTCGCAAGCCCCGATGGTCGCGATGGTCTTGACCATCGCGACCATCAACTTGGTCGGTCGCTAAAGCTGTAGGTGGTAACCCACAGCTTAGCTAGCAACCAGGAGGCCGCACTTCAAAACACAAGCGGCCGCCCACATTCAGAGCGACCGCTCGCATTTTGCGAGCGCCTCTGAATGAGGGCCTTAGATTCTCCGCGGGGATCTGTGACTTTTTATTTAGCACACAGTTGGTTCATGTGCCTTAGTGATTTTTATTTTTTTTTGACACTTCTACATGGAGAAGGCCTTATATCATCAAAGATGCAGAACCACCAGTCATGAATAAAGGCCAAGGCCTTATCCTTTCCTTGCCACTTCGTGTAGTAAATGACATATTGCCAATTTTTTGTTTCTCTGCAGCTAACGTAGCTTTTAATTTTTTTTCTTTAACACTCTAACACATTGCTTGTTTGATTTTAAATGCCCTGACTTAAGCCCTTGGGCATCGGCCTTCGTAGATGACGTTGACGGCCTTGCATCGTCATCATGACTGCTGGCCGCAGGTGCAAGACTGGTATGTGGTCCCTGCTTTCCTCTCATTTGATCGTCCTCCATATCAACAAACTTACACTGCGGTCTGACCGGCAGTGTCAACGAACAATATTTTTTTAACACGAGGAAGCGCACCCCTGAACGAGGCAGCAGCCCCTTGATGAACACCACAGACAGTACCCCTTCCTTATGGAGAACAAAGCAACCCTGCCAAGTGCAGACAGACCACCTGCAGAGTCACAAATACGTGGACGATAAACTGCGGTCTGGCCGGCAGTGTCACCAAACAATAATAGTGCAGCTAAGTTGCTAATGCACACATATAAAATTAATATCCATCCACAAAAAATATGTGTCACTTATATTTTTTTAACACTGGGGAAGAGCACCCCTGAACGAGACAGCACCCCTTCTTTATGGACAACAAAGCAACCCTGCCGAGTGCGGACAGACCACCTGCAGAGTCACAAATACATAGACGATAAACTGTGGCAGTGTCACTGAACTAGCTAAGTTGCTAATGCGCACGCACGCACAATAAAAAAACAGAAAAAAAGCACTTTTATTTTACACTGGGGAAGAGCACCTCTAATTGACAGAGTACCCTCCCTGGACAACACCGCACCCCTTTATGGACTGCAGCCCTAGTCTAATGCACAGGACAAAAACACAGCAGCAGCCACAGTAATTGACAGGACAAGTGACACAGCAGCTGCAGCAACCACTGACGGAAGCCCTCCTTTATATACTGCAGCCTAAGCCCCTTTATGGACAACACAGCAGCAGCCTTCAGCAAAAGACCCCGACTGGACAAACACACTAAATGACTGACAGTGACTACACTAGCGAGCTTCTTTCTCCTCAGCCGGAGTGAAAATGGCGCCTAACGTGGGAACATTTATATAATCCAGAACCCACAGCCTGAGGATGACATTTTGCCTCGTTTTGAGATCAGAGTCAAGCGGGAAAACCCGAGCCGGTCTTGGATCCTACTCAGAATTGGAATGTTCAGTGGATTCGGTTCTCTGAGAAACCGGACCCGCTCATCTCTACCGTAAAATACCTCCATATTATATCTTGTTTTCAGGGAGACCCGCAAATATTGTTTTCAGAGAATATCCCGCAAATATTGTTTTTAAAGTAGGCCCCTGTTAGCTGGATTAGTTAAAGGGACTGGGGTGGAACTATCCCCTGCTGTACTGTGAGCTGAAACTGAATAAAAAGTGCTCTACAAGCCCTATTTTGTGTTTATCCTCTGATCATTTTAAGTGTGTAACATCTGTATGTGGCGTGTAAGCTTGGCACCTTTAACTGAGAGTTTATTTAGATCTCAAACATTATTTTGCTTAAAGAAATGCCTGTATCTGCTTGTATCCAGGGCCGTTAAAGAGCCGGCTCGGGCGAATGGGGCGTGGCCTAATCGCAGGAGACGTTGCCACGTCCCCTTAGAAAAAAAAAGTTCTATTGCCAGAGGGGGGCGCTGTGAGCCATTTAGCCCAGCGCAAACCCAGGGGGGGGGCGTGATCCCCCCACAGCAGAGGAGATTGTTGAGTGGCGTCAAACCCGGGGCCCCTCCAGCACGTCTGGGCAATTAGTCCTCCCCCCACTTCAAGCACTCCTGTGAGCACCAGCTAGGCACTGAACACAACTTTTCTCCAACTGTCCTGCGGTTAAGCCCAGCTTCTTCAAGCTTAAGCCCTCTGCCCACTATCAGCAGCACTGGTCTATTAGAAGTTGCCAGTGGTGAATTAGCTCACATCAACAACAGTTTATACATGTTACAGCAGCGTGATCACACATACCGGAAGTCCCAGGTGCTTATGGTAGGAATATATCCAAAAAATTGGGTCTGGCCGCCTAAGTCAAGTTTCAAACAAGGAAAATACCAATAAACATCCAAATGCAACTTAATACATAGATGATACTTAGAGGATAATTCAGCATTGCACACAAGTGCAATGCTGAATGCATATTCCCCATTCTGAAAGGCAGAAGCAGTTAAGGTGTAGTGCGGGGCGGCCGACATTCCCAGAAACAGGAGCTTGTCTGTCCCATTTTCCAAGAGTGACAAGGCCAGGGGCTGCGTCCACAGACTCAGTTTCCTGGCCTCGCAAGCCAGCCAGCCTTGGTAGTACTGACACAGTGGTGAGGTAATCTCAACATATAAAGGTATATTTGTTCTTTCCTCCACCAGCTGATTAACACATCAGATAAAGGTATTAAAATTAGAGATGTGAGGGTCTGGATTTCTGAAATCTGAACACACCCAAATTTAGGGGTTCCCAGTAGACCCAGGTCAAGGTTCGGATTCACTTTTGTTCTGAGTCCCTATTCAGATCTGTGGCCCATTCAGAACTCGGATTTAAAAACCAAACTCAGGGTTTGGATTCTGACATTTTACCTGTTTTTATTGATTTTTATACATTTTTGTCCGAATCCAAAACATTTTAGGTTGGTTTTGCAAAACCAAAACACGGAAATGAATCCAGATCCAAACCAAAAGCCAGGAGGTCAGTGTAGTTCCGGGTGGTGATTCATTATGCAAGGCCAGCAATTCTTTCTGGAGCCTCTTCTGCATTGATGCCATGGCGTAAATTCAGAAGAGGCTCCAGAAAGAATTGTTGGCCTTGCAGCATCCAAAATTTCAATACAAATAGGAAGGAATACCAGAGTAGTGTATTCATATACAGTGACGTCACAAGGGGGGGTGCAAGCCGCATCTCGGTGTCACCCGCCGAGGGGTAAGACCAAAGTGCCGACTCCTCCCCAGTGACAGGAGCCGGGTGCTGCTCTGTAGCATTATGTGCAGCACTCTGCTTCAGACACAGTGAGGGAGCCGGCACTGCACACAGGCTGGTACCCAGGGGCAGTCCACATCTCCACTACCCCAGAGTGACTGAAACGAGGTTTCGGGCCATGAGGTCATGTCCCCTACTGACAAGGCCATACCCTCTTCTTTACTACTGCACTACCATCCTCTCCGGGGGCCTGCACCTAGTGTCACCAGGGTGAGTGACACCACTATTGATATATACCTTAAAGAAACCGCTACATGATCGGAATAGCGTCACCTATCTTGAGTATGGTACACAAATTTTATCTGGTACATAGGGTGGGATGTACAGTAGTAAGCATTGCACCAGCGATGCAGTACATCCGGCCCGTCTTCGGGTACACACTGCGGTTAATTACCGTGGTATGTACCAAGAATATCACAAAGGACAGCTCTTCCGATAAGAGCCTCCCTTTGCGATACTGCCGGGCAGAGGGACTTCTGGGCTTAACACCCAGAAGTCCCCTGGTGTCCTTCTGCGCATGCGCAGAGGACGTGGGCTGCGGGGGCTCATGGTAGAAATCGGATCGGATCCCTCCCAAGGGGGAGCATCCCGAAAAGAAGCACATAGGCTTCTATTGGGTAACGCCACCTGAAGGTGATGATACCCATCTGGATGGTGCTTTCTACATATGGGGAATGTGGTAAAACACCCGAAAAATGCATTTTTAGGGTTTTTATCGCATTTTCCTATTTAGTACATCTCAGCCATAGTGTTTTAAGATGTTTATCTGATATATTAATCTTCTGGTAGTGGTGAGGTAATCTCAACATATAAAGGTATCTTTGTTCGATTCCCTTTCCTACGTATAAGCCATCTACCTGGTAGTCCTGGGAAATTCATCACCTATTTGCGCTCTTAACTCACTAAGGGTGTATAAGACTAATCAGGACATATAACACTATGAATTGTCCCTTTGAATCTAAATACAAAAGAGAAGGATGACCAATCAAAGATTGAGGTGGATTTTCAACATGTTGACTGCAGAATAATTATGGACTAAGTAGCATCTATGAATTAAGTTGCATTTGGATGATTTTTGGTATTTTCCTTGTTTGAAACTTGACAGATGCCCTGATCTGTTGTTTTTGTATATATTTCTATTATTAAGGATTTGGGGGTCCTCATTTAACGAATGGCTGCCTTAGTGACAGTTGCGCCTTGGGATTTTATTATTGTTTGTTTTGCTTCTGGTAGGAGCCTGAAAGAAAAAGCGGTTCCAGATGCTGCTAATGTTACCTGCCCAGAATGCAGTTGCTGACAGTGCAAAGGAATCCCTTCAAGTCAGTAGTGGCTCAATGAAGACTAACCTCTGTGCAAATATACAGTAGACCACGTGGCTGAGTAAGGTCATCCAGTCACTGATATTGGTGACATAGTGGCAATATAATCTGAGGCATTTTTTCAGTCATCAGATTGGGAAAGCTAAATTACTCAGCAGAGGAGTAACTGCAGCACCAAAGAACGCAAAGGATGGCGGATTACAGCAGATTGTCTGAAAAAGGTCTCTTAATTATTTTCCAAGTTAGGGATGTGCTCATGAGCTAGGAGAAACTGCACCATTTGGAGGAGAAACATGCTGAAGACGACAGTATGCACAAGCTCAGCATATCTATGCAAAGCACTCTCTTATCTTCTAAAGTTGTTGAAGACATCCCCGTGTAGAAAGGGGAGTGCTGTATGAGGGAACAGAGATAAGTAGGAGAGGAATGGAAGAGAAAATAAAGAAGGAGGACAGGAGGTAGGAGGGAGTGGCAGGCCTGGAAAGGACTACAGTTTATTGGTGGATGGTACTACCAATGGCAGGATGATCCAGATAATCCCAATCATCCAGCTCCCCTACAAATGAAAATTTGGGCCATACTACGTACAAGAAGCAAAAAATAATAAAAAAAACCACAGGGCTAAGAATGCAGGTGGGTGGAAAAACCAGTGGCTACAAAATACTGTGCAAAAAATTAAGAGGGTACAGCTAATTTAAATCAGATGTAAGCTTGTAAAAATGTAATACTGTATGTGCATTTTGGTATTTGTTACTGTTGGCATTTCATTATACTGTAATCAAGTTACAGTACTGGCAATTCAGTGATACAGGTTGGGTCTCCCATATCCAAAATGCTTGGGACCAGGGGTATTTTGGATAACAGAATATTCCGTATTTTGGAATATTTGCATACCATAATGAAATATCTTGGGAATGGGACCCCAATATACACACAGAATGCATTTATGTGTTATATACACCTTATACACACAGCCTGCAGGTAATTGTATACAATATTTTCAATAATTTTGTGGCTCAAGCAAAGTTTGTGTACAGAAATGAAATTATTTTATGTTTCATATTCACACAGCCTGAAGGTAATGTTATACAATATTTTTAATAATTTGTGCCTTAGATAAGTTTGTGTACATTGAACCATCAAAAATCAGAGATTTCATTATCTCAGTCATGCTAAAATTATTCTGTATTTTGGAATATTTGGATTTGGTAATAAACTTGAGTCTGTTATTTTGCAATAACATTCCTGTATCCTAACAAGATACATCTCACTCTTCTGGAAAACTTCATGCCAAAATTCAACCACTTGAGTCCAGGTAATTCCCTTGGGGGAAACTCGCAGAACTTCTCACATGGCTTTTCATTACCCAATAACCTGCTGCTACTGGCTCCCTTATAGAATCATTTGCTGCTTCCGCTTTTCATGCCTCCAGCACTTGCAGATAAGCCGTCAGAGAACTGAAAACTGAGCCACCAAGGAGTCACCTTTGATCTCATGACCAACTGCAGTTGGGCATTTAATCCAAAACTGGTATTTTTATTAGATATTTAAACACTCTGTAAACATTGTTTAATAGAAAAAAACATGATCAATGACTTGTGCATTAACAAATAAACTTCAGTAAACTGTAATGTCAGTGATTAATTAAGCTGGATTTAGAGTCCTCACATAAACTAGTTAAGTCTCTGATAAGGTGGCTGAAGTTTAATCCATTATTCCTGTGAAGAAGAGAACAGAATAGTCGTACAGAGTAGAGTCTTACAGTATACTGTATGTCAAACACAAATCATGCCAAACTCAATGTGTTTACTTGAATTTTTCCTTTGTGACCAGATATTTCAATATTTAACTGCAACTTTTAGCATTACTGCCTCGGCACTGAGGTCATGGGTTCAATTCCCACTATTGGCCTAACTGCATGCGTGGGTTTCCTCCCACATTTCAAAAATATACTGGTAGGTTAAATTAACCCAAGTGTGTATGTGTGTGAGCATGTGATAGGGAATATAGACTGTAAGCTCCACTGGGGCAGGAACTGATGTGAATAGCCAAAATATTCTTTGTAAAGCGCTGCAGAATATGTGTGCTATGTAAATAACTGGTAATAAATAAACTTATTATAAGAACATATATCAACCAAAAGGCTATTAAATGCTCATCACACCTGTAAAGTCCTTGTTATCTAACATCCTCACTTTGCCCACTATAAATTATGGGAGATTCATACTACAGACCATGACAGTTCGGAATATCTCACCCCCACCAGTGTATTTTAGGAATGTGGGAGGAAACAGGAACACACAGAGGAAATGGAAGCTTACACAATCACATGAACACCATACAAACTTTTAACTTTGATTAGAATTCACAGTTCTATAGCAGCGCAATTTTGCTCCCTAGGCCACCTCCTGCATATATCTGATGTCACAACTCCAAAAAGAGGGGTGACCAGGAAACCGAAATCTGAATGTCGGAAGACTCTCAGGCTAGGGATGGCCATCGACCATCGGTGCTTAAACATTGATGGTGTTGCCATCAATGGTGGAGATCCAATGGTTCACCACCATCGATGGCACAAAGCCAGGCAATGTTTTTTTTTCTCCATGTGACGGGACACTGACTCTAGCTCCACCCCTGACATGCCCTGCTAAGCCCCGCCTTCACTGTTTGGCCCACTGCCTGGCCAGTTTTAAAAGTAGTATGACCATTGGTGAATGAAACTATTGATGGTTCACAGCTGTTGATTTCATACTATCTGTGTCAACCACCAATGGCGACCATCAATGTTGAACCTACCAATGGCCATCCCTATCTCAAGCAGATCTCCAGGCACCTTGCAAGCCAAATGCAGGTGCCTATGGAGCAACAAGAGGTCTCACCCCCATGGCCTTGCACTCTTGCAATATTCGCACCTCTCTAGTAACATTCCTGGTAACTGAACCATGGCCAAGCAATGTGAAGCAGTGTTGCTAATCACAGTGGTGTCATAAAAATTGGTGACACAATTACAATGAAATAAAAAATAATGTGACTAAAAAGCATCTCAACAATATTGTTTATTGAAGGATGTAATAATGCATTTATAAGATCTGATTAACAATTAATTGCCAGTATAACAATCATCAACATCGTTGATATTTCCATCTATTGCAGTTATAATACATAAGATAAGGAGGAATGTGGTTAAAATGCCGACAGTCGGGATGCCGCTACTTGGAATCCTGGCGCCGTCATCCTGAAGGAAAGTAGCGGGGTTAGGGGGAGACTCATGATTAGGGTTAGGCATTAGGGGGAGAGTTAGGGTGCGGGTAGGGGGAGGTTATGGTCAGGCACCAGGGGAGGGAGGGTTAGGGTAGGGAGAGGGGTAGGGTTAGAATACTGACCGACAAGTGTCTGTATTCTAACCCTGGTGGGATTCTGACCTCTAGGATCCTGAGCACCAGCATCCCTTACCCATCATGATAAGGAGGTAAAAAGAGTTATTATATTATATTATATATAGGCATGTAATTCACAATAAAATAGGTATTTCTTTGTTTTGTCATTTTGCTGATCTCTTGGTTGTTAGAAGGAGGCTACACTGTAATAATCACAATATAGTAGATAAATTGCTTAACAAAAACACCATTAAAAAGTCAATCTAAAGTTAAATATAAGGATACAAGCAATTATTTTGATGATCACTTGGGGCAAAGTGTTTATTTGTGGCTCCAAATAAATAATTATACAAAAACCTGAGATAAAATGTAATTAAAGTGCAATATCTCATAATGAAAATAAAAATGTAGTAGCACTTTCATTTATCTATAGAATTTAGATACAAATGCTGGTTATTATGCTAATTTACATTATATGAATACGTCAGTAGTAAATGAGTGTAATTTTGAGAATGAAATTATAAGCTCTTCATAATTGTATCCAACAATGCAGTATGTAAGCAAATGTGTTGTATTGTATATATTTTAGCAAATGGGTGTTAAAAATTAATTTACTAATGTGATTAAACATAGCTAATTTTTAGTTATATTAAATTTCAAAAATATGCTTTGATTAGACATATTATATCCCAGCATGGTCATGGTTTTGCATAAAAAGACTGCCCGGTTACCTATGATCATGGCTGCAAGAAGGGACTTCGGTGACTTATGGGCGGTAAACACTCAACAATATGTAGTCCGATCAGGCGGATCGGACATGTCGGCAACATCGTCTAGTGTGTACAATCAATGTCACTGACAATGCGAGCATGGCCCCTGCTGTCGCGATGTCGCTCCCGACATCGGTAAGAGTGTTTACACTAGCCGATGCTGGAACCCTGCAGGTCGGCTGGGTACACATCGTCAAATGTGTACCCAGCTTTAGAAAGAGAGATGATGGTTTGGCTGCATTTAGCAGGTGCATCAGTGATCTTTTTAACTCAATTTTATAATGTTGCAGGAACATGAGTGTCATAGGTGATATCAGTATGGAACACCAAGGGAAAAACGCCATTAGCAAAGTGCAACAATGGGTGGAATTGTCAGCTTTGCGATCATGATACAGTATCCATGCATTAAAACAGGAAATAAAATGAAGACCAATGACTACAAATATCAACCTGTGTGTTATACAACAGGATCTCAGACTCTTTTACCATACCCGGCGCTGCCTCCATTGGCCAGTCTACCCAAGGTTCACATACTTTCACATCATAGTGTCTAAGGCCAGCGAACATGGGTCTTGATTTTGTCAGCTGTCTCTGGAGTTGGCCAAACACTCGGGAATCACTTTTCCACATGACCTGTGCAACCAATGACTGTCCAAGTGCAACATATTTAAACCCCTCACCTGCTCCTTGCCAGTTACAGTACCTTACATGATGCTGGCTGAAACATCAGCAGCTCTGCTTTCAGATTCTTGAATTCAACAGTTCCAGCTTCAGCTGTTTCTAGCTCATGTCTGCTTGCAAAACTAAGCAGTTCTCACACTATCCTCCAGCCTGTCACCAGCACAATTATCCATTGCAAACCTGATGCAGTTCTCACAGTGGAGATTCGTTCAATATCCCGGCACAGGGGATGCCGGTGCTTAGAATACCAGCGCCAGAATCCTGACACTTGTGTGAATCCCACCACTGGCATCCCAAAGGTAAGTAGTGGGGTTGGGGGGAGGATTAGGGTGAAGAACTAGGGGAGGGTTTGGATTAGGCACTAGGGTGGAGGGTTAGGTTTAGGTTACAAGGTTGGGGAGGGTTAATATATCTACTGACAGGTGTCGGTATCCTAACCCTGTGGGGATGTCGAGCCAGCTTCAGGATTTTGACCGCCGGCATCCCCTACCCATCTCCTCACACTGCTAATTATCCGAAGCTAGCAAGCCTGTGCAAGTTAACACCTGCTGTTTTGAGCAGTTCTAAGTCTGCTACCATCTCAGTCAACTGCTCAACTCCAAGTTGCCTGTTACTATACATTCCAGGGTGTTTCAGCTCTCCTGTGATCTTCAGTTCTAGCTGAATACTTCCAGTATCCGAGGCGTCACAAGTGGGGTGTGTAGGAGAAGTGAAACTGAAAGGGGAATTACAGTGGGTGAGGTAAAAGCCCAGGGACTGATGGTGAGTAGAGGTATGTACGTAGGTGAGGTATGATGTCAGGGAATGGTGTAGAGTGAGAGGAATTACAGTTGATAAAGAATAGGGTCATTTTGTAATATATATCAATTAAAAAATCAATGTTGTTGAATGGTTATACGTTACTTCAAATGCTTAGTAAAATTAAACCTATAGCAATATATACAGAGCCATATACTGTATAAGGTGGTGTGATATGAGACACCACCTAGGGCGACTAGAAGGAGGGGAGCATAGCATGCACAAGACTCAGAAGTTGATCTCCTCCCTTTATGGAACTAAAAACCTGCAAGAGCAGTAGATGTGTTGCCTGTTATCTATGGAGTTTAGCCACAGGGGTCTGGGATTAGAGCCAGTTGCGAATATATTGAGGTTTTTCGGAGCAGCTGGTGATTAGCTAGTAGGCGTCAAAGTAACTGGGAGCTGTTGGATACCCCTTTTGTTGAAGTAATTATCCCACTGTCAGCCACAGACAGATTTACTGAAAACCTGACCTGTTGGGAAAACTTTAGGGTTCAGGTTGAGAATCAGAAATGTATAGGGCTGAAATTGTGTAGAGCAGCGTTTCCCAACCTCGGTCCTCAAGGCACACTAGCAGTCCAGGTTTTAGTGATATCCATGCTTGAGCACAGATGGTTAAATCAAAATAAGTAGTACTAATTAAGACACCTGGGCTCAAGTATGGCTATCTTTTAAACTTGGACTGTTAAGCTGGCTACACATCTAAAGATTATCTATCCAACCAGCCAACTAGTTGATTGGTTGGAATGGAAATTTGGTAAGGTATAAAAGCAAAATGACAATCAGCAATTTGTTCCCAAATGCCGGAAAATGGACAATAACTGTTGTTTGAACAACTTGTTTAGATCAAACATTTAGCAAACTTGTCTGACGACCATTTTCATCTGTTTTCTGGCATTTAGGAGCAAATTGCTGATCATCATTTACTCCCATACGTTTCTAGATTTTCATTCCAACCAATCAACTAGTTGGCTGGTTGAACAGATAATCTTTAGATGTGTGGCCAGCTTTAGTGTGCCTTGAGGACCGTGGTTGGGAACCCCTGGAGAGCATTTCTCAAGTACAGGTCACTTTTTTTGGATTTCTTTTATCATGCACAGGTGAGTTAATTTATGTTGCTGGGTCAGTAATTATCTCAACTGCTTCCACAGACAGAAATCCTGACAATATGACCTGTTTGGCACACTTGAAGGTTGAGGAAGAGAAAATGTATCTAACCTTCCAAAAAGTGAAGAAGAGGACAGGTGGAGTAGTGGCCAATAACAACCAATCAGCTTCTAGCTTGCATTAACAAGTACATTCTATAAAATGATAGGTAGAAGCTGATTGGTTGCTACAACAACTTCTCCACTATTTAGAACAGTATTTCTCAACTCCAGTCCTCATTAACTCCTCACATTGCAGGTTTTCTAGGTCTCCAAGTTAGTACATGTGTATTCATTACAACAAAGATACAGTGGACAACTGCGCACAAAGGGGCTGCAAAGTGGGGATTGACCATGGGGGGGATCATCAACCCCCAATAGATAAGCCACAAACCACAAGAAATGGACAACCCTAAAACTCTGCGCACTCCTAATAGAACAACAAACACAAATCCAAAAAGGAAACTGATACAATACTGTAGGGTTTATCTTACTGCCAATAGGAAATGTTCAACATAGTGGATGAAGTTGCAGTTCTTCTTGTATGGAATCTTGCAAGCAGAGGAGAAAGAAAACAAACAAGAAGAAAATAATATAGTGTAGTAGTTCGTAACAGGAAAGTCTCTCAAATAACACAAAAAGATGTGACTTCTTCCCCTGAATGTGGACAGTAAAAGTGGTCGTACCGCACTCACGTTCCAATATTACAGATTCCTCATATAAAGGTATCTTTTAACCAGAAGATTTCATCACCACTGTGAAATTGTTCCAATTGTGGAGTTCACCCATGCATATGGTACAATATAAAAGGCGGGCGTACCCAAACTCACACTGATCGTGAATTCATAAGATCATAAAGGTATCTTAATTCTGGTGCTTCTATTCTTCTGTTGTGGTTGATATCTTATCTTCTGTTCCCTCAGATAATCTCAGTCTTCAGTGTCTCCTGGGCATGACGAAGTACCACTCAAAATGTTTGTTGTATTCATTACTGGTGGGCACATTGTAAAAAATCCACAGTTGGTGCTAATTATTTCCCAGCCTGCATTGTTTCAAGCAGGCACTGAAAAAAACCCTGTTCATAAAAGCATATCTGTCCTCCACTTAACCATATCACCACATAGTCTACCTCTTAACTCCCTTTACACTGGCTCACTCCTTATGCCATCTGTTTGTCTCCCCCTTCACTTTAGAATGTAAGCTCCATAAGCAGGGCCTTCCTTCCTCCTGTTCTCATCACCTACTTCTCTTGCACACCTGCTACACATCCTCCTTGAACACCCTGTCCCTGGACCCCAATCATCTGTTTGAACAAGACCCGTCATTTGCACCCATGCCCTATAAATAAAATGTAATAATAATGATACTGAGGAGACATGTAAAACATGCAATGTTAGGGATCCCTGCAAGCTGGAGATGAGAGAAACTGCTTTAGGAGAATAATAAGAGTTATGGTAGACTTGCCATTGATAACTTCTTTGAGGTCCATAGGGTCAACAGGGATACCATGGGGTAATGTGGTTGGAGAGATCCAGGCACCAAACAGTTAAAGCTTCAACTCCCAGGATGCCTCGGGTCCTCCCCCATACATACCCGCCCCCATCCACAGGCCTTCAGTTTTGTAAACAAGCCTCAAGGCAGGAGAAGGAAGATCAATCATACACCAGAAGCACTCTCACACAAGATGAGGGAATCCATGACCGAAAGAAAAAATACCCAATGCAGCCAGGTGCATCAGGGTGGGTACCCTGTGGACCTTGAAGAAAAAGAGTTATCAATGGTACAGTAAGTCTACCATAACTCTTATTTTCTTCTTCAGGGTCCATAGGGATCCACAGGGATACCATGGGAATATCCTAAAGCAGTTCCCCTAAGGGTGGGGGACGCTCCTGAGCAAAAAGGAGAACTCATCGCCCAAAGAAGCATCCTGAGAGGCAAAAGTATCAAAGGCATAAAAAGAAAAGTGTGGACAGAAGACCATGTGGCTTCCTTGCACAATTGTTCAGCAGAGGCACCATGACTAAATTCCCAAGATGGCCCTAATGACCGAGTAGAATGTGCTGTCACCGTGTTTGCTATAGGTAGATCAGCCTGTGTGTACACCTGAGAGATAGTCATATGTAACCATCGAGCAGGTCTGCTTGTTAGATGGCCATCCTCGTTTGTGAAAACCATATAATACAAAAAGAGCATCTGATTTTGTAACAGAGCTTGTACACTCCACATATATAGGGAGAGCACAAACTACATCCAGGGAGGCTGCCCCTACAGAGCGGTCTGGAGCTGGGAAAAGCTGGAACTACAATTTCTTACTTTACATGAAAATGAGACACTACCGTAGGAAGGTAAACCCCCCTTGTACAAAGAACAGCTCTATCCTGGTGAAAAATCAAAAATGTGGAGCAATTCGAGTGCTGAAAAATCAGAGACTCTGCATGTAGAAGAAATACCGAGGAGAAAAAGTGTCTTCACAATCAACCATTTCAAGTATACAGAGTCCAGAGGTTCAAATGGGGGAGCCTGTAGCCCCTTAAGTACCAAAGAGAGATCCCACTGTGCTACCGGTGGGATAAAAGGAGGCTGAACTCGCAGAGCTCCCTGAAAAAAATTCTAACATATGGTAATGAAGTAATCTTTCTCTGGAACCAGACTGACCATGCAGAAACCTACACTCTCAAAGTGGCCAGGCAGAGACCAAGGCCTAAACCAGCCTGGAGAAAAGCCAGTATCCGGGAAACCCTAAACACCTTAGGATCATACTTCCTGTGGGAACACCATTGGCCAAAATAATTGCAACCATTGTAATAGATGCAGGCAGAGGCAATGCTTTCGTGCCCTAAGCATCGTTGAATCACAGAGCTGGAGAAACCTTTGGCTCTTAAGATGGAAGATTCAAGAGCCACGCCATCAAAGCCAGACTAGGTAAGTCCGGATGCAGACAGGGACCCTGCGTTAACAAATCCTGCCATAGAGGAAGAGGATACGGACTGCCTATGGATAGATTCTGTATATCAATAAACCAATGACGTCTGGGCCATGCCAGAGCCACTAGTATTACTGTTCCGTCTTCCTGCTTGAATTTCCTGAGGACCCAAGGGAGGAGGGAAATTGGAGGAAAGAGATACACTAGTTTGAAGTCCCTTCTTACTGCCAGTGTGTCCACGAATGGCTGCTGATGGGTCTTTGGATCTGGACCTGTACCAGGGGACCTTGTGGTTGTGACGTGATGCCATGAGGGCTATGTCTGGTAGACCCCATTTGTTCACCAAGAGCTAAAACACTCCTAGGAGGAGAGACCAATTTCCGCTGTGTATGTCCTGATGACTTAGGAAGTCTGCTTCCCAATTGAGGCCTCCCAGTATGAATATTGCCGAGATGGCCGGAAGATGACGTTCTGCCCAAATAAGAACCTTTGTCACTTCCTTAATGGCTGCATGACTTTGCATGCTTCCGTGATGATTGAGATAGGCTACTGTAGTAGCATTGTCGGACTGGAACTGGACCGGCCTGCCATGGAACAGGATCTGTGCCCTGATAAGTGCTTTGTATACTGCTCACAGCTCCAGAATGTTAATTGGCAGATGACTTTCCTGATCTATGCGAAAAAAAAAAAAAAACTTCTGGGGAGGATGCCACCGGAAAGTGAGGGCACACCCCTGAGAGACCACTTCTCGGACCCAGGCATATGTTTGATGCCAGTAATCCGCAAATTGAAGAAGTCAGCCTCCCACCCTGGGATTCCCCAGGAGGAGATAGCCCCATCAGGCTAAGGGTTTGTTGTCTGGCTTAGAAGCTGGACATCTGGCCGGCCCAGACCTCTTAGTTTGTCACCTGGATGTCCTGTGAAAACTAGACTGCTTGGAGGAAGACTTCCTTTGCTTGTCCCGGAGGATGAAGGAACTGAAAATAAGACTGCCTACATTTTATTTTAACTGTAGATGGCAAACCTGCAGACTTTGAAGCTGCCAGAGTAGCTATTATCTTATCTAATCATCTTGCATCATCTTGTATATCTAGGATTGACTGAACTACCCTCACCAAAAAAATGAGAGTTATGGTAAGAACTTACCTTTGTTAACTCTTTCTTCGAAGTCCATAGGGTCCACAGGGAGACCTTGGGGTGTAGGTTGGATCTGGATCCCGGGCATGATGCAGTTAAAGCTTTAGCTCCCAGGATGCACTTGTCCACCCTCCCTATACCCCACCCCTGAGCCACCTCAGTTGGTAACAGGTCAAAGGCCAGAGGAGGAAAGAGAAGATTGGAACATTCAAGAATCACACTCACAGAGAAGGAGATGGTAAACCGGTGACTAGCAAAGTAGCCCATATGAAGCCAGGTGGGTCAGAGCAGGTGCCCTGTGGACTTCGAAGAAAAAGTTAACAAAGGTAAATTTTCTTTTTCAGGGTCCATAGGCTCCACAGGAAGACCTTGGGGATGCCCCAAAGCAGTCATTTTAAGGGTGGGGACGTTCCTGCGCTGAGAAGAGAATCTGTCACCCAAAAAAAGCATCCTGAGAGGCAAAAGGTATCAAATGCATAGAACCTTAAACAGGTCTGGATAGAAAACCACGTGGCCTCCTTACAAAGCTGAACAGCCGAGGTGCCACGGTGAACTGCCCACAGACCGAATAGCATGAGCAATAACAGAAGCCAGAACAGGCAAGACTGCCTGTGTGTAAGCCTCTGAGATAGTCATACGAAGCCACCTGGCCAATGTTTGTGTATTGGCTGGGTGGCTTTCTTGTGAAATCCATGGAGCACAAATAAGGTATCTGATTTCTGAAGTGAACTAGTTCGGTCTACATAAATCCAGAGAGCACAGACCACATCCAATGAGGCCTCACCTGCTGAAAGATCAGGTGACAAAGGTCGGTACAATAATTTCCTGATTAATATGGAAATTAGAAACCACTTTAGGAAGAAACTCTGTGAGTTCAAAGCACAGTCCTGTCTAGGTGAAATATCAGAAAGGGAGGACGACAGGAGAGCGCCCCCAATTCTGACACCCTCCTGGCAGAAGCAATAGCCAGGAGAAAGAGAGTCTTAGCTGTTAACCACTTGAGATCCAATGAATCTAGTGGTTCAAATGGAGGACCCTGGAGGGCCCAAAGAACCACCAAATCCCAAGGAGCTACTGGGGGGACAAAGGGAGGTTGAATGTGGAGAACACCTTGTAGAAAGGTGTGGATATCCGGGAGCGGAGCCATCCTTCGTTGGAACCACACTGAGTGCAGAGACATGTACTTTCAAAAAGGCCAGGCGAAGGCTGAGGTCCAATCCTGCTTGAAGGAAGGTCACGACTCTGGATATCCTAAACACTTGAGCTTCTGGTACAACGCCATTGGAAATATGTACACCACACTATGTGGTAGATACAAGCAGAGGCTGGCTTATGCACTCTGAGCATACAGTTGACTACAGAGCTAAAGAATCCTTTGGACCTCAGGAGGGATGTCTCAAGAGCCATGCCATCAAAGACAGATGACCCAGATCCGGGTAAAGCAAGGACCTTGAGACAACAGGTCTGGACATTGAGACAGCAAGAACGGAGTGCCGCTGTGGAGACTCCAAAGATCTGAGTACCAGTGATGATGGCTGGGCCAAGCTGTAGCCCCCAGCAGGAAAGTACCTTCGTCTAGTTTGAACTGCCACAGGGCTCAAGGAAGAAGGGAGACCGAAGGGAACAGGTACACAAACTGGAAGGTCCACTTCACTGACAATGCATCTACGAAGGTTGTTTCAGCATCTCTTGTTCTGGACCAGTACACAAACAGTTTGTGATTGTGTCAGGAGGCCATGAGGTCCCGCTCTGGGAGGCCCCATCTGCTCACTAGGAGTCAAACACACCTCTAGGTGAAGAGACCATTCCCCGGGATGCACGTCATGATGGCTGAGGAAGTCAACTTTCAAATTGGGTACTCCTGGAAAGAACACTACAGAGATGACCGGGAGGTGACCCTCTCCCATGTCAGAATGTGTGACACGACTGTCATTGCAGCCCAACTCAGAGCGTCTCCTTGATAATTGATGGAAGCCACTGTTGTGGCAGTGTCGACCTGAACCTGTACAGGTTTTTCATGCTGGGCCAGTTTGAGAGCCCTGTAGACCTCTCAAAGTTCCAATATGTTGATTGCCAGGGATAATTCGACTGATGTCCAACAGCCCTGAAAGGAGTTTTGTCCGGTCACTGCGCCCCAGCTCCCCAGCCCCAGAGACTGGCATCAGTTGTTAGGATCCATGATCCAAAAGGGGCGACCGTTGGTTAGATGAGATATCTGTAGCCACCAAAATAGAGACAGATGCACCTCCGGAGAGAGCACCATCATCTGAGTTCTGATCCTATGGATTAACCCATCCACATGGAAAGGGACCAGCCTTTGAAAGGCCTGGAATGGAACCAAGCATATTCCATCATGTCGAAGGTGGACATCATGGATCCCAGAACCTGCATTGCCGAGTGGATCGACACTTGGCAACTGTGGAGACTTCTGCGCACTTGTAGTTGAAGTGTGGAGATCTGGCCTGATGTCAAAAAGATTCTCTCATCCTGAGAATGCAGTTGTGCTCATAGATGAATCATTGAGGGATTCAGGGAGGACATTTTCCAGTTGACTAACCATCCGTGCTTGTGAAAGAAAGCAATGGTTAGCTGTAGATGGCTTTAAAGCACCTCTCAGGAACCTGCTAAGAGCAGGAGGTCATCCAGATATGGTAGCAGTCTGATACCCAGACCATGCAGGTGAGCCGCCGTGATAGCAATAATTTTGTTAAACACCCGTGGAGCTGTGGGCAGGCCAAAGGGCAGAGACTGAAATTGGAAGCATTGCTGTAGTATAGCAAACCGGATATAACGCTGATGAGAGGACGCCATAGGTACATGTAGGTACATGTCCTGAATATCCAGTGGTACAATAAAGTCTCAAGGCTCCATAGCTATGATGATGGAGCATAGGGTAGACCGATGAGACCCATTCAGCTTCTGAGTCAGAAAGAGAGTAGAATAACAACCAGTCCCTGGCTGAGATAGTGGGACTGGCATACTTACCCCTGCTTGCAGCAAGGACTCTGTACTGAGTTAGAGAATATGTCTACCCATGGTGGGGGGTACAGGAGGTACCTGTATTGCCTGAACCTGATGTAACAACCCCAAAGGGGGAATCACATCCTGCTGTGATAACCCCATCGGGGGGAATCACAGCCAGATCTGCAATAGTGGCCAGTACCTGAGTAAAGGAGCCCAGGTTATATGTAGCCCTTATCAAATCCTCCTCACTTAAGCCTGCAGCCCATAATTTGCCTGATAGCAGTATGGGGGCAGATGCCTGTAAACACTTCTGCCTTTGCTATACATAGCTGCAAAGTATGGCATTTGGTATAATGCAACCACTGTGTATGTAGGATACTAGTAGGAAGCAATATACTGGTCCTGTCTTATGCCTGGGTAGGTTGCAAGAGCATAGAGCTCAATATGGCACAGTGCAACGAATGTATGTGACAAAACCTCACAAATACTTAGTTCTATAAATGTGAGGCACAGTAAAACCCCTGAATACACCTGTATGTTAAGGTTATAGTCTGAGAAAAAAAACACTGGTCTTGACTGATGCTTGGATAAACTGCAGGAGCCCACTGTATGCGACACACTGGTTCTGTCTGACACTTGGGTAAGCTGCAGGAGCCCTTTGCCCAAATACGGCACAGTGCAGCACACAGCAGTATGTGTTAGAACTCACCAACATTATCTTTTTATACACACACACACATATATATATATATGAATTAAAAGAACCACCTTAACTACAGCTGTATTAGGGCAGAATTAGAGGTATAGACATATGCTGACAGTTAGGAAAAAAAGACAGGCAGCACTAGCATAAGTCACATACAATGCAGAAAGTATACTGCAAAGTGGCACTACAGTCAACTGCCCAGATTCAGTGTCTGGGAAGGCTATAGTGCTGCATACACCAACCGCAAGGAGAGGCATGCAGGGGGACTGGACCACGCGCTGTCCTGAGAGATCTGCAACTCTACCACAAAGATAATGGCGGCCGGAGACCTCAGAGTGGGTGTGAACACAGGAGGAAACAGCTCAGCAAAGCCAGACTGCAGGAAAGGCACGCTGAGCTGAGGGGACAAACTGCTAAACAGGGAATGCTGTCATCTCCCTGGCTGACGATTAACCCCCGGGACACTGGCTCCATCACCAAATAAAAGTCCCTGATAATCTAGTGGAGTGCAGGGTATTGTGTGCCTGCTTCCACAGTCAGCACCTCCGGTCTGTCCCCAGAGACAGGAGGTAGGACTGCTAATACGCGGGTCACCACAAGTGGATGACCCGCTCTTACTTGTCCCTGTACATCTGGCCGCAGTCCGGGATGTCCTGCGGGGCCCGACTAGAACAGACCCCGGGGTCCCGCTGAGATCCCCAGATCGGTACTGGCATCATGGCTCTGGCGGGGTGACGGAGCGGTAGCACAGAAGTCCTATGGATAGTCTGCTGCTGCACGCTCTGATGGAAGAAAACAATCCAAATCATAAAAATAAAATTAACTTCGGGGCTGCTAAAAAGCCCCCCTGCATATACAGTGACCCGACTCCATCCAGGCACCAACTTAAACTGAGGTGCCTCTGGTTCGGGGGCAGGTTAAAGGAGGACGGACCAGTGCATCCTAGGAGTTAAAGCTTTAACTGTGTGGTGCCCGGGATCCAGATCCAACCTACACCCCAAGGTCTCCTTGTGGAGCCTATGGACCCTTAAGAAGAAAGTAACATCCACCGTGGACGGCTGGTCCTCCTCTCCCGAGCTAGACCCTGGAGAAGAAACCTGCACATCATCTGATTCCGCTGATGCGTCTGAATCCATATGCTGAGCAGACTGATAAAAAGATAACTTGCGTTTAGACACCTTAGTAATTACCGGTCTGCTTTCAACAGTCAACTTTGCCATACTCTGACTAGAATGGCCATAAACATCCCTCCAGGAAGGATGTATAGGAGGTGCAAGCATGGCATGCTGTGGACACCCCATACAAGGAGGCACCATGTGAGTAGCCATTCGATCCACAAACTGCTTCATTACCTGAGACAAGGACGACACCCAAGGTGGCTCTTGTTCAGAGGCAGGTAAACTGGACTAGTGCGGTGGCTCTTTATAACAGACAACACACTAAACATCCTTTATAATATCCTGAGGGGACAAACTGGCCAGACAGGATTTACATGAAACCAGCACAGGGGCCTCCACCTCCTGTTTCCCTTTACCTTTTATCATATTCAAAATTAAAGGCAACAAATGCAATACTATGCGACAGCCTTCACAACTACTAGTAAATGTAAAGTACCCAGAAAACACCCCCACCCCAAATGGATGGATAGAAAAAACAGTGATAGTTATAATTGACAGTCAGAAATAAAAGACAGTATCAAACAGTAGCAAACAGTCACATACAATGCATATGTGATATAGTTGCAATAGACTCTGAATCAACTACCCAAACAAAAGGAATGATAGGATATAGAGCACTATATACCTGGTCCAAGGGAGAGGTCTACAGGGAGACTGACCCAAACCCTCCCGAGACCAACAGCTACAGCAGCGCGCCGATATTGGACTGTGAGCGTCTCATATACACGAGGGGGGTAGGCGGAGTGACCCAGATACACGAAAACCTTTGATGGATCTACGTCTGGATCGGGGCAGTGCCTACCTCCCCTGAGCTGCATCAACCGGCTGAGTACGTCAGACCGATCCCCAGCATCAGACGATAAGGACCTGGGAGTCCCGTGGACGCTCCGGGCCCTGACTGCCATGGCTCCTGGTGCGTCTCCGGTGCCAAAAGCAAGGTCTGCCACCCGTGATTCCCCATAAGCGAGGAATCACCTTACCCGACCTCTCCATGTGTTCAGTTGCAGACCGGGCCCCAGCCTCACTGCTAGCAAGCTCAGCCATGACCCACCAAAATCACCAGCCTTGTTACTGGTGTTGTGGGCCCGGCGGAGGTAGACGGAGTCACAGTACATGTGTCACGTCTTAGACTGGAGTAGGAGACGTGGTGGGCCTAGGTTGTGGGAGGAAGCGGAGACGAGGGGCCTGGATATATGTTCTCCTCATCCACAGGTCTTGAATGTTGGCGAGACCTGGGCAAAGGTGCGGAATCTAACCCACAGGATGGTGTTCGCCAGTGACCCCTCCAATTGGGATTTGGGCTTAGCTGCACCCCGTGAGCAGGTCGCGGTCCTTTGACCAGGTACCCAAGCCCTGCGGGAATAGAGACACAACACCCATGGCCCAGAGAGTGTTATGTCTGGATAGGCACTAGCAATACCCTAACCGTACAGTAACTATACCTTTACAAGTAGATCAAAAATCAATAAGAAATTCAAGTGGAGAGAGACTCATGGTTACTTGAGAAATCACCAGAGATAGAAGGCACACAGGTAGGGATGGTGTACACTGCTGCACGGATATTTACCAGAGACGGGAGGCACACAGGTAGAGATGGTATATACTGCTGCACGGATATTCACCAGAGACGGGAGGCACACAGGTAGAGATGGTATACACTGCTGCACGGATATTCACCAGAGACAGGAGGCACACAGGTAGAGATCGTATACACTGCTGCACGGATGTTCACTAGAGACGGGAGGCACACAGGTAGAAATGGTAACACTGCTGCTGTAAGGAAGGTTAGGAACCTGGACCGGGAACTCACTAAGGCACGCTAGGAGACAACCGTTGTTCAGACAACTTCCTGTAACTGTGGAACAGTTATATACCCAGGGGAACCCTTTGATAGATGCACAGCATCAGCTGATCACTCACCTATCCTGGGAAGAAGATACTGTCACATGGGCCGACTGTCATGGCGGCGCCCATGTCCGGAATTGTGATGCCAGCCCACCAGGAAGCCACTGCATGCGGGGAGAATGCTCAGCTTCTCCCCCGCCGCTGCACCAGCTGCCCGACCACCCAGGATGACAGGGGAAGCCGGCGGAGCGGTAAGCGGGAGCCGATCCCCGGCTGAGCCCTTACAGTACCCCCCCCTTTCAGGGTGGGCACTGAACACCCATCAAGCTTATCTGGAAATCTCCTATGAAAACTCTGGGTTAGTCGCGGAGCGTGCACATCAGAGGCTTTGATCCAGGCCCTTTCCTCGGGGCCGTAGCCCTTCCAATCAATGAGATATTGAAGGGTGTTAAATCTGTGCCGAGAATCTAGGATCCTCTCCACCTCAAATTCAGTGCCTTGTAACGTCTTAACTTGAGGTAATTTAGGAGAATAACTCTGAAAACGATTGAGCAGCAGAGGTCGTAAAAGAGAAACGTGAAAAGTGTTTGAAATCTTCATTTGAAGTTCCAATTTATAAGTTACTGGACTGATTACCTTAAGGACACGATATGGCCCAAAAAAACATGGGGCGAGTTTCATGGACGGTACTCTTAACCGAATATTCTTGGAGGACAACCAAACCCTGTCCCCAACTCTCAACAGTGGAACAGCCAAACGTCTCCTGTCCTGTAATTTTTTGAAGATTGCTTTAAAGATTTATGAATTTTACTCCACAAAACTGAAAAGGATTGGATATTTTGGTTCACAGCCGGAACATTCCATAGATGGAAGCTTTTGGAAATCTGGAACTCATGGGTGTCTACCAAAAACCGTAAAAAAAGGAGTGGATTTAGAGGAAGAATGGTACTTAAAATTGTGAGAAAACTCTGCCCAGGGTAAGAGGTCCACCCAATCATCCTGGTAGGATGACACAAAGAGCCTAATGAAGGTCTCCAGCTCTTGATTGACCCTTTCCGTTTGACCATTCGACTGTGGGTGGTAGGCCGAGGAAAAGTTCAGTTTGATTCCACAAGTATTACATAGGGCTCTCCAGAATTTGGCTATAAATTGAACACCTCGATCAGAGACTATTTCCTTTGGGAGACCGTGTAATCTGAAGATGTCTTGAATAAAAATTTTTGCTAATTGAGGGGCTGAAGGAAGGCCAACCAGATGGATAAAGTGTGCCATTTTATAAAAGCGATCCACGACCACCCATACCGTGTTATGCCCCTTGCACCGAGGTAATTCAGAAATAAAATCCATTGAGATGTGGGTCCATGGAGCAGTTGGGATAGATAAGGGACGTAGAGGACCAACCATCTTTCTACGTGGAGTCTTATGTTGGGTGCATTTAATACAGGACAGGACAAACTCCCTGACATCCTTCTTCATGGTAGGCCACCAGTAAGATCGAAGTAAGAACTGGTAGGTTTTGGTGATTCCAGTGTGACCTGCGAACAAGGATGCATGAGCCCAAACCAGTAGTTTTTGCGTAAATTGGGAGGTGCAAAAATTTTTCCAGGTGGTAGAGACACTACTTGAGTAGGAGCAAACACAATTGGGTCCAAAATGGAACGAACTTGAGAACACTCCTCCTCCTCCAACTTGGTCATAAAGGAGCGAGATAATGCACCAGCTTTTTTGTTCAACACACCTGGACGAAACTGAAGTTTTAAATTAAACCTAGAAAAGAAAAGTGACCATCGTGCCTGCCTGGCATTCAACCGGTGTGCAGTTTGCAGATAGATCAGATTCTTATGGTCTGTAATAATCGTGACAGGAAATTTAGCCCCTTCAAGAAGATACCGCCATTCCTCCAAGGCTAAACGCATAGCTAAAAGTTCTTGGTCGCCTATAATATAATTCCTTTCTGCAGCAGAAAATTTATGGGAGAAAAATCCACAGGGATGAGTCTTCCCATCTTCAGCAGTCTGAGATAATACCACCCCTACTCCAACAGAGGATGCGTCCACCTCCACAATGAATGGTTTGTCTATTTGAGGCTGGCAGAGGATTGGAGCTCTAGAAAAGGCATTTTTTAGGTTTTGAAAGGCTTGTACTGCTGGAACAGACCATTTAGAAGGATTGGCTCCTTTCCTTGTGAGGGAGGTAATGGGTGCTACCAGCGTAGAAAAGTGTGGAATAAATCTCCTATAATAGTTTGCGAATCCTAAGAAGTGCTGAGTACCTTTAAAAGAAGTAGGCAGGGGCCACTCAGAGATTGTTTTTAGTTTATCAGGATCCATCTGGAGACTCCTCCCAGAGATTATATGACCCAAAAAAGGTACCGAAGTTTGATTAAACATACATTTGGATAGATTTCCAAAGAGGTGATGAACACGAAGGCGGGACAATACCTCCCGTACATGAAGATGATGGCTCTGTAAATCTCTGGAAAAAATTTAGATGTCATCGAGATAAATCACAACAAATTTATGAAGAATATCCCGGAAGACATCGTTGACATAACCTTGAAAAATAGCTGGTGCATTGCAAAGACCGAAGGGCATTACAAGGTACTCGAAGTGCCCGTCTCTGGTATTGAACGCGGTCTTCCACTCATCCCCAGCTTTAATTCGAATCAAATTATACGCGCCACGTAGATCCAGCTTGGTGAAGACCTGAGCCCCTTGGACTTTGTCAAAAAGTTCTGAAATTAAAGGTAAGGGGTACCGATTCTTTATGGTGTTTTGATTTAAGCCTCGGTAATCTATGCAAGGACGGAGTCCTCCATCTTTTTTCCCTACAAAAAAGAAACCTGCCCCTGCAGGAGAAGAAGAAGGCCGAATGAACCCTTTAGCAAGGTTTTCCTTAATGTATTCTTCCATGGCCGCGGTCTCTGGCGCGGACAAGGGGTAAACACGGCCACGTGGAGGACTTTTCCCGGGAAGTAAATCGATAGCGCAATCCCATGGTCGATGCGGAGGAAGTTCATCTGCAGCTTGTTCACAGAATACGTCAGCAAACTCTTGATAAGCCTTGGGCAACCCCGGCTGGGGGGGGTGTCTTGGAGACTCAGGACGGAGGAACTTCTTAGCTGAGTTGGAAACCGTTGCTTGGTTACATACTGGAATGACCTTGGTCAAACAATTCTGAAAACAATGTGAGCCCCAGGATAGGATTTGCATAGCATCCCAGTCGAAGACAGGATTGTGTTTTTTCAACCAGGGCAATCCTAATACCAGCTCATAGGAGGATTCGGGTAATACAAAAAATTCCAGCATTTCCTGATGTAAGCATCCAACTCGGACAGTCACAGGATAAGAGAGTGAAGAAATGGGTAGCCCCACCAGAGTTTTACCATCTAGACCGTACAGCAACAATTTATTAGGTAGGGGAACGACTGGAACACCCAAAGTGTGAATCAATTTTTCTGCAATAAAATTACCAGCGGCTCCTGAATCAATTAAAGCATGGACCTTTCTTGTCCTGGACTTATGGGAAAGTGACACTACTAGAAGACTTTCTGATAATTGGGATGGCTTGAGAATGACCCCCAACTGAATGCTCCCTACTTCAGTCAGGGTCTCGCATTTCTCGAATCCTAAGAAGTGCTGAGTACCTTTAAAAGAAGTAGGCAGGGGCCACTCAGAGATTGTTTTTAGTTTATCAGGATCCATCTGGAGACTCCTCCCAGAGATTATATGACCCAAAAAAGGTACCGAAGTTTGATTAAACATACATTTGGATAGATTTCCAAAGAGGTGATGAACACGAAGGCGGGACAATACCTCCCGTACATGAAGATGATGGCTCTGTAAATCTCTGGAAAAAATTTAGATGTCATCGAGATAAATCACAACAAATTTATGAAGAATATCCCGGAAGACATCGTTGACATAACCTTGAAAAATAGCTGGTGCATTGCAAAGACCGAAGGGCATTACAAGGTACTCGAAGTGCCCGTCTCTGGTATTGAACGCGGTCTTCCACTCATCCCCAGCTTTAATTCAAATCAAATTATACGCGCCACGTAGATCCAGCTTGGTGAAGACCTGAGCCCCTTGGACTTTGTCAAAAAGTTCTGAAATTAAAGGTAAGGGGTACCGATTCTTTATGGTGTTTTGATTTAAGCCTCGGTAATCTATGCAAGGACGGAGTCCTCCATCTTTTTTCCCTACAAAAAAGAAACCTGCCCCTGCAGGAGAAGAAGAAGGCCGAATGAACCCTTTAGCAAGGTTTTCCTTAATGTATTCTTCCATGGCCGCGGTCTCTGGCGCGGACAAGGGGTAAACACGGCCACGTGGAGGACTTTTCCCGGGAAGTAAATCGATAGCGCAATCCCATGGTCGATGTGGAGGAAGTTCATCTGCAGCTTGTTCACAGAATACGTCAGCAAACTCTTGATAAGCCTTGGGCAACCCCGGCTGGGGGGGGTGTCTTGGAGACTCAGGACGGAGGAACTTCTTAGCTGAGTTGGAAACCGTTGCTTGGTTACATACTGGAATGACCTTGGTCAAACAATTCTGAAAACAATGTGAGCCCCAGGATAGGATTTGCATAGCATCCCAGTCGAAGACAGGATTGTGTTTTTTCAACCAGGGCAATCCTAATACCAGCTCATAGGAGGATTCGGGTAATACAAAAAATTCCAGCATTTCCTGATGTAAGCATCCAACTCGGACAGTCACAGGATAAGAGAGTGAAGAAATGGGTAGCCCCACCAGAGTTTTACCATCTAGACCGTACAGCAACAATTTATTAGGTAGGGGAACGACTGGAACACCCAAAGTGTGAATCAATTTTTCTGCAATAAAATTACCAGCGGCTCCTGAATCAATTAAAGCATGGACCTTTCTTGTCCTGGACTTATGGGAAAGTGACACTACTAGAAGACTTTCTGATAATTGGGATGGCTTGAGAATGACCCCCAACTGAATGCTCCCTACTTCAGTCAGGGTCTCGCATTTCCCGCAAGTAGAGGACAATTCTTCAGAATGTGGTTAGGTGCAGCGCAATAAATACCCAATTTATTTTGGAAGCATCTATTGCGCTCTGCCGGAGTGAGTTTGGTTCTATTGACCTGCATCAGTTCCTCTTCACTAGCTGAGGTGGGCATAGGCGGATTGGCAGCAGAAGAACGAGCTGGTAGACGTTCACCTCTTCCCCTACTAGCCCACCTTTCCCGGTGACGAAGGTCAATTTTGATGCAGAGAGAGATAACGTCAGCGAAGGATTCTGGCAAATCTCTGGAGGCGAGTTCATCCTTCATCCTCTCAGAGAGGCCATGAAGGAAGGATGCTTTAAGAGCTTCCTCGTTCCATTTTAATTCCGCTGCCAAGGTCTGAAACTGGACTACATACTGCCCTACGGATCGTGTGCCCTAACGCACACAGAGAAGATCAGAAGATGCAGATGCAGAATGGCCTGGCTCATCAAAAATTCTCTTAAATGCTAAAACGAATTCCTCGTAAGTAGATACGATGGGGTCGGCCCGTTCCCATAGAGGGGAGACCCAGTCTAACGCTGCTCCTGTCGACAGTGATATCACGTGTCACTTTTGCCCGAGACGTGGGAAAATTCTGGGGAAGGCATTCAAATTGGATCTCACATTGGTTGATGAATCCGCAGCACCGCCTGGGATCACCGGCAAACCTTTCTGGAGTAGCTAACTGGAGTCGAGGTTTGGGGGTAGGAGCCACCAGTGGAGGAACTGATGGAGAAGGTGCGGGAGCTGCAGCCGGAGGAACCAGAAGAATAGAAGCCAATGTGGTTTGAATAGAAACCAGTTGCCTCGAGAGCTCCTGTAAATACTGAGCCACTTGTTGTTGGGCCGCCTCTTGGTTGTCCATCCGAGAGGTCAACTCTTGTAGTGACCCAGTACCTTGGGATCCTGCAGCCTCCATTGGGCCTGAACAAATTATCACGTCTGAGACTGTAGAAGGAGACGTGGTGGGCCTAGGTTGTGGGAGGAAACGTAGACGAGAGGCCTGGATATATGTTCTCCTCATCCACAGGTCTTGAATGTTGGCGAGACCTGGGCAAAGGTGCGGAATCTAACCCACAGGATGGTGTTCGCCAGTGACCCCTCCAATTGGGATTTGGGCTAAGCTGCACCCCATGAGCAGGTCACGGTCCTTTGACCAGGTACCCAAGCCCTGCGGGAATAGAGACACAACACCCGTGGCCCAGAGAGATTATGCCTGGATAGGCACTAGCAATACCCTAACCATACAGTAACTATACCTTTACACGTAGATCAAAAATCAATAAGAAATTCAAGTGGAGAGAGACTCACGGTTACTTGAGAAATCACCAGAGATAGAAGGCACACAGGTAGGGATGGTGTACACTGCTGCACGGATATTCACCAGAGACGGGAGGCACACAGGTAGAGATGGTATACACTGCTGCACGGATATTCACCAGGGACGGGAGGCACACAGGTAGAGATGGTATACACTGCTGCACGGATGTTCACTAGAGACGGGAGGCACACAGGTAGAGATGGTATACACTGCTGCATGGATGTTCACTAGAGACGGGAGGCACACAGGTAGAAATGGTAACACTGCTGCTGTAAAGAAGGTTAGGAACCTGGACCGGGAACTCACCAAGGCACGCTAGGAGACAACCGTTGTTCAGGCAACTTCCTGTAACCTGTGGAACAGTTATATACCCAGGGGAACCCTTTGATAGATGCACAGCATCAGCTGATCACTCACCTATCCTGGGAAGAAGATACTGTCACATGGGCCGACTGTCATGGCGGCGCCCATGTCCAGAATTGCGATGCCAGACACCAGCCCACCAGGAAGCCACTGCATGCGGGGAGAATGCTCAGCTTCTCCCCTGCCGCTGCGCCAGCTGACCGACCACCCAGGATGACAGGGGAAGCCGGCGGTGCGGTAAGTGGGAGCCGATCCCCGGCTGAGCCCTGACAACATGCGTCCTAATTCAGACGTTCAGTTCTGCCAACCCAAAAACATAGAAAATAAAACATAAATTAAAAGCTTAGGACTGCCTGAGTATTCCCCTGTTATAAAGGTGTGTCTGAATCCTGCCGAACCAAATGAACAACTGAAGGCCTGTGGCTGGAGGCGGTGTGTATATATGGGGGAGGACCCGAGGCATCCTGGGAATTGAAAGTTTTGACTGGTGCTGGATCTCTCCAAATTACCCCATGGTATCCTTGTGGATCCCTATGGACCCTGAAGAAGAAAGATATATTCCCCCCTCCACCACCACAGACAGATGAGTTTTAAATAATATGGGTGCAGGGTGTGTGGTGCGGGGCCCTCCTGGACCTGGGGGCCCGTATGCTCCGCACACCCTGCACCCATTATAGATACACCCCTGCTGAGGTATTGAGTGAAATATTGGGTTTAAAATTTTAGAGTTTGATATGACACTCCTTTAGCATCCCGATGCTGGCATCCCAACAGGGTTAGGATATCGACATCTGTCAGTCGTTATTCTAACCTTCCCCTCTCCCAACCCTCCCCCGGTGCCTAACCCCAACCCTGCTACTTACCTTCTGGATTCCGGCAGTCGGGATTCCGGGGCTGGCATTCTGACCGCAGGAATCACAGCATCCCTTAACATATAGATTGCGATAGATAATATCTGAAGCATTCAGATTCAGTGTTGCTACAGTTTTTTTTATATTCCCCTGATTTATCAAAGTGGTTATGCCGAAAGGACACACAGTAGTCATTTGCAAAGTGGTTTTCAACACTGTTTGGTATATGCAGTACATTTGTCGAAAAATCCAGAATGATTATTGTATACCATCACAATTTTTTTAAAGACAAAGGGAGGAATTGCTGCAGACTGGTGAAAGATAATATTCAGACCTGTAATGGGAAGATTAAATTTCCTATGAGGCAGCTAAAGCTCTACCTTGAAATATTCAAGTAGTGTCACTACCGCACGCGGTAAGCCCCCGAGGTTGCACTTAACGGAGATACTTCCTTCAGCCTCAGGAGCTGCGAGGGTGGTAAACCATCAATTTTGGAACAAAACCCAGAATCTATGGGTTAACGCACATTAGCCACGGGTTTGCCACCCGGAGTTTAGTCGCGCGGTAAACACCTCGGCTATTTGAATATGCCAACCTGTGTATGTAAAGTATACAGTTATCTACTCATTTGTCTCCTAAAAATAAATATAAAGATAATAATAAAGTAAAAAAGGCTATTGTGAAGATTTAATGTAAAAGATTATTAATGTGGAGACAAAAAAGGGGACTTAATTAGAAAAAAATAAAATAATTGATAACAGCAAAAAAAAAAAAAGTAGATTAGATAGGAGGCAAAAATGCAAAAAAAAAGCATGTGTGATTAGAGATAGAAAAAAAAGGCGACTGTTACAGTAGGAGTGCACTAAATAATACTGAACTGGAGCTTAGTAAATTTATATTAAGTGGAGGCAAATGGTGATACTGTTAAATAGTCATATTTCATTGCAGCCTTCACCACATGATGACAAAACTACAATATCAGATAGAAACACGTCCAAACTCATATTCTCTATCCTCTTCAAACCAAAAGAACACTACTTCTGGACGTACCACAATACCACAACTAATTGCCAGAAATGTAAATATATTTCCTTGTGGAGCATTAATGTATCTCCCACATATTACTTATTTCCTATTTTCTTCTTTATAGTAGGTAACACATCTTTCAACAATATAATTTACATTTAGATAAAATAATCTGAGGGGATCACGACACCTCGGACTTCGCTGTATCATGTCCTGTTTCTAGATCTATTTACTCTAGGCTACACAGTAGGCGTGCTGCACCTTGAAGGTGGTATAATTCTATGAGGGCTGCATATAATTTTTTATTGTTTTAGGATGTGATTCAGGTTTAAAATTCTGCAATTGAATTCTTTTCTAAATGTGTCTCAAAATATATTTTATCATTTTGCATATAACTCCGTTTCCTGCTCAATTTTTTGTTTATGTCTATATATAGATGAACTTCTCACATCACTCACCGAGATTGTTTGCTTCAGTATAGTATTTTATTTATTTATTTTTTAAATCACAGAGCAGTATGTAATCTCAGTAAAACCAACGGGTTGAAATGCAGTTGTGATCATGCATGATTCCTCATTTACTAAATTAACTTAATTTTCATAATGGTGAATGTTATAAATGGCCTGTCAAATGAATTGAGAAATGATAAAGCAATCTATAATATGTTTGAACATCATACCCATCATCTTGAAAGTAATATGTGATTCCATTATTAAATAATGATGTAGCAATAAAGAATTATTTTATGCAGTCATGGTTTTATTCTGTGGAACGTTATATCACAGGGTCAGTGAAATGAAGTAGTGATCCAGACGTGGGTCCCATCGTGCCAGAGGTGATGGTATGTCACATCCACAGACTGGCAGTTCAGGTTCCCCTAAAGGAGTAATGCAGTGTGACATGCCAGAAGTGACGTGGCAGTACACCATAAAATGTAAGCAAAGGTCATAGCAGCGATCTAATGTTTTAGTAAATCTATAATAGATACAAAGAAAAAGAATATAATTACAAGCTTCATGTAAGGATCTAGGATATCCTAAAGAAATTGTGTATAAAACTAATTAAAGTATAAATGGTTTCTAGGCAACAGATGATTAATACGATGCCAGAATTCGGTCATAAATCAATGTTATAAAGTCATCAAACATCATGCAAAATCACCAGTATAGTAACCACAACATCATAAGATCTGAACTATAAATGAAATGGGCAAGCATATACAGTATAATGGAGACGTCAAAAATTAGTCCAAATGGTAGACATGAAATAAAAAAATATATGCAGCCCTCATAGAGATATCAACAAATGTTATAGGATATTGTTCATGTTATAAAATGAATGGAAGCTCAGTTACTCATTGAGACATACTGAAATATATTATCAGTTCACATTCGTGTTGAAGAAGAAATGTATGACGAGCACCTCCTCTGCAAAGGGGCACAGTATGTTCCATGGGCATAAAAAGTCTTTAATTGTATGACCTTTTTTTATAAAAAAATTAAATAAATGATCTGGCCACTGGTGAAGTGCTATGGTCAATTTGGGTCGATGCCTTTTTGATGGACGACATGTCTATAGCGAGATGTTCCTTCACCATTCCTATAACTTTATTGGGGTATAAAAGTTTACAAGGGCAATGAATGAGATGACATATTTACTTTCACATGTCATACAATATTTTAGCCTATACACCATGCCTGTAGAGGGTTGTTCAAACCTATCCCAAGTAATTATGAGTACAAAATTGTCACCTGTCGACAAAGAAATGAACCATTTTTCAATTCAAACCAATTGCTTTTCTTAGGGCTGATAAGAGTATCTAGATCTTAAAGATTTGGGCTTAATTTGGCAACTGGAACCAATCAGTTCTAATAATGTGCCAATGATGCAGTATTGACAGTCTCATTTTCCAGAATGAAATTGAGTATGTGCTTGGGAAAACTAAGCGATTCATCCTGGTATCTCTGGGTTTAGCAGAGTGTGTCTGTCCAATAAAAAGCATTTTTTATGGCTTCATCAATTTCAGTGCAGTCATAGCCACATTGGATAAAGTCATTGCCCACTTTGTTCAAAGCATTATGTAAAGTAGATCAGGGCAGAGCAGTAACTAGACCCTGGGCCAGAAAGAGCATCAGTGCCCCCCATCAGTGGCGTCACTAGGGTTGGTGTCACCCGGTGCTATAACTCATGATGACACCACCCCCCTCCACCAAAAATTTTTTTAAAATCAGGACCAAGGTGCACAGCTCCACACACTCTCCCCTCTTACCAGTCACGCAGTCCAGTACTCTCACTGCAGTGCTTCTCCCAGAATGCCGGCGGGCATGAGCAGAGAAAGAGGGACTCACAAGATGGCCCGGAGAGCCTACCCCTGCTTGCAGCCACAGTGGCAGGGACGTTTTTAGGGACTGGAGCTCCCAGCACGAACATCCAAAACACGTCCCCCCACACAAATAAAGCTTAATATAGTAAATGTGGTCTCACGATAAGGGGCGTGATCTCAAATGAAAAGGCTACATTATGAATAAATAATGTTAACATAACCATAGGATTAGGGACAGCAAGACCTGTTAAAATTTCCAAGGTACACCATCTGTTGTTCCCCCTACAGGGAAAAAAACATTGCTCCCCACAGAAAATAGCACGTCCCCAGCCATCCAGCCCCACCTTTTGTGTCCCCAGCCAGCCTGCTCCCACCTTCTTTGCCCCCAGACAGCCAGCCCCCATCTGTTGTTCCCAGACAGCCTGTCCCCCCTTCTGTGTCCGCAGCCAGCCCCGCTTCTGTGCCACCAAACAGCAAACCCCCCTTCTGTGTTCCCAGACAGCCTGTTCCCCCTTCTGTGTTCCCAGACAGCCAGGCCCCCTACTGTGTTCCCAGACAGCCAGCCCCCCTCCTGTGCCCCCAGACAGCCAGCCCCCCTCCTGTGCCCCCAGACAGCCAGCCCCACCTCTTGTGTCCCCAGCCAGCCTGCTCCCACCTTCTGTGTTCCCAGCCTGTCCCCCCATTCTGTGTCCCCAGCCAGCCTGCTCCCACCTTCTGTGTCCCCAGCCAGCCTGTCCCCCCTTCTGTGTCCCCAGCCAGCCTGTTCCCACCTTCTGTGTCCCCAGCCAGCCTGTCCCCCCTTCTTTGCCCCCAGACAGCCAGCCCCCATCTGTTGTTCCCAGACAGCCTGTCCCCCCTTCTGTGTTCCCAGACAGCCTGTCCCCCCTTCTGTGTTCCCAGACAGCCTGTCCCCCCTTCTGTGTCCGCAGCCAGCCCCGCTTCTGTGCCACCAAACAGCAAACCCCCCTTCTGTGTTCCCAGACAGCCTGTCCCCCTTCTGTGTTCCCAGACAGCCAGTTCCCCCTTCTGTGTTCCCAGACAGCCAGGCCCCCTACTGTGTTCCCAGACAGCCAGCCCCCTCCTGTGTTCCCAGACAGCCAGCCCCCCTCCTGTGCCCCCAGACAGCCAGCCCCCCTCATGTGCCCCCAGACAGCCAGCCCCACCTCTTGTGTCCCCAGCCAGCCTGCTCCCACCTTCTGTGTTCCCAGCCTGTCCCCCCATTCTGTGTCCCCAGCCAGCCTGCTCCCACCTTCTGTGTCCCCAGCCAGCCTGTCCCCCCTTCTGTGTCCCCAGCCAGCCTGCTCCCACCTTCTGTGCCCCCAGCCAGCCTGTCCCCCCTTCTGTGTCCCCAGCCACCCTGCTCCCCCTTCTGTGTCCAAAGACAGCCATCCCCCCATCTGTGCCCCCAGCCAGCCTGCACCCCCTTCTGTGTCCCCAGACAGCCTGCCCCCCTTTTGTCTCCACAGCCTGAAAGCCCTCCATTCTGTGTCCGTGGACTGCCAACCACCCCCACTTCTGTCCCCAGCCAGCCACCCCTTGTCCCCAGCCAGCCACCCCCTCTTCTGACCCCAGCCAGCCAACCCCCTCTTCTGTCCCCAGCCAGCCACCCCTCTCTTCTGTCCCCAGCCAGCCACCCCCTCTTCTGATCCCAGCCAGCCAACCCCCTCTTCTGTCCCCAGCCAGCCACCCCTCTCTTCTGTCCCCAGCCAGCCACCCCTCTTCTGTCCCCAGCTAGCCACCCCCCCTCTTCTGTCCCCAGCCAGCCACCCCCCTCTTCTGTCCCCAGCCAGCCACCCCCTCTTCTGTCCCCAGTCAGCCACCCTCACTTCTGTCCCCAGCCAGCCCTCTCACTTACCTTCTTCTTGACAGCTACTCTCTTCCAGCAGCGGCGGGTAGGAAGCGTGCTCCTCTCTTCCAGCGGCGGGTGGCCAGCGTGCTCCTCACTACCAGCAGCAGCGGACGGGCAGCTCTCGCAGCAGCGGTGGGCAGTGGGCTCCTCTCTTCCAGCAGCGGCAGTGTCAGCGGACTCCTCTTCCAGTAGTGGTGGCGGGTGGGCAGCGGGTTACTCCCTTCCAGCAGCGTCAGCGCAGTTTGATGCCATGACATCACATACCGCACGCCTTCTTTAAAAAATTAAATAGAAAACCATTTAAGCAAGGATGGGTGGCGGCAGCGGAAGAGGGTGAGGGAATGGGCTGTTCGCAGGCAGATCCCCTGCCCGGGACCTTGCAGCAGCTACTGGTGTGCTCAGCTTCCCTTTCAGTGGTCCTGCGCACACCTCAGCTGTGTGACGGCGGGGGAGTGAGTGGTTTTTGGTGTCACCGCCCTGGAGGGTGACACCCGGTGCAGCCCGCCCCCCCCCCCTTGTGATGCCACTGCCCCCCTCCCTGATAATTTTGTCAGAGGATAGCTGATATTGTGAATGGACGGCTTAAAGATTCCCCTACACATGCTGCAAGGGTAAGCAGCTTCTGCAAAGTCAGAAATTATCACTATATAACATCTCCAGTTGACGGATGATTTTTCAAGCAGTTTCTCCACTTTAGTAATATCTGCATCATTGTGGCTTTATCGATTTCACTTTTGAGAGGATTACCACAGCCAATCAATTTTTTTTTTAATCATAATATTTTTATTAAGTAGTTAACAATTAGAATTGTAAACATGTCTACATAAGCAGTAATAAAAATATAGTCAATAATAGCACAAATAAAGAACATACAGACACAATATAAATAGAAATATGAGCAATATATGTGGTAATACAGATATGAAAATTGAATTAGGAAAAAAGAGAAAAAAGAGAAGAGGGGGGGAGGTGAGCATGGGGATGTATAGAGGAAAGGAACTATGCCAAACCAGGGAGGGAAGTATTATGCAGATCATACCAAGGTCTCCATACCGCATGAAACTTATCCACCATGTTGTTTTGTAGACTAGTTATAAATTCCATCTTGGATATGTACCATATCCTATTTATTAGTTCCTGGCGAGAGGGTGGAGAAGATTGTTTCCAAGCTCTAGCAATCTGGTATTTAGCCGTACAAGATATAAGCATAATCAATTTGTTGACATGTTTAGATAACTTTATATACTTAGACCAACCTTTCTACATCTTTTTCAAGACAATCTATTGATCCGCTCTAATTGGTATATAAATTGTTTTTGTGGCTATAGGCTGATATTGTTTAGCAGATATACCAATTACCTGTACTACTAAACCTATACCACAGAATGTTCAGCGGAACCATTTATTTGTATTGGTTTATTGCCGGTATTGATGGGCGGCAATACATATTGTACCATTGGTGGATGCGATCACTATATTTTGAAAACTGTATATAAATGTATATGTAGTTATATGCTGGAGATAATAAGTAGCGAGTGCTAAAGAGACTACATAGTGGTCTATTACAAAACTATACTAGGTAACTCTTTAAGCAATTACTGGGTACTATATATTTTCTTACAACGGATTATATACAGAGAGATGCCTATTTACTTGAACATGACTGCTGCCTATACTACTGAGTATTAACAATCAGTAATACCATACTATTATTCATAGTTTAGCTGTATCATCGTTAGATGCTTTTTTATGTGTTGTATGTTGTTTGTTTAAGATTATTTTAACATACATATTAAAAATTATATTTTAATATTTTGTCAAAGAGTGTCCCCAGCACAGATGAGAGTTCCTTTTCCTCTTTTGTCTTCTTATGTTTAGATAACTGGCAGACTGGGACACACAAGAGAAGTGAGGCTGGGAAAATCGGGGCATGGGGAGGGGGGGCGGTGAGCAGGTGTTATTGAAGCTATAAGCGAATTAACCATGGACCAAAAGGATGCTATCAGTGGAGGAGTCCACCAAATGTGGAAAAAGGTACCAACCTGGCCACACTGGCGCAAACATAACCGAGACACACAGGGAAACATTTGGTGAAGACGGTTTGGGACTAGGTACCAATGTGAATACACCATATATGAATTCTCTTTTGATAGCAATGCTGATGGAGCATTTCCCAATGTTAGATCGAACTTTCTCCCAGGTGTCATCCCCTAGGGGGCATCCAAGATCCTCATCCCAGGATAGTTCATGGGCTGCCATGGATGAGCGAGTGAAGATTAAAATGGAGTGATACAATTGGGAAATAACGCCTTTGTCCAAAGAGCGATAAATACAAAAACGCTCCATTGGTGTGGGGACACTGGAGAGAGAAGAAAAAGACAGGGATGAATTGACAAAGCTCTGTATTTTAAGGTATTGAAAAAAACAAGAGCGGGGTATAAAATGTCTCTGTTGAATTTCTGCAAAAGATTGAGGAGCAAATCCGCCTGAAATATGCAGAAAACGGGTAATTCCAGTTGAGGACCAGATAGTAGCCATCTGCGAGGATGGCTTGGAGTAAACAAAGGGTGGTACCATAAGGGAATTGGGGGGGAAGAGTATGTGAAGAGATTGTATTTTGTGGTAAGGGAGTCCCAGACAGACAGAGTAAGAGCAACTGAGGCGATCGATAGTGCAGAAGAGGATATAGGTTTACGAGGATCAATGTTTAGTATCTATGGCACAGCCAATCAATTTTTATAGAGTGGACACTGTGATCTTGACTTATAACAGACTTGGTTAACCTACCTATTTGACACTATTACAAGATATGAAGCATGATCGCTATATGTGTCTAACATGTTGATTTTAATATGTGGATTTTGATGTGATAAATGCAAGAGTATCCTTTTCTATTGGAAAGTGCTTTTTGTTATATATAAACAGAAAAATCGGGCGCTGAGGTATTAAGTAGTTCAAGATATAATCCACATGCAACTCTCCATAAGGGATGGCTAACCCTTGAATCAGGAAAAACAGAAATATAACAGAAGGGAGCACAATAGGATTCAAAAGCTGTTTAATATATGTTGTAAAATATTAATAGGTTCTAATTAGAATAAGATCATGTTCAGGATAAATCACATTTAAAAAAGAGTCACAATACAATACAATATATTAAAGCTAAACCGTAAATACAGGTGTCAATATGTATCAAATTGTTGCAAGTGCCTAGTAATCTCATATGAATCAGTGGAATTCTAAATATACCTTCATAAATCCAGACAAATGTCTAATTTCATAAAAATCGGAAAAGGAAAAAAAACAAAAATATGAAAAATAAAAATTATTGAAATAAAATTGAGTTAGATCAAAATATCGGTGATGTTCTTAAATGTTCAAATTATTAAATCCGTGCACCGATGTGCAAAAACTCAGATAGAGAAGCCGTTTTGGGTTATTAAAATGGGATCGATCTTACCCAGAATATAGACAGTAACAGTCACTCCGTTTGGCTGTTTCACCGGTGATTATTTGCACAGTGTGAGCTAACCTGCGTAGTGTATCTCCCGGCTCACATCCAGCTGTATTGGAGGGCAGTGTCCGGAATGTCGCTCCGATGGTCAATAGTAGCAGTGTGGAGGAAACCTTCACCTCTGGTTATGGAGTGGGACCTCCTGTCTCTAGGCACCAGGGATATATCCGTAGAAACTGTTAGATTGAGCCGCTCTTAAGCTTACCACTTGATCTGGATAGCAGTGACACAGATTATCACCCAGTTTATTTTATTTATATATATATATATATATATATATATATGTATATATATATAAAAAACAAGTTTGCACTCCCTTCAAAAGTCCGCAACAGACGAGGTGCTCACTCCAAAATTACCAGCCTAGAACTAAACTGGCTCTTGAATAGTTTCCAAAAACCAGAGGGCACTCCCTTTCAAAAATAGAAAAACTTTTATTGCACTACATGAACTTAGTCCACATTTCTTCAAAAATAATGTTCCAATGTGATCAATCAACTCTTCATCACCACCCAATACATAAAAATAAAAAAAATAAAAAAAATGAAAACAAAATAAAATAAACATACGCTTGTACAGATTCCTAAATATTATATACCTCAATATTTATAGGAAACACCTATAATTAATATTCTCGTTAAGACCCCTTGGAGCAATCGTATCCAAACGATGAATCCAACGTGCTTCTTTCTGTAGCAACACTCTATCTCTGTCACCACCCCTCTCCATTTTGGGCACATGATCAATCAACATTGTTCTCAACATAGCCACCTGATGGCCTTTTTCAAAAAATGTCGTGCCACTGGCTTATCACTCCTTCCATCTCTTATTGCTTGTCTGATTGTACTCCTGTGATTAGCCATGCGTTCTCGAAAACATCTTGCCGTTTTCCCAATATAATAAAGTCCGTGTGGGTGTGCAAATTCCTTGCCTGCTATCATCCCACTACACGTGGTACATCCAACACACCGAAAGCAGCGCTGTAGCTAGACTGCAGTGCGCCCTGTGCAGCACTGCCGCCCCTCTCACTCCCTCTCTGCCCCCCTCCTCCCCCCCTAAGCGCTTACCCTTACTGCCGAGGGGAGGAGGGAGGGCGGGATCCTGCGCCGACATTCACTGTGCGGCATGCACCACTGCCGGAGGTCTCTTCCTGCAGACCTCCGGCGCAGAGAAGTGTGTGGCCGATGCCGCTGGAGGATTCCGCCCTGTGCGGAGGCACCGGCCGCACAGCCCTCCCTACGGCCCTGCCGAAAGCAACCTTTCCAGTATCCCCTTTCCAAAAACCTGGATGCCATGTCTTCAAGTTGACACACTGCCATCTCTCCCATTGTATTATTTCGTATCACCCCCTAACAAATTGAGAGACAGGTAGTGCATCCTTCAATGCCCTGGGGTGGTGACTGGTCGCATAAAGAAGCATCCATGGTGGCCAAGAGGATCTCATCCTGTAATTCCCCAATCATACTTAGTTTTTGCAACAGATCAGGGGTATCCTTGATGTAACTCTCACTCTTGACCACCACTGGTTGTAATAATAAGTCCACAAACTGCGCCAACGGCTGTAACACTGAACCTCGAGCTGACACTATTGGGCGGCCCGGTGGTGCAGTGGTGGACTTGGGAGAGATGGCAGTGTGTCAACTTGAAGACATGGCATCCAGGTTTTTGGAAAGGGGATACTCAAGTCGTGTGGTTAAAAGAGCTTTAACAAGAGTGAGAAGAATCTGTATGAGAGTGGAAAGAAATTAAGATAAAGGTACAACAGACCGCTTTGTTGTCACCACCCAAAACAATACCAAGGCATCCCTTTTTGCTAAATCGGTTCGTAAGAACTGGCGGATCATAGGGAGTGATCCAAATTTGAAATGTCTCAAGAGACCACCTTTGGTAGCGTTTAAAAGAGGGCCGAACTTGAGGCAATTGTTGATGAAACCTACCAAAAATTTCAGAAGGAATAAAGGAGCCACATGGTTACGACGTAAAAAAACAGGTTGCTTTCGGTGTGCTGGATGTACCACGTGTAGTGGGATGATAGCAGGCAAAGAATTTGCACACCCACACACGGGTGTGAAAATCACGATTAAGCATTGGTTAACCTGTACATCATCTTTTGTCATTTATGTGTTGATGTGTCCATATATAATGGTGATCTTGGGGAGCACCAAATTCCAATTACGCAGGTTCAAACGTTCCCTTAGATTTTTGTTTTAATGTCCTTTTAAGAGGGTGAAGATGAAAAAGGGATCCACTTTCAGTTCCTACAATGAAACCTTAATTCTATATGTATTAACTTCCAGACTCAATCAGGATGGCAATTAGTGATTCCCTACCTGACCTGTTAGCTATACACTACTGTAGGAAACCTGCCCTCCATTGAATATCTCCAGCTGAGGACGATAAGAACCATTAGGCTGGATAGGGCATTCATAATTTGACCTAAAAACTGAATATATATTGTGATAGACTAAGGTAACTGGCTGCTCTTGAGTGCTTTTTAAAGGACGTACTAATTGCCAACCTGATTGAGGATTGGAGTTTAGTCTGGAAGTTCCTACATTTTGATTTCATTGTAGAAACTGAAAGTGGATCCCTTCTTCATCTTCATCCCCTTAACCCTTAAAAGGACATTAAAACAAGAAATCTAATGGAAAGCTTGAATCTGCATAATTGGAGTTTGGCGCTCACCAAGATCACCATTCCACAGAACCCTTCTGGTCCATACTGGCAAAGGACCGCACTTGGGGAAGCAGCATCTACTAAAAAAAAAAAAAAATCATACTGTATGTTTAATTTTTGCATATTTAGTTAAACTGGATGAAGTAGCGCAAATATAGGTATTATATATACATACATATACACACACTCACCATAGACAGTAACAAAAGCCAACCAGAATTTGTCAGCTCACATACATGGTAGTCGATGTTTCAGTCATAACAGACCTTTATCAAGACCAGACAAAGGAGACACCATGGCAACCACCTAGTACCATAAACTCCAACTTAGATATCAGCCCCAATCAATCAAAGAGACTGCCCATTCAGACCCAGGAAATCAATAATTCCCGAGACCGGAAGTGGTCTACAACATGACTTATACATGTCAAGTCAATATCTATTCACTGCAACCAACTGAGCCAAGCATACACTATACCTGATGTCACAGGCAACTATAATGGAACAAACGCTCACTTCCAAACATTGTAGAAACCTCAAGCCTGCCACCGCCGGAAGTGTCATGCATTCCAACCAGTGGAACGCACCATACCCGGAAGCGACGCAACTCACAAGGTAGAGGCCAGAACTAATATGTGTTCCATTGCATGGAACGCAAGCAGTTGGAGGATGCGGTTACCCTTATGGCTTATCGCCTAGGTAACAACAAACGTATCCAGCACAGTATAAACAATCAATCAAATAACAATATACAAAATCAATACCAATACAATGTAAATAGAAGGAAATCCAAAGGATAAGACAACTTCGGGGCTGGTCTAATACACTGTATGGATAGCACTGCCAGATAAACTAGCTGAGGATAAATCCACCAAACAACTCAATATATACAGTCAGGTGCATAAATATTGGGACATTGACAGAATTTTCATGTTTTGGCCTCTATTCACCACCACAATGGCTTTAAAATGAAACAAACAAGATGTGCTTTAACTGCAGACTTTCAGATTTAATTTGAGGGTAATTACATCCAAATCAGGTCAACGGTGTAGGAATTACAATGGTTGCTATATGTGCCTCCCACTTTTTAAGGGGCCAAAAGTAATGGAACAAACTAAACAATCCTAAATCTAACTTTCACTGTTTAATACTTTGTTGCAAATCCTTTGCAGGCAATTACAGCCTGAAGTCTGGAACGCATAGACATCACCAGACGCTGGGTTTCATCCCTGGTGATGCTCTGCCAGGCCTCTACTGCAAATATATTCAGTTCCTGCTTGCTCTTGGGGCATTTTCCCTTCAATTTTGTCTTCACCAAGTGAAATGCATGCTCAATTGGATTCAGGTCAGGGGATTGACTTGGCCATTGCATAACATTCCACTTTTTAGCCTTAAAAAACTCTTTGGTTGCTTTTGCAGTATGCTTCGGGTCATTGTCCATCTGCACTGTGAAGCGCCGTCCAATGAGTTCTGAAGCATTTGACTGAATATGAGCATATAATATTGCCCGAAACACTTCAGAATTCATTCTGCTGCTTTTGTCAGCAGTCACATCATCAATAAATACAAGGGAATCAGTTCCATTGGCAGCCATACATGCCCACGCCATGACACTACCACCACCATGCTTCACTGATGAGGTGGTATGTTTTGGATCATGAGCAGTTCCTTTACTTCTCCATACTCTTCTCTTCCCATCACTCTAGTACAAGTTAATCTTTGTCTCATCTGTCCATAGGATGTTGTTCAAGAACTGTAATGGCTTTTTTAGATGTTGTTTGGCAAACTCTAATCTGGTCTTCCTGTTTTTGTGGCTCACCAATGGTTTACATCTTGTGATGAACCCTCTATATTCACTCTTGTGAAGTCTTCTCTTGATTGTTTACTTTGACACATATACATCTACCTCCTGGAGAGTGTTCTTGATTTGGCCAACTGTAGTGAAGAGGTTTTTCTTCACCAGGGAAATAATTCTTCTGTCATCCACCACAGTTATTTTCCGTGGTCTTCAGGGCCTTTTGGTGTTGCTGAGCTCTCCGGTGCATTCCTTCTTTTTAAGAATGTTCCAAACAGTTGATTTGGCCACACCAAATGTTTTTGCTATCTCTCTAATGGGTTTGTTTTGATTTTTCAGCCTAATGATGGCTTGCTTCACTGATAGTGACAGCTCTTTGGATCTCATATTGAGAGTCGACAGCAACTGATTCCAAATGCAAATGTGACACCTAGAATCAACTCCAGACCTTTTACCTACTTAATTGATAATGAACACCTGTCCATGAAATATCTTTTGAGTTGATAGTCCCATTACTTTTGTCCCATTAAAAAGTGGGAGGCACATATAGAAACCATTGTAATTCCTACACCGTTCACCTGATTTGGATGTAATTACCCTCAAATTAAATCTGAAAGTCTGCAGTTAAAGCACATCTTGTTTGTTTCATTTCAAAGCCATTGTGGTGGTGAATAGAGTCCAAAATATGAAAATTCTGACAATGTCCCAATATTTATGCACCTGACTGTACATAGTACCACCTATCCCAATTGTCAAAACAAATATACAAACAATAACCCAAGAATGCACACACAACTTCAACAACAAAATTACCATACAAGTGAAAACAATAAAAGTTAAAATATGGGGAAAAAAAAGAATAGAAAAATATAGAAATAAAAAATATAAATTACGAAAAAAAATGACATAATAGCAAAAAATATAGAAATAAAGATGAAAAATAGCATAATCCAACACTATTGCCCTAGACTCAAAAAGTTTTTTTTCTCTACTCCTGGGTATTATCTCAAAAAATATTATATGGCTGATGTTCATTCAGAAGTCAGTCTCCAAATCAAAGATCCACATAAAAAAAAAATAATAATAATAAAAAAAAATATATATATATCTGTCCAGATTCAGCCCGGCACTCCCCTCCAATATCCACAGACAGCTTGTTCCTGGTGCCCTCCACTAGGGTACGAATCCCCCACAATATAGAAATGAAGAACTGGCAGCACTCAGGAGACTTTTGTAGAAATAGAGCTTTTAATTAAAAGCACTAAGTTTTTCACTATTTCTACAAAAGTCTCCTGAGTGCCGCCAGTTCTTCATTTATAATAAATATATATATACAGTCAGGTCCATAAATATTGGGACATTGACAGAATTTTCATATTTTGTCCTCTATTCACCACCACAATGGCTTTGAAATGAAACAAACAAGATGTGCTTTAACTGCAGACTTTCAGATTTAATTTGAGGGTAATTACATCCAAATCAGGTGAATGGTGTAGGAATTACAACGGTTTCTATATGTGCCTCCCACTTTTTAAGGGGCCAAAAGTAATGGGACAAACTAAACAATCCTAAATCTAACTTTCACTTTTTAATACTTTGTTGCAAATCCTTTGCAGGCAATTACAGCCTGAAGTCTGGAACGCATAGACATCACCAGACACTGGGTTTCATCCCTGGTGATGCTCTGCCAAGCCTCTACTGCAAATGTCTTCAGTTCCTGCTTGTTCTTGGGGCATTTTCCCTTCAGTTTTCTCTTCATCAAGTGAAATGCATGCTCAATCGGATTCAGGTCAGGGGATTGACTTGGCCATTGCATAACATTCCACTTTTTAGCCTTAAAAAACTGTTTGGTTGCTTTTGCAGTATGCTTCGGGTCATTATCCATCTGCACTGTGAAGCGCTGTCCAATGAGTTCTGAAGCATTTGACTGAATATGAGCATATAATATTGCCCGAAACACTTCAGAATTCATTCTGCTGCTTTTGTCAGGAGTCACATCATCAATAAATACAAGGGAACCAGTTCCATTGGCAGCCATACATGCCCACGCCATGACACTACCACCACCATGGTTCACTGATGAGGTGGTATGTTTTGGATCATGAGCAGTTCCTTTCCTTCTCTTCTCTTCCCATCACTCTAGTACAAGTTGGTCTTTGTCTCATCTGTCAATAGGATGTTGTTCCAGAACTGTAATGGCTTTTTTAGATGTTGTTTGGCAAACTCTAATCTGGTCTTCCTGTTTTTGTGGCTCACCAATGGTTTGCATCTTGTGGTGAACCGTCTATATTGACTCTTGTGAAGTCTTCTCTAGATTGTTGACTTTGACACATATATATCTACCTCCTGGAGAGTGTTCTTGATTTGGCCAACTGTTGTGAAGGGGTTTTTCTTCACCAGGGAAATAATTCTTTTGTCATCCACCACAGTTGTTTTCCGTGGTCTTCCGGGTCTTTTGGTGTTGCTGAGCTCTCCGGTGCGTTCTTTCTTTTTAAGAATGTTCCAAACAGTTGATTTGGCCACACCTAATGTTTTTGCTATCTCTCTGATGGGTTTGTTTTGATTTTTCAGCCTAATGATGGCTTGCTTCACTGATAGTGACAGCTCTTTGGATCTCATATTGAGAGTTGACAGCAACTGATTCCAAATGCAAATGTCACACCTAGAATCAACTCTAGACCTCTTACCTGCTTAATTGATAATGAAATAATGAGGGAATAGCCCACACCTGTCCATGAAATAGCTTTTGAGTTGATAGTCCCATTACTTTTGGCCCCTTAAAAAGTGGGAGGTACATATTGAAACTGTTGTAATTCCTACACCGTTCACCCGATTTGGATGTAATTACCCTCAAATTAAATCTGAAAGTCTGCAGTTAAAGCACATCTTGTTTGTTTCATTTCAAAACCATTGTGGTGGTGAATAGAGGACATAATCTGAAAATTCTGTCAATGTCCCAATATTTATGGACCTGACTGTATATATATATATATATATATATATATCACACACATACACACACACTGAATGACGTTCCCATGAGACCACACCCCCTTAATTTTTTTTGCAGAAGTACCCCTAGGGACGGCAAAAAAGTTGATCCCTTACCAAAAATAATTGGGCTCGGGCCGGCCCTCATAACAATTGAACCTTTACTCTGGACTGTACATGAATTCTACATATGTAGTTATTATTATCATAAAATATATAAAAACATTATTCAAGATTGACAAAAACTTTGAAAGCAGTATTCACTTACACAGAATAGTTAAATTAAATATAAAAAATTCTCAAATTGTTTATGGACTTAAACATCAGTCAATTCCAATTTTACAGAACTCTGGTGAACAAACTTAATACAATGCTATGTGCTTTCATTAAAGCAAAGTTTTTCATTTATATATAAAAATAAATATCCTTTTATCATTTTCATCGCTTATTGATCATTGGCTGTTCATGGATTTTAGCAGATAACATAAATTATAAATTGAGATTTCCATTTACCACCACTACTGAAATTGCTGCAAATGTGGTCACAGCTACTGTAATTAATCTAACTCCAAGTTCAGGAAACCAAAACTAGTCTGTCAGCCTTTGAATGTTCAAATAACTGATCCAATTACACTGCAGATTATGGGATTAATGTCTGTCCAAATCCTTTTACTTTGTGGAAGCACTGGAGGAAGTTAAATAATCACTTAGATAAATAAATCTTTGCTTTGTAAATGACATCACTAATTTTTATTCCTCATTTATAGCCTCTTTGATTCAATCTCCCAAATTACAGTAATTTATGATTTCCTCACTTAAGGTGCGTACACACGTAATGATTTTTTGAACGATTTAAAACTAACAACGTTGTTATCGTTCAAAAAATTGTTCAGTTTCTGAGTTATAACAATGAACGAAAATCGTTCAAGCGCGTTCCCATTTGTAGTTCATTTCAGACTGACCAACATAACGATTTTCATTAAGGGAATGAACATTTTTTCGCTCATCGTTGTAAAAATCGTTCATTACACTTCAAAAACATGTTCATTTTTCAAGGGAAAATCTGACAGATAATCGTTGGTTACAAAATCGTTACTTGTGTAGGCACCTTTAGAAGCATTTTGTGTTACCAAAATATTAAACCCCCCCGATTTTTTTTTTTTTTTACCTTTCTCATGCAACTTTTTACTTCGAAAAAAAGGTTTGCTATTACATAAAAAGGATGGGCTTCTTCATCCAGTACAGGAAACAGTTGTAACAATGGGAAATCCCTAACTCTGTAAGGTACACAACAGTATGGATAGTGACATGGCCACATGTTACTGTATTCTTAACTGCATAAAAACCATGAAGTATTATATATGAACACAAGATAAATAAGCCTCAGATTTCATTATCTTTCTACAGAGACATTCTGAACAACTCCTTTACAAACTAATGAAGATTTCTAATGCATTAGGCATTATAAGCAAGATTTATCTTCTTGGTAGCTTTCAGGTAACTCTAATGGATACCAAACAAGGCCTTCTGATACATTAGGTTTGCATAACTAATGCACTGAATCCTCATGCAGCAAATAGTTATGAGTAGTAGTGAACAGTTTAGGGTAAAACATTATCAGAAAGCATATTCAGTCAAAACTCTTTTTCTTGAATGAACTAAAAATTATGGCAAGTTAAAATTAATAATTGAATAAATAAGACATAGGGGCCTATTCATCAAATGATAAATGGCCCGGTAACCATGAGGAAATGCTAGTTAGGTTACTGGGCTATTCATCATCAGGGGTCCGGTAGGACCACCTGATATTCAGCAAACTCCGAAAACTGCAAGTTTTCACAGTTATTTTCTGAGAATAAGCGGCATCTTCAGATAGCCCTTGTTCTCGGATCCCATTCAAATGGGAAGGAGTTCCGGGGATGCGAAAAGGGATCCGAGCGTCTCTGCGCATGCGTGACCTTGGGTCACGCATGTGTAGCCAGGATGACGGGAGGGAGGTAAGTAGTGTAGCTACTTCTGTAGCTGCTTTTTGGAATTGCTTGAATTGCTCCGGTGTTTCATCTATTTATTTATGTAGTATGTGGAAATTAAGTGGATATGAATGTCTTTCTTGATCCAGTTACTGTTACATTTTTCAAGGGTTGAATATTTATGTGTGCTCTGACCCATCAATAATATAAGATAGCATGCAAATCACGTTTTGTTCTCTCTCTTAGATTGTTTTGTTTTTTCATTTTGCATGTAGTGATACCATATTAAAGATGGCCACCGTCATTCAAACGGGTAATATACAGATGGTCCTGGGAAATGGACGTTTGTGCTTCAATGATACCACACTAAAGATGGCCACCATCATTCTAATAGGAGATATACGGATGGCCGGAGAAAAGGATGTTTGTGCCTCAAGAAAGATGGCCGCCGTAACAGGAAGTTGAGACCGGAAGTGGTCACTTATGTTAGAGATTGCGGAAAGTATGAGAAATCCTCTGGACATTATAGGATGCTAGTGAAGTCCTCCAATACCAAGAAATGACGCGTGGGATGTGAGAAGTTTATGTGACTTATTTAGTAATAAAGAACACGCTCCGCGAAACCGGAAGTCTGGATGGGTACTTCCGGTTTCATGTATGAAACAGTTTAGGAAATATTACATGTGCTTTTAAAATTTGGCTGTTCAAGTATATTGGTTAAGCAGGATTGTGTGTGTGTTAATGGACCCCAATGAGGATCCATTATTATGTATGATTATTGAAATTTTTTAATGAGATGGGCCCTTTGACCCAGAAGTAAATATAGAGAGGGGGATATAAAGCCTGTGTATCCCAGTCTGAGCCACATTGCCTTGAGAGAGCAGAGACTCTTGAAACACGTTGGCCTGTGGTACAGACTGAAGGTTTCTGGTGTGTACATTCCTGGCATTATCCCCTGGCACAAAGGAATCGAGGTGGAGAATCCAGAGGCTTCCACGCAGTGTTTTTATACAGGCCTTTATGCAAGGGGACGTCTGGTAATTACACAACCTATAAACCACAACTTTTTTGATGTCTATGGGATTGATTATATTCTGTTGATAAGACCGACATCTAGGAATTTTTTATTTTTCAATTTTTTACTGATAGTAGGTGAATAATTTATTTTGTTATTATTGGATTACACTATAGTTCCTTTTCCATTCATTGTGTCTTTCATGATATTGCACAAATAAGAGAACATACAGATACGGGAATCATTCAGATTGGATATACAAGGAAAGTACTGTTTTTTTATGACATATGAATTCTTTTTTTAATAGTTGACCTTAGCGCACCCTAGTCCCCAACACTGTCTTATGTCAATATTGTCTCAGCTACTTTAGGGTATTACTTTTTTGAGGACAGTGGTGCTGCTTGTGATACTATTATTGGTGTCTGGAATTGTACTACATTGTATATATATATTAGATTTGCTCTCACCCTACATAGTATCTGTTTTTAGGCTGCCTCCATTTGTGGAAGAATATATTTATCATGTTTAAACAGTTGAAAAATAGGGAGGAAAAACTAAGAATTTTTTTTGTTGAGAGCCCCTTTTTACATAATGATGATCTAGAATCAGCTTGTAAAAAATTGGAGAAACTGTTATTAAAGGAAAACCGCCTATGGTGGGAGACAGTAACCTTAGAGAAGTACGTTGCAGATCAGATTATCCCTAAAGGTCTAAGACTCAAGAAATTACCTTCTTTTGAAGATTCTGCCGAAAGCTTTAGAGATGAATAGATCAGAACCTTGGAGACGTGTTCTCTCACTAATGGACTTGATTTTAAAGGAAATACGGGAGAAAATAAAAAAGTTCAAAGAAGAAATTGATGCACTATTCACTTTAATAGAACCATTTAAGGAGCAGCCCGAATGTGAAAGATCTGAGAAAGAAATCGAATCCAAAATAAGAACACAAGGAAACTACAAGGAAATAATTAAGAAAAAAACAGAAGAAGCTGAAAAGAGACCATGACTATTACAAGGAAGGAAGAGGGGATTTATTTAAAGAAAAGATAAATGACGGATCATTATATTCAATGAAAATGGATCCAGATGATCTGGAAGAAGAACCCTATAAGTCGATATTTCCAGAATATGGAATGGATAATGATAGACCGGAAAAGAAGATCTGGGGAAACACCAGAGGAGACAAAGAGATGAAGGAGAAGCAAAGAATACCGCACCATAACAAAAGTACCTTTAGGAATTTAAATTAATATGGAGATGAATACAATAGATATAGAAGAATATATGAAGATTTTAATAATAAAAAATGGACATACAAAAAAGATTATGCAAGACACTATGAAAATGAAAGATTGGGATATAAAAAGAGATAGAGACTATGAAAATACCAGATGGAAACCACACAATATAAGGAGTCAGAGACATCAAACAAGACATGACCACTTTATGGGAAGAAATTAAAGATATAGAATTGATCAAACACAAAGATGGGAAAGACCAAGGAATGAGAGGTTCCCCCAGTTTCGGACTCAAGAGGACTGGGATCCAGCGGAAAAGAAGAATTGGACCTATATAAATAGGACAAGACCTTTTTTAGAGGAAGGCTGGAGACAGCAAAGGAACCCATTATAACGAAGTTGGAGAAACAGAAGAGATCAAGGGGGAAAAGGGGGGGATGCAAAGATAAAAAGATCATATACAAAAAGAAGAAACGACACCTAAAACAAATAGTAGTACAATAGAAGAATAACCAAAGTAAGATCTTCAATTTGAGAAGAAGATCACTAAGTAAGGAAGAGGAATATATTCTTCTGCAAGGACTAAAGTTTGCTCCCAGTAATAAAATCGACCAATTTACCACGTGCATTGATGTTGAAAAATTTGTAAGGAAATTAACCATCAAAAAATGTTTCACAGAAAAAGAGAAAAATGAAGTGGAGGAAGTGTCATAAATAAAGAATAAGTTTAAAAAGTGCTCCACATTTTACCCAAGACATATGAAGGGGAGTCTGGTAGATAGCTTCCAAAGATCAGTCTTGAGCGATATAGAAAAATTGGAAGATGTCAACTTAAAAAAATGGAATTTGAATAGAAAAGAGATGAAAGCAATAAAATCACTACAAAAGGATGAAAATATTATCATTAAACCTTGTGATAAAGGTGGAGGAGTCATAATTCTAAATAAAGATTATGTTGCAGAATTAGAGAGAATTAAACGATGCCAAAATCAAAAGCGACCCTACCATGAGAATTAAAACAAATTATTACAAGTTTTTAGAGGAGTCATTGGAGAATGAAGTCATCGCTAAAAAAAAAAAAGTATGATTTTCGTGGCAGGTGTGGGGAGTTTGACTACAGCCCTATTGGAATATATACTCACATCTACAACCCCTGGTAACAAAAACTAAATCACACCTGAGAGTCACCAGTGATGTTTTGTGTAAGATTAAGAATGTAGAATGGACTGAAGGAATGACACTGGTCACAGCAGATGTGTCTACTTTATACACAAGTATACCACATGACAAGGGTCTGGAAGCCATTAAATGGCATCTGGAAAAAATGAACTTTACCAAAGAAAGATTTTATTGTAAATGAAATTAACTTTATTCTTAATAATAACCACTTCTATTTTAATGAAGACTATTATATACAGTTAAATGGTACCGCCATGGGTACGAAATTTGCTCCCAGTTACGCCAATTTGTTTATGGTGTACAGGGAGGAGGAGGTTATCATTAAAGAGCCTAGGATGAACCTCCAGTGGTGGTACCGTTACGTAGACGATATTATATTTTTATGGGACGGTAATGAAGAAAATCTTATGACATTTTACAATGATCTTAACGAGAATAATTTTAATATCATTTTAACCTTTCATTCCAGCAAAAAGGAAATCAATTTCTTGGATCTTACAATTTATGTAGATAATAACCTATTACATACTAGAAGTTTCAGGAAACCCACTGACGCAAATAATTTTATTGCAAGTACCAGTCAACATCACAGAAACTGGTTAAGAAGCGTCCCTAATTGTAGTAAAAAAGAAGAAGAATGTGAATCTCAAATTGATGTGATGGAACAGGTTTATTGAGAAAGGTTGAGAAAAGCATGTTGGATCATTATAAAAAAAAAAATAAGAGTTATGGTATAACATACCTTTGTTAACTCTTTTTCTTCGAGGTCCATGGGGTCCACAGCCATTACGTTGGGTATGAATCCCGGTCACCAAACAGTTAATACAAACGAGCTCTCTGCTCCCAGGATGCACCAGGTTTCCTCCTCATATACCCCACCTCTTGCCTCAGGTAGCCAGTTTGTTACCAAGCTCAAGCAGAGACAAACAAAGGGTAAGAAAGAAAAGACCCATACTTACGAGTCCAGACTCAAGAGAAGAAACTATGGAAAACCTCCTCCAGAACTACAGGTGCGTCTGGGTGGGTGTCCTGTGGACCCCATGGACCTCAAAGAAAAAGAGTTAACAAACGGTATGTTATACCATAACTCTTATTTTCTTCTTCGGGGTCCATGGGGTTCACAGCCATTACATTGGGGATATCCCAAAGCACTAACCCTATGGGCGGGGACACTCCTGACTCTCGGAAGAGAGGAGAATCCTACGCCTGAAGGAGGCATCCTGAGAGGCAAAAGTGTCAAAGGCATAAAATTTGACAAAGGTATGGATGGAAGACCATGTGGCTGCTTTACATAATTGCTCGGCAGAAGCACCCCGGCGGGCCGCCCATGATGGACCTACCGCCCTAGTAGAATGTGCAGTCACTGAATCCGGCACACGCATACCAGCCTGTGTATAAGCCAATGAAATTGCCATACTAATCCACCTGGCCAGTGTCTGTTATTTGGCTGGCCAGCCACGCTTATGACAACCATAAAGCACAAAAAGTGAATCGGACTTCCTCCATTTGCTCGTGCGTTTAACATAAATTCTCAAAGCACGGACCACATCCAGGGAAGCCTCACCTTGTGAGAGAGACTTGTGCCCTGAAATGCTGGAACTACTATTTCTTCATTAATATGAAATTTAGACACCACTTTCAGAAGGTAACCCTCCCTAGTACATAGTACTGCTCTATCTTGATGAAATATCAAGAACGGCTCCCGGAAGGAAAGCGCAGCTAAATCCGACATTATGTGCAGATGCCATAGCAAGGAGGAATACCGTCTTTGCTGTTAGCCACTTGATGTCTATTGAATTTAAAGGCTCGAACGGAGGAGCCTGAAAAACCTTCAGAACTAGAGTCAAGTCCCACGGAACAACCGGGGAGACGAAGGGAGGCTGAATCCTCAACACCCCCTGAAAAAAGGTCTTAATATCCGGTCTCAGAGCAATTTTATGTTGCAACCAGACTGAAAGAGCTGACACCTGAACCCTTAAAGAAGCCAGGAGTAGCCCTTTTTCCAGACCGCTTTGAAGAAAATCCAGCACTCTGGATATCAGGAATTTATGTGGATCATACCCTTTCAGTTCACACCACTGAAAGTATGCCAAACCCTATAATATATGGTTTCCGTGCCTTCAGCATCATCCGTATAATAGACTCGGACAACCCCTTTTCCCTCAAGACGGAGGCCTCAAGAGCCATGCCGTCAAAGATAGCCGATGAAGATCCGGGTACCAGCAGGGACCCTGTAGCAACAGATCTGGTCTCAATGGCAGAAGCTATGGAGTGTCTATGGAGAGAGACCGTAGATCTGTGAACCAGTGCCGTCTCGGCCACGCCGGAGCTATTAATATGACGGTGCTGCCCTCTTGTTTGATCTTTCTGACCACTCTGGGCAGAAGAGCAAACGGGGGAAACAGATATACCAGCTTGTAACGCCACTTTACTGTGAGTGCGTCTACAAACTCGGCTCTCGGATCTCTTGTCCAGGATCCGTACCTGGGAACCTTGTTGTTCCTTCTTGATGACATCAGATCTATTTCTGGTAGACCCCACCTGTCCACAAGGTTCCGAAAAACCTGTGGATGTAGGGCCCATTCCCCTGCATGTATCTCTTGCCGACTGAGAAAATCGGCCTCCCAATTCAGGATTCCTGGAATGAACACGGCAGATATCGTGGGCAGATGAGTCTCTGCCCATACCAGGATTCTTGATACCTCTGCCAAGGCGGCCCGACTCCTCGTGCCCCCTTGATGATTTAGGTAGGCGACCGTGGTGCGATTGTCCAACTGTATCTGCACCGACCTGCCCTTTAAGATTTCCTGAGCCTGCACTAAAGCTTTGAATATAGCTCTTAGTTCCAGGATATTTATCGGTAGCCGGCTTTCCGTCACCGACCGCTTTCCTTGGAATGTGTGTGACCATGTCATCGCCCGTCAACCTTGAAGACTGGCGTCGGTTTTGACTAATGTCCAATCCGACACCCAAAAGGGGCGACCCTGCCTGAGATGCTTTGTCTGCAACCACCAGGTCAGGGACAATCGTACCTCTGGAGAGAGATGCAGCAGCTGGGACCTGATCGTGCGATGATCCTTGTTCCAGCAAGACAGAATGAATTGCTGCAGTGGTCTGGAGTGGAATTGAGCATTTTCCACCATCCTGAAGGTGGCCACCATCGACCCCAGGACCAGCATGGCTACTAGAATGGATATTTGCCTGTTGCGAAGCAACCTGCGTATTCATGATTGTAGAGCAAGGATCTTCTCCGGCAGATATATTCTCTGCACCACGGAGTCCAATCTCGCTCCCAAATGACACATCTGTTGTACCGGACAGGGTGACTACTTTTGCCAGTTTATGATCCAGCTGTGACTGTACAGACATGATACTGTCAGCCTCAAATGATCCTGTAACTGCTGTGGGGACTGCCCCAGCAACAGGTCGTCGTCTAAGGCAAAATACTGACGCCTTGGTGCCTGAGGCATGCCATCATCACTGCCATCAGCTTGGTGAATTACCGAGGGGCTGTGGACAGGCCAAACGGCAGGGTCTGGAACTGAAAATGTTCCTCCCCTACCGCAAAACGAAGAAATTTTTGATGAGCCTGTGTGATTGGGATGTGAAGGTAGGCATCTTGTATGTCTAGGGACACCATATAGTCCCCCTGTTCCATTGCCAACACAATCGATCGCAATGTTTCCATCCTGAACCTGGGGGCTCAAACAAATTTGTTGAGCTCTCTCAGATTTAGAATAGGCCGGTATGACCCATTCGGTTTCAGAACGAAGAACAGATTGGAGTAAAACCCCTCTCGGAACTGGTTCTCTGGCACCGGAATCACTACTTCTGATGCTAGTAAGGCAAGAATAGCCTTCTGAAGGGCCAAAGCTTTCTGAACCCACCTGCGGGTTTACACAAAAGAACCTTTGAGGAGTCGTCCTCCAAAACGTCAGGGCGTACCCTCGGGAAACTCCCCAAATTCAGGCATCCTCCATCATGAGGTGCCAGGGCTCTGAGAAACGACGCTGTCGGCCCCACACCCTGGGATCCCCCAGGGGGAGGCCCGTCCCATCAGGCCACTGGTTTATCCTGGACCCTTGTTCTGCCAGGGCTTCCTGGTTCCTGCCTTTCTTGGTGGAAATCTCGCTGAGGGCTGACCTTTGGCCTTGCCCTGCAGCCGAAATCCCCGAAAGGATGCCCTCCTCAATTTAGATGAGGTTGCTGATGGTAAACCTGCCGTTTTTGAGGCTGCCATGGAGGATACAATTTTGTCCAGTTCTGGACCAAAGAGCACACCTCCTGTGAATGGAAGGAATTCTAGGGCCTTTTTGGACCCGACATCTGCCCTCCAATCCTTCAACCAGAGGATCCTATGTGCCACCACGGACTCAGCTGAAACTTTAGAGGAAAGGTTCCCTGCATCCAAGGCGGCATCACCCAAATAAGAAGCCCCTTCTCTAATAAAGGAGATCATATCCAGTTGCTCCTTAGAGGCATCTGGTAAAGACTCTGTTAGAGTTTTGGCCTACTCCTCAATAGCTCTTGCTACCCAGGCAGTGGCCATAGCTGGGCGGTGGCCGTTCCTGCCAGCGAAAAAATTGATTTGAGACAAGACTCCAGTCTCCTATCCGTGGTTTCCTTCAGTGAAACTGCTGGGATTAGCAAAGTGGTACGTTTAATCAGCTGTGCCACATGCGCATCAACTGATGGTGGATTCTCCCACTTGGCACAGTCCACTGCTGGAAAAGGATATAGAAGCGTCATTCTTTTAGAAGAATGGCTTATCTTATCCGGACGGACCCATAAGTTCTGATAAATGTTCAGACTTTGGGAATTCTGTCTTAACCACTTTTTGGCACTTGAACAGGGGGGCTTTCCTAAGCGGAAGATCCCCTTCCTCGATATTTAACACCAATTTTACAGCCCTTATCAGAAAAGGGACATCGGCTACTGGGAAATGATCATCACCCTCCTCGGAGCTAGACTCCTGCGAAAAGACCTGTGCCTGTTCCTCCTCGGAGGAGGCACTCGAGTACTCATCCATGTAAGGCGGTACATGGCGCCTAGATTTAGGCTGCTTTGGCTTGACAGCCTGTGGCTGAAAAACCCCCGAGGATGATGCCCTAACCTTACCAGCACCAGGGTCCATCCAAGGCGGCCACATCATGGGCATAGGATGCATCTGCTGAGGCAAGCCCCAAATCGGTGGTACCAGGGCAGCCAGCCGTTCCGCCACCTGAGCAATAACCTGAGAAAATTATGCCCAAGGAGGCTTAGGGCCTGAAACAGGCAAACTTAATTGGTGTGGTGGCTGTCTGAAACAGTTCCCACAAAGCCCATTTTGTAGAAAGTCCTGTGGGGACAAACCTGCCTTCCAGGCTACACAGGATATCAGCAACGGGGCTCCCGCCACCTGACCCTCAGACTCCTTAGACATAACACTATGCCACTGGTTCTGAGTGTATATGTGCTGCTTTCTACTCTCAACCCACACACCTGTAGCAAGGGAAGGGGAGAGACAGTGACAGTATACAGGAATTACAGTTCTTTTACAGAAGAAACAGTATCCATAAACAATCACATGTCATGCATAAATACTCTGCGAGCCATATGCATATAAGCTCTCACTACCACAATCAGCCTCAGCTTAGGTAGGATAGAGCCCTGTAAAAACCTAGACCAGCAGTAGGCAAGGTATACAGGGAGACTGCCCAGCGTCCCTCTTGTAGGAGCAGTGTTCAGAGAGCAACTGACATACACTCTGGCTGCCCTATATGGAGGCTGGGAGGAACAATCCACAATCAACTGTGCCAGAGGACTGAACTAGCGTGTGGATTGGGGGAGGTATGCCTGGGAAGTGTACCTCCCCTATGCTGCTTGGACCTGCCCGGTAAACTGACCTGGCCGCCACCACAAGCCCCAGCTGGTCAGGAACATCAAATCCAGGCGGTCTAGGCTAGAACAAGCCGTATGCCTCCTGACTGCAGCGCGCCTCCGGCCAGTCTCACCGCCGGAGGCCGGACCGCCACGTGGTCCCGGCGTCAGCGGCCGCTGCGACCACCTGCTTACCTGCCATCCCCTTGATCCGGTTGCAGTCCGGAAAGCCCCTGCCGAATCCCCTGCCAAGGACCTGCCGAGGCTAGCGGTGCGGCGCCGGAGGAGGTAGTTGCAGTGCGTGGCCAATGCGCCTCCAATCAGGCGCGAGGCTGCTACCAGGACAGCTCAGACCACCCGCTGAGATAGAGTAAAACACTTTTTTTTGTTACTCATCTGCAGGACTGCTCCAGCAGTCCCACTGTCTATGTGGTGAACACACCAAACAGGAAGAACTGGCTACCTAAGGCAGGAGGTGGGATATATGAGGAGGAAACCCGGTGCATCCTGGGAGCAGAGAGCTCGTTTGTATTAACTGTTTGGTGACCGGGATTCATACCCAACGTAATTGCTGTGGACCCCATAGAGGTGTTGAATAAAGATAGAGATGAACTAAGAATGACGGGAAAATAAAGAATAAGGATGATCGGTTCCAATTTGCCTTTATTACGGACTATTTGGCGCAACATAGACAAATAGAAACCATCATCAAAAGACATTGGCATCTCCTTTTAAAAGATCCAGTTTTAAATAAAATGATACCTGAACGCCCACACTACATATATCGTAAGGCACCTAATTTGAAGAATCTATTAACTAAAAGTTCACTTGCGGAAGCACCCACTCACCCAATTAGAAATAAAGGTTTTTTTCAGGTGTGGAAGTTGTGAGGCCTGCAGAGAGATCAAGACTAATCAGACTAAATATGAGGAACAAGAAAAATACAGACTCAATTTATGACATGCCATACGACAAATGTGATTTACCTCCTAGAATGTAGTTGTCAGCTTATCTACGTGGATAGAACGAGTCGAGCTTTGAAAACTAGATTAAGCGAGCATTTGCGGAATATCAAAAAGGGGTTTATGACCCATTCCCTTTCTAAACATTTTAAGGAGACTCATAATTGCTCAACAAAAGGAATAACTCATTTTATAGCGTTGGAGAATGCCAAAAATACATGGAAAAACAGACATAGAAAAACGCCTAGCAAAGAAAGAAATGAGCTGTATTTTAATTTAAAAACATTAATTCCTAATGGCCTCAATTCCAATTTTGAGCTATAGTGGTTATTATGAGCCTTGTGGATGTTTTGATAGTTCATATTTAATGTTTTTTAGCTATTTATTTATGTATTGTGTGGAAAATAAATGGATATGAATGTCTTTCTTGATCCAGTTATTCTTACATTTTTCAAGGGTTGAATATTTATTTTGTGTGTGCTGATCCATCAATAATATAAGATAGCATGCAAATCACGTTTTGTGCTTTCTCTTAGATTCTGTTTTTTCATTTTGCATGTAGTGATTCCATACTAAAGATGGCCACCGTCATTCAAAGGGGTAATATACAGATGGTCCTGGGAAATGGACGTGTGTGTCTCAATGATACCACACTAAAGATGGCTGCCGTCATTCTAATAGGAGATATACAGAAAAGGACATTTGTGCCTCAAGAAAGATGGGAATCCTTCAGATTGGATCTACAAGAAAAGTGTTGTTTTTTTATGACATATGAATTCATTTTTTTTTTTTAAAGTTGACACTAACACACCCTAGTCCCCAACACTGTCTTTTATGTCAATATTGTCTCATTATTTTAGGGTATAACTTTTTTGTAGACAGGGGTGCTGCTTGTGATAGTATTATTGGCGCCTGGAATTGTACTACATTGTATGTATGTATGTATGTATATATATATATATATATATGTGTGTCTTGTATTCTCAATACTAGTTGCTGCATAAAGATTTTGTTTTTTTCTTCCGCTGTGAATAGTCTCTTGCAGTGTGGGCTTCTATTGGATATCATGTTACTGTTATATGAGGCACACCCCTCCCTATATCACATACATATTGATCATGGATTAAAACATTTTTGAACTTATGTTTTAAAGGACCTGTCAGACTATGAATGCTTACGTTGTTTATATGTTCTCCCTTTTAGTGAACCATTGATGTTTAGAAGCTACTGTGCCTTGATAAAGGTCCATATTGGACCGAAACGTTGGCAAATTATGTTGGTTTAATCATTAAATACTGAATAATCTTGCTGAAAATCTGGAGAGTGTTTTTCTTCTTTCTTGAAGAAGCTAGACTTATCTATGGGAACCTCTATATGAATTTCCCTAAAAACAATCCAGTATTTTGAACATTATAAATTGAGAGTGCCGGACTATCTATCTATCTATATATATATATATATATTTTAAAGTGCAACCCTGTCCACTAACACATAACTGACCCTAAGGATGTCATATAAGCAGATTATTTTTTTTTTCTGAATTCATCAATAAGAAACGTTGGACCTAGGGCCCTAGGCCAAAAGTTTCTGATTGATAAATTCAGAAAACAAAACAAAACCAAAGGCTAGTCTGTTAGGGTGCTTTGATGACCAAGTTTTGGATCCTCTGGTCAAGTTTATAAAATAGTAGGCCTTGATGCGCTACCATATTCAAACACATAGGTACTATTTAAAAATAGAGATAGCAAAAACATTTTTTTTTTTAAAATACCTCACTCATTAAAAGTATTTGTGTGCCAAAACCTACATAGAATCCTGCTTTTCACTATTTTCGAAAGGTGGTTTATTGGCAAAACAAGAAACACAAATATTCACTGTGTTTATGAAATGAAGAAAAAAAGAATCACATTTGCGTTAGCAGGACTGTCTTGAAACTTCAATAAATAAAAACTTTGCCATCTTCTAAAACCTGACTGGGCTTGTAAAACCACAGTTCCTTCTCTAGCGTGCCTGCACATCAATTTCTGGTCTTGGCCATTTCATGAGTAACCTGTTCCCTGTACCCTTATTCATCACTTTAGTGCACCCAAGATGGCTGCCCAATACATTTGTTCCTTATCCTTTTATATTTAGAGTGTGCCCAAGATGGCCAACTCCCCATTGCATTCTCCTGTACCTAATTTACCAATCACTTCGTATGTTATTGTATATTTGTTTATTTTTCCATTACAAAGGGGATGCGGTTAATTTACCGCCGACTGGAATGCCTGCCGTTGGAAGGCCGACCCAGGACAAAAGATAGGGGTTGAAATGTCGACGCCTATCTTTAACACGACGCTGAAATCCCGACGCCCTGCATCCCATACAAGGTAAGCCGGGAACAGTTCGGTTGTAGCCACGGGGGAAGGTTAGCTTGAGGCACACCCAGGGGGAGGCTAGGGTCAGGCACCACCAGGGGAGGGTTAGGGTAATTACGTGCCCGTCGGGATGTCCTCCTGTCGGGCTTCTGGCATTGGTATGAGAACCGGCGGCTATTCAACAGTCAGTATTTCATACGGATTCCTTTTTTAAGTACCATTTAGAGTAAAATAAATGGTACTATAATTACTGAAAGGACATTGTAGATACCCACAAGGATTTTATGATATGTTCAAGCTTACTGTCTTTCTCAAATACCAAAAAAAAGTAAAACCTTTTATTTTGGTTAACTATTCCAGATTGAGATTGTTTTCTAAACTGAGCTATGGCTTTACATTGTCACAATATGAGAATTATCAAAGTTTTTTGCATATTAAACAATTTACAAAGGATACATTCTATGGGATTATATATAAAGTGTAAAGTTTATAATTTTCTGTTATTGCTTCATTGTTATTTTTATCATTTTAAAGCAATGGATTAAATATATATACAGCCATGACCAAAAGTTTTGAGAATGACACAAGTATTTGTTTTCAAAGTCTGCTGCTTCAGTTGTTATGATGACAATTTGCATGTACTTCAGAATGTCATGAAGAGTGATCAGATGATTTGCAATTAATTAGATATTTATCTTTACCCTTATTTAAAGTTTTATGAAAGTGGGACCAACAGGTGAACGCACTTAATCGACCATGACTGAAAATAAAAACAAATAAAAGAAAACATTTAACCTATTAACATTTAACCTACAAAGTAAACTTCTTGAACTTCTTGCCCTGCAGCTGGCTGTGGCCCGCCCGGGATGTGCTGAGAAAGGCAGGAATGATCATGGATTAGAGATTTGTATTGTGGCTACCGTCATTATCTGCAGCATGTCCCTGGGGCTAGGGCACCCCCGTGCATATTTCCGCAGCCTCCAAGCACACTCCTCTCCAGCTGCCGAACATGGCGATGAACAATGTCCTCTTTGCACAATGTACCCTACTATATATTTCCTGGGCTTCCTTTGGAGCTTCCGCAAAGTGGTCCAAGAACAGTGCAGATTCCATGGGAGGTGCCTCCTGTTCATCGAGGGTGTGTGGCGGAGCGGAATATCACAATGGAAAGAGAGCACTTCTCTGTGGAGGACAGAGTGCGCTTGCAGGTTCAGTGTAGGGATTGTCATCAGAATCCGATAGTTACTAATTATGTTTTTGTACCAATGATAGTGATTTTACCATTTGATGGTGGTACAACAATGTTTACTGAGAGAGAAAAATACCCACAGAAAATATTATGCAGTAAATGCCCTTCCACAATGTAGAGCCTTGCACAATTAGATGACTAGATGGAGTTGTACTGCTCAGATCTAAAGTTAGTGGATTATTCTCATAGCAAATCCTACCATTTGTATTTGCGGTCAGTGCATACCTGAGGGTAGTTTCCTAGCATTTGGTCATGGACATTTTTTTCTATCCCAGACTTCTATAAACAGCCTATTTTAGAGCAACCATTTCAAGCATTGTTCAAAGGATGACAGGAAAATGCTACCATTACTAAAAGTGTAGTATAACACAACACAAGGTAGTGTCTGGACTGTAGAATACTTTTTTTTTTTTAAACCAATGCAAGCATAAATGTATAAGTAATGTAAATGTAATAAACTACAAGGCTGTAGTAGTTATATATGGCTGGATAGGTTACAATTTAAACTAGCGTTTTTTCATTGTCACTTAAACATTGTTGTCTACTACAAGCTGTTTAAATATACAAATTTTACCTGTAAAATGCCTTGTGTTATAATTTACACAAAATGAGAATTAGACTATTACTAGTCTAAAGCATCAGGGCAATAGGATTTAATAAATGCAAAAGTTACCAGGTCTAAAGCAAAATTACAAGATCAAATTTTTTTAAACTGAAAAAAGTTAAGTTTAAAATAAACACAACAAAGTACTGAAAGTAGCAATTTTTATTGGAGTTAAAATTATTTACAAAAACCCAAAGACATACTTCATTAAACTGGTACAAACTTGATTTAAATTTTCCTGCCGTTAGCTTTTGCTCCAAAGATCACAGCTGAGAAATACTGTATAAAATAAAAAATAGGATTGGAGTCAGAAAGGTATGCTACCATTCTAGTTTCCAATGGCTTGTATTTACATCAATATATACAGTGGAAAAAAGTTACTTTAAAACTTTAGTTGACTTGCAAGTAGGTTTCAAGTACCTGTAAAGCAAAATCTTTGATGTGGATCTTCAGCATATTAATGAATTGTAGTTAGCAAAATGGCTTCCACCCAAATCTACTTTTAAAAGACTGCAACATCAGTCATTACCATGCCAGAGCGCATTCTAAGGTTCTGAATCTAAAAGTGGGAGATTGTATAAACTGAAGAGGTAAAAGAAAGCTAGAGTATTACTATACGACTGGCTTATTTAAAAACCATGCTCAACTTTATTATTCACATTGAATACAGGGGGCACTCTCCCTGTTCAAAATCTAGTCACTTAAGGTGGGTCTGCATATAGGACAGAAAATATCAGTAAGTAATTTATCCACATTAAAAACAAACCCCAAAGAAATAGAAATTTTGTTTGGTCTGAAACACCCATTCTGCACCTGTAAAAAAATAAAAATAAAAAAGTACATTAAAAAAAAACCCTTGCAACAACTATGCCCAGTGTTAAGACATTGCACATCCGATAAGATCTTTGAGGAGGAGGAAGGGTGGGGGAACTTGGGGAAGTGTGAGGTTTTTTATATTATATATATATATATATATATATATATATATATATATATGAGTTGTTAAAATTGCTACATGCTCAAAATGATGAGAATACAGAAATATTTTAAGAATAACTGCAGTATGTTAAGATAAAGAATGTTGTATAATCTGTGCTAAATCGTTAAAGAGTAAATAAAAAATGAAGCAAAAGAAACAACAAAGGAAAACATGACCAAATGGACACTGGCTACAAGAGCTCTTCACTCAGATAAAGTATAATTTATTCACACTTCTTACATGTATCTGACAAGTGTGCTATGATTAAGACATATTTGATAATGTAAGGAACTTTAGGCTGGTCACAAGTTTTTCTTCTTTTTTAATAGCATGAAAAATAATTTAGAAAAAAAAGAAAAAAAGTCTTATTGACACTATCAGAAACCCAGACAAAAGCAAAAAAGTGTTTTAGTGCGACATAACATTGAATCAAAAAGCTTTATATGTAAAAATGCTTGTGAGGGACAAGGAGACCGTGATTTAGGTAATCTCTTTACATGAGGGCTTATATGTCATTCCATGGTAACTCACGTTACATAGTGACAAAGCAAACCATTAGCAATTACTGTACACAGTTCTTTAAAGCATGACACGTCTTATTTTCTCAGTAAATAAAAATTGACATAAATGCCTTTTGTTGTTGATAACCATGCACACAACTTGCTGTGTCACTTTGTAATGAGAGTTACCATAGAATGACCCATATGTACTAGGGTGAGACTTGCAGCCGCTGCGGGAACTCCTGCGAGTTCTCCTGTATTTTTAAATGGCAATCATTTTAAAGACAAAACCAGCTTGGTATTGCCTTTAAAATGATTGCTGCTTTAAAAATACGGAAATACTCGCAGGAGCTCCAGCAGCGTAGGCAAGTCACGCCCTAAGTACAGTGTTGGCTAACCTTGACACTCCAGCTGTTGTGGAACTATATATCCCAGCATGCCCTGCCACAGTTTTAGCATGCCCTAATAGCAAAACTGTAGCAGTGCATGCTGGGTTATGTAGTTCCATAACAGCTGGAGTGTCAAGGTTAGCCAACACTGCCCTAGTACATAAGCCCAATGGTCTTTTTACAGCTTCAGAATGGAAGAATGAGGGTCCTAAAAAGAAATAAGATACTACCCAGAAACTTGAATCTTTTTATAGCGTAATTCTTAAAATATTACCAATTTTCCTCTTTGTATGGTATATCATGTTTTCATTAAGAGCTCATTCAGGAAGGAGCGCATGTTGGAGAATACAGAAGGTGAGCTGAAAATATGCTGGAACAGACACAGTTGTCCTCTGTAGTTGCACAGAATCATTTTTCAGAGATCAGAAAGTGAGAAAACAGGAGAAAAAATAGCCAGTACATTTATCATTAAGTACTGAAACATTACGCTATTTACAGCAATCACTTATTGCATTCATCATCTGGCCTTTAAAGGTAAAATATTCAACGGATATCACTCTACTATGCAGTTTTTAATTTTTTCAATGCCTCCGGATACTTTCCCATTTAACATCTAATGCACTGGCAGTGTGGAAGCCATGTTGAGTGTCAGTTTACTTGCAGTGACTCCTATATTACCTCTTGAATATAAAATGTGATGTTCTCTTTTAGGTTAAAAAAACCGAAACAAAAAAACATCGCTTATGCAATAGAAATGATTTGCAGTATAAGCCTATACCTACAAACGTTCTGTTTTATGGTGATTCAGTTTGTTGACATCTCTTATTATGTTTATTGCGTGTTTTTTACAATGTGGTCAAGAACTAGAAGTTATATAAAATTTAAAAGTGAAAAAAAAGGTTGCTTTTTCTGTAATTTGGGCATGTTCACCTAAGTTACTCAAGTTAATGCAAAATATGTAGATTAGTAAATATACCAAAGTGCAGATTTGTAGGAATGGAGTTGTTGCCCATAGCAACCAATCAGATTTTACTTATTTATCTAGCACCTTCTAGAAGATAAAAGCTAGAATCAAAATGGTTGCTAAGGGCAACATCTCTACTTCTAAAAACCCGCACTTTAGTAAATATACCCCTTGGTCTGCAGTGTAACACAACTTGCCTGTAAAACCAATGTGATACTATATCGCCCTTATATCTCCTTTGTAAACTGACAATAAGAAAATATATATATAAATAAAAAAGCTGGAATTGTACATATTGTTTATTTGCTTATTTATGTGAGATGTTTGGGTATGTTCAGGATCATACTAACCCACCCCACCAACATGTTTGCCATTTATTGGCAAATGCAGTTCCAGAACAGTTCGACCTCCATATATTAAGAGCTTTGCTGAAAGTTTAGACAATTTAACATCCATACGATAAGTTACCCTCAAAAAAGAAAAAACAAAAAACCTGAATGCATTCTATTCAGTGTGTTTTGCATATATACTAGATTAGGTATCTTTGTGCACAAAACCTTGTGTGGTATATATAATCCCAGAAAAGGTGCGGTTTGGGTCCATAGCAGCACAGCCAAGCACAGAGATCACATAAGAAAAAATAGTATTATGTGTTGCCAATACTGGGGATATTAATTGCTTTCACATAAGCCAACACAAACCTATCTTGGATAAAATACAGACTCCAGGGTACCAGTGATGTTTAGCAATCATACTTCCCAAATAACTGCTATAAAATCAGTTTACAACCAATTGCCAACATCTATAATAATATGGTAATTAAATAAAAAAAACTGTTCTGTACATTATTCTGATCCAGACTCCAGAATGTCTATCCTTTAAAGCACAGGTTCTCAAACTCGGTCGTCAGGACCCCAAACGGTGCATGTTTTCCATGTCTACACACTGAATCAAGTGAAATAATTAGCTCCACCTGTGGACCTTTTAAAATGTGTCAGTGAGTAATGATTACACCTGTGCACCTGCTGGGTGACCTTGAAAACATGACCTGTGTGGGGTCCTGAGGACCGAGTTTGAGAACCACTGCTTTAAAGAAACACTTTATGGATTTAATGCAACTTCAATGACAACATCTAGTTCAAGTCCATCATCATCTTTGCTAGAATTTATCTTTGTTACTACAGTATATCAGAAATCTAACCTGATAAATCACCAAGACAGAAATGCTGTGTTTGATTGCTGTAAGGCGATGGGAGTAATACTTGAGACAAATTCCTAAATGCTGTATAATTGTATGGGTTGAGCATCACTATATATTCAGTACACTACAAAAGGACTATCTATTATTATTCTCCTCTTATTTTGCACAGAAAATTCACCCAAATATTTAACTTTTAATAAGATGGCACAACTTGTGGAAAACCTTAATAAAATACTGGGATATGGGTTATCTAATTTATTTGCCAAGAGAAAAACAATTAAATTTACAATAGTACAAAAGATATTTGCTCATAAAACATATATTTTATTTTAATATTTTGTCCTAAGGAGGAGCATTTCTGGATAATCCACGAGCCTACTCTCAATGAAAAACTGTATGCAAACAAAGTATAACTGCATATTACACCTTTGGGATTCCCGCTGAAAGCTACTTGCTCTGACGGTAATCAGTAAAGCAGATCAGCTCAGCTTTCAATTAGGGTTCTTGTTTACATTTTTTTTTGTTATCATCTTTGACAACAAGTAATAGTGTTTATCAAAAGTCGTGCAAGCCAATCTTTCAATTAGTTATTGGACTCAAATTACTATCACTTCTAGTAGAGAGATTACTTTGCGTGAAATCCTAACCAATGCAACAGGTAAATCAAAAGTTCAACTTGCAAAGTAAAATGGTGCCAATTGACGCGTAAACCAAGAAATGATCTGTGTAAAATGAAAAATAAAAATGAACCATAGATAAAGCCACTCTTTGGAAAGTTAGCTTTGTCTTCTCATCTTCCCCAAGCAATGGGAAAATACACGACGTTCATATACCCCCCCCTCCTCTAATAGCCAAAATTGTAAAGATTGTAAAGATCACAATCGTGGGTAAGAGTGCAAGATTAGTATAATCCTTAAAACTGAATATATTTTATTAACATTTTCACATAAATATTGCTAAGAACCTCAACTATTTTTTTTTATTTTATTTTTAACAGAAAATCAAAGCTTCCATCTTCCTTTAAGTTTTTAGACAGTCAGATGCAGTTGGCTGTTCAACTATATGGCTTAAATAACTGTTCCTTGTTCTACACAGTCACATTCTGTTATGGTGTGTATCGTATACAGCCTGGTAGAGAAAATAGCCCGACTAATGCAATGAAATATCAATTCGTATATATATATATAGGTCTGTGTTGTCAGGACATATCTCCAAGCCAGAAGTTCATCTCTAAATGTTCAATTGCTTTTCAAAAAAAATCTTTTAAAATCATTAAGTAGCTTAACACGGGGATCACTTGCCAAATACGGCAACGCTGGAGGGACCTATATCGATTGGTGGCATAAATATATCCAAGACCCTTTCATCAATCAACATTCTTGTGAAGAGTGCCCGCTGTTCTCTTATGTTGACAAAAAGGCTTAAAACATGTAATTGCAAGGTGCTGCAAACCTGTGCAAAGGTTTTGTGAAACTAAAAATAACACAGACCCTTGCATTGCACTTCTGAAGGCATGTTCCTTGCCACACAAGGCATTACAAATTACTGTGGCAGAAGGATGATCAAGGAAAAAAACTCCCTGAAAGTCAAATAAGGGCACATGCCTCCTCATATATATATATATATATTAGCCCAAGATGACACCTGAGATGGACCACTTGAAATATAAAAATAGATCCCTATTTACTAATTGAGTACATAATGTACAACTGAAGCACTTCCAAACTTGCGCTCTGGCACACTGGAAAGCCAGGGTTTACCGGCCTTACCCATTGTAATTTAGCGCTGCAAAGCTTTACAAATATCACAACATAATTGAGTCAACAATATCCACAAGTTTTAAATTAAGAAAGAATTGAAAAAAAAAAAGAAGAGGGGAGGGTCATGTATAGAAAATACATTTCTGGAACAACATGTTATGAGTATTGGAAGCATCTAGTATAAAAAGTAAGCAAAATAGCCAGGGGACAAAATCTATTGACAATATTCTAAAAAGTTTTATATAAGTCCTAAAGTTCTGGAAGCATTGAAAAGCCTATTACAAAGCAGAAAAAAAAGGAGAAAAAAAACCCCACACACAAAAGCAGCCTCTTGTCCAGAAATAAACAGATCGAGCTTTGTTTGAATTCACACCAGTTGAGCTGTCTTTGTACCTGGCTGGCAGAGAACGCAGTACTTCAAAAGTAAAACAGCAGTTGCACGATCAGCAGCAATTTCTTTGCGATTTTACATTTCTCTCCTTTGACTGGCCACGATAAAACTTACCCAGAGGAAATAGGATATTTAAGCCCCAATGAATTCTATTTAAACACAAAAGAACTCAAATACTGCAAAAGTTTATAACAGTCGGGTATCTTATTCCTCTGGATCTTAAGTTTAAAAGCCGCCATTATGTTCGGCTGTAACCTGGTTGGTGTGGCAAACTCATGCGCAGACAGCAGAACCGGAATCCTGTTTGCCTTTTTATTGTAAGTAGCACAAACAAATGTAATCAGTGCATCTTCAGGGACTCTCTTACATGACTTGTTCCTTTTGCAGATGGAGAATATCCAGCATTAATGAGGGTCTGCTGTCAATAGAAACCTAGCAGTGTTCCAAATATTCAATGACTCTGGAGATTGACTTCTGCCCTGTTGTTCCTACTGCACACTATTAAAAACAAACAGAATACTGCACATTACAAGGAAACCCATACCCAAAAGGCTTGCATTAGTGCATTGCAATAATACAAACAAGTCCAAAATACAGTTTTCAGATACAGGTTGAGTCTCCCATATCCAAATTATCAGAAATACAGATTTTTTTTTTTAGCATGACTAATAGTGAAACCTTTACTTTCTGATGGTTCAGTATAAAACACACTGTTTAAGGCACAAGATAATTTAAAATATTGTATAAAATTACCTTCAGGCTCTGTGTATAAGGTGTATATGAAACAAATGCATTCTGTGTTTAGATTTGGGTCCCATTCCCATTGATAAGAAATTATTCCAAAATACAGAATATTCCAATATACCACTGGTCCCAAGCATTTTGGATATGGGAGAATCATCCTGTACTAATAATACATACATTTGGCATATTTATCAAACTAAACGTTAGCTTTACCACAATAATGTGCAACATGCATCAGCTTAATATTGGTTCCCTATTAAGCTACAATAATGTCAGTCAATACTTGGGTATAAGTAAACCGAGAACCAATTCTGAATATTAAAAAATATAAACTGTTAAAGTGCTACTACAAAGGACTAACATTTTTAAATACTATCATAACTTGCTAAATACATCTTTTGGCGGGTTGGGTACGGGCTCCTGGTGGCCGGGTTGCAGAAGGTCAGAAAACCGACCGCAGTATCCCGACAGTCAGAATTTTTTTATTCTAAACCTAATCCGTATGTTTATTTATTTTTTTAAGTTTAAAATGCTTGGCATAATTTTAGTTTCGTTTATAAAAGGTTTATTCTTAGAAGTGCATTTGTCACCTAAAACACAGGAGAGGCAGCTGTTTTGTGAGCTAACCCCCAGATTTTATGAAAATCAAGCTTATCCATTTAATATGCACTAGTGACATGTGCGCACATGCAGAGTGAGGTATCTGCACTTGCGCAGATCTCACACCATCAGTGATGGGAGAGAGTATCACGCACACGGTATGCTAGGTATTAAGATGTAATCACACAGTAATCCAGGATACTGTGCAGGCATGGTGTAGTCAAAGGCCGAGATTCAATTCAATGTAACTTGAATAGCTCCGGGAGGGAACTCCCACGCCGGAACTATTCAATTGAGCGTGCTGTTAAGTCGGAGAATGCCGGTTCTTGTGACAACCTGTGTGTTTAATCGCAAGAACCGGCATTCTCCGACTAAAGTGCCGGCTGCATGGCTGCTAGGGCAGAGTTAAACCGGAAAACGGCTGCATGGCCGGAACTTTTGTCGGATTTCTCCTCGCATTCCCTGGAGAGTGCGAAAGGAAATGACGAATCTTGCGTTGAATATATTCGGGAGCTCCCTCCCGAATATATTCAACATCACATTGAATTGAATTGCGGCCAAAGACTGTTTATTATGGAAATATCTTTACTTGCTTCTTACATTGTAGCAACACACATCAATGCCATCTCTCAGGTTCTAGTTTCCTGTCGTCTATGCCTCTTGCCCAAACAAAAGACATATGAGCATGTTGCTCATATGTGAAATTTCAGTGGCCACGCCTTTGACAATTCCTACGCTTCTGCTAATTGTTGTTTTATGATGCATAATTCTGTATCTTTTTTTGGCTTTCACTGTGGCCTAATAGAATCCCTTTACACTTCATATACTTTTTTTTGGAACATGTACATAGGCCTTGCTTTCAAATATGCTGTAACCAGGCTTTTTTTGTTTCATAGTTCATATGGGATCCGGTCTAAAGATCTACAGTAAAAATTTAGACAATGTCTAGATAGACACCAGATGTTAGACAGTTAGTAGGTCGACAGGGACAAAAGGTCAACACGCTAAATGTCGACGTGTAAAAAGGTCGACAGGTACAAATGGTCGACACAAATTTTTGTTTTTTTAGGGTTAGGTTAAGGCACTTACCAGAGGGTTAGGCACTTACCCCAACAGTTGGGGTTATGCACCAGGAGGGAGGGTTAGGCACCTACTGGAGGATTAGGCACTAGAAGGGACGGTTAGGGTCAGGCACCTACCCTGACAGTTAGGGTTAGGCACCAGGAGAGAGGGTTAGGGTGAAGATTAGGGTTAGAAAAAAAAAATTCATGTTGACCATTCAGTGGCGTAACTTCATCCCAGGTGCCCGGAGGCAAGATAAATGTTGGTGCCCACCCCAAACTAAAATGTACCACCCCCCAGCACCTATGCCAGCCCCAGCTGCCGCCGCCCCCCTTATGCAGTTCCTTTTATATAATGCCCCCAGTAGTGGTCCCCTATGCAGTGCCCGCCTATGTACTGCTCCCCAGTAATGGTCCCTCTATGCAGTACCTCCAGTAGTTGCCCCCAGCAGTGAGGCCCCTGTAGTTGCCCCCAGCAGTGAGGCCCCTGTAGTTGCCCCCAGCAGTGAGGCCCCTGTAGTTGCCCCCAGCAGTGAGGCCCCTGTAGTTGCCCCCAGCAGTGAGGCCCCTGTAGTTGCCCCCAGCAGTGAGGCCCCTGTAGTTGCCCCCAGCAGTGAGGCCCCTGTAGTTGCCCCCAGCAGTGAGGCCCCTGTAGTTGCCCCCAGCAGTGAGGCCCCTGTAGTTGCCCCCAGCAGTGAGGCCCCTGTAGTTGCCCCCAGCAGTGAGGCCCCTGTAGTTGCCCCCAGCAGTGAGGCCCCTGTAGTTGCCCCCAGCAGTGAGGCCCCTGTAGTTGCCCCCAGCAGTGAGGCCCCTGTAGTTGCCCCCAGCAGTGAGGCCCCTGTAGTTGCCCCCAGCAGTGAGGCCCCTGTAGTTGCCCCCAGCAGTGAGGCCCCTGTAGTTGCCCCCAGTAGTGAGGCCCCTGTAGTTGCCCCCAGTAGTGAGGCCCCTGTAGTTGCCCCCAGTAGTGAGCCCCCTGTAGTTGCCCCCAGTAGTGATGGCCCCCACCGCACACACCAAAAAAAAAAAACACTTACCTTTATCCCCGCTCCGGTGCTGCTGCCGTCCATCCCCGGCGTCCGCTCCTCGGCACTATGGAAGTGACGTCATTACGTCACTCCCATAGTGCACTGCGGGACCCGGAAGACGGTGCTCACTCCAGAGCTCCGTCCCCGGCACTATAGGAGTGACGTTATGACGTCACTCCCATAGTACACTGCGGGACTCGGAAGACGGAGGGAGCTCCGTCCTCCGGCTGCCGCCGGGGGTTCGAATAGGAGCCGGGCACCCGCTGGTAACACACTCAGCGGGTGCCCGGCAAATGGAGGGTGCAGGGAGTGCGACCGCACCCCTTGCACACTCCGTAGTTACGCCAATGGAGGTGGAGCGCCGATCAGCGGCGCTCCTTCTCCATGCAGCTCCCGAAGACAATGGAGCCATGTGCCCCCTTCAGGGCAGACGCCCGGCAGCAAATGACTCCATTGTCTCCGGGAGTTCCGCCACTGCGACCATTTAAGTGTGAACCTTTTGACCCTGTCAACCATTTGTACCTGCCGACATTCTTACATGTCGACCTTTAGTGCGTCAACCTTTTGTCCCTGTCGACCTATTGACTTTCTAACATCTATTGTCCATCTAGACATGGTCTACCTTTTTACTGTAGAACTATCAATCCACATCCGTTCATATGGAATTTTCTTTGATGGCTGACTAAATTAAATTAAGAGTGTAGAAAATGTTGTCATGATCACTTTGATGCAGAATTTAAAATCACATATTGGAACAAAGAACATACTCTTGCTTTCACAGAAGACCCAAGGTAATAACATGTTAAAATGCTTATTTATACACTTACTAAGAGTTCTACTGCTTTATTGTAATCAGCGACTATCAAGATTTTTACAACACATTTATTTTAGTAAATGTATGAATAAACATTTTAACATGTTACTCCCTTGAGTCTTCAGATTATGGATGATTATAATGTTGTGATTGTTATTATGCTGCTGCCAGTCAGGGCAGGAACAACCAGCTACAGTCAATAATTACTCCTTGTAAATGAGCTACTGAATCAATCGGTAAACTAGGTCAAGAATTTATTGTTTGTTCTAATGGATTTGATTTTTTTTGCCGTAGTCTAACGAATACTGTTTATGAGAAATAATTCAACGCTTCCAACAGTCCTATAATAAAGATGTACAGCTGTAGGGATTGGTATACAGGCTGTTTATGCAAGAAAATCAGCATGCACAGTGCTTTTCACATCTATAAGCTTCACATCTAAATAAAAATATGAAGAAGAACGTCTGTTACTTACCGTAAGATTCATGAAACTTAGAAACTTTTTAAGCATTTCAGTCATTATTGAGAAATCTCCATTAGGTAAATGACTTCGCACAGTAGTCACGTTGATCTAAAAATTAAAACAATAATTTGAAAGTCATATGCATAACAGCTTCAGCAGTTAGGATTTCTGTCCAGATAACATTAGGATGTTTTTTTTTTTTTTTTATTTAAAATGAAAATAAAAGGTTCAGTTTACATTTTAGATCTAGAAAGCTTACACCCTTACAAGCCTTACCAATAGTAACTCAGATTGCACCCAGAAGCTCAAAAGCTGAATATAAATCAGGTTTAAAATGTAAAAATAAAGATATGAAGAGCATATTTTTATTTTTTTATTTTTTTTAGAACGTACAAAAATGTATTTAAAAGCGCACTTACTGGACTCTCCTGGCAGAGACAACCCAATAGCAAAGCTGTGTAGGAGGCAACAATGCAATCTTCCATGTGTTTGCCTGCATGCTGGAGGGCTGAAATAGAAAAATGATTTCTAAACAAGGACCAGCTTTAGGTAAAAGTACAATTTCATTTCTAGCTGTAGTAGTAAGCTACACAAAAAATAACAGCCTCAAAAAATAAATCACAGAATGAACAGTTGCAAGTCTAACCGATTAACTTTGAAAACCGTTATGCAAAGTTAACACTATTAAAATTAAACAAGGTATGATAAGGAGAGTTATTCACTGCAACAATGAGCATCCACCATAAAATGTTCAGAAAGTAAGAATGGCTGCACAATACTATTAAATATAGGTAACGCAAGTATAATTTCTAAAGAACTATAAAAGTGAAATAAAGAGTACCTGTAATTTTCATGACCGTGCAATAATGCAATAGATCACTGTGTTCCTTTCAAAAGATTGATAATCATACTAAGCATAAGACATACTCGCACTGGAATTACTGTACACTAAGAATACTATTCTTTTTAGCTTAAAACGCAACCAATTCCAAGATATATAATACAATAACATATGCATAAGAATTAAGCCCTGCACAGTTGCAGACACAAAATATGGCATTTCGGCTTTCAGTGGTACTGCCCAATTACACATTCAATGAGTCTAGAAATGGCAACACAAATGGATAGATTTGCAATCACACAAGTCCAAACAAGGTCCTCTCCTTAACCATTTACAATTAGAGGTGTTATATGGCAATAAACAGTACATAGTTTAATAATTAAAAGGAAAAAAAAATGTCCACAGAAGGTACATTTGATCTCACTACCTCCCACCCAATTTGTTCATCTTCCAATATTTTCTGTGGGCTTTGTTATTTTTTTTTTAATAGACTGCTCTTTTCTTTTCCTTGGTGACTAGTAGCCTCTCCCTGCTAACTGAGATAAGCAATGTTTGCCAGGCACAGTATCTGTACCTCTTCCACTGTAAGGCCATAAGCTGCACTGCTCAGATAAAAAAAAAATCAGTTATGGTAGACCTATCTAGATAACTCCTTTTCTTTGAGGCCCAAAGGGTCCACGCGGATACCATGGGGATTATGCTGGTTGGAGATCAGCCACCAAACAGTTAAAGCTTCAGCTCCCAGGATGCCTCGGATGCTTCTCCATATATACCCCGTCCCTAGCCACAGGACTTCAGTTTAGTTAACAAGCCTCAAGGCAGGAGAAGGAAGAGCAATTGTACACCAGAAACACTCTTACACAAGATGAGGGAATCTGTGACCGAAAGGAAAAATTACCCATTGCGTCAGGTAAGTCAGGAACCGGATTACCCCTTCCTGCAGCATGGAGTGAATGGCTTCCTGAAGGGCCAAAGACTTGACAGCATCAGCTGGAGGATGTGGACCCTTTGGATCTCGAAGACAACGAGTTATCTAGGCAAGTCTACCATAACTCTGATTTTCTTCTTCAGGGTCCATTGGGATTCACAGGGATACCATGGGGATGTCCCAAAGCAGTTACCCTAGGGTGGGGGACACAACTGAACAGAAAGGAGAACTCATCGCCCAAAGGAAGCATCCTGAGAGGCAAAAGTATCAAAGGCATAGAACCTAATAAAAGTATGGACAGAATACCACGTGGCTGCCTTGCACAATTGTTCAGCAGAGGCACCACGACTTAATGCCCACGATGGCCCTACAGACCGTAACCATCGAGTTAGGATCTGCTTGTTAGCTGGCCAACCTCGTTTGTGAAAACCTTATAATACAAAAAGAGCATCTGATGTTCTAACAGAGTTTGTGCACTCCCCATAGATATGGAGAGCACAAACTACATCCAGGGAGGCTTCACTTACAGAAAGATCTGGAGCCTGAAAAGCTGGAAATACAATGTCTTCATTCACATGAAAACGGGAAACCACCTTAGGAAAGTAAACCTCCCTTGTACGAAGAACAGCTTTATCCTGGTGAAAAATAAAAAAAGGGGAGTGACAAGACTCTGCTAGCACAAGAGATAGTGAGAAGAAAAAGAATCTTCGCTGTCAAACTTCAAATCTACAGAATTTAGAGGTTCAAATGGGTGAGCTTGTAGCCCCTTAAGATCCAAAGACAAATCCTACGGTGGAACAAAAGGAGGTTGAACTCGCAGAAAAATTCTAACATCTGGTAATGGAGGCAATCTGGAACCAGCCTGACAGTGCAGAAACCTGCACTTTCAAAGTAGCCAGGCGGAGACCACGGTCTAAACCTGCCTGCAGAAAAGCTAGCATCCTGGAAATCCGAAATACCTTAGGATCATACTTCCTGTGGGAACACATTGACCAAAAGAGTGCCAAACTAATAGATGCAGGCAGAGGCAGGCCTCCAATTACAGAATTTTAAAAAACTTTTGCTCTTAGGATGGAAGACTCAAGAGCCACGCCAGAAGAGGTAAGTCCGGATGCCGGCAGGGGTCCTGCGTTAACAGATCCTGCCATAGAGGAACAGGATACGTTCTGTCTATTGACAGATTCTGTATGTCCGTGAACCAATGATGTCTGGGCCAAGCCGGAGTCACCAGTATTACTGTTCCACCTTCCTGCTTGGATTTCCTGAGAACTCTTTGGAGGAGTCAGCTCGGAGGCAAGCGATACGTCAGCTTGAAGTCCCATCTTACTGCCAATGCGTCCATGAAAGGCTGCTGATGGGTCTCTGGACCTGGACCCGTACCTGGGGATTTTGTGGTTGTGACGTGACGCCATGAGATCCATCTCTGGTAAACACCATTTGTTTACCAGGAGCTGAAACACTCTCGGATGGAGAGACCACTCTCCGGCGTACATGTCCTGGCGACTCAGGAAGTCTGCTTCCCAATTGAGTACTCCCTGTATGAATATTGCAGAGATGGCCGAAAGAAGACGGTTCTGCCCATCAGAACCCTTGTCACTTATTTCATGGCTGCGTAACTTCTTGTGCCTCCCCGATGATTGAGGTAGGCCACTGTTGTCGCATTGTCAGACTGGCTTGCCCTGGAGCAGGTCTTGCGCCCTGGCAAGTGCTTTGTATACTGCTTGCAGTTCCAGAATGTTTAATGGCAGATGACTTTCCTGATTTGTCCATCTTTCCTGAAAGGTGCAATGACCTGTCACTGCTCCCCATCCGCGAAGACTGGCATCTGTGGTGAGAAGCATCCAATTTGGAATCCAGAATGGGCGCCCTTTTTTCAGATGATCCTTTCTCAGCCACCACAGGAGGGAGTGACAAACCTCTGGGGTAAGGAGGATCCTCTGGGACCTTATTAGATGATACTGTCCGTTCCACTTGGAGAGAATACATTTTTGCAGAGGCCTGGAATGGAACTGAGCGAAGGTGGATACCACTGATCCCAGGACCTGCATTGCTAACAGAATGGATACCTTCCGCTTGCGTATTCGCAACGATAGGGCCACAATCTTCTCCTCTGGCAGAAACACAGTATGTGCCAGAGAATCCAGAAGAGCTCCCAGATGTACCATCTGCTGTGTTGGAGAAAGTGAGGATTTCTTCCAATTGATGATCCAGCCGTGCTTATGTAAGCAGGCTATGGTCAGTTGAAGATGGTTTTGTAAAACAACTGGAGTCTGTGTCAATATCAGAAGGTCGTCCAGATATGGCAGAATTCTGACTCCCTGACGGTTGAGATAGGCCGCCATGTAATCCCCAAGCTCCATTGTCAAAATAATTGATTGGAGAGTTTCCATACAAAACTTGGGTACATGGATAAACCTGTTGAGAGTTTTTTGATTTAGTATAGGGCGAGAAGCTCCATATGGTTTCTGAACCAGAAATAGATTGGAATAATAACCCCTTCCCTGTTGCGACAAAGGCAATGGATTACCCCTGCCTGCAGCATGGAGTGAATAGCTTCTTGAAGGGCCAAAGCCTTGACTGCATCAGCTGGAGGATCTGTGCAAAAAAACTTCTGGGGAGGATGCCTCCTGAAAGGGAGGGCATACCCATGAGAGACTTCTCTGATCCAGGCATATGTTGTTGTTTGACGCCAACAATCCGCAAACTGAAGAAGTCAGCCCTCACACCCGGGGATTCCCCAGGAGGAGACCCGCCCCATCAGCCAGAGGGTTTGTCGTCAGTCTTAGAAGCTGGATGTCTTGCCGGGCCAGACCTCTTAGTTTGTCACCTTGATATTCTGCAAAATCTAGACGTCCTAGAGGAAGGCTGTTCCCTTGCTCGTCCCTGAGAACAGAAGGACCGAAAAGAGACCTGCCTAGACTTTATAGTCGCCGTAGATGGCAGACCTGCTGACTTTGAAGCTGCCAGAGTAGTTATTTGATCAAACGCTGTTCCAAAAAGTACTTTTCCATAGAAAGGAAAAACTGCCAGTGCCTTCTTTGATCCTGTATCAGCTTTCCAGGATCTTAACCAAAGGGTCCTGCGCCACCATTGAAACAGATAGGGAGCCGCTTCCCATATATGGGAGATATACATCATCTGTTCTCTGGTAGCATTTGGTAGAGAATTTTAAAATGCTCCCCATCCATTCTTCAACAGCTATAGCTGCCCAGGCTCCAGCCATAGCTGGACGAGTAACAGTTCCAGATGATGAAAATATTGTTTTAAGACATGCTTCAATCTTTTTATCCGTGGAATCCTTCAGGGGAGATGCTGACGGAATAGGAAATGTAGCATTTCTAATTAAACGAGTCACATGAGCATTCATAGTAGGAGGTACCTCCCGCTTAAAACATACAGAAGCCGGGAAAGGATACAACACTGTTATTCTCTTATTCACATAAAAATGTTGTCAGGGTTAACCCATGCCTCATCCATAAGCTCAGTGATCTGTTCAGATACAAAAAACTCCGTTTTGACTACCTTCCGGTGGTGATTAAACACTGGAGCCTTCTTACTACGAGCTGGTTCATCATCCTGAATATCTAGGATTGATTTAACCACATCCACTGTGGATGGATGTTCCTTCTCCACAGATTCCTCTGATGATGTATCTGAATCCATAGGTTGAGCAGACTGATAAAATCAGGTATTGTATAACATAGCTTAGATAACTTTTTCTTTGAGGTTCATAGGGTCCAAACAATCTACCTTGGGGTATGTAGTTGGAGAAATCCATTGCACCAAACAGCTACAGCTTTAAAGCTCCCAGCATGCACTGGTCCTCCTCCCTATATACTCCACCTCCATCCACAAGCATTCAGTTTGTAAACAAGCTTAATGGCAAAAGACGGAAAGTGGAGAAGGAAGTACAATGTACCCAAGAAACACTCTAAAAATACGAAGAGGGAATCAGTGATAGAAAAAAAGCAAAGAACAGATCCCAACTGAGGCCAGGTGAGTCAGGGTGGGTGCTCTGTGGACCCTATGGACCTCGAATAAAATTAGTTGTAAGGTATGTTATACCATAACTCTGATTTTCTTCTTCAGGGTCCATAGGGCCCACAGACTCTACATTGGGGACGTCCTTAAGCAGTTCCCTTAAGGGTGGGGAGGCTCCTGAGCAGACAGGAGAATCCGCCGCCCAAAGGAAGCATCCTGGAAGGCAAAAGTATCAAATGCATAGAATTTGATATAAGAATGGATGGAAGACCAAGTGGCTGCCGTGCACAGCTGTCTAACCGCCCACGACGGTCCGATAGTCCGGAGTTGAATGTGCTGTCACCTTGTTAGGAACAGGGATATCAGCCTATATATAGACTTGAGCAATAGTTGTACGCAGCCAGAGTCTGTTTGTTAGCTGGTCACCTAAATTTGTGAAACCCATATAAAACACAAAGAGTGAATCCGATTTCCTGATGGAGCTGGTACGATCCACGTAGATACGTAAGGCACGAACCACATCCAGGGAAGCTTCATCTGTAGACAGGTTTGAAGACTGAAAAGCCGGGACTATAATTTCCTCATTTATATGGAAACGGGATACTACCTTCGGAAGGTAACCCACCTTAGTACGAGGACAGTTCTATTTTGATGAAAAATCAAATATTGATAGCGACATGACAGTGCTGAAAAGTCAAACTCTACGAGCTGAGGAGAAAAAGTGTCTTTGCTGTCAACAATCTTAAGTCCACCTTATCCAAGGGTTCAAAGACGGGAGCTTGCAGCGCCCTGAGAACCAATGACAAATCCGGTGGTAGAGACAGTGGCCTGTCTATGGAAAGACATGTCAGATCGGTGAACCAAAGTCTCGGTCAGGCAGGAGCTATTAGTATTAACCTGCCGCCTTCCTGCTTGGAATGTCTGACTACTCTTGGGAGGCGGGATATCGGATGGAACAGGTACAGTATGCCAACCTGAAGTTCCACCTCACCTCCAGAGCATCCACGAAGGCTGCAGAGGGGTCCCTCGTTCTGGAGTTGTACCTGGGGACCTTGTGGTTGTGGCGTGACGCCATGAGGTCTACGTCTGGTAGCCCCCACTTGTCCACCAGGAGTTGAAAGAAGTCCGGATGAAGAGCCCATTCCCCGGCGTAAGTCCTGACGACTTAGGAAGTCCGCTTCCCAGCAGAATGTTCGCCACTTCCCTCATGGCTGCCAGGCTTCGTGTGCCTCCCTGATGATTGATGTTGGCCATTGTGGTCGCATTGTTGGACTGAATCTGGACAGGCCTACCATGAAGAAGGTCCTGCACCAGACTAAGCTCTTTGTGCACTGCACAAAGCTCCAAGATATTTATTGGTAGGTAACTATCCCGAGTCGTCCACCTTCCCAGAAAGGTGTGACTCCCATTCACCACTCCCCATCCTCGCAGACTTACATCAGTGGTGAGGAGTACCAAATATGGGACCCATAACGGACAACACTTGTCTAAATGACACCCACCAAGCGAGGTAGAGCCGAACCTCTGGCGAGATGCTGATCATCTGAGACTATCTGCTGATACTGGCCAATGCCAATGAGACAGAATCCATTGCTGCAGGGACCTGGAGTGGAACTGGGCATATGCCACCATATCGAATGTGGATACCATGGAGCCCAGCACCTGCATTGCCAGGTGAACTGACACACTGTTTGACTGTAGTGCCGCAATCTTGTCCTCTGGTAAGAGACTCCTTTGGCCCAGAGAGTGCAGCAGCACCCCCAAGTGCACCATCTGCTGAGTTGAATAGAGAGAGGACTTTTTCCAATGTATTATCCAGCCGCCGTTCTCTTATAAGCAGACAATGGTCATCTGATTATTACATTGTAACAACTCTGAATATCAGGTCATCCAAATATGGTAGTATCCTGACCCCTTGTCGTTTGAGATGATGTTTTTGCTATCTCTCTGATGGGTTTGTTTTGATTTTTCAGCCTGATGGCTTGCTTCACTGATAGCGACAGCTCTTTGGATCTCATATTAAGAGACGTTTTACCTGCTTAATTGATAATGAAATAACGAGGGAATAGCCCACACCTGTTCATGAAATAGCTTTTGAGTTGATAGTCCCATTACTTTTGGCCCCTTAAAAAGTGGCAGGCACATATAGAAACCGTTGTAATTCCTACACCATTCACCTGATTTGGATGTAATTACCCTCAAATTAAGTCTGAAAGTCTGCAGTTAAAGCACATCTTGTTCATTTCATTTGGTGGTGAATAGAGGCCAAAATATGAAAATGTGAATGCACCTGACTGTATACTGGGAGACTGACCCAAAGTCCCTAAGATCAACAGCTACAGGGCGCACTGAGCGTGGATCATGAGCGTCTCACACACGTGGAGGGTAGGCGGAACAACCCAGATGCGCAAAACCCTTCATAGGGACTGCGTCTGGGAAAGAGTTGAAAGGGGAGCGCCTACCTCCCCTAAGCTGCATTAACCAGCTGGGTGGGCTGGCCTCACGGCAGCAGGGGCTTCTGGTGCGTCTCTGACACCAGAAGCAAGGACTGTCACGCGCAATTCCCCGTAAGCGATAAATCGCCTTACCGGACATCTCCATGCGTCCGGTTGCAGTCCGGGTCGTAGCATTGCTGCTAGCAAGCTCAGCTGCGACCCGCTGAAATCACCAGCCCAGTTACTGGTGTTGCTGCCCGGCGAAGGTAGATGGAGTCACAGTACATGCGTCTCAATTCAGACGCTTCTTACTGCCAACCCAAAAACATAGAAAGTAAAAACATAAAATAAAAGCTTAGGACTACCTGAGCAGTCCCCTGTTACAAAGGTGTGTCTTAATCCTGCCACACCAAACGAACAACTGAAGGCCTGTGGCTAGGGGCGGGGTATATATGGAGGTGGACCAGAGGCATCCTGGGAGCTGAAGTTTTAACTGTTTGGTGCCTGGTCTCCAACCATAATATTCCCCATGGTGTCCCTATGGACCCCTAAGAAGAAATTAAGGAGAAAACCTCTGCATCTTAAGAAATGACAGTGCTTTCATCCAAAAAGATAACAGGATTCATTTAAATAAAAACTGCAGATTATACTCACCAATAATAAGAGTTATGGTAGACTTACCTTTGTTAACTTGAACTACCTTTGGAGGGGAGGGGGGGGGGATATGTGGTTGGAGTGATCCAGGCACCAGTCAAAGCTTTAGCTCCGAGAATGCACTGGTCCTCCTCCATATATACCCCGCCCCCAGGCATTCAGTTTTAAACAAGCCTAAATGGCAGGCGAAGGAAGCTGGTAGCTGGTCAACCTCGCTTTTAAAAACCATTACACAGAAAAAGCGCATCTGATTATCTGATGGAATTGGTACGATCCACGTAGATATGAAGGGCTCAAACCACACCCAGGGAAGCTTCACCTACAGAAAGGTCTGAAGACTGAAAGGTCAGAACTACAATCTCTTCACTCATATGAAAATGGGATACCCCCTTCGGAAGGTAACCCGCTTGTGTACGGAAGGATAGCTCTATTTTGGTTAAAAATCAAAAATGGGGAGCGACCTGAAAGCACTGCCAAATCAGAAACTAAGCGAGCTGAGGAGATAGCGAGGAAAAACAGTGTCCTCCTTGTCAACTATTTAAGGTCCACTGTGCAAAAGGGCTCAAAGGGAGAACCAAGGATAAATCCCACGGTGCCACCGGAGGGACAAACTGAGGTTGAAGGCGGAGAACACTCTGCAAAAATATTCTAACCTCCGGCAGGGGATTGATTCTGCCCTGGAACCAAACTGACAACTGCAGAAACCTGAACTCTCAAGGTAGCCAGGCAAAGACCGAGGTCGAGTCCAGCCTGGACTTAGTAGAAGGGAGATAGGAGGATACAGGTATGTCAACCAGAATTCCAACCTCACCGCCAGAGCGTCCACAATGGCGGCTGAGGGGTCTTGTCCTGGACCTTGTGGTTGTGACGTGATGCGATGAAGTCTACGTCCGGTAGTCCCCACTAGTTGACCAGGAGCTGAAAGACATCCGGGTGGAGAGCCCATTCTCCGGCGTGTATGTCCCGACGACTTAGGAAGTCCGCTTCCAAGTTGAGCAGTCCTGGGATGAATATTGCAGAGATTGCTGGAAGATGGCGTTCTGCCCAAACCAGAATGTTCGCCACTTCCCTCATGGCTGCCGGACTTAGTGTGCCTCCCTGATGGTTGATGAAGGCCACTGTGGTTGCGTTGTCGAACTGAATCTGGACAGGCCTTCCATGAAGGTCCTGTGCCAGACTAAGCTCTTTGTGCACTGCAGTATATTTATCGTTAGTTGACTTTCCCGAGTCGTCCACCTTCCCAGAAAGGTGTGACTCCCTTTCACCCCTCCCCATCCTCGCAGACTTGCATCAGTGGTGAGGAGTACCCAATCTGGGACCCATAACGGACAACACTTGTCTAAATGAGTCGTCTCCACCCACCAAGTGAGGTAGAGCCGAACCTCTGGCGAGATGCTGATCATCTGAGACTTTATCTGTTGATACTGACCATCCCAATGAGACAGAATCCATTGCTTCAGGGACTTGGAGTGGAACTGGGCATATGCCACCATATCGAATGTGGATACCATGGAGCCCAGGACCTGCATTGCCTGGTGAACTGACACACTCTGTTTGACAAGGCCTGCCCTGAAGGAGGTCCTGTGCCAGAATGAGTGCCCTGTGCACTGCACAAAGCTCCAAAATGTTTATGGACAGGTGACTTTCCTGAGCTGTCCATCTTCCCTGAAAGGTGTGATGACCTGTCACCGCGTCCATTCCTTGAAGACTTGCGTCCGTGGTGAGAGCCACCATGGGAGGGAGAGCTGAAACTCTGGCGAGATGAGGATCGTCTGAGACAATAATCAGATGATACTGACCGTCCCACTGAGACAGAATCCATCGCTGCAGGGGCCTGGAATGGAACTGGGCATATGCCACCATGTGGAAGGTAGATACCATGGAACCCAGGACCTGCATTGCTAAGTAAACTGACTCTTCGACTGCGGAGCAATTTGCGCACCCGCAATTGTAGAGCAGAAATCTTGTCTCCTGGCAGAAAGATCCTTTGTGTCCGAGAATCCAGTAGCCCCCCCAGATGTACCATCTGTTGATTTAGAGAAAGAGAAGACTTTTTCCAATTGACTATCCAGCCGTGCTCTTGTAGACAGGCAATGGTCAGCTGGAGATGATGTTGTAACATCTCCGGAGACTTCGCTAATATCAGGAGGTCGTCCAAATACAGCAGTATCCTGACTCCGTTGTCTGAGATGAGCCGTCATGACTGCCATTATCTTGGTAAACACCCAAGGGGCTGTGGACAGACTAAAGGACAGAGCCTGAAACTGGTAATGTTGCTGACGAACAGCAAACCTCAGAAACCTTGGCACATAAAAGATACATGCAGAGACACATCCTGTATGTCTAGGAAAACCATGAAATCCTCAGGCTCCATTGCCAGCATACAGTGCCTTGCAAAAGTATTCACCCTCCTTGGCTTTTTACCTTTTTTGTTACATTACAACCTGTAATTTATTATTTTTTTTATCTGAATTTTATGTGATGGATCTGCACAAAATAGTCTAATTTGGTTAAGTGAAACGAGAAAAATATATTTAAAAATAATCTTTATAAATAAAATTCTGATAATTGGCATATGCATATGTAATCACCCCCTTTGCTATGAAGCTTCTCAAAAGTTATGGTGCAACCAATTACCTTCAGAAGTCACATAATTAGTGAAATGAAGTCCACCTGTGTAAAATCTAAGTGTCACATGAACTGTCAGTATAAACACACCTTTTCTGAAAGGCCCCAGAGGCTGCACCCCTAAGCAAGAGGCATTACACCATGAAGACCAAGGAGCTCTCCAAACAAGTCAGGGACAAAGTTGTTGAGAAGTACAATTCTGGGTTGGGTTATAAAAAAAATATCCAAATCTTTGATGATCCCCTGGAGCACCATAAAATCCATCAGTATCAAATTGAAAGAACATGGTACCACAACAAACCTGCCAAGAGAGGGCCGCCCACCAAAAATCACAGACCGGGCAAGGAGGGCATTAATCAGAGAGGCAGCACAGAGATCAAAAGGTAACCCTGAAGGAGCTGCAGAGTTCCACAGCAGACACTGGTGTATCTGTGCATGTGACCACTATAAGCCGTACACTCCAAAGAGCTGGGCTTTATGGAAGAGTGGCCAGAAAAAAATCCATTACTTAGTGATATAAATAAGACGACACAATTTGAGTTTGCCAAAAGGCATGTGGGCGACTCCCCAAATGTATGGAGGAAGGTGCTCTGGTCAGATGAGACTAAAAGTTAACTTTTCGGCCACCAAGGAAAACGCTATGCCTGGCGCAAACCCAACACATTCCATCACCCCAAGAACACCATCCCCACAGTGAAACATGTTTTTCAGCAGCAGGGACTGGGAAACTGATTCGAGTCGAGGGAAAGATCAATGGTGCTAAATACAGGGATATTCTTGAGCAAAACCTGTTTCAGTCTGCCTGTGATCTGAGACTGGGACAGAGGTTCACCTTCCAGCAGGACAATGACCCGAAGCATACTGCTAAAGCAACAGTCGAGTGGTTTAAAGGGAAACATTTAAATGTGTGGAATGGCCTAGTCAAAGCCCAGATCTCAATCCAATTGAGAATCTGTGGTCAGACTTGAAGATTGCTGTTCACAAGCGGAAACCATCCAACATGAAGGAGCTGGAGCAGTTTTGCCTTGAGAAATGGGCAAAAATCCCAGGGGCAAGATGTTGGCAAGCTCAAAGACTTATCCAAAGTGACTTGCAGCTGTAATTGCCGCAAAAGGTGGCTCCACAAAGTACTGACTTTAGGGGGGTGAATAGTTATGCAAGCTGAAGTTTCCCGTTATGTTGTCCTAAATGTCGTTTGATTCACAATATAAAAAAAAACAACTTCACAGTTGTAGGCATGTTCTGTGAATGAAATGATGCACACCTTCAAACAATCCATTTTAATTCCAGGTTGTGAGGCAACAAAACATGAAAAATGCAAAGGGGGGTGAATACTTTTGCAAGGCACTGTAAATGACCGTAGGGTTTCCATACGGGAACTTGGTCACATGGATAAACCTATTGAGAAATTTCAAATTCAGAATAGGGCGAAGAGACCCATTTGGCTTCTGAATCAAGAATAAATATGAATAACCACCCCTTCCCTGTTGGGATTACCACCCCTGAAACCAGCAGGGCATGAATAGCCTCTTGGAGGGCCAGGGCCTTGACCGGAGGAGTTGTACAAAAAAAAAAAACCTCTGAGGGGGATGTCTCAGAAATTTTAGAGCATATCCTTGAGAGACAACTTCTTGAACCCAAGCATCCGTTGTCGTCTAATGCCAGGCATTAGAAAACTGGAGAAGTCGGCCTCCCACCCTGAGAGCCCCCAGGGGAAGCCCGCCCCATAAGGCAGATGGCTTATCGTCCAGCTTGGAAGCCAGACGTTTTACCAACCATGATTTTTTGGTCTGCCGCTTAGCCTTCCCGCAGGAATTATCTTGTCTGGAAAAAAACTGTCCCTTTGCTCTTTCTTGCGGGCGAAAGGTCCGAAACGAAGACTATATATATTTAGCGGTGGTTGCAGATGACAATCCAGCAGATTTTGATGCTGACAAGGTAGCCACCATTTTATCCAATTCCTGACCAAACAATATTTTTCCAGCAAAAGGCAGGGATTTAAGAGCTTTCTTAGATCCCAAATCTGCCTTCAAGGACCCTCCACCAAAGGGTTCCCGCAAGCCATAACTGAAGTTGCCAATACTCTAGAAGCCAGGAGTCCTGCATCAATATCCGCTTCTCCCACATAAGCAGCAGCTTCCTGCATTTGGGAGAGATAGGACAGTTGTTCTCTGGTAGCCTGTGGCATAATGTCTTCCAGAGCATTTGTCCATTCCTCCATAGCCTTGGCTACCCAGGCTACGGCCATAGCTTCAGATAATGAGAAAGTGGATTTCAAACATGTTTCAAGTTTTCTATCTGTAACATCCTTGAGTGAGGATGCAGATGGAATAGGTAATGTAGCGCGCCTGATCAATCGTGTCACATGAGCATCTACAGCCGGAGGGACTTCCCACTTAGCACATTCACCATGTGAGAAAGGGTACAGAGATGTTAACTTCCTTGTAGCATAGAAACGTCTATCAGGCGTGTTCCATGCTTCAGCAATGAGGTCCGTAAGCTGCTCAGACTGAGGAAAGTAATCCTTTACCAATTTCTGACGCCTAAAGACCGGATTCTCAGAATAGAGGAAGAGGAGATTCCGCCTAAATCTAAGGATGGATCTAACCGCTCTTTCCAGAGAGGGGACATCTACAAAGGATTGGTTGTCTTCCCCAGCCGAGAGAGAACCCGAAGAGGAACCATGTGTAAGATCATCTGATGTGTTAGAATCCGCAGGCTGCGCCTGATGGGATACTCTTATGCCTATGCTTAATGGTAATTGGTCTACTTGTTTGCACCACTTGCTAAGCAGCGGTAGATGGTTGAACCATACTCTGATTTGAATGAGCATAGGCATCCATCCAAAAAGGATGCATGGGGGGCATATACATATCAGAATGTAACTGCTGCAGGAACCCCATAGTAGTAGGCAGCATCGGATCTGCTGCACGGTCCACTAAATGCGACATAACCTGAGACCAAGAGGACACCCAGGATGGCTCTTGTACAGGAGCTGGTGTACTGGATTGGAGGGGTAACAGTTTAAAACAGGCAGCACACAAACCATCTTGTATGAAATCCTGAGAAGACAGGCCTGCTGAACAGGATTTACATGAAACCAGCACAGGAGCGTCAACCTCCTGTTTATCCTTTACCTTTGACATATCAGTGTATAAAAGGAACAAGGTATAAACGCAATGCAGTCTTCACAAGTACCAGTATTTGTGAACTACACAGAAAACCCCACACATCCTGTACAAAGGGATGAGGAGAAACACAGTGATAGTTATAACTGACAGTCAGAAATAAAAGGAGGTATCAAACAGCAGCTAGCACAAGTCACATACAATGCATATGCAATTAAATCGCAATGGGCTCTGAACCAACTAACCAACACCCAAGGCTTGGTAAAATGTAGAGCACTATATAGCTGACCCAGGGGAGAGGTATACAGGGAGACTGACCAAAACCTTCTGAGAACAAACAGCTTCAATAGAGCACCGCTGGTGGACTGAGAGTGTCTCATATACACGAAGCAGGTATGAGGAGCAACCCAGACTCGGGAAACTTTCGTAGGCTTGGCATCTGGGTCGGGGGTGGAGCGGCCGGGGGAGAGCCTACCTCCCCCCTAGGCTACATCAACCTGCCGGGTACGCTGGCCTCATGGCAGTAGATGAGTCTACTGTCTATCTCCAGCGTCAGATAAGGCCCCGATGGTATAGTGAGGATGCATACTGTCTTGGGCAATCACTGCAGCGGCTTCCGATGCGTCTCCAGCGCCGGAAGGACTGCTTTGCGCGCGATTCCCCATAACCAAGGAATCGCCTTACCAGACATCTCCTAGTGTCCGACTGCAGTCCGGGCCTCCAGCGTCGCTGGTCGCTTAGTTCCGCTGTGACCCACCGAAATCACCTGAGATGTTACTTGTGTTACGGCACCGGTGCAGGTAGGAGTTGCAGTGCATGCGTCGGATTTAAGACGCTCAGCACTGCTAACTCGATAACATAGCAATAAATCCTAAAATGAAAGATTGGGACTACCTGAGCAGTCCTGCTACAAAGGATCGTCTGCATCCTGCCGCACCAAACGAACAACTGAATACCTGTGGCCGGGTTATATGTGGAGGAGGACCTGTGAGCTAAAAACTGTTTGGTGCCTGGATCACTCCAAGCACATTATCCCCATGGTATCCCTGTGGATCCCTATGGACCCTGAAGAAGAAAGAGGGTTGAATGAACTTCCAATTTCCAAACAATGTAATCTTTATTCAGAGTGTTTCTGTATTATAGTATCTAATTTTTTTCCAAGAAAAAACCCTTCACAAAAGGAAGAGAAGCCAAGCTGTATTTACACTGATCATTTGCTACCCAGCGACGAAACCAAAGGGTTTTTCAAATCACGACACAGGATGCTAATATTAGCTGAATCAGCAAAGCTATCCTAAACAAAACAATAACAACATAATGCTTCTTTTAGTATGTATTTCTACTTATTTCTTTTAACCCAAACCACCACCTGCTGCAATGCAATTCTTCCCCCCCATAAGAGCTTTGAATATTGAGGCTACAGGAGTTCCAAAATTTAATGTAAAGCCTGTAGATAATGTTCTTTTCTTAAGGCAATGGTTCCCAAAGTTTCTTGAATCCCTGCACCCTAGAGTATCAGCATTATTTTTTCACAGCACTCCTAGGCCAAAAGAAATTGGCCTTGAGAATTTTCTAATATCAAGTACATTGTGTTTTCTCCATAGGTTAGTTATGTGGTGGTGGTCAGAGTTGTGCTTCTGTTTGCACACATTTTTTTTGTTGGCAGCCAGCAGCGCTGGTTTTACCGGTCACATGGACCATAAATAATTTGATTTGGTAATAGACCACCAACCTGTGGCACTCCAGCAAGTGCCCCACGGCACCTAGTTTGAGAACCACTGCCGTAAGGAATTGACAATTTTTCTATCCATTGGCCATTATTGGTCCTTCAAGAGCATAAAATGACAAAACACATCTTAACAAATTAAAGTATTCAATTACAGTAAATTCATTTATAGCCAACAATGGCAACAATTTTCTTAATTATATACTGTACATTAAGTCAATTTATAAGCACAGCAAGATATACTAGGAGCAAGCTGGAGACAAATTCATTCTATTTTGTATTTAACCACGACTACTTTGCAAATAACTGCAATGCCTAGATAGGTTAGGACATACAGAAGGGCTATTCATTGTATAAAGAATCAGAGCTTTTGAATAAAAAGAGGTACCTTTATTAAGATCAAGTTCTTCATCCTCCTCTTCCTTTTTTTCAGGTTCCTTTTCAGGCTCCTCTGAATTCGGGCTCTTTTCAGTGGTGACCCACTGGATCTCTCCTCCTGTCTCCTGCCATTCACCACTCTTGTCTTGCGGCGCTGCAGGAACTTCTTTGATTAGCTCATCTGTCTGACTTTCAGCTAATAGGGCTGCTTGTTCTCGCTCCAAAAATAGCTGTAGAGAAAATGATTTTTGCCTTAGGGTCAGGGGTTCTCATCTTGTGGGTGGCAATACAAAGTATTGGTCCACATAGTCCTTGTTTTTCCAAGAAAAAAATCTAATTATGATGTTTGGTATAACCACAGTATCTCATACAGCTCTATTTAGAAAAAAAAGTGTAATAAAACGAATAAACTACATTGTAAATTCACCTAGAAACTATAGTGTGTTGGACTACACAAAGGCCTAAGGAGTATATTTAATCAAAAAATTTGTATGGGGGCTGCTAAAATGCCAAATCTACCAAGCTCAAGTTGGAGCTTGGCCCCAGTAGCTAATGTGATCTACAAATGGCGTTAGTCATATTAGCCTATGGGCTGCATGAGTGGTCTGATGTCTGTGCATGTCCAGAATCATGGAAATCATCATTTTACTTTTACACCTCTTGGAACCCCTGTCCTTGGATGGTAATTTTATTAAATTCATTCAATGTGCAATTTTATTGCCAAATTAAGAAATTATAATTATTTGGAACAAGTCCCGATTATTAATAAATATGCCCCTAAATCTTTTAGCAAAGAATTTACTAAATGCCCCCATACACGGTGTGATATGCACGTTGCGATCCGACGGCCGACATATCGGGCGGTCCCCACTCACGGAGCAATCGGGTGGCCAACCGGCTGATATGCTGGCACCCCCCTCTCCCACTCGCATAGCTCTGCATAGGATCATACATTGCATCCCCAGATCAAGTGAACAAGCAGTAAGATCTGGGGGTACGATGTACGATCCCATGTAAGCGCGCACAGGCAGATATCACGGCTGTGCTGCTGATTACACTGGTAGGTGAGCAATGCCTGTAGTTGATATATTATGTAAGAAATTAAGTTCTTTCAAAAACTGAGCTCCAAAAGATATTTTCACACAAACTGTAGAAAGCCATCATTCAGTACAATATCTTATTGCTAGAAAAGGTTATCCAATCCCCAACTATGTTATGTAATTAATCTTACATACCAGTCTGTGAGCAAGATGAGTGGCTCTGTATTTGAAGACTAATCCTGCTACAAAGTTTTAAGATATAAAAGGTCAAGTGCAGCTAATTTAATATGCCAATTTCATATGGAAGGTATGGATAGAACTTCTCACCTGTACCAATGCATGCACAGCATCAAGCTCTCTGGTTTCCCTCACACACTCTTGTCCTTCCCCACTAAAGGAATCATACGATTGTATGGTCTCCATGTTCACAAGGCAGTACCGGTTTCTAGCACTGTACTCAACCAAATTAATCAGTAGACCCAATCCCTAAAAATAACATGGAAACATAATAATTTATGACACCAAACATAGAAAGCATAAACGGTAAATGTTCACATTTTCAAAGTAAATGATCTCTGTGTATGCAAACTAGCTATGTTACAATCTGTAGGATTGCTTAAGTGAAACACTGCTATCAACTGTCATTATACTATAATGAGTATATAGGTTAATTGCTTTTGACAAAATAGTAAGGTGCCGTTATAGGTGTTAATCCTATTCCATGCGACGGGTGCGAGTTGCTATTGCAACTGCATTAAAACGCAGGCAACGGACCGGCACCTCGCACACTTCGTGGCCCGCTCTGACCCAGAAGTTGCTTAATTTTGCTCAGAGCCCTATGGTCTGCGAGCACTTTTAAGCAAATCGCACTCGCGAGGACATCCATGGAATAGGATTGACCCCTTTGCATGTGGTGTAGGGATTTCAGACTGTACGCAACAATGACTTGACCTACGTGAATTATTGATAATGCTCATCTGGAAAGAACTGCATAATATAGTGGAGCTATCTAAATACTGACTTTTTGGTTTACCATCTTATTTTTATTTTATTAACACACAGGCCATACATCTACAGCCCCGATTCTCCATTCTGCAGCTCCAATGATTGGTGGCCGTTTATGGTTTGCGGATCAGGAAAAAACAGCATTTTTAAACAATATTCAGTCGGGAAACCGACTGTCTAATTCCGGCAAGGGTCCAATGACAAGCGTCGAAACCAGACGCCTGTCATTTTACCTACGCCGGGGGACTTGGGGTTAGGCACCCCTCCGGGAGGGTTAGGCACCCCCGAGGGGGGAAATTTGGGAGTCACTCCACCCTCCCCCCCCCCATCCCCCGGAAGATTTAGGTTGCGGCTGCGGGGAAGGGGGGTGTTTAGGTTTAGGCACTTACAGGGGGTGGGAGGGTTAGGTTAGTAAATACTATAATACTTACCTGTCGGGATTAGAACCGCCGGTCTTTCAGCGTCATGCTTCAGACTGTATTTCACACCGATTCCGTTTAAACTCCCCAACTCGCCAATCCCGATCATTTTTGGTCATGATCGGCAAATCGAGGATTTCCAACATGTTGGATTTCCCAGATTCCCCGGCAGAACGGGGAAATGGGGCAATCCAGCACCCCATTGCAGATGTATGGGCCACGTTACACAATCACACTAATGGATGGGTCATAGTGCCTTTCAAGACTTGAGCATATGGTGGAAGACAACCAGAGGAGCAGGATAACTGGCAACTGAACAAAGACTCGTCAACAGCTATGCTAACATACAAACGATCGTTATTTTAAGAGTTGTGTGTATCAGGCCATAAATTACAAACATGTATAGACCTACAACTGCCAAAAGGAACTTACCAAAACTCTAATATCAAATCTCTGTTCTTGAGGTAGGTACTTTGGAACTAGAAGAACACAGTTCAGTGCAGTGTTAATCAGATTGTCCTGTTCACCAGTCTTCGTACTGCCCCACTCTGTTTAAAAAGATAAAATGACAATAGATTTTATATAGATCAGTGCCAGATTATTGAAGAAAAAAAAATAAAAATAAAATCTATTAGTAAATTAATGATTTTATTCTACTAAAATATTTGCATGCATTTTAACTGTAAAAATAAATAACTCAAATTAAATTTTCCTGTTCACCATTTTAAAATGTTAGTGTTAGGCTAGGAACAGTAATAGACCCAAACATAAGGGTGCAACACAGCCAAGGACTAGCAATCCTCTAAGCAGAACTGTTCCCATTATAATGAAGTTAACACTCAGCATTGACTTTAGGGCAGCGGTTTTCAACCGATGTGCCGTGAGCAGTCACCAAGTGTGCGGCCAGAGAAGTCTGCTGCTGCACAGCCGCTGTCAGTTTAACTTCGAGCCCGGCAGTGCTGGGCTCTTCCAGGTAGCTCAGATACACTGCCCGGGACGTGACATGAGACGCGTTGGCATGACATCAATGGTCACGCACACGTGTCGCCATCCTGCCCTCTCTTACTACTCTGCAATAAGTAGTATGAGTGTGAATGAGGCTACACACCACTGACTACTAGGTATTGGTGTCATCCGTGGCTGAGGGACAGGGATGACTGGGAGCTCTGCTACAATCAGGTCAGGTAATTATGTTGGGAAACTGCGGCAATAATGGAGTTTTTTCTTTTTTCTATGGGGCCAATGTCTTCTCCTTCTGCGGCGGGCAGTGTGTTTTATGTTTAGGAGTAGGGGCCAATGTCTTTTTTTTCCTGTGGGGGGGTCTGAGTGTGTTTTTTCATGGGGGACAGTGTGTGTGTGTTCTTTTTCCAATGGGGGACTGATGGTGTGCCTTGGCAATTTTAAAAAAGTGTTCGGTGTCCCGCAAGTTGAAAATCACTGCTTTAGGGAGCTACTATCCCATAATGAAGTCACTGTAATCCAGTTGTTCCAAATGAAGACTTCAAGACCAGAGTGCGAGGTATAATACAGAATAGTCGTACACAGATAACCACCCACAAATTGAATACCACTATATACAATACTTACTTTAGCCAATGTGCTCTTTAGTATTATTAACTTATGTACTTAAGATCTGTAAAGATCTTCACCAGAAACAAATTGTGCAGTTCAAGTACATGGAAAAGGCAACCCTCATTTGGGACTGTGTACTGTTGTGTGATCACACATTCAGCAACATGCTCCCTTCTATAAAAAAAAAATGAGACCGTATAGGGAGCATTACATTAACCAGCTACTAAACTAAAGTTTTTCCTTTATACAGATGTGTCCAAATATATCTGTCAAATCATGACAAACGGGGCTATTTGGCGTTTTTTGAGGATAGGTGTATGTGGACACGGACTCTGCCGCTCCATGTGACTTTCTGAAAATGTGTCTATGTGCTACTTTATACCAATTCCTCTGCAACAAATATACTAACCCTATGTACATTACTATCAAATTGTGCCACAAAATTCAGGAGAGTCTAAAATCTGGATAAAAACGCAAATGATACGAGTGACCGGTCCTATGCCTTGCAACGTTATGCTTAATCTGCTTTATTATACCAATTCCTTTGTGACAAAAATATTAGTCCTAAGTATCCAGTACACTGTAAGCTAATATGCATTCATTTAAAATGCAGAAAAAAATATGCAAGCATCCGTGGCAGAGCGTCTAAGTTGCTCCAGGCATCTTACACCATCTGGCGCAAAAAAAAATGGGTGTATGAGGATACATCAGTAACATATACTCTGCCATTCCATTCATTATTTTTTAGAGCAATCCTTTTTTTGTATAAGGAGTATGACTAATGCACATCACCTCACCAGAGTCATAGGGGTAGATTTACTAAAAATTGAAAGTGGTGGTGATGCCTATAGCAACCAGATTCTAGATATAATTTTTCTATTACATCCTATAGAACATGATAGAATCTTATTGGCTGCTATGGGCAGGATTACTACTTTTCATTTTTAGAAGCTTTAGTAAACCTACTCCACAGAATCAGGAAAATAAGCGACAAAAATAGAAGGCTGTAAAAATGCCACTACAGAAAGAACAACAACAAAACTACTAAAACTATTAGGGCTCGATCTAATTAGCCACAATGATCTCGCGGGTGCGCACTTTACGGCAGCTCGAACTCAAACAAGAGTGCACGCAGCCCCATAGGACTCCAAACAAAATTGTGCAAATTCAGGCTCTGAGGTGGCCGCGAGAGATGCCGTTGCTGATGTTTGAACGTCACGGCAATGGCAACTCGCACCCTTCACGGCTAAATGGAATGACCCCTTAATGTAGTATTTAAACAAATAAAATTACATGCTAAGAAATGGTTAATGATAAGCATACAAACCAACTCTAATACAGCATTTGAAACTTTGAGCTGGTAAAGAGGTAAGAATATAAAAATTTGTGCACATTCACATTTTTAGAAAGTTTCCCAGAGTGATGTGACTCACCTAAGGCTATACACACACTGGCATTAATATTCATCACTTTGAATTAGTTTCTAATCCAACATAAGCATATAAATATAAAGTTGGCTGTGAAAATAGCTTTTACATGAATGTACCTCATTTTACATGCTTCTTGTTCTAGGTCAGTGTGTCTGAAACACACTTGAAAACGTGCATATCTCTCAAAAGGAAGAATATTTTAAAGAGATTGTTAAAAAACCTCTACATGTGCATTTCTAAAGCTGGCCCCACACACAGCGATATTTTACCCAATCTGGCCGATTCCGACACATTGGAACGACAGATCATGTAAAATATGGCCAAATCCTGAGTATATCGTGAGTCCCCACTCACGATGCGATGCGCATCCCCACTGGTCGCATATCGCATCTTCAGATCTGCCATGCAGTAGGGCAGATCTGACAATCTAGGACACGATGCACTGTGAAAGTATGGATGCAGGAGAGATTGTTTGAAGATTGGACACCAAATTGTTTGCAGATCGTGTGGAGATCGTGTGCAGTGCTGCCGGGGAGAGTTTCAAGGGAAATCGTACACATTGGCTGATCGTGTGCACATCGCCATGTGTGTGGGCACCTTAAGTGTGTTTGGCTAGAACAAGATGCATCATTGTTTTGTTACAGACCCCTGTGGGTTTTTTTTTTTTTAAATGCACATTTGCAGATTACATGTGCAATAAAACTAACACACTGCAAATGTCAATGAGCATTGAAGCCTAAAGTTGATAGAAGTTATTTGGAGAAAGGATTATTTATATTTGTATACAAGCATAAATACAAGAAAAGCATTTAAATACTTTCCTATAATGGAACCATTTCCAAAATATCAATCGTAGAGGTTTTCTTACAATTATTTGTTTGGAACTAGCTGTGTACTTGACAATGTGCTAGCAATAAAAACAAAGCGGATACCATTATCGTTGGTTAAGTTAAGCAGTACACCAATGATTGCCCTCATGCAGTCCTCCACAGCTTTGCCTACATTGCTGCCCGCATTGTGGTATGGGAGTGGTTTGTCGTGAGGAATGCAGATGCTATCTTCAGCGCGGTTATATTTCTGGATGAACTCCTCACAGTGTCTAAGGGCTCTGCTCAAAAAAAAGCACAAGGAAAAAAAAAAAAAGAAGATACATTTTAATACACAAAAGTTAACATATTGACATCCTTGCTATCATCAAAGAGGACTGTTGGACTTACTTCGCTGATGACACTATGAGTTGGGAATCTTTGTAGGCAATTAAGTAACTCTGGTTTTCTGGATTGTGCACAGTGACCTGTAAGCACAACATTTACCATTACATATATGTCTTCATAATACAGTTTTTGGAATAAAACACTTAACCGCATATTAAGGTGGGTATTCAATTAGTGAAGATGGCTGGAAGGTGCTTGTGTTCTCTAGGAACTTGCAACCAACCACAAATATCACTGAATTTTTCCCTTGCATTCAAGGGGTGTACAGGAAACTCTGCGATGTTGAGTTACATTAATAAGTGTTGTTGGGCACAGCCGCCCAACATAATGTAGCTGTTTAGAAATCTCTCGCATGAAATTGTCTGCAAAAGTTCAAATGTCTTATTACCTGTATAGTGTTTTTACATTTTCTATAAACAACTATCCTAAAACATTAATAGCTTTTGAAATATCTAACACTTAAGTGCCAAAAGTAATGGGATAGCTGTATATATGAAGGTAATGGTAGGCGACGTCACTGTACTGTGGTGTCTTGGAAATGCCAAGACCTGCATCAGTTGTAATCTGGCATCTCGAGTGTCAGTTTGCACACCGGCTAGGCTGCTCGTGGCAAGGCGACATTGATTATCGGAGTTTGAATGTGGCATGATAGTGGGCGCCTGACGAATAGGAGATTTCGTTTCCAAAGTTGTGCAGAAATTCAACATTCCTCGATTTACAGTGTAACGTGTGTACCGGGAATACCTCATGGAAGGCATTACCACCTACCATGGACAGCGCAGTGGCCAACCACGGGTACTTAATGATCGTGACCAGCAGCGTCTGGACAGAAAGGTCTATGGTAACAGACAAGTGACACTGGCTCAAATCACTTCGACATTCAAAGCAGGAGGTACCAGACACATATCCAGCAGGTAGTGAATTCTTCTTTAGCTTCCATCGGATATGGGAGCAGAAGACCCACCAGAGTTCCCCTGTTAACACTACAATACCAGACATTGCGCTTCACCTGGGCTCGTGATGTCACTAATTGGACCCTAGAGGGTTGGCATGGTCGATGAGTCTCTGTTCCAGTTGTTTTGGGCTGATGGTAGGCCGCAGGCATCATAAGGCCAAGGACCCCAATATTCAACAAGGCACCGCGCAGGCTAGTGGTGGTTCCATAATGGTGTGTGGTGTGTTCACTTGGCATGGATTGGGTGCGCTGGTCCATCTGAACATACCATTGACCAGTACCTGCTACGCTGCACTGCTTGATGACCATTGCAGCCCTTTATGAACTTTATGTAGCCTCACAACAATGTAATATTCCAGCAGGAAAATGCACCCGGTTATCGGACCCAAGTCGTCCAGAATTGGTTCAAGGAGGATTCTGGAGAGTTCCAACGAATGGTGTGGCCACTACGTTTGCCTGAGATGAATCCAATTTAGCATTTATGGGACAAGGTGGAAAGGTCCATTCGCACCCAAGATCCTGCACCAACAAATATCAGGGACCTGTGAAAAGCCACTTTGGTAGTTACTAGCCACTGCATTCTCGGAATTCTCCACAAGACCCACTGTTTTGGAGATGCTCTGACCCAGTCTTCTAGCCATCACGATTTGGCCTTTGTCGAAGTCGCTCAGATCCTCACCACTTGCCCATTTTTGCTGCTTGCAACACATCAACTTCAAGAACTGAGAGTTCACTTGCTGCCTAATATATCCCACCCCTTGACATGTGCCATTGTAACAAGATAATAAATGTTACTCACTTCATCTGTCAGTGGTTTAATGTTGCAGATAATTGGTTGAGAGATATACAGAGGTGTCCACATACATCTATCTTCAGTATGCTACAAGTCGAGCTACACAAAACGCGGAAGCTCCGAGTGACTCTGTAGCACAGAGCGTCTTTTTGTAAAAGTTTTAACCTTCAAATGAGTCTTTATTTGCTGAGAATAGGTAGCACAGGCAGCTTCTGCTGATTAAAATAAGAAGCATACCTATGTTGTGTGCGACTGCGGGTTTGTCTGCATTCGAAACGCTAAGTTACAGTATTTCAGCCGACGACACTAATGTAGTCGCACACAGAATACAGACATGCTGCATATTATTTTAATCAGCAGAAGCTGCCTGTGTTACCTATTCTCATAGATGTGCAAATAAGACATATTTGAAGACAAAAAAAAGTTGCACAAAAAGACGCTCAGCGCCATAATATTTATTTATTTATATAATATATATATATATATATATATAATATATAATATATATATATATATATATATATATATATATATATAATAGAAAATTGAATTAACAACAGAGCAACTAGTTTACTACAACACAAAGGTGTGGATTAAATGGATTTTTTCTTTTAAAAATCCTCGATTCATAATATCCAACATAGTATGTACCTACACCATTAAAGTAAAAAAGTGCAAGTGCAAAATAAATATATGAAAAATATATATACAATTTATTCAAAAACAATAGAAAAAATAAAATAAAGGGGTGGAGTTTCACAAGTAACAAGCTTTAGTACAACATTTAAGCTTTAAAAATACATTTAGGAGCAGTTATAAGCATGACATTATAGAGCCAGAGGTAATAAATAAGTTAGTACAAATGGATTAAAAAGGAGTAAATAGTAAAAAAATATAGCAGCTTATCTGAGTATAAGAAAAGTTTTTTTTCTTTGAATTCATGGAACAAGAGTCAATCACTCCTAACGTGTTTCGTCCTGGGACTTCATCAAAGGGATGGCGTGTTGGTGGAGTATTCCGATATTTATACCCCATTAGGAGTTCATTAGAGGTCAGGAGTCGGCATCACTTCCTGTGTGTCAATTGGCACTTCCTGTGTATCTGAAGTTTAAAATATTGTTGGAAATAAGCCTTCTAATTGCCCTTTCCTATTGGCACTTCCGCCCATAATAGGGCACGTCATGTACCATGCAATTTCTGTTCTCTACTTCTAGGTACAGTGATCTTGGCCACGTTTGCTGGTCCCATCACTTCCGCCTTCTTTGGTGTGCATCCTCGCGTCACTACCGTCCTTTTGGACCTTGTGTGTGCGCCCGCCGAGTCCTATGTTCATCATCGCTTCCGCCCTTACTGGTAACTTCACTGGGATACTTCCGCCCATTTAGCGCGGATCTTTGGAACACTAGTTGTCTTGACATCACTTCCGCCCTTCAAGTGCATGACTTGGAAATCCGTTCTAATTCTAACTTCGGCCCATACAATAAAGATCATTTATATTAAATTTCTTTGTTGTTATTTCTTGCCGGGTGAATCTAGAACGCAAACAAAAACAAATAGTAAGATCTAAAATGTACTTGCAGTCCTGATTTATAGAATCGTACCCCATTATGTCGATGTCTATCAAAGTCTATGTTAGATGTTAATATGTGAACATAATCATTGTAAGAGATTTAAAATGCGATGTTCATATGTAGAATAGTGTAGACTTTTAATTAGTTTAGTCCTTAAGTTTTTTTTTTTTTTTTTAAAGTGGGAATTTTCTAAAACTAATAAAAAAGTAGGTTCTGTTCAAGGAAGTTTTACTAGAGCATAACCCAAAAGTCTTGATGGTTTCTTCAGAGTAATATATGTTGATTTTTTTCTTCTTCTTGGCCTGGAGTCATTTAGGGGAATATGTGGGGCTTACAACACCTGGAATTCCCAGGTGGTCTCCTGTCCTGGTCAGGCCCAACTACGTCTAGCCCCCGATGTCTAGCGAGATCGGTGCTTACACGTAGTGGTATGGTTGCAAGCATATTGGTTCAATTTTGTATTTGGTCTGTGATGAGTAACTCGTCCGTCTCTTAGATGGTCCAAACTCCATTGAGATGAGAATAGTTCCTTAATGGGGGTGTCATTGTATTGAGGTACATCCAATATGTAAAAGATTTTTTCCGTATTTGCAGCACCTGGTATTCCTAAGAGGCTCCCCATCTTAGTACTAGCCAGGCCCAGCTATGCTTCGCTTCCAAGATCAGACAAGATTGGGCATACATATACTGGTATGGCTGCGAACACCCTTTGCCCTTGACTCAATAACAATTGGCACTCCCATAATTTCTACTACACCTGGTCTTCCCTCAAAGGTCGCCCTTTAGTGTACTGGTCAGACCCCGCCTGGTTTATCAGGAGACATCTATGATCTGATGATAACATAGCGGTGTAATAGTAGATAGGATCTATTACAAGAATGGGGCGATCTAATAATTTTCATTGAATCCTTTAGGGGCCAACGTGTCCAGTTCAAATAGCCAGAACATCTCTCGTCTTGATCAAAAGTTGCCTAGATCTCCTCCTCTTTCGCCCAAGGTCACATGTTCAATGGCTATAAACATATCTTCAGGGTTGGAGTTATGCTCTATTGCAGTGTTTGGAGACTGCGTGTCCCTCTACTTTGTTTTTAATATTTCGGATATGCTCCTGAATCCTTTCAATTTCAAGGGTCTTTCCTACGCATTTGAGTCCACAAGTACATTCCAGCAAATACACCACTGATGTGGAGTTACAATCTTTTATCGTGTACTCCTTAGATCCATCTGAGTAAATGAATGTTTTCTTTTTGGGGTGGAGGAATTTACAAATATTGCAAAGGCCAAATTTATAGCTGCCTTTAGATTTGAAAATATTTGAGGTGGTTTATTTCTTTCTGATCCCGTAGCATACTAGGTGCCAATAAGTCTTTCAGGTTTTTGGATTTCCTATAGACACAATCTGTGGCTTTGGTGGCAGGATCCTCTTTAGCACTGGGTCCAACAGAAGAATGTTCCAGTTTCTCTTGGACTTTTTGATCTGATTTTCATGGCCACTATATGTAGTAATGAAGGGTTGCATCTCCTTTTTCTGGGGCTCCTCCTTGTTATATCTCAGTAGGTTCTTCCCGTCTAAAGTATTAGTTTTCTGTATTGCTGCCATCAGTGTTTCTTCAGGATACTCCTTTTCTCTAAATCTATTCGCATAGACTTCCAGTTGTTCATTGCATGTTTTGCCATTACTGCAATTGCGTTTTATCCTGTAGAACTGAGAATATGGAATATTTTTCTTCCATTTGTCCAAATGGCAACTTTTTAAATGCAGTTTACTGTTAGCATTTAATCATTTTATAAAATTCTTGGTACGAATTTTGGCCTCTGTTGCTGTTAAAATCAGATCTAAAAATTCAATGCTTAAATTATTAAAATTGGACGCAAATTTTAAATTGATATTATTTCAAATGTGTAATAAAAACTGGTTAAAACACTGTCTTCCGATCCTTCCCAGATAATTAAAATATTGTTAATGTATCTTTTGTAGGAGATTATGTTATTTTTGAATCGGTTACTATTGTAAACATAGTTCTTTTCCCAGCAGCCCATTAAGAATTTCGCAAAGCTTGGGGCAAAAGTTGTGCCCATGGCTGTTCCACATTCTTGACGGTAAAATTGATTCAAAAATGCAAAATAATTATGATTGAGTATAAAACACATGAGATCACATAAAAACTCCATGTGTGGGATCTCCATATAGTCATTCAACTCTAAAAATGCTCTTACCGCGTTAATGCCTTTTGTGTGCTCAATACGGCAATTGTTGCCCAGTTGTAAGTTTGTTTCCATTTGATCTCCTCCATATATTGTAAAACATTTGTGTTGGTGTCCGTGAGGTAGGATTCGAGTTCCATAATGTAATTCTGAAGGAAAATATCAATGTATTTAGACAGGTGAGAGGTAAGTTATTCAATGCCTTCTATAATTGGCCTGCCCGGGGGTTCCGTGAGTGAGTTGTGGATTTTTGGTAGAAAATAGAAGATGGGGGTTTTGGGGTTCATCTTCATTAGAAACGGGAACTCTACTTTAGTTATAATATTCTTGTATAAACCTTATAGCAAGATGGTTCTCAGTCCTATGTAATCTTCTACTGGATCCTTATCCAATTTCTCATAGGAATTCTCATCTCCAAGTCTAAAAGGAGCAAACACACACGATTTTTTTGAACGATTATCGATAACGATATATTTTATCGTTAAATCATTGAAATAATCGTTCACTTTCTGAGTTAAAACGTTGAACGATTGTTGTTTATGCACGTTCATGTTTGTAGTTCAGTCAGACTGACCAACACAACGATTTTCAGTAAGGGAATATGCAAAAATCCTTTGTAGTTAAAAAAAAAAATCGTTCATTACATTTAGTAAATGAACGATTTCGGAAACCATTTTTTCAAAGGGAAAAATTAACGAATATCAACTAAAATAGTTTATTAAAATTGTTCATTTACTAAATCGGTGTGTGTGTGTATATGCAGCTTGAGAGCTTCTTTTAGATAATAGGTGTAGTCCATGATGACTAAACCCCCCCCTTTGTCAGCCGGTTTTAGAACTATCTCCCGATTTTCCTTTAAGTTCTTTATAGCTTCCTTTTCACGGTTATTTAAGTTCTGTTTTAAAGTCTGGATCACCTCTTTTTCACAAAGATCTTTTTTGACCATTTCATAAAACATGTTTATATGGGTCCCCTAGGACTCTAGTGGATAATATGTTGATTTCCTTTTCAGGTCTGATTTTGAGGTAGATTCGTTGTAGTTCTTTATAGGTGCTGACTCCTTTGTCAAAAAGTGTCTTTTGAGTGTGAGATTTCTTACAAATTTGTTCAAATCAATAAAAAAAGTTGAATCTATTCATGCTGCTTGTTGGGGTTAAAGTTCAACCTTTACTTAGTAACGTAATTTCAGGTTGGCACAGTATGTGCTGGGATAAGGACTAAACTAATTAAAAGTCTACACTATCCTACATATGAATACCGCATTTTATATTTCTTACAATGATTATATTCAAATATTAACATCGACTTTGATAGACATCGGCATAATGGGGTACGATTCTATGAATCAGGACTGCAAGTACATTTTAGATCTTACCATTTGTTTTTGTTTGAGTTCTAGATTCACCCGGCAAGAAATAACAAAGAAATTTAATATACATGAACTTTATTGTATGGGCGGAAGTTAGAATTGGAACGGATTTCCAAGTCATGCACTTGAAGGGCGGAAGTGATGTCAAGACAACTAGTGTTCCAAAGATCCGCGCTAAAAGGAAGGAAGTCTACCGGTTAAGTTACCAGTAAGGGCGGAAGTGATGACGAACATAGGACGTGACCGGCGCACACACAAGGTCCAAAAGGGCGGAAGTGACGCGAGGATGCACACCAAGGAAGGCGGAAGTCACGGGACCAGCAAACGCGACCAGGATCACTATACCTATAAGTAGAGAACAGAAATTGCACAGACATCACGTGCCCTATTATGGGCGGAAGTGCCAATAGGAAGGACAGAAGTTGCCCGATCAACAGAGTGGAAAAAACACAGTTTAAACTCTGCTTTTCACAGCACAAGGCACCAAAATATTGCTATTAGCCAAGACAAAAGCTAACAAGCAATTAGAAGGCTTATTTCCAACAATATTTTAAAATTCAGATACACAGGAAGTGCCAATTGACACACAGGAAGTGATGCCGACTCCTGACCTCTAATGAACTCCTAGTGAGGTATAAATATCTGACTACCCCACCAACACACCATCCCCTTGATGAAGTTCCAGGACGAAACGCGTTGGTGGTGATTGACTCTTGTTCCATGAATTCAAAGAAGAAAAAAAAACTTTTCTTATACTCAGATAAGCTGCTATATTTTTTTACTATATACTCCTTTTTAATCCATTTGCACTCACTTATTTATTACCTCTGGACTCTATAATCTCATGCTTATAACTGCTCCTAAATGTATTTTTAAAGCTTAAAAGTTGTACTAAAGCTTTGTACTTGTGAAACTCCACCCCTTTATTTAATTTTTTCTATTGTTTTTGAATAAATTGTATATATATTTTTCATATATTTATTTTGCACTCTTTTACTTTAATGGTGTAGGTACATACTATGTTGGATATTATGAATTGAGGATTTTTAAAAGAAAAAAATCCATTTAATCCACACTTTTGTGTTGTAGTAAACTAGTAGCTCTGTTAATTCAATTGTTTCTATTACCTTCCTTAATACCTTTTACCAGTATTTTACTATTAACTTAGAGCTGACACTGGAATATCATAGGTTAAGTTACTACAATTTGACACTACAGACACTGTATACACTATATAGTCTCCTCACTTCATTATAAAGAAGTATTGGTGCCGTACCCACCCATTTTCGTGATCGGTATATATCTATATAAAATAAAAGTATAAAAGTTACATGCAATTTTAACATTTAGAAATTATGGTCACGGATGCACATGTAAATTTTCTCTGCATGGCAAATAAATCAAAATAAAATCGGTAGAGGCTTTCAGAATGAGAAACAATCAAGGTTCAGATACTCACACTCTCCAGGACCCTTAAACACCTTTCAGCTCCCCACAAAAATGCAACCAATTTTTCCTCATTTTCATTGTTGTCAAGATGATTCGCACATTCTTTAACTAGAGGGGAAAACAAAGAACTTATCAGAACATATTTTAAAGAAAGTTTAAACAAGCTTATTCTGGGTACACACTTGTCCAATCCTAACGAGATCCAACTCCAAATCAGACTGTTTATGCAAACCTACTGCAGACCTGGCCACAGATTCTACATTCAATCTATATGTATATACTTGCCCAATTTTTCAGCAGACCACCTATCTGCATATGCTGAAAGGATTGTCTCACTAGCATCAGCTCCCCCTGCACCCATGGTAATTGTTAAAAAAAAAAAAGTGGGGTCCCCACCCTAACAATTATCCCCTAAACCTCTCAGCTTGGTCTGATATTGGAAAATATAGGAGGGACCCAAATACCGGTTTCCCCTCTATTTTCCAATAACAAGCACAGGGCTAAACCAGCCAGGAGGCATGGAGAGACACAGTGTAGGGTCCCCCTGTCATCACATTAACCAGCCCCAAACTGGTCAACCCAGGACTGGAATTAACCAGAAAGTGGGAGCCACAAAAATAATATTGGGGTCCCTCCCCCTCAGTGGCGGTGGATGTGGGGTTAATCATATGGAAAGAGTTAATATTGTTCTTGATAGGCAGACTACAGGTTCCAACATGCCTGCCAATGATCCCCTAAGCTGCGTCAACCGGACGGGTATGCTGGCTTCATGGCAGCAGAGGCGTCTGCTGCCATGACCCAGACGTCAGGCGAGAAGGCACTAATGGTCTAGTGAGGAAGCGGACAGCCCTGGGCACTCATCGCAGCGGCTTCAGGTGAGTCTCCAGTGCCAGAAGCAAAAACTGCCGCGTGCAATTGCCTTACCCGACATAACCATGCGTCCGGTTGCAGTCCGGGCCCCCGGCGTTGCCACTAGCAAGCTCTGCAGTGACCCGCTGAAATCACCAGAGATGTTACTGGTGTTGTGGCGCAGCGGAGGTAGGAGCGTTTTATTACGCTCAGTACTGATAACTCTCTAATATAGAAATAAAATATGTAAATAAAATTAAAGCTTGGGAATGTCTGAGCAGTCCCCCTGTTAAAAAGGTGCATCTGAATCCTGCCGCACTAAACTCAAAACTGAATGCCTGTGGCTAGGAGCGGGGTATATGTGGAGGAGGAGCTGGGGCATCCTTGGTGCCTGGATCACTCAACCACATTACCCTATGGTATTTCTGTAAATCCTTATGGACCCTGAAGAAGAATATTACAATAAAGTCAAGACACTGATTGTTTTAGTATTTTATCGAAGACATCTTTCGCCTGGTGGGCGAGGGTCTGTTTAAGCTCTTTTGCACCACCCAGGCCTCCCGGTGTCTTCTTTCTTCAGGAGCTCTGTTCCTTATCCGCTGTCAGACTGCTTCCCGCTGGCTAACATCAGCCAGCTCCAGGGGGCAGGGTGATATTGCGGCGAGCCATAATGGTCACTCTCAGTTCATTATCAACTTAATTAACATGTTTAATAGTGCAAGGAAAGACAATGAGCAATGGCAAACCTTTCCACTTTAAAAGGTAGTATGGCTTGTCTGTTTGTCTTCCCCTCCCTTTTAGAATGTAAGCTCTTACAAGCAGGGCCCTCTACCCTCTTGTGCTTCTCCCTACTTTAGTTTCATCTACTTCTTTCTCACCACTAGAGCACCTAACACTTAGTTGCTTATGCTCTGTTCTTGTCTGGGTGTTATGGTCGCTAATGTAGCAATATATATTATCCATGTCCTGGTCCTGTATTGTATTGTTCTGTAAGTCGCTTGTCTACAACTTGTTTATGTACTTTGTAAGGCGCTGCGGAACATTTGTGGTGCCATATAAATAAATGATAAATGGCTAATGACAGCAAAAATGTTCTGTAAAGAGTAGTGTAGCACCAGAAGTAAGCCCTTTATGGAACTATTCAGATCTAACCGATGAAATAAGTTTCCAAAACATAAAATACAAGGTATGAGTCATCCACATGTAGGTACAATAGCAGCTACAACTAAACACAGTCAGGAAATGATTCATCACATATCCAATAAAATACATGAAAAGGGAAAGGCAGCACATGTAAAGTATGAGCACTCTAAGTGATAACACAATGACATTCCTTGTATCGGAGGTTGATTCCTAAGGAGGATTTCACCTCCATGGGAATCAACCTCCGATACAAGGGACATCATTGTGTTATCACTTTGAGCGCTCATACTTTACATGTGTCTTCTTTCCATTTTCAGGTTTCCATTAACAGTTTAAATTCTTGCACATGCTTCACAGCAAACTAAGATTTATTTATCACCAGTTATTTATATAGCGCACACATATTCCGCAGAGCTTCACAGAGAATATTTGGCAACTCACATCAGTTCCTGCCCCCAGTGGAGCTTACAATCTATATTCCCTACCACATGCAAACATACACACCAGGGTTAATATTTGTTGAGAGCCAATTAATCTACCAGTATATTTTTGGAGTGTGGCAGGAAACCAGAGTACCTAGAGGATCCCCACTCTAGCACAGGGAGAATACACAAACTCCACAGTTAGGGCCGTGGTGGGAATCGAACACACCACCTCAGTGCTGAGAGGCAGTAATGCTAACCATTATCAAACATGAATATTCATCAACATGTACAACACATTCCATTAAATGAAAACATACCTTTATCAACAATATGGTCAAGTCCACCTAAAAGTCTTAGTTCCTCTTTAAACCAGTCACCTGCTCGTTTCGATGTGAGAGACAGTAACGTCTCCATAGCTAAATGACCACTCTGCAAATTGAAAGAAGCACAAAATTATACTTGTAGTCTATGCACGATCAATTTAACATCACACACAAGCCCAAAGGCATATAAAGGCAATTGCTTCAACATATACTGGAATGGTACATTAACATGGATAATGCTGGAATCGAAACAAGCCAATTGCTTTCAAGATTATAATTTAAAACAAAAAATGGACTTAAATTCTCAAAATGACACTATCATTTGGTCTCATAAAGGACGAAAAAAAAAAATTGAAAACAGAAGGAATACTACATTTGAGGGCAGCTAGCGGTGCACATTTTTCTGCCCTTTTTGACACTAATTTCGCTTGCACCTGCATAGGCTCCAAGCAAAATCAGCCTTATGCATGGGAGGAATCTGTCGAAACCAGCACTAAATGTATTTCTGCCCCTTGGAAAGATTTATTGAAGAACTAATAAGGTAAAATTAATTTATAGCAATTGGTAAACAGGGCAAAAGAAAAAAAAAAAAAAAGGAGGGGGCAGGATATGTTTTTGTATTTTCATAATAAACATTTAACTGATCAAACTTAGTTGTTTGTAAAAAAAAAAACATCCTTATAGTCATTTATTTTTATGGTGAAAGAGGGGGTAAAGGGAGGTTTAAAGAGACCACCAAAATACCTAAAGCATACAATAAACTTTGCTTTTAAAAACCAGAAGGGTATTTTAAGTTAGCCATTCAACTATCATATTCCCATCTTAGTAAAAAAAGAAAACCCCATGTAAAAATAGGATTTACATACAGTCTCATTTTGTTTCTGCACCAATATAAGTAGACATTTAGCATAATTTTTTTTTTTTTTTTTTAGCCCATGTCCTCTGACATCATAAGTGTTTGGATACTGTTAAGTATTTATCACTCCCATCTACTGGCAGCCTGCAAGCACAGCCCATCCCCCTAAGGCAATAACGAACGTTTTAGATATAGATTAGTGATTTTTAATGGTTTCCATGAGCTTTAGCAATACAATCAACCACAACCGGAAGAGCGTCTTTATGCAGATGTTAAACTACATATGAAATCTGCACCATTAACTCTTACTTGAATGATTTTTGCGTTGTTTAACGTGTTAAGATCTACTTTTAAAAAAAGAAATGTACATTTTATATACTTATAAAGCAGTCCCCTTAGGAATCCACTGTATTTGAAAGTGTTAACGTTGCACGTTATGGGCGGTGTCAAAACAAAAATGAATTACAGCACAGAGTGCATAAAGGAGTCTGGTTTCAGATATTTTCTAGACATAAAAAATACATGGACAAAAATGTTTAAAATGCACTCCCACGTCCCAACAGCCTAACAGTAATGAAACGAAGCAGGATATGTCTAAAAAGGTATAAAACATTTTAACTTCCGGAAATTATAATTCTGTATCACACACACATCACAAAATTAGTATTATGATACAGCTAACCAAAATCTTAGGGCTCAGTCTAAGCAAATACAGTTTTCCTATTCAGTGTAATGTGCCATTTAGATTGTTCAGACACTTAACAACAGTGACATTTGACAAAAGCTTGAAGCTCCGGAAATCAGGATAGCAAAAAAAGAAACGAGCAGAGTAGACTTTAAAGTGATGCACTACCATGTAGGATATACATTTTTCCAACTCATCGATACCCCTAGGGGCTGCTGTGTGCAACCAGCTTCTCTCCAGCTCTAACGCAGAACAGTTAGAACAATTCTTTTTATCTACCATTTACAATGGCAGTGGAAATGCCATGGTGCATAATGAGTGTTAAAATATTACTTTCTTTAGTCATTATAAAAGTGGAGCAGGGTTTCTGACATTTACTATAAGCCATCAAACAAGTGGTGTCTGTAGCCACTGGCAAGTCTGCAGTAACTCCATTAAACAACAGTACAGGTGTTAAACACGTTTATAGTGTAGCAATTAGGGTACTAGATGTAGTTTTATCTTGACCTCACAGTATGAAAATCACTGTGCTAGTTGATTTAATAAAATTATTTCAACGTGATACTCAGTGTCATGGAGTTAACTGAAACGCGTGGGATTTTGAAAACATTTTCATACATATCACAAACATGTAATGAATACAAATATAGATGTAGGATGATTCACTTTCTGATACCACCTCTTAAAATGTATATCGCTATCAGATATAGACCAATTTGTATAATATTTATCCTCACAGCAATATAATGTCCAGGGGAGTATGACTGATAAATAGTATAGTCTTATAGGAGAGTAGTGATTTTGATAAGTTGGTCAGAAATCCTGATTATAATAACAGATGTATAGCACCAGGTGGGTCCGATGATTACGGGAGGGTACACATCCTCCAAAGTGGTTACGTCTCTTATCTAGAGGCAGCCAGTCTAATCGGGATCTCCAGAGAACGCAGTTAAGCCGCGGTGTGGAGCAGTGCTATTTCAGATCTTCCAGAAACACAGCGTTTCCCCTGTTATTCCTGCCAGCCAGAGATAATTTGCAAGGGATCAGTACTATCAGAAGGTAGCATGTCTTGAGAAAATTCTCAGTGTAAAACCAAACACACTGATCTCAGGCACTGAAGACAAACCACCTTCTGATAGCACTTAATCCGATTTACCATCATCCAACACTATTGAAATCTCCTGCACCACAATTTTTCTCCGGCTGGCAGGAACAACAGGAGAGACGCGGTGTCTCTGGATGATCTGAAATAGCACTGCTCCACCACTGCGGCTCAGCGGCCATCTAAGGAAATTATATTGCTGTGAGGATACTGAATATATTTTACCAATCGCACGATCTAGTCACAGATATCAAGTACCTGACCAATGAGACCTGCAAACTAATCAGTGAACAGAGGAGACTAATCAGTGAATCAGAGGAGACTTACCGTGATATTCTCCAAATCCAGATGCTTATTGTGGACTGTTTCGCACAGCTTACGAATTTTCTCTTTTATTTTGTTCATATCCTTCTCGTTCATATACCTGGATGTAGTATCTTGCTCCATCTCTAAAAGTCTGATCATAAGGTCCAGACTAGCTCTGTCAAGGTCCATGTTTAAGCGGTCTCTGCTTAGTATGTACATCAACGCGGCAGTACAAAGTGCAAGATTCTAACAAAAGAATATAGAATGGGCAAGACTGAAGACTTAAATTCGAATTGCACATTAATAAAATTACAATATATATATATAGATTTATTTTTTATTTTTTTTCAAAAGTTCTGACTGACTCATCAACGCCCGACACAATCCCCTGAATCTGGAAAAATGAAAATCTGGGAGTATATTCCTTCCAGGATGCGAGTGCCCACAAAACATAAGAGTTATGGCAGACTTACCCTTGTCAACTCTTTTTTTGTCGAGATCCATAGGGTCCACAGGGATACCATGGGGAAATGTGGATGGAGTGATCCAGGCACCAAACATATAAGCTTTCAGCACCCAGGATGCCTGAGGTCCTCCTCCACATCTATATCACCCACCGCATCCACAGTATTGGAGAAAGGGAGGACTTCTTCCAATTAATGATCCAGATGTGCCTCTGTAGGCAGGCAATGGTTAGTTGGAGATGGTGTTGTAATGCAGCTGGAGACTGTCTCATTATCAGGAGGTTGTCCAAGTGTGGCAGTATTCTGACTCCCTGACGTGGGCTGTCATGACTAATTATTTTGGTTGATCGACCAAAGGGCAGTGTCTGAAGTTAGTAATGTTGTTGCAGGACAACAAACCGTAGAAATTGTTGGTGGGATGGCGTAATGTCAGGTAAAATCCCCAGGTTCCATTGCCAGAATAATTGACCGAAGAGTCTCCATGCGGAACTTGCGTACACGGATAAGCTTGTTGAGGGTTTACAGATTTAGAATAGGGCAATGAAACCCATTTGGTTTCTGAACCAAAAACAGGAATCCAAGAGTCCAGCATCTATTTCAGCTTCTCCCAAATAGGAGAAGCTGAAATATCTCTCCCTGTATGTGGGAGAGATATGTCGGCTGTTTTCTGGTAGGATCTGCTAGAGTCTTCCAATGCCCCCGTCCATTCTTCAACAACCTTGGATACCCAGATAGCAGCCATAGCCGGCCGGGTAACAGATCCAGAGAATGAATACACTGATTTAAGACAGGTTTCAAGTCTTCTATCTGTGGGATCCTTGAGTGAAGATGTGTACGGTATAGGCAACATAGCGCTCCTGACTAAATGAGTCAGATAAGCCTCCACAGTAGGACGGACTATCCACTTAGTACATTCGGTAGGTGGGAAAGGATACAAAGATGCTAATCTTTTTGGAACATGGAACAGTATCAAGCATACTCCATGCTTCTCCCATAAGTTCAGTGAGCTGCTCAGGCTTAGGAAATTCAGCTTTTACCACCTTATGGTGTTTAAACACTTAGGTCTAGGAGCTGGCTTGTCAACCTCTATATTTAGTATTAATTTGACTGCCCCTGCAATTGGAAATGTTTCTGCAGCACCAGAACCCTCAGAAACCATTGATGGGATGGTGTAATTGGCACATGACGATATGCATCCTGAATGTCCAAAAGACAGCATAAAATCCCCTGGTTCCATTGCCAACACAATTGACCGAAGGGTTTCCATACGGAATCTGGGTACTCTGATAAATGTATTGAGACCCTTTAGATTCAGAATAGGCCGGTGAGCACCGTTGGGTTATTGGACCAAAAACAGGCTGTAATAATAACCCTTTCCTAGTTGATTCAATGGAACCCAGATTATTACCCCTGAAACCAGCAGAGAATGAATGGCCTGCTGGAGGGCCAAGGCTTTCGGTGACTCCACTGCAGGAGTTGTGCAAAAAAAAACTTTGCAGGGGACTTCTCCAGAAGAGAGACCACCTCCTGAACACAGGCGTCTGTTGTTGAGAGTTACCAGGTGTCCAAAACTGTAGAAGTTGGCCTCCTACCCTGGGAACCTCCAGGGAAAGGCCCTCCCCCATCAGACCGCAGGTACATCCTCAAACTTGGAAGACGTCTGTTTGGCCAGGGTTTCTTAGATTGCGGTTTCCTGCGAGAACTGGTTATTGAAAACTGACCTTTTGCTTTTCCTTGTGGCCCGAAAGGCTCGAAAGGATGACTGATGCTGAGGGTAGACCAGCCATTCTAGAGGCTGCCACCGTAGCAACAATCTTATCCAGTTAAGTATCAAACAGAATGCCTCCCGTAAACGGAAAGGATTCCAGGGCTTTTTAGATCCTGCATCTGCTTTCCAGTCCCTTAACCAAAGGGCTTTTGTGAGCCACGATTGAGACAGCTGATGCCTTATAGGATAGTATACCTGCATCCAACGCTGCCTCTCCCAAAAAGGAAGCTGCCTCCTTAACATGGGAGATAAGAGTCAGCTGTTCTCTGGAAGAATCTCTTCCAGTGCCTTCATCCATTCTTCAATGGCTTTAGATACCCAGGCCGTAGCCATGGCTGGCCGAGTAACAGCTCCTGATAGCGAAAAGACTGCCATGAGTCTTCAAGACTCCTATCTGTGGAACCCCTAAGAGAGGATGCAGCGGGTATGGGCAATGTGGCGCTCCTGATCAGATGTGCCACATGCGCGTCTACTGAAGGCGGAGCTTCCCATTTGGTGCACTCCTCTGGTGGGAGGGGGTATAAGGCCGCAACCTTCTTTGTAGTATGGAATCGCCTATCCGGAGAACTTCATGCTTCCCCCATAAGTTCCGAGAGGTGCTTAGATTTGGGAAATTCAGCTTTCACAACTTTGACGCTTAAATACTGGAGCCTTTCTTTGCACTGGATCCTCATTATCTATGTTTAGCACAGCTTTGACCACCCTAATCAAGGAGGGGACATCCGCTGTTGGAAAATGGTCCTCCTCTCCTGAGAGAGATTCCTGAGAGGAGCCCTGTATATCCCCACACTCATCAGAAGATGCACCATAGTCAGCAGGCTGGACGGAATGATACTATGAGGCCGACTGCCTTCTGGTTTTAGGCTGTACCGGTCTAGCTGCTTGCAGTAGTAACTGAAGGGCAGCAGAGGACAAACCCATACTCTGACCTCAGTGGGTATAAAGGTCCATCCAGGATGGATGCATAGGGGGCATAAACATAGTAGGTTGTAGCTGCTGAAGGTACCCCATAGTTGGAGCCAGCCTAGGAGCCACCAACCGGTCTACAACCTTCGCCATGAACTGGGAAAAGGAAGCCCAAGGGGGTTCCTGCCCAGAAGCTGGTAGGTTTGACTGATGTGGTGACTGATTAAAACAGTGACTACATCATCCATCTTGTATGAAATCCTGAGGGTATAACCCCGCTTTACAGGTCATACATGACACCAGCACAGGGGCTTCAGCCACCTGTTTCTCAGCTTCTTTGGACACAATATCACTAATGCTATGCAAAGTACTTATACAATGTCACAATGTTTCACACCCAAAATAACCCACACGCCTGTAGCAGAGGGCTTATGAGGAGAAACAGCAGTGATACAACTGACAGTTATTCAGGAACAAAAAGGCAGTATAACACAGCAGATTTCACAAGTAACATGCAATGTAAATGATATACCATAAAAAACAAATATATATATATATATATATATATATATATAGATAGATAGATAGATAGAAGTGGAATTGGGAAAAGGCATGCACCTAATAGTGTAGTATTTAAAACAATGTACGTGCTCAAAATATAATGTGCGTACCAAATAATAAATCTTTAAGGCTTATCTGTGATTCTTTCACTGGGATTCCATATGGTGGGGTAGGTATGGTCCTCCAAAAGATCATTAAAACCTTAATAGAAGAGGCTCCAACAGAGCCAGATAGAACACAAATATAGTGTAGTATTTTGTTTACAAGCAGCGCATATAATTTAATGTATAGTGCGTACCAGAAAGATACTTAAACAACTGCATATAGGACCCGACCGGAAGTCAGTATCAGGCTAACTATATCCATCTGTATGCGGGCTATGGGGGCCTCCATGGGATCCTAGAGGAGTTATCAGAGTACACAATACTATATGCAGTTGTTCCCAATTCCACTTCCAGATCCCATTTATCCTGATTGCTGTTCAGGAACCTGAGAAGACTGCTGCCACCTCCACCAGAGGGATCAAAGTGTCACACGTGTTAGCACTATATGGATTTCACTTTGTATTGAAACACATTTATTGCACAAACATATATATTTGTTTTTTTTTGCAGTAAGCTCTATTAGTCAACTACCCCTAGTAGGATATCGAGCTCTGTATAGCCTGATCACCTAGAGAGAGGGATACAGGGAGACAGACCCAACCTCCTGAGAACACAGCCACCGAGAGCACCTGAGAGTGGTCTCTGGCCGACTCGTATACAGGGAGCCTGGTTGGAGCAACCTAGACGCGGGAAACTTCAAATCTGAACCAGCGTCTGGTTCGGGGCAGGAGCGTTGGAGAGGGCATACCTCCCCTCTGCTGCATAGATCCACCTGGCACACTGACATGGCCGCCGCCATTTACTTTAGCCCCAGCTGTCAGGATCCGTCAAGCCCCGGTGATCTAGTGTGGGAGGCAGTTCACCCATCTTATCACTACAGCAAGTCTCCACCGCCAGTGGCACGGACTGCCACGTGGTCCCCAGCCGCGAGGAACCACCTTACCTGTATCCCCGATGCTCACGGCTGCAGTCCTGGGCTCACTTCTGACGCCAGACGAAATCACCATTTCCCTCACTGGTGTTGCGGCACCGACGGGGGAAGACGAAGCAGCAGCACGGGCGTCCATTAAAAAAATAAAAAAAAACTTGTTTGGGACTGCTTGCTGCAGTCCCACTGTTCAGCAAGGTGTCACCTGGACACCAAACAAAAAATAATGTCCTGTAGCCAGGGGCGGGGTATATATGGAGGAGTGCATCCTGGGAGCTGAGAGCTTGTTAACTATTTGGTGCCTGTCTCACACCACACACATACCCCAAGGTCATTTCTGTGGACCCTATGTACCTCGAAGAAGAAATGCATCACTTCAGAGTCTACGCAGACCCATCGCAGAGTGATTGACAGGAAGTGAGCGTTTGGGGGTGGTTGGCTAAAACGCAGGTGTATCAGTGAGTTTGAACGCCATTACAGGAGCGTGCAGAAATTAGCCACTGCGATGGCATACGCAGCTTGAGTTCTCACTGCGTACAGGAAGGATTGCAATTTCTGAGTAAGGTCTGACCTTGTGTAACTGTGCGTGAGGCTCCGATGTTACTTGATGGTACCGATAATTTTGCAGACTTGTAAGGTATTACAAATGTGAGTAAGGGGAAGTGGACGTCTATATTGGGCTGCAACGGTATTGCGATTGCAAACATTAGCATATTTTCACAGCGGGTCTGTGTGCGCAATCGCAGCTGCAATCGAAATAGTGATCCGTATTAAATCAGGCCCATAGGCCGCTAATACATAAACATTGGCAACCAATACATATGCAGCTAATACAAGTACAAATGTACAGTACTTAGCCTTCCAGGAATCAACACCGAAGCTGCAGGGGAGAGGAGGTGTGTAGGTATGTGCAATGCAGGAGACTGAAACAGTCCCTGCAGAGGAATGGCCACTGTGCATGCCCTGCTGTTGGATGGATCCATGATTGTACCCTGCAGAAGGGGGGGGGGGGGGGGGAGAGCAACGCTGAAAGCTCCGCCCCCTCCGTTCTCCACTCCCCCGAGAGAGTGTACTTCCCCTTGTTGGGGAAAATTTGTCCAGCCTGTAGCGCCCACACTCCCCCTGCTCGTAAGGGAAGGAGAGCTGCCGCAAAATACCCTGGCGGTGCCCTCTGCACATCAGCAAGCTGACTGACATCTCCTGCAGCCGCCAGCAGAGACAAAAGTAAAAAAAAACAAAACAAAAGAACCTTACAAAAAATAAAAATGCTAAAATTACAATAGGGCTACATAGCAGCACCTTCCAACGTGCCCTACTCCGTGAGCACCTAAAGAGCACTGGAATTGTGGGATTTCAGTTTAATTTGGGTGCCAGCCCCAGCCTCCTATTGTCCAGTGTTCCCCCCAGCCTTGCTGCAAGGGAAAAAGGGATTTTTCGAAATTTGACTCCTAAGGGGGTGAAAAGGGGTCAAATGTTTCCTCCCCCTGAGCAATGTCCTGACTGACCATCTCATCATGGCAACAGCACCGTCCAATATTCAATTACGGGAGCAACACTAAGTGCCACCCCAAGAACTGCCAAACATCACTGGCAGTTGGTGTGGCTCCCGTAATTGAATATTGGACTGTGCTGCAGCCCCACCTCTGGAGCCACCACTAGCCATATGATCCTGACGTGGCTTATGAGGCAGACAGCACTGCAAAGGGGTCAAATGTGTTTACACCGATTCCTAATTAGCTCTTAAGGCGCATATCCATTACCGATATCGTGTAGTGTGTCCCCTGCAGTGGTGTGCTCAATGTCCTTAACGACATTGAGCACCCACGCTGAATGATATATTGTTCAGTGACGTGACTCTCCCTCATCCCCGTACTTGCAGTACCTGACAATATAGGTCAGGTTGCCCTGCATGTACGGGTGATGAGCGACACGGCCAAAGGGAGCGTGCACTGGTGGTTAACGGCATATCCACTGGATGATAACGATATCGTTCATTAGATCATCTAGTGGATACGCGGCATTAGGCCACAGGTGAGGGAGGGAAATGTCAAATGTGTTGCTAGGGGGTGAAGGAAGGGAATGTGTTACAACAGAGCTAAGGGAGGCAAATGTGTTACTACAAGGGTGAGCAGGGATAATGTGTTACTCCAGAGGTGAGTAGGGGTAATACTACAGAGGTGAGAGTGGAACGTGTTAGTGCACAGGTGAGGGAGGATAAGTAACTTTGGGCTAAATACAGATTTTCTGTAAAAATAAAACTGGTTGCAAATCTCTCTATGACAGGAAACACAATCCCTAACTAAAAGTATTGTACGAGAAGTATATTACCGTATATACTTGAGTATAAGCCGAGTTTTTCAGCACAAAAAATGTGCTGAAAAAGTACCCTCTCGGCTTATACTCGAGTTAAGTGTAGCGCTGACCGGACGGAGTTCGGTCAGCGCTACAAACTGCCAAACACACAGCCGCCGGAGCTGGCAGCTGCGTGTTTGGTGTAATCAGCAGCCGCTGAGAATCTGTCAGACTCTCAGCGGCTGCTGCTGCTCCCACTGCGGTAGCCATCTTCCGGCTCCCACAATGGGTGATGGGAGACACGTTGTTATGACGACGTCTCTCCCATGCAAAGCGGCCGGAGGAGCGGACAGCGGCGGGACCAGGAGTTTCAGGTAAGTGATTTTTTTTTTTTATTCTTGTCACGTCTCTCTACTGGGGGGGAGGGGGGGGCGGACTACAGGGGGCACTTCCAGGGGGCGATTACTACAGGGGGCACTGCCAGGGGGCGATTACTACAGGGGGGGATTACTACAGGGGGCACTACCAGGGGGGGATTACTACAGGGGGCACTACCAGGGGGGGATTACTACAGGGGGCACTACCAGCTGCTGCCATTTCCCACACTAGGCTTATACTCGAGTCAATAAGTTTTCCCAGTTTTTTGGGGTAAAAGTAGGTACCTCGGCTTATATTCGGGTCGGCTTATACTCGAGTATATACGGTAATCATAATATTAAGTGGCAGTTTGGTTGAATTCAACTGCAGCACCAATTAGCTACATAATTAAAATATCAACATCACATGAACTCTACTGTATAGCCTATAAAATGCATTTTGAAGAAACCACCCATTTAAAAATGATGAAAGGCCTTATAAATAGTATATAGTGTACTGTTACAATCAGTGACAACAGTATTTGTAACAATATAAATAGGTTCACGTACCGGGTGATACTGACTGTCATCCAGTGTTTTAAAAACCATGGCTACCATTCCATGTGCTCGCAGGTGCATTCGGAAGCTTGGCATTGCACACTTTGTCGCCAAGCTTATTACACTGTGGTGAGCAAAAAAAAGATTAATGGATAAAATAACAAAAAAAAAAAAACCACACAAACCTGAAGACCACAAAACACACCACTTGACATGAGCACACTGCAAAGCCTGTACGTTATTTTTTAAATATTTACATTGAAAAAGGGTCGTATCATAAAAATTTGTGTTTGTATATACATACACAACTTTTTTTCTCTAAAAATAAGCGACACTGAAGTTGCATCTTTTGTAAATAGTTGGACACCCGCTGCATAAGCTTGTATAGGTTATCCACAGGGTAGACTGTACAGTTACCATGGAGGTAATACACTAAAACAGTTCTAGTCCATATTATGGGGACCTTTACTTGGCCCATGTAAGGAGCCATGTACAGCCATTATATTGAGGTCAATATATCTGCCGGCTGATATAGATGGTGGGCATGAACATGTAAAATCTAGACAAACACATTTCCAATGTCAAAACTATGCATTTTACTTCATAGACATCCATATAATAAATAAATAAATACACCCCAGGGCACATGTCCCACCTAAGGCATCGCGTGTTTATGGGCTGGTTACTCTTCAGTCCACTGAGCAAGTACTCAATATCATCTGTGAACTCCTGATTCTCACCAAATTCTACCACATCATTGAAGTGCTTCACATGCTGAACAACAGTGTACAGCTAGGAGACAAAAACAAATAATTTTTTCAATTGCAAATTCACTGTGGTCCAACCATTAATAAAAAAGGACAACAAATGCAGTGGTCACAGACACAAACAAATGCCCGACTGAACGTCTTTCCATGCTTACATAAAAATGTATTATGCTAGGAACATTGCAATTCAGTCGGTTTGTCTGTGGCCAATTTTACATGTAAACAATCCATATAAAAGTGTTGGGTTTAGAACAATGTATCCATCTTAACATTTATTATGGAACAAAAATATAGATCACATACTGCTTTTACACTTATGTCCCGGGTCTGACCCAAGATTTGGAACATAGCTCCAAACCGGGTCAGACCCGAGACAGATCCCATTTTCCACTGCGGCGCCGATCCGGGTTATTCCCGGATCAGAGTCATTCACACTGCACACTGGTGCAGTCCTGGCGCTTGGAGATGACATCTCCATGCGTCAGAATATGGCTTTCCCCGTGCTGTAAACGGGGTCCAGGGTCGGATGACCCGGGTTACCAGTTTACACTGAAGCTTTACCCGAGTCCTTCCTGGGAATAACCCTGCTCGCTAGTAGGGTTGGCTTCGCAGGTGACTGGACCCTGGTGGAGCCGTTTCCACCTACCAAAATCCCGGTTTGATGCACGCTCACGTGAAATAACTTGAGATTTTGATGCTAGTGGAAAAGGGAAATAAAATAAATACTAAAGCAAATTAAAGAATTTATGATAAAACCGAATCATCTGAGTGTGTCCAATTTTGCTCCTTCTACTATTCATTGCTGCCTACATAGCTCAATATGCTATTTAAACAGCATTAGGGAACAAGCACAGAAAGATGAAAGCTTTATATAGGTTTATGAAATTCCAGGTCACAGTAGTAAAAAAAGTGACCTTAAAAACAATTCAATTGCCATCAAAAGCCAAGGGGCATGTGCATGAGACAACATATAAATATTAAGCAGAAAGTTGTATGCTGAATGCACACAATTCATTAGACAATGATCAAGTGAATGTTTTGCCAATTATGAATAAAAACGCTCTACACAGCTCAACACTCCCAATGACTCTTTAATAGCTTTCACATATTTCCTCTGATGTAATACAAAGTAATATAGGGACAGCATTAGAAAGGACAATATAAAACAGAAAAGAAAACTCACTTCTTTATGCTCCTTCCTGCATTTAAGTGCAGTTACAATGTCTTGATACGGCTGTGTGGGAATAGTCACAGTTTTAATCACTTTAGGAGGAGGAGCTGGTGCCTTAAACACACCATCATCCTTGGGACATGGAGCCTCTGATGGTTTTGCCTATAGAGAAAGATTAACACGAAATACATAAACACACTGATTACAGTTTGCTGATTTAGGTAGCACATTATTCTGAGTAGCAATTACACCAAACAGCAGCAACATTTTTAATGTTAGACCTTTTTTCACTATATACATATACGCAAAAATGAAATGCTTAAAGCTGGGTAAACAGACGATATTTCAGCCGATTCGTCGGATTGGTCAGATAGATTGTCAAAAATCGCCTAGTGTGTACACACCGGGTCATGCGCGCTCCCGTTTGTCCGCCAGCCGCATTGTCAGGTTGGCCCTACATGCAGCTCAATCTGACAATGCGACTGATGACCCCATGAAGCATATCGTCTAGTGTCTAGATTAACTTTCCCAGTGTGAACATGAATACTACTTAAAAAAGTCTACTATCAAGGCCCATTCTAATTAGTATTAAAAAAATTGGAAGGAAACACTCCAGAGAAGCATCCAAAAACAAAAAGGTCTTTTCAAATAGATGTTCATTCTATGGAAGGAAGAGCAGAAAAAAAAACTGCCTCACTGGTCAAGCAGAGAAGCTTGGTGGCTTGTTCGTTTTCATAAACTCAGAAGCTGCCAAGAGGTTTTAGACCTGGATTTAATTTCCGTTTAGAGGAAGAGAGAAAATCAGGTGGAATAGAAAAAAAAAAAAAAAAAAAAAAAGATGCCATGTCTAATCAAATGATAGCAGGGAACAGAGGGTTTAATTTGCACTGAAATGGAAATTTTGCAAACGTTTTTTTGATAGCATGCCTGATTTACTGGGAGGGAAATGTAGGAAAATACTGTCAAAGTTTAAAAACACATGCTTTATGTATTAAATACACTACAAGCTGACCAAATCAATCCATTTCTACTTGCTGTAAAAATGGTTACAAGTGATTATTATTCTTTATTTATATGGCGCCACAAGGGTTCCGCAGCGCCTTACAAAGTACAGAAACGAGCACAAAAGACAACAGTTATTAACAGTACAGACAATGGAGGACAAGTACATGATTTATAAACAATGCTGAATAACACCTAAATAAGCAGCAGAGTGTCAGTAAGCAGTTTTAGGTGCCATTGTAAATTAAATTAAAAGTAAGGCAAGAAGAAGCACGTGAGGAAAGAGGGCCCTGCTCGTGAGAGCTTACATTCTGAGGGGAGGGTCAGACAAACATGGGTGACCCTTATGGGCTAGATAGTGAGGAAGGAGCATAGAGTAGTGGGTTAGGGTAAGCGCTGGAAAGCATTGAGGAAGAAATGGGTCTTGAGGGCCCATTTGAAGATTAAGAGCCAGGAAGCCAAGCGATGGAGGAATTTTGCAGGAGCAGTGGTGTCAGAGGGGTAAATCCAGGGTTTGGTGATGGCAAGGAGAATCAAGGCATTGCAGATGAAGTGCTCATGAACGGAGACCAGTTTATTATAGACAAAACTGGCTTTCCAGAGGGAACAGGAGAGAGGGACAGAGTTAAGAGGCGAGAGGAGAATGAGATTATTAGGGTTGATGTAGTGTGGAGGTGATATCGATCTAGAGAAGGGGGATAATGAGTGTGGGGTTATGTGGCCGGCTTCTGAATGAAGAAGGGTGACAACAGGTGGTGGGTAAGGTGGAGGTTTAGTGTTGTGTGTGGGGGGGAAGGATAGGTAACTTGGAGAAAAGAAGGTGCAAGGTTTAGTGGTGGTGCAGCAGGACCATGGTGGAAGAGAAGTGAATAATACTGGAGTTGTGGGAGATGCAGTGGAGAGACTTATATGTGATGAAGAGAGAAAGAGGAGGGGAAGGAGGGGGAGAATGTAGAGGGGAATATGGATGGAGAAAAGAGATGAAAACTGGTGGTAGAGGAAAAAATAATGTAGCAGCTGAGTAAGGGAGGAGTAGAAGAAGAGAGACATCGTGTAGATGAGGCAGTTGGGGAAACAGTCAGTAGTAGTAATGCGTGTGAGATGAGGGAGCAGTACAGGTCAAAAGTCAAAATCAGATAAAAGGAAGAACAGTGCTGGAAATGTAAGGGCACAACTACAATAGTATATTATAACCAAAAAAGGAGTATAGAGCTGTTAAAGTAGCAAGACTTGAGAATTAGTATAAAGCATGAATATATATGTATAATAAAAAAAAATGTATAGGTGTGAAACAATGGTAGATACTACAGTGGTATAAAGATAAATTGACAGTGGTATTGAAATGATTTAAACAATGTAGAGAAGAAACACAAACATACAAGTATTAAATGTTCAGTAAGCAGGTAGTTGCTTGCAATGCTGAAGCAGGGTGTTGGCAAAAGGTGTGTGCAGGTTATAATGGAAGCTGGTTGCTGAGTAACAGGGTTTCCAAAAGCTCAGAAGATCCTTTGTTTTTTTTCCAAGTTATAGAGAGTTCTTTTAAAATGTCGTCCTCCTGTCTTCCTCCTGCTTAACTCCTGACTAACTCTTTAAGTTCTGCTGTACATGTAGTGCCACTAATACCCCTTTTACACCGGAGCTAAAACCCGGGTTCTTGAAGGGTTAACCCGTGCAGCTCCCTGGTGTAAAAGGGGAGAGAGTTGGATCGCCGGGTCGAGTGACCCAGCAATCCAACCCAGGTAACTAGCAGGGTTTAACACGGGCGCAGCCCGTGAAACCCTGCTATGGGAACAGCGCACTTCGGGTCACGATGACCTGGAGTGCGCTGCTAGCCGGCCGATTGGTCCGGCTTCAGTGGCGCTTGGAGATGACGTCATCTCCAAGCGTCCACTTTCACTCCGCAAAAGCTGGGTCTATGCAGACCCGACTGCGGTGTGAGCGGCGCTGACTCGGGAATATCCCGAGTCAGCGCCGGCAAAATTCCGGGTCTGATCCGGATAAGAACTTTGTTCCAACTCCGGGTCAGACCCGGAATTTAGGTGGAAAAGGGGTATTAGAAAAAAAACCCGCTTTGAAATAAAACCTAGCAGCCTTGTACAAGCCTAAAGCCTTGTAACCTACTGATTATATAGTTAAGCATAACATGTGTAGTCACTGATTACACCCACCCTCAATACCCTCACCCACACCAGATACAAGTCATAAAATTCTAATACAAGCAAGTAGAGCCAAAACAGCATCCCATGAAGCTATGAGATAAGATCTGACTATATAATTAAATTTAAAGTTACTCTGGAGTTTAAAGATATTGATTAAAGACAGTATACCTAGCAAATCAGAGAATTCCAGACAGCATTGGTTTTTCTATAATAGATGCCTGGTGCAAATATATGATTACCTAGCAAATCAGAGAATTCCAGACAGCATTGGTTTTTCTATAATAGATGCCTGGTGCAAATATATGATTACCTAGCAAATCAGAGAATTCCAGACAGCATTGGTTTTTCTATAACAGATGCCTGGTGCAAATATATGATTACCTAGCAAATCAGAGAATTCCAGACAGCATTGGTTTTTCTATAATAGATGCATGGTGCAAATATATGATTACCTAGCAAATCAGAGAATTCCAGACAGCATTGGTTTTGATTCAAATGTCTTTTTATCTGTTCTTTAAACAGTGGAGAACTTCAGTTACAAAGTGGGGGTCATAAATTTGTCTTTAGCAGTGGGTCTGTATAGAATACCCTATGCAGTATGAGGACCACTTACTGGTGCAGACTGGGCTTTCAGTGCTGGTAAGGCAGGGAGCTCCTCTGACTCTGGGTGGTTCCAGTGCCTTGCATTATACACCGCTTTTGTTGGAGACTGAAACAAGATCATTTTAGTAGTTAGGTATTGAAGCAAATAAAATCTATAATAATTAAATGTACATTGAAAGTGAAGGAATAGACTTACAAGTTATCTGTTAATTCAAATGCAATGGCATCCAAAAAAAGATATACTCAGTTACCGTATATTGTGGAAAAATATTATTAGGCTTAATATATTGAATTTATGTATACCCTAGCTGTAGTAGCCGGCACTGCCCGGGCAAGTCCATGACCAAACGTAGCGCTCCCGCTAGGCTGTTTTAGCGGGGCGCCACGTCCTGCCCTATTTCTGAAGGGCAGAAAGCAGCCTGCCCTCCAGCGTGGCGCCCCGCTGAAACAGTCTGTGGGTTCTGTACTCCACCCACAGGCCGCAGTGTCCCACAGGTGGGGAAAACGCCCCCAAGAGTGACGAAAAGGGGACGCGTCCCCTTTTCATTTGCCACGCCCTTTTGGAACGCGCGATTATGTGCCCTTGCTCTAGGTCCAGCGCCGTGCCTGCCGCCGGACCTAGACTGAACACTACAAACGTCATTAGAATTAAATTGATAGGGGACATCTGAGAGAAGTTTAAAGTAATATTATGAAGAACATAAACAACAGTAGTGAAGTTCACCGCAGGCAGGTTCTGGCACTTATATACAGATGGTCACTGCTTGGAACTTGTGAGCAGGCAGCATAAAGCTGGCCATGAGAAAAGCAAGACGTCTCCAAGCATATATATGCCACTTTCAGAGTTTGGCCCTGTGACTTGTTGATGGACATGGCAAACACTGGCTTTAGGGGGAAAATGAGATGGTAAATCCGTAGGTATTATGGGATCCTGGGCATGAGTACATTTTCTTCCTTTGCCGATCCTGTCAAAATAGTAGCGCCAATGATATTTTTCCGAGACTCGTAGTACATAATCTCGTACAATTACATAGTTTGCACTTCTCCATCTTTCCGATTGTTATTAGAGGATGAGCGCTGTATTCAATGAAAAGATCATAGTGAAATGCCACCTTTAGCATAAAAGCCCAATTTGACCTCTTCAAAATAGCCTTGCATCGTGCAGTTTGTTCAATTGGGATGCTCAAAATGAGGTTTGAAAATCTGCAGCAGCTTGTCGTTATAGAATAATCTGCTCTCGTGTCTCAGAAGCTCGAAGCTTCATTTGTCAAGATAGTAAAGCTGTATTCTTTTTTTTATCCAGTGCTTTTCAGTGGGCGTTATGGGAAAACATATAGACTATGTTCTAATCCAGCCTCTAAACTATTCATATGCCAATTTTCAAGTCAAAGACTGAAATGTTTGGTCGTGATTGAGCAAACATTCATACATTTCATTATTATATATTAGTAGGGAAACATGTCTTATATGTGTAACAGATACACCTGAAAAGTACATCCAACCTAAGGCATTGCATGTATATGAGCTGGCTACATAACTAGTCAGTGTAAATGCAGAATTAAGAGATTACATATAATGACATGAAACAGCAGGGTAAAGACAGCACTGCCATAATGGGCTTACTAGAGTGTGAGTCTACTGTTAGAAAGTAGCATGATCCGTCACCAATATTCAAGCAGCTAATGGTGTCTGGCATTTCCATATAGCTTATGATGGTGTGGTATGAGAAAAGACAGTAAAAACGGAGAACATGAAAGAACTAGTCAAATGTGGAAATGCATTTTTAAATATGATTTACCTGTCATTGCATTTCCAATGCACACCCATTGAAATGTATTTTAGCATTTAATTAGGGAATGGGTATGAAGTCCCGGCGGCCGAATAGCGCCCAAATGGAGAAGATCCCGACAGGGCAGGTAAACACCCTATCCCTACCCTTCTTCCCCCGCTAACCCTCCCTTTAGTGGTGCCTAACCCTAACCTCCCCCTCGGGGGTACCTAACCCCACCTTACCACACCCTAAACCTAAACCTAACCATAACCCTCCCAAGAGGGGGTGGTGCTTAACCATAACCGCGCTACGCTTCCTAGACCTAACCCTCCACCCGTGGCTAACACTAAGGGCGCCCTGGAATTACCTCGTTCGGGCTGGAGTCCTTTGGCATTACGGCGTCAGGATTCTGAAAGCCTTCGGTATTTCGACGCCAATTTTAAGTCCCTTGTCGGGATTGAGACTGGCAGCCGCCGGTCTCATAACATCACTTTAATTAGGTTTGTGTGTATCAAATGCATGAAACAGAATAAGAGGTATTCCTATTAATCCATCACATTACAAGTGAAAAACAGGTCAAAGCAAAATCTGTAGTCTCTTATAGCATAATGTATTCATACTTTGCATAAGTTTACATGCACCTAACTTGCATGAAAAACACGTTAACAGTACATGGCACATAGCCTTAGAGCTGAGAGCGGACAGTTGTATAAATACTTTTTTCTGTCACTACAGCATCCTGTGGGGGAAAAATAAAACAAGACCGGATTTTCTGTATAAATAAAAAAGGCAGTGGAAACAGACAAGCACTGACTTAATACAGTTTAAGAATGTAAAAGTTACTGCCAACATGCTATAAACAATGACAAGAAGGACATGAGCAAAAACAGGTCAGCCAGGATAAACTAAATTACTTGTTGTTTGAGCTGGATAAAGTGGGTAATCTGCCGTTCTTAAGCTTGGGACACACTAGTCCAATCCACGAGAGAACAGACTCCCGACCAACGAGACTGCCCAACACTGGACAAGTGTGTACCAGACGCCGACCGACGCGCAGACCAGATCTTGGTTGCCTGTCGGGTCTCCTGCTTTTTAGACATGCTTAAAAACTGGGTCATTCCATGCCAAATCACAAAAAAAAAGTAAACTTTTCAACCCGACTGGCTCAGATTTTCATGAAATTTTGAAGGAATGCCCCCCGCTTTGCCTCCCTGTCACAAATCAGACTGCGGCCGGGAGGCTCTGCATACGACTTCACAGATTGAGAGCTGCACATGAACAGTACACATCCTGCGCATGCAGAGCCCTCCCACCATCGGAGATGTGTGCTAGATATCGTGTTAGCGTACATCTCTGTACAGGCCCTGTATTAGGTAAACTGTCTTAGGGCCTGATTCAGCAAGGATCGCTATTGTGACAAGGCATGCAATCGACCGATTGTTGCGTTCCGCGCATGCACCGCAGTCCCATCGCAGAGTGATTGACAGGATTGTACCCATTTGGGGGGTGGTGAAGGTGGGGTTGGTCAGCGAAACGCATGCATGCCTATCCGTTTGAACGCCATTGCATGGGCGTGCAAAAATTAGCCACTGCGATGCCATACACAGCTTGTGTACTCACTGCATGCGACGAGGTTAGCAATTCCTGAGTAAGGTCAGAGCTTGTGCAAGTGTGCATGAGGCTGCGATTGTACTCTATGTTACCAATGGTTTTGCAGTCTTGCTAAGTATTACGGACGTGTGTAAGGTAAGATGAGCGTCCTTATGTATGCAACAGAATAGCGATCGCAGAGGATTAGCATATCTTTTCAGTGAGACTGCGTGCATAAATCGCTATTGCAGTTGCAATCCGTACTGAATCAGGCCCCTTCGTCCCCTCTATCACCAGTTCTCAATGCAGAAGCTGCAGCCAGACTGAAAAGAACACAGTAGGGATGGTCATCAAAGGCAGAGAGCCATTTCTTTTCTGCCATCGATGGATAAGTGGAACCAGATGGTTTAATTTCTGCTCATTACACAGAGCTTAGCCCCAACACCTAAACCCCATCCCCTGTTTTTTGACTAGCCCGCAGCTTGCCAGACACTCGGCAGCGGTGTTCATCGAGTGGTGCAAGCCATCGATGGTTCATCATAGATTGTTATTGTACCAACGATGGTTATCACCGATGGTGCCATCAATGGTGACCATCAATGCAAAACCACCGAAGGCCATCTCTAGAACACACAGAGAGAGAGACTACAAGACTTGCCAGTTGCATGGTTCGTGCAAGAAGGGTTCAACTGCCATACTTAATACACTTATTTATTTTTTTTTACTCCTGTTCCCAAAGGCTTCCCTAAACAAAACTTATACCAATGAGAGATTGCATTAAAGTGTATAAGATACTTTATGTACAAAAAAAAATTAACATACACTTTTTGATATTCAAGGTCAAAGGTCAAGGAAATGTAAAAGTCAATATTTAAATATAAAACATTTTTTTATGAAACTATGGTCCCTTAGCTTCAAAACAAGACCAACATGAAAGTTCTACCACAATTAGAAACAAAGTTAGGAGTCGTTTTAGCTGATCTTGCAAGTATAAATTTTACATTTTTTGTCATGTTTCCAACCCTGTACCATGAACACAGTGTATCACTGAGGGATAAAATTTTACATATGAAAGTTACTTTATGCCGTTTATCAACCTACCAAATTACATGAAAAGCTGAGATGGTTGGGTTTGAAGCAGTAATGATTTGGCATGGAATAACCCAACTAGTACATCTGACCGCCGGCCGATATTGTAGTGCGGAGACCGGAGATGGTGACCGATCACCGATCCCAGCAGGCCAGCACACTAATAACGTGCACTATTCACCGCGGAATTCGGTTGAAGCAGGGGGCTTGGCAACAGGGAACAGATAACAAGAGATATGGTAAGAACTTACCTTTGTTATCTCTGTTTCTACGAAGTCCATAGGGTCCACAGGTTTGACCTTGGGGTATAGCTGGATCTGGATCCACGGGCACCACGCAGTTAAAGCTTTCACTGCTCCCAGGATGCACTTGGGTCCGTCCTCCTCTATACCCCGCCCCCGAGCAACAGGCACCTCAGTTGGTAAGCAGCCAAGGCCGGAGGAGGAGACTAAACAGAGAGAAGGAAGACTGGAACACACAAGAAACCATACTCACAGAAATGGGAGACGGAAAACCGGTGACCAGCCACACAGCCCATTTGAAGCCAGGTGCGTCAGGCCGGGCGCCCTGTGGACCCTATGGACTTCGTAGAAACAGAGATAACAAAGGTAAGTTCTTACCATATCTCTTGTTTTCTACTTCAGGGTCCATAGGGGGTCCACAGGGTTGACCTTGGGGATGTCCCAAAGCAGTTCAACTAAGGGCGGGGACGCTCCTGAGCAGAAAGGAGAATCCTGCGCCCGAAGGATGCATCCTGAGAGGCAAAGGTATCAAACGCATAAAACCCCAAAAATGTCTGAATGGAAGACCAAGTGGCTGCCTTGCACAGCTGAACAGCGGAGGCACCACGTCTAGCAGCCCAAGAAGGACCCACAGACAGAGTGGAATGAGCCTTAACAGAGGCCGGAACAGGTAAACGTTCCTGTATATAAGCCTCCCTAATAACAGAACAAAGCCAACGGGCTAACGTTTGTTTGTTGGCAGGCCAACCCCTCTTATGAAAACCAAAGCGGACAAACAAGGAATCGGACTTTCTAACCGAAGCAGTCCGATCAACATAAATTCGTAGAGCACGGACAACGTCCAATGAAGCCTCACCAGCTGAAAGATCAGTTGACTGAAAAGTTGGCACCACCAGTTCCTGATTAATGTGGAACTTAGAGACAACTTTAGGCAAAAACTCAGGACGAGTGTGAAGCACTGCTCTGTCCTGGTGAAAAATTAAGAAGGGGGGACTACATGAAAGCGCCCCCAACTCAGATATCCTCCTGGCCAAAGCAATTGCCAGGAGAAACACCGTTTTTAGTGTTAACCACTTGAGGTCAATAGACTCAAGAGGTTCAAAAGGAGGTCCCTGCAGGACCCGAAGAACCACCGCCAAGTCCCATGGAGCCACAAAGGGAGGTTGAATCCGGAGTACACCTTGGAAAAAGGTGTGAACATCAGGCAAGGTAGCCATCCGTCGTTGGAACCAAACAGACAGAGCCGACACATGAACCTTCAGGGAAGCAAGACGTAAGCCCAGATCAAGACCGGACTGTAGAAATGCCAAAATCCTAGAAACCCTGAACACCTGAGGATCAAAGTTTCTGGACTCACACCACTGAAAGTAAGTGTGCCACACCCTGTGGTAAATCCGTGCCGAAGCAGGCCTAAGCGCCCTCAGCATGGTACCGATGACAGAGGTAGAAAAACCCCGGGACCTTGGACGGCTGTCTCAAGAGCCACGCCGTCAAAGAAAGCCGACCCAGATCCGGGTAAAGGCAGGGCCCCTGAGACAGCAGGTCCCAACGCTGAGGCAGAAGGAACGAGGCGTCTACGGACAAGCTCCTGAGATCGGAGTACCAAGGACGTCTGGGCCACGCTGGAGCCACCAGAAGAAACGTGCCCCCGTCCTGTCTGATTTTTCTGAGCACCCGAGACAGCAGGGAGATCGGAGGGAACAGGTACGCTAGGTAAAACGTCCATTTCACAAACAGCGCGTCCACTAGGCTTGCGCCTGCATCTCTTGTCCTTGAGCCGTACACGGGCAACTTGCAGTTGTGACGGGAGGCCATCAGGTCCAACTCCGGCAGTCCCCATTTGTCCACGAGAAGTTGAAACACCTCTGGGTGAAGCGACCATTCCCCGGGATGCACGTCATGACGGCTGAGGAAGTCCGCCTCCCAATTGAGGACTCCCAGGATGAAGACTGCCGAGATCGCCAGAATGTGGCACTCCGCCCAAGCCAAGATCTGAGACACTTCCGACATCGCAGCTCGACTGCGAGTCCCTCCCTGGTGATTTATGTACGCCACTGTGGTGGCGTTGTCCGATTGCACCTGAACGGCTCTTCCGTGAAGAACGGTGCCTGATGACAGTAGAGCACGGTACACTGCCCGCAGCTCTAGAACGTTTATGGGAAGGATGGCTTCCTCCGCCGACTAATGGCCCTGAAGAGACAACGAGCCTGTCACTGCCCCCCAGCCCCGGAGACTGGCATCTGTCGTGAGCAGAACCCAGTCCGGGATCCAAAAGGGGCGGCCCTGGATGAGATGAGCTGACTGAAGCCACCACGCCAGAGACCGGCGCACTTCCGGGGACAACACCAGCATCTGGGATCGGATCCGGTGAGGTAACCCGTTCCATTCCGATAGAATCTGCCCCTGCAGGGGCCTGGAATGGAACTGGGCAAATTCCACCATGTCGAATGCCGACACCATGGACCCCAGGACTCTCATTGCAGAATGGACCGACACCCTGCCACTGCTCAGGCAACTGTGTATCCTCAGTTGTAGGGAGGACACCTTTTCCAGAGTCAAGAAAATCCTTTGTTGACAAGAATCCAGAAGTGCTCCCAGATGGACCATCCGTTGAGATGGGACCAGAGAGGACTTCCTCCAATTTATCAACCACCCGTGTGCCTGAAGACAAACAATGGTCAGGTGGAGATGTCAAAGAAGCACCTCCGGGGAGCTTGCCAGCAGCAGAAGATCGTCCAGGTACGACAACAGTCGAATACCCTGACCCCGAAGGTGGGCAGCCATAACTGCCATCACCTTGGTGAACACCCTCGGAGCCGTGGAAAGGCAACGCCCGAAATTGGTAGTGATGGTTCAGGATAGCAAACCTCAGATATCGCTGATGTGCCGGTGCTATGGGCACATGGAGATAGGCGTCCTGGATATCGAGGGAGACAATATAATCCCCGGGTTCCATCGCCAGAATGATGAAACGTAACGTTTCCATCCTGAACCTGGGAACTCTGAGGTATCTGTTCAGAGACTTCAAATTCAGGATAGGGCGATGAGAACCATTGGGTTTCGGCACCAGAAAGAGTACAATAGTACCCCGTCCCGCGCTGAGACTGCGAAACGGGAACAATGATCGCTGCTTGTAGCAAGGATTCTATAGCTACCTGAATCTGGCCAGCTTTGGTCTTGTTCAGAGAAGGACTCGTGCAGAAAAACTGGTGGGGCGGCCTGAACCGAAAAGACAGGGCGTACCCCGGAGAGACTACTTCTCGAACCCAGGCATCCGTGGTGGTATTGTGCCAACACTGGGCGAATTGGAGAAGTCGGCCTCCCACTGTGGGGTCCCCCAGAGAGAGGCCCGTCCATTCAGGCAGCAGGCTTATCCTCCTGCTTGGAAGAAGGGCGCCGAGCACTCCATGCCTGCTTCTTGGGCTTGGGTGCGGCCTTGGTCGCCGAATGTCTCGGGAAGGACTGGCCCTTGGCCTTACCCGGAACCCGAAAGGACCGAAAGGCAGAGCTCCTCACTTTAGCAGGTGCAGAGGCCGAAGGGAGGAAAGCCGACTTGGACTTAGCCAAAGTATTCACTATCTTGTACAAATCCGGACCAAATCGTAAATCACCATTAAAAGGCAAGGCCTCCGGACCCTTTTTTGAATCCGCATCAGCCCTCCAGGACCTCAGCCACAGGGAACGCTGAGCAGACACTGCTGCAGCCGACACCCTAGAAGTGAGCAGGCTGGCATCCAAAGACGCTTCCCCGATATAGGAAGCTGCATCCCACATCTGTCCCACTAACGCTCTCTGGATATCCGGAGCCTCATCAGGAAAGGTATCCTCCAAGGCATTGGCCCATGCCTCAATGGCTTTAGCCACCCAGGAGATAGCCATGGATGGGCGAGCCACCGCCCCGGAAAGAGAATAAGTGGACTTTAAACAAGTCTCCACCTTCCTGTCCGTGGGATCCTTCAAAGAGGAGATAGACGGCAATGGCAGCGTCGCGCTTTTGATCTAGCGGGTAACGTGAGAATCCACCGCCGGCGGAGTCTCCCATTTCCTGCAATGAGCTTCAGGAAAAGGATAGTTCGCCGCCAACCTCTTCTGTGGATGGAACCTCTTACTGGGTAATTGCCAGGCCGCCGCCATGTGATCCGTTAACTGATCAGACAGGGGAAACACAGTTGAAGTCACCTTGGTCTTTTTAAAATTAGGAAACTTCGACCTAGGAGCCGGCGCATCATCCTCAACATGTAGGATAGCCCGCACCGCCCTAACTAAGGCTGGAACATTAATGGAGGTCTTAGCTTCCACCTCCTGCCCCATGGCATCAGAGTCAGAGTCCTCATGGATTTCTTCATCATCTGAGGACACTTCCGAGTCCGACAACTGCGCAGCTAGTGAACTCACAACCGGACGTTTAGACGCCCTTGGTGGCACATCACTTTGCAACATTGACTCAAACGCCGAGGATGATGCCGCCAGACTCTGTACAGAGCTGGAGAGAACATCCACCCAAGGCGGAGGAGCCGTCGGAGCAAAACTCTGCAAAGGCACTACAGACTGACGCGTCACTGGGGGAGACTGCACATATACAGGCAGTTTCGAGTAAGGACCCATAGTCTGGGCCCCGGGGGGAGACCGCAATATTTGCGGAATACCCGGGGAAAGGGGGATGGTGGGCTGAGGCAACGCCCTAGAAGGGACCGCTGATGGGACCGATAACCGGTCCGCAATAGACGCCAGCACCTGTGAAACCATCGCCCAAGGAGGGTCCTGTGACACAGGGGGGTTGGAGGGGCCCGGTACCAGCTGGCACCGCCCGCACAGACCATATAGAGATAAGTCCTCCCCATCAACTCCAGCGGCACAGCGTCTGCAGGAAAATAGCACAGGAGCCACAGAGCGCTCAGTCTCCTCATCAGACATACCGTAAATACACAAGAAATACGTATCACCAGAGGAATTACGGTTTTAACACCTGCGCACTCACCAGTATGCGACACAACAGCCCAGATATGGTACTGTGTAGCACACAACAGTATGTGACTGACCCTAAAAATACGTGATTTATATAAGTGAGGGTATCAGAAAAACGCCTTTCCCCCACACACCTGCTGGGCCGTAGGAGAAGGAAAGGGATAGTTATAAGCTGACAGTAAGGAGAATAAGTCACAGACAGGCAGCACTAGCAATAGTCACATACAATGCAGAAAAGTTAGTACTCACTGCACCTTTCACTACAATCAACCGCCCAGATTCAGTGTCTGGGAGGGCTATAGTGCTGTGTACACTGTCCTTTAGCAGGGGAGAGGTACACAGGGGGACCGGTCCACTTGATACCGCCTGGGAGTCTGCAATGCCTGCCAGTGAAGATGGCCGCCGGAGACCTCAGAGGAGGAGTGGCCGAGAGATAAGAGCAGCTCAGCGACGCCAGACTGCTAGTTGAAAGGCGCACTGAGCTGAGGGGAGGAGCCGCTAGACAGGGAAGGCTGCCCCCCCCCTGGCTAGAAATTAACCCCCGGGTTGCCGGTCCCGCTACCAGCCTGTTACCCTGGTGGTCTAGCGGACACACGGGGTAGTCCGCCGCCGCTGCTAGCGCCTCCGGTCTGTCCCCAGAGACCGGAGGCTTCTGACTGCATATAAAGTATCCGCGGGCCGCCGCACGCGGCGACCCGCGGCTTACCTGATCCCCGTCACGTCCGGCAGCAGTCAAGGGAGTCCCCAGAGCCCGGCTAGTACAGGCTCTGGGGTCCCGTCGCGATCCCCAGAGCTGTACTGGCGTCGCGGCGCCAGTGGGGAGAAGGAGCGGCAGCGTGGACGTCCTAAAGGACAGTCTGATGCTGCCGCTCTAATAGTGTAAAAAAAGTAGAAAAAAATAAAAAAATCTCTTTTAAAATAAAGCTTAGGGGCTGTTCCTGCAGCCCCACTGCGACAGGGTGACCCGACTCCGGCCGGGCACCAACTAAAACTGAGGTGCCTGTGGCTCGGGGGCGGGGTATAGAGGAGGACGGACCCAAGTGCATCCTGGGAGCAGTGAAAGCTTTAACTGCGTGGTGCCCGTGGATCCAGATCCAGCTATACCCCAAGGTCAACCCTGTAGACCCCCTATGGACCCTGAAGTAGAAACTTAACTTTTGCAGAGTTCGGCAGCAGGCAACTTGCAGAACATCTGCGGCGCATTTCATAATCCAAAATGGCCGCGGCAAGCCAATCACGGCCTGCCAAGTCATCGCCCAGCCCCTTATACCGGCTAATACAAGCCAGCGCGAGAAGGAGGAAGTCAGTCCGACAGAGGAGGAAGAGCTTCTGAAGAATGAAGACGTCGGGGAAGTCCTGGATGGGCAGCAGCCATGTTAAAGAGCTAAAAGGCCGCAGACCTCCAGGTGAAGACGCCAGGGAAGATCTTAAAGGCCATTGCCCCCCCCTCCAGATGAAGCTAAATAAATTTAAACATTCAGTGTTTTGTTTTTATTTTAATATTTCTTTTACAGGGGTACTATAGGTTAAGCAGGCCCTTAATGTCCCTCCTGCTGGTACTTGTGTTTCTCCAAGTACCAGCATGCGGGGGAGGCTTGCTGAGACCTGTAGTTCCACCTGTAAAAAGAAACAATATTAAACTTTTACTAATGGACTATAAACTCTGGTCTTCAGCCCTGGCCTTGGGTGCCCTGGAGAGGGGGACACCTTTATTGGGAGGGGGGGGGGGGGCACTTCCCAGGAATCCCCAGTCTGGGCTAACTGGAGAGGGGGGATGAATGCTTTGGCCGAGGGACCCCGTCAAGTGTGTCCCTTGGATGTGGTATTCCCCCCCCGCTAGTGGAACCCGATGCTGGTTCTGAAAACACGGGGGACCCCTACTTGTTTTGTTCCTCTGATTTTTAGAACCAGTGCCAGCTCTAAGAGCCTGGTGCTGGTTCTAAAAATATGGGGGACCCCTACACATGTTCCCTATATTTTCTGAACCAGGGCCAGCTCGAGAGAGCCTGGGGCTGGTTATGCCTTTGTGGGGGGAACCCCACGCCATAGTATTTTTTTTTGGAAACCTGAAATCCTGTCCCATTCCAATTAGGTTATTAATTCTCAACCTCCCCCTCTTCACCATTAAATTAAATTCCTCATTAATAAAACCCCTTTCCTGCACAGTCAATGTATGTTTTGAGCAGACACAGATTGGAGGTCTGCTGAAAAATTGGACAAGTGAGTAGCGAGGATTGGATGTAGAATCTGCAAGCAGGTCTGCAGTAGGATTTAATAAACAGTCTGAACTGCCGTGGATTGGTGTGTATCCAGCATTAGAAAGTACTCAAATTCTAATGTTATACCATCTCTTTACAGACAGATGAATAAAATGAAGTGCAATGTCGTCACTACAATTATCACTCAAGTAGTGCCAGAAACCAGCACCAAGTATTTAGCCCCATATTATAATTGGTTAACCCAGACTCCAGTAAATAAACAAGGGGTGTGATAGTGTTCACTCTAGCTCTGGCGGCAGGCAGGGTGCCAGAGCTAGAGAGGGCAACTTTGTGCACGCGCGCCCGAAAAAGAGCGTTGCCATAAAAAGGGGGCGTGTCTATAAGACGGCACCCGCAGGCTGTGAGGGCAGGGCGCTTTTTGCCCTCCTTCTGAAGGGCAGGGTGCTTTTTGCCCTCCAGAAGGAGGGCAGGGCGCTGATCCCCGCTAAAACAGCCTAGCGGGAACGCTATGTGATATGTATTACCGCCGGCCGCATTCAATTCCCAACAGCGGCTGTCCGACAAGGAGGAAATCCCGATCGTCCTAAAGGTAAGCATTTACTAACCTAACCCTACTTAGGGGTGCCTAAACCTAACCCCCCCTTCCCTGCCTAGGCCTAAGTCCCCCAGGGGGGTGCTAACCCTAATCTCCCCCTGGGGGACCCTAACCCGCCCTCCCCCTGGCCTAACCCTAACCTCCAGGGGGGTTGCCTAACCCTAAGTTCTCCCCGGGAGCCCTAAACCTAACCCTCCCCCCCCCCCCCACGGCTGTCCGCTGCGGCACCCGGCATACGCTCGCCGGTCTCTCGACGTCGGACAAATTACAGGCGTCTACATTTAGACACCTGTTATTCGTCCCTAGTTGGGATAAAGCAGTCTGTAAGCCGGCGGTCTGCATATAGACCGTCGGGTTCCAGACTACATCCCATAAACAAGTTGTCAATATACGCTTCTGTAGTTAGTGCTTAAACATTCTCAAAGTTATCAAATGTTTTGCATGCGTACTTTGTGTATAATGGACATCTATTTGTTGGTAAGCTATTTTATGGGCTACTTGGAGCAAAGGGTACACATTTCTAAGATACTGATGTCTGGATACAGTAAAAAAAAATAAAAAAAAGGGAAACTTCAGTTTTAAGACCAGTTGTGCTTATGCACACAACATATGTAACTTAACAGAAAGTGCAAGCATGGCTTACTAGAGAGAGGCTCACATCAAGTTACATGCGACTGCAATGAACTAAACAGTATTAGAACACTTTAGGTGCAGTTAATTGTTTCCTCAAAAGATGACATACTTAATTGTAATGGAATGGGATTGAAATCCCGACAGAGTCAGCCCGAGAGAATGAAACCCAGACAGCGTCAGGTAAATTACCCAACCCTCCCCTCTTCCCCCCCCCCCCCCCTCAACCCTTCCTTAGGGGTGCCTAACCCTAAACTCCCGGGGTGGTGCCCATCCCTAAATCCCTCCATGGGTGCCTAACCCTGACCTCCCCCCTGTTGGTGCTTAACCCTAACCCTCTTCCCTAGGGGTACCTAACCTTAATCTCCCCCCCAAACCGAACGCTAACCCCGCTGTGGACCCTACGGACTTCGTAGAAACAGAGATAACAAAGGTAAGTCCTTACCATATCTCTTGTTTTCTACTTCAGGGTCCATAGGGGGTCCACGGGGTTGACCTTGGGGATGTACCAAAGCAGTTCAACTAAGGGCGGGAACGCTCCTGTGCAAAAAGGAGAACCCGGCACCCGAAGGATGCATCCTGAGAGGCAAAGGTGTCAAAAGCATAGAACCTCCAAAACGTCTGAATTGAAGACCAGGTGGCCGCCTTACATAGCTGAACAGCAGAGGCGTCACGTCTAGCAGCCCAAGAGGGACCCACAGAACGAGTGGAATGAGCCTTAACAGAGGCTGGCACAGGTAAACCCTCCTGTGCATAAGCCTCACAAATAACTGAACAAAGCCAACGGGCTAACGTTTGTTTGTTGGCAGGACAACCCCTCCTGTGAAAACCAAAGAGGACAAACAATGAATCAGACTTCCTAACAGAAGCAGTCCGGTCCACATAGATTCTAAGCGCACAGACTACATCCAAGGTAGCCTCACCAGCTGAAAGATCAGGTGACTGAAAAGCTGGCACAACAAGTTCCTGATTGATGTGGAACTTCGAAACCACTTTATGCAAAAACTCAGGACGAGTGCGAAGAACCGCTCTGTCCTGGTGAAAAATCAGAAAAGGGGGGCGACAGGAAAGCGTCCCAACTCTGACACCCTCCTGGCAGCAGCAATTTCCAGGAGAAAAACGGTCTTAACGTTAACCACTTGAGTTCCACCGACTCAAGGAGGTTCAAAAGGAGGACCCTGCAAGAGCCGAAGAACTACCGCCAAGTCCCAAGGAGCCACAGGAGGCACGAAGGGAGGCTGGATTCGGAGAACACCTTGGAAAAAAGTGTGAACATCTGGCAGCGTAGCGATCCTTTGCTGGAACCACACGGACAGCGCAGACACATGCACCTTCAGGGAGGCAAGGCGTAAGCCCAGGTCAAAACCTGACTGAAGAAAGTCCAAGATCCTAGAAACTCGGAACACCTGAGGATCAAAGTTTCTGGACTCACACCACTGAAAGTGCACCACACCCTGTGGTAAATCCATGCTGCAGCAGGCTTGCGTGCCCTAAGTATGGTGCTAATAACCGAACCCGAGAAGCCCCGAGACCTTAAGACAGCTGTCTCAAGAGCCACGCCGTAATTGGCAGCCCACCCAGATCAGGGTAAAGGCAGGGCCCTTGAGACAATAGGTACTGACGCTGAGGAAGAAGGTACAGAGCGTCGATGGAGAGGCTCCTCAGATCGGAGTACCAAGGACGTCTGGGCCACGCCGGAGCCACCAGCATGAGCGTGCCACCGTCCTGCTTGAATTTCCGCAGGACCTGAGGTAGCAGGGATATCGGAGGAAACATACGCCAGGTGAAACGTCCATTTCACCAACAGCGCGTCTACCTGACATGCGTCTGCGTCTCTTGTCCATGACCCGTAAACGGGCAAATTGTGATTGTGATGGGAGGCCATCAAGTCCAGCTCCGGCAGCCCCCATCTGTCCACGAGTACATGAAACACCTCTGGGTGAAGCGACCATTCCCCGGGATGCACGTCGTGATGGCTGAGTAAGTCCGCCTCCCAATTGAGGACTCCGGGGATGAAGAACGCAGAGATCGCTGAATGTGGCACTCTGCCCAAGCAAGGATGCGACACTCCTTCGACATCGCAGCCCGACTGCGAGTTCCTCCCTGGTGGTTGATGTACGCCACCGTGGTGGCGTTGTCGGACTGAACTTGAACCGCCCTTCCTTGAAGAGCTGTGCCGGACTGCAGGGCCCTGTACACCGCCCGCAGTTCCAGGATGTTGATGGGGAGAAGTGCTTCTTCCGCAGTCCAACGACCCTGAAGTGACAACGAGCCTGTCACTGCCCCCCAACCCAGGAGACTGGCATCTGTTGTGAACAGGACCCAGTCCGGGATCCTAAAGGGGCGCCCCAAGCCAAAGACTGCCGAACCTCCAGGGACAACACCAGCATCTGAGAGCGGATCCGGTGAGGTAACCCGTTCCATTATGATAGAATCAGCCCCTGCAGGGGCCGTGAATGGAACTGGGCAAATTCCACCATTTCGAATGCCGACACCATGGACAGGCGGCAACTGCTCAGGCAACTGTGTATCCGCAGCTGTAGGGAGGAGACCTTTTCCGGAGTCAGGAAGATCCTTTGCTGACGAGAATCTAGCAGGGCTCCCAAATGAACCATCTGCTGTTATGGTATCAGGGAGGACTTTCTCCAATTTATCAACCACCCGTGTGCTTGCAGACAAGCGATCGTCAGGTGGAGATGTTGAAGCAGTACCTCCGGAGAGCTAGCCAGGAAAAGGAGGTCGTCCAGATACAGCAGCAGCCGTACATTCTGGTTCCGAAGATGTGCGGCCATGATTGCTATCACTTTGGTGAAAACCCTTGGTGCCGTGGAGAGGCCAAAGGGAAGCGCCCGGAACTGATAGTGATGCTGAAGGATAGCGAACCTCAGATACCGCTGGTGCTATTGGAAAATGGAGGTAGGCGTCCTAGATATCCAGGGAGACCATGCAATCCCCAGGTTCCATCACCAGAATGATGGAACGTAACGTTTCCATCCTGAATTTGGGAACTCTGAGGAATTTGTTCAGAGACTTCAAATTGAGGATAGGGCGATGAGAACCATTGGGTTTCTGCACCAGAAAGAGTAGAGTAGTACCCCATCCCTCGTTGTGATTGAGGAACGGGAACAATGACCCCTGCTTTCAGCAAGGACACTATAGCCTCCTGAATCTGCAAAGCCTTGGTTTTGTCCCAAGAAGGACTTGTGCAGAAAAACTGGTGGGGCGGTCTGTGCCGAAAAGACAGGGCGTACCCCTGGGAGACCACTTCTGAAACCCAGGCATCCGTGGTGGTATTGTGCCAGCACTGAACAAATTGAAGAAGTCGGCCTCCCACTCTGGGGTCCCCCAGAAGGAGGCCAGTCCCATCAGGCAGAAGGTTTATTTTCCTGTTTGGAAGAAGGGCGCTTGGCACTCCAGGCCTGCTTCTTGGGCTTCGAGGCTGTCTTAGTCGCCGACTGCCTCAGGAAGGACTGACCTTTGGCCTTTCCCTGAACACGAAAAGACCGAAAGGCTGAGCTCCTCACCTTAGCCGGCGCTGAAGCCGGAGGGAGGAAGGCAGACTTTGATTTAGCCAGAGTATCCACTATTATGTCCAAATCTGGACCAAATAGCAACTCTCCATTAAAAGGTAAGGCCTCCAGGCCCTTTTTAGAATCCGCGTCAGCCCTCCAGGACCGCAGCCACAAGGACCGACGCGCTGACACAGCTGCAGCCGACACCCTAGAGGTCAGCAGGCTTGCATCTAGTGATGCTTCCCAATATAGGAAGCCGCATCGCTCATCTGTCCTATCAATGCTCTCTGGATATCCGGAGCATCGTCCGGAAAGGTATCTTCTAAAGCGTTGGCCCAGCTCTCAATGGCCTTAGCCACCCAAGAGATGGCCATGGACGGACGGGCCACTGCCCCAGAGAGAGAGTAGATAGACTTTCAACAAGTCTCCATTTTCCTGTCCGTGGAATCCTTCAGGGAGGAGATAGACGGTAATGGCACAGTAGCACTTTTAATTAAGCGGGTGACATGGGAATCAACCACAGGCGGGGTCTCCCATTTCCTGCAATGAGCCTCAGGAAAAGGATAGTTGGATGCCAACCGTTTCTGTGGTTGGAATCTCTTGCTGGGCAACTGCCAGGCTCCCACCACATGATCCGTCAACTGGTCGGAGAGGGGAAACACAGTCGAAGCTACTTTGGCCTTTTTAAAATTGGGATACTACGACCTAGGAGCCGGCACATCCTCCTCTATGTGAAGGATGGCCCGCACTGCCCTAACCAATGCCAGCACATTAATGGAGGACTTAGTCTCCACCTCCTGGGCCATGGCATCCGAGTCAGAGTCCTCATGTACCTCCCCGTCATCCGAAGACACGTCCGTGTCCGTGAACTGCGCCGCCAGTGAAGTCGGAACGGGTCGCTTGGACGCCTTTGGGGGCAAGTCACTGTGTAACATCGACTGAAAAGCAGACGACGAGGCCGTCAGACTCTGAACAGAGCTGGAGAGTACATCCACCCAGGTGGAGGAACACCCTGAGGATACCCCTGAAAGGGTACCTTTGACTGCTGCGTCACTGCGGGAGACTGTACGTACACAGGCAACCCCGAATAAGGACCCACAGTCTGAGACCCGGGGGGAGACTGCAACAAATGCGGATCACCCGAGGAATGGGGGATGGTAGGCTGGGACAACGCCCTAGAAGGGACCGCAAGACATACATGAAAACTAACAGGGAGTATGATCTCGCACCAATATATTTATAATTAAATTCCAGAGAAATTTTCTCATTAATTTGATTTAATTTAGAAGACCCTACAACTTCACTTCTTTTATAAATTCGTATTTATGATATAGGTGAAGGTGCTACCTTGTAATCTTGTAAATATCACAGTAACAAACAAACATAGAAAAATCGACAAGATTTTGTCAGGTGCACTTATAGGGTCAAAATATTCTAGTATTCAAACAGTACTCTGATACAATATTAAAATATAACCTTTAATTGAATATATTTAAAATTCCAATAATAGTGTCCAAAAATATAGGCGAAATATGATTAAAATAAAGAAAGATAGGTAAAGAGTGTATACATATGTAGAATATTATAAGGTGATTTAAAAGAGCCACCTGCTGCCGGTTTATTCAACGTGTATTATAATACCTGAGGCTTATATGGTGCGCCTTGATCAAGTATATGGGATAGTGTTAATATTATTATACCATATAATACACAAATTGTTACACCTGATGATTATTTTCTGGGAATTGTGTGTTATTAGTGTTTTACTAAGGAGTGGAGGGAAGGGAGAAACAAGTAATATTGCTTTGCAATCAATATCCCTGTTACTCCTATGATGTTATATTAGGAAATAATTTTAATAAAATTTTTCTTGAGAGTGACAGTACATCTTGTTGAATGTGTATTATATCTTATCCTCACTGTCAGTATTACAAGGTTGTTAGTATATGTTGCCTTTTGTATACGCAACAAAATTACATCGCATTGGAATAAGGATATAGTTGCAAATATGTTTCAATCATGAACTCCCTCGCAGTTCATATATACAGCTATTGTTATCAGACAGATAGAGTCTTCATATAATGTGATTTGGCTCTTTATCTGTAATGCTGTAGCGTTTCTATGAGGTTTATCAGGTCTGTGCTGTAATGCACAGACTCATGTCCCAAATCCCGTTCACTGCTCATACACACATGGATTTCTTATTACAATATCGTGGCCCGTCTGTTACAGTCACAGAGCGGCGTCACACATTTCTCCCATTACAAACAATCTCCATAAGCCCTATTTCACATATATGTCTATTGCTGGTATTATTAATGTATTAGCATATGATAGTGCTATAACCGGCAGCAGAGTGGTATGGCGACGCGCGTTTCGCCGATAGCTGCTTTCTCTAGGCAGTACCAGCAATAGACATATATGTGAAATAGGGCTTATGGAGATTGTTTGTAATGGGAGAAATGTGTGACGCCGCTCTGTGACTGTAACAGACGGGCCACGATATTGTAATAAGAAATCCATGTGTGTATGAGCAGTGAACGGGATTTGGGACATGAGTCTGTGCATTACAGCACAGACCTGATAAACCTCATAGAAACGCTACAGCATTACAGATAAAGAGCCAAATCACATTATATGAAGACTCTATCTGTCTGATAACAATAGCTGTATATATGAACTGCAAGGGAGTTCATGATTGAAACATATTTGCAACTATATCCTTATTCCAATGCGATGTAATTTTGTTGCGTATACAAAAGGCAACATATACTAACAACCTTGTAATACTGACAGTGAGGATAAGATATAATACACATTCAACAAGATGTACTGTCACTCTCAAGGAAAATTTTATTAAAATTATTTCCTAATATAACATCATAGGAGTAACAGGGATATTGATTGCAAAGCAATATTACTTGTTTCTCCCTTCCCTCCACTCCTTAGTAAAACACTAATAACACACAATTCCCAGAAAATAATCATCAGGTGTAACAATTTGTGTATTATATGGTATAATAATATTAACACTATCCATATACTTGATCAAGGCGCACCATATAAGCCTCAGGTATTATAATACACGTTGAATAAACCGGCAGCAGGTGGCTCTTTTAAATCACCTTATAATATTCTACATATGTATACACACTTTACCTATCTTTCTTTATTTTAATCATATTTCGCCTATATTTTTGGACACTATTATTGGAATTTTAAATATATTCAATTAAAGGTTATATTTTAATATTGTATCAGAGTACTGTTTGAATACTAGAATATTTTGACCCTATAAGTGCACCTGACAAAATCTTGTCCTTTTTTCTATGTTTGTTTGCTACTGGAACCGCAAGACAGTCCGCGATTGACGCCAGCACCTGTGAAAACATTGCCCAAGGTGGATCCTGCGCCACCGGTGGTTTAGAGGGACCAGGTACCAGCTGGCACTGCCCGCACAGACCATCCTGTGACAAATCCACCCCATCAACCCCTGCCGAACAACGTCGGCAGGAAAACAACACAGGAGCCACGGAGCGCTTATTCTCCTCATCAGACAAGACATGATAATTTTGCAATAAATATCACCAAAAAGAGGTGCACGCTCCCAAGAATGCAACACAAACAGCCCACAATATGGTACTGAGTAGCACACCACTGTATGTGACTGACCTCACAAATACTTAGATTTCTATAAGTGAGGTACACAGAAAGAACGTCCCTCCCCCTCCGTAGGAGAAGGAAAAGGGAAAGTGATAAGATGACAGTCAGCTAGAAAAATTAGCACAGACCACAGCACTAGCAAAAGTCACATACCATGCAGGAAGATAATACTCACTGCACCTTTAGGTACAATCAACCTCCCAGATTCAGTGTCTGGGAGGGCTACAGCGCTGCGAACACAGTCCTTTTGCAGGGGAGAGGTACGCAGGGGGACCGGTCCATGCACCGCCTGGGAGATCTGCGTTTGCCACAAGAAAATGGCCGCCGGAGAGCTCTGAGGAGAAGTGGCCGAAGTAGGAACAGCCCAGCGACACCAGCACGCATGAGAGAAGGCACGCTGGGCTGAGGGGAGGAGCCGCTAAACCAGGGAAGGCTGCCTCCCCTGGCTAGTAATTAACCCCAGGGATGCTGGCTCCCTTCCAGCCATTATACCCTGGTGGTCCAGCGGTCACTCGGGGTATTCCATTGAAGGGGGAGCCTGTTGCCGCTACTAGCGCCGCCGGTCTGTCCCCAGAGACCGGCGGCTAAGGACTGCATTAGCACGCGGGCAACGCGATGCGCTGCACGTGGCTTACCTGTCCCCGTGACTCCGGCAGCAGTCCGTGGGAGGTCCCGGAGCCACGCTAGTACTGACTCCGGGGTCCCGCTGCGATCCCCAGATCAGTACTGGTGTCGCAGCGCCAGCGGGGTTCTTGGAGCAGCAGCGTGGACGTCCAAACGGACAGTCTGATGCTGCAGCTCTGAAGAAGAAAAAATTAAAGAAATAAAATCTTATTAAATAAGGCACCAACTAAAACTGAGGTGCTTGTGGCTCGGGGCGGGGTATAGAGGAGGATGGACCCAAGTGCATCCTGGGAGCATCAAAAGCTTTAACTGTGTGGTGCCCGTGGATCCAACCCTGTGGACCCCCTATGGACACTGAAGTAGAACAATTATTGCACAGGGCCATGCTGTGAATAAACTAGCATATAGAGTTGACTTCCATGAAGTCAGACTTTTTGAGACTGGTGTTTGAAAGAGGTTCCTACATTAGCCCAGAAAGCAATGACTAAAAGTGGCAAAAGATTCACTTGCATAAAAACATAATTTCATTGTGTGGCTCCTTGACCATTTTGCAACTCTGACCAGAGAGGATGTATACAGAAAACTTAATGCCATGAGGTAACCAAAACTGCTGACTGTGAAAACGTTTCAGAAGACCCACTCTGCCAGATGGATTGTATAACCAGACCTGTAAACTTTTTGCCAACTGACTGCAGGGATAAATACTAGTAATGCCAGGCATACACTGCCAGATAAAATGCATGTCAGACCGACAGACATTCTATCTGGCAGGCTGACACCCAGCAGATATCTCACAGTGTATTGGCCCTGATATCTGGGGCTATCCGATATCGGGCGGATCGCCCCATTAATTGTATAGTGCATGCCCAGCAATGAAGGTGCAGGACAAACTGACCTATCAACCACTTCTTCTGACTTTTTGTTTGAACATATACATCAACCTAAGGTGTTTTCCAAAAGTAGTAGAAAATGTCACATTTTGAATGTTTTCACTAGACAGTCAAGGCCAACATAACTACACAATTCCAGCCAGCCAGTGACCACATTCCCTGAGAGTTATTATTAGATGACTAAAAGCCTAGAGTTTGCTGTAAACCACCAAACCAAAAGCCAAGATCACTACCTTAATGCATGTTGTTTGGATAACTCAAAAAGTCAAGTTTGACAATTATGGATTTCTCTTTCTGGGAGCTGAAACACAAGGGGCGATTCAACTGTGCCGTGTGCCTCCTGCTGGGAGTCTATGCTAATAAGCGCTCGACTGAGCAATTAAATTGTTTCTCCACTCGGGCGCCCACTAGCATTTTCCGTGCCCACAAGCACCTGGTTTTGCCACGCAAACTGCTAAATTCATCTAAAAGGGGAGGTTTGGGCGACCAAAAAGCGTGACTTTAGACATTTTTTCTCACACCTCCATAGACTGCAAGAAAAAAATGTCATTGCCACTAATAGGAGTCTATCAGAGAAACAACTGAATTGCTCTGATAAATGCCCATTACTATAAACGGCCAACGAGGGGCGCGCGACGCAATTGAAAAACCCCGACAGTGTCGAATGTAAACTTGCTTTGTTAACTAGTGTTTTGAAGGGGTTGTCACAAGACAGACTCTGGAATCCCAACGCTCAACACAATACCTGCTCCGGAATGCAGAAGGAGAGTATTAGGGGAATGCGGGAGGGGACGGTTAGGGTTGGTATGCCAAAGGGGAGAGTAGTGCGGCCCATATACAGTAAAAAATTTTAGACGATGTGCACGATTTTGATCAATCTCAACGATCAATCGTGCACATCGTGTGTTTTGGCATGCTGTACGACGGCGATGCGCCTCCCTGCCGTCGTACATCGGCATCGTAGATCTTACGGAAAAACCATAATATCTGCGATCCGTCATGCTGTTGTAAGATGCATCATTTACCATTCTCAACAGCGTGCGATGCATCAGGCTGAATTTTAAAACGTACCGAGGTGTTGTACGTTTTCAAATCGCCCAGTGAATGGCCGGCCTTAGGGTTAGGCTACAGGAGGGTTAGCGAATGCCTGGATATTGTACCCAACCCTCTAGAGCACCTAGCAAGTGAATAATTAAATGTACTCTAACCAAAGAGCAGCTTCACTCAATTTGTGTACATGTTTAAAAGAGAAAAAATACTTTGGAACATGATGAACAACAGACCTACAATTTCTAGGACACTGAACTGTATTGGTGACTAGCTTTATATTGTGACTAGTTTTTGTGGCTTGTATTTCTAAGTGGTGTTGCATGAGGGAACAAGAGTTTTCACTGTGAATTCATATCGGAGGATAAAGTGTAAAACAGCAATCCTGTATTGGGTCATTCCATGTCAAGTGGACCCATTTTGGAGATCGTCCCCTGCTGATTGTGCACTGCGGAGTCGGTGACAGTTGCACCCACCTTCACTTTGAGAGCCATAGTTTTGCTACTATTACATATTGTGAACTAAAATTTCACCAAAGTTAGCCCGACATATGTCAACCTTCATGTAGAATATTATCAAAACTGGATATGGTCAGGAAAGGGCCCCTGGTCCACTTGACATGGAATGACCCTATAACAAAAACCAGCGAAAAAACAATATGCACAAATGCTCTATTGAAAGTACTGGACATAATTATCAAGCTATCAACGGAAAAAAAAAAAAAACTTTACCAAACCATTGAACTGTTTGGCAAGAATGTACCGGCTTTGAGCAAACTGTACAGTCCGCTGAAGTGTACATTAAAACAGGACAGTTCAAAAGGGGAGACCAAAAAAATAAAGATGCAGTTACAAGTTTTGTGTAACAGAGGCATCACAGCGTGCCAAATGGCTCCCAATGTCAACAGTGTGTTTTCTCCTCAACTTGGTGCCATGGACTCTTGCGAAGGAAGAACAATCATCTTCCTGGGTGCCATACAACTGTCGGACAAAAACCTAGCTCAAATACAGCAAGTAGCCTTTTATTGTCCTCTTCTGATTGAGTGGCATGGCAAAGACGTATGTCACCAGAACAAACAACTAAATAGGTAGGGGGAGCAGTAGCAGAAGAGTCCCGGATATAAAAATTAAGAAGTTTGTTGTGCCTCAAGTTTATGATATACCAAGGTTAGAGAAAACCAAGTATATAAGAAAAAAAAAAAAAAAAAAGTACAGCTTGAATAATACATTTTTAACTCTGAAATCAGCTCATAGAGCTATTGATTACTAAATATTTCACATTACCAATAGGAAGGACTGGCGTGAAAGTTGAAACAACAAACCGTGTGACATTTGCAAAATAAAACACAAAAAACTAACCACAAAATTCATTCATAATTGATATCGACAAATATGGAAATACATATGTATACAGAAGTTGGGGAAGGCTTCAACCTAAAAGCTTTGACCTGGTCTAATAAAAATATTTTCTCAGCATTTGCTTTTAAACAAATTAAAATTCCATATTTCATTTTTTCTGATTGCAGTCTTTTCCAAAACTCCTGTCATTCAAATATGTACGTGAGCAAAATGGAAAAAAACACATTAATTACCTTTCCTTCCTAAGCACAGTAATGCATCTATCTATTATGATGCTCTACAAATATAAATTATATATCAACAAACAAGCTTACAATTATCTTTCTTACAATGAAATATTTAAGATAACCTGAATCCTAAATGACAAGTCTATTATAATGGCTGTAAGAGAATTTAAGCTTCCCATTGTAATTTAATAGTTGTATAGATAAAGTGTTTTCAGTGGTGCAGTCTCTCTTTACATTTCCATGTCAAAGTTTGAATAAAAGCACTATATGGCTATGGATAAACAGAAAGAAAAAAAAAACAGAGTAGCCTCATTGAGGACAGCAGGTATACACAAGCTTTCTTTAAATATTAATGTATAAAACTGATAAGGAAAACATCTAAAGATGCAATGACCAAACCATAAATTAGCATGGCTCATGCTAACTCTGCTGACCAAGCTAGATAGTCAACAGGTTAAAGCTGGGTAAACACTACAGTGTTCACCCTAGAAAATTTTGCATCAAGTAGTAGCTGGGTGGTGTCATTCATAATAATGTAATGTTAAAATCCTGACCTTATATTGATTTAAACTCCAGATTAACATTTTATTTTATACTAGCAAACAGCCCTGGCTTCGCACGGGAGCAATTTTATCTCGCCAAAGCACCTTGCATCTCATAACATGTGGCCACAGTCCCCTGCGTCTTACCAGTCACCACAACCCCCACTGCTGCCCTGCAACTAGCTAGGCCCCGGCCACTGGGATGTGCTGGGAAGAGAAGGATGATTTTGGATGAAAGATTTGTATTGTAGCTACCGTAAGCATTATCAGCAGCATATCCCAGGGGCTGGGGCACCTGCACATATTTCTCCATGCGCACCCCTCCCCAGCTGCTGTACATGACGATACAAGTCTGACTTCTGTGGTGTATTATGTCACTCATTTAATACAATTTCTTTTCATATCACGGAGTGCCGCCTATTTCTTCCTCGGAAGACTCATCGGGTTCTTGAGGAGGGCTCTGGTTTATATAAGGAAGGCCAAGACAGCCAGACAGCAAGAGAGAAACACACACAGACTTTTGTGCGCAAGTTTATTTTTTTCAAGCACATCACAGTGCCAGGCAGCGGGGAATTTTTACAGTGCGACCGCCTGACAAAGCGTGGGGATAACACTGCACTATAAGATATAGCATTATGACAGGGATCGGAACGAGATTGTGCGGATCATATAGTGTGTATGCTCTATTGCATTTGCATGCTGCTTGTTCATTTCATCATCCCATCTGTTGTGCTGCACAGCATGAACGACACCATGCTGCTAAAAGCAGCAGGGAACAATATATTGCGCTGTAATACACAGGATCGTGTAGGGTGTAGAACAGGCGCAATATATATCGTTCCACCATTGGGTACACACATTGAATTGGGTGTACTCAGTTTAAGATTAGCTTGCCACAATACCCTAGAACCCAAGGCTAGACTAAAGCTAGGTACACAATATGCGATCCATTTTACAATATATTGTGCGGATCATATAGTGCATGCGCCCGATTGCTTGTGCACGGTGTTCATTCATTGCATAGTCCCACCTGCTGTACAATACAACATGCTGCTAAATGCAGTATGGAACGAAATTTTGTGTGGTAATACACCGGACCGTGTAGTGTGTACGGCGGACGTGCCATCGCGCTGTGCCACCACTGAGCACACAGATCATATTGTGTGTACCCAACTTTAGGCACCAAAAAGCAGGCTATGTTATATATTCTTCTTTTGTAAGAGTCACCGCTGAACAAGATTTTAACTGCCACAACCAACAGAAAAGTTCCTGTGTATAATCTATCGTGATATTTTCCTTTTAAGGGGCAGCACCACCAATGTGATCCAACAGTAAGAGATGCGATACAGCAGGGGTGGCAAAAGTGTCAGTCACAATCAACCGCCGACCTCAAACAGTTGATCGTGTTGGCCTGTCCCGATGCAGTTAGCAGCGTCCAATAAGAATCAGTGTGATTCTTATTGGCTGTTGCGCCGAACTGAAGCCGCGACTGTCTCTGGCGGCTGTCACAGTGACAACAAAAGCCAATAAGCATCAGGCTGATTCTTTTTGGCTGAGGCTGCCAAATTTAACAGCCTCTATTGCAGGGAGAGGAGATTCAGTAGAAGAAAACAGTCAGG